>JANVCC010000030.1:16808174-17402518 GCA_025345505.1 Todiramphus chloris collaris
GGCGCCTGCTGGCGGTGCGCGTGCGCAGGTCTCGGGCGGGAGGCGGCCGTTGGGGGCGCGCGCGGGGCGGGGAGCAGAGTGGCCGCGCCTCGCGCGGTCCCCGCGCGGGGAGCTTTGGCGCGCGGTTTCACGCGTGTGCGCGGGGCTCGTGCGCATGCGCCGGAGGGAGGCGCGCGTGCCCGGAGGGCAGCCGGCCGCCGCAGCCCCGCCTCGCGCCCCGCCCCGCGCCCCCCCCCGAGGTCCCCTCAGCTCCTCAGGGCCCGCGGGGCTCCCGGGGTCCCGTCCCGCAGCCGGGCGTCGTGCCCGTCCCTCCCGGGGCGGGGGGGACACCCCGGTACCCGCAGAGCCCCCGCCCCGGGCTGGCACGGGGCTGCGGGCCACAGCAGCTCCCTCTGCCCGAGGAAGGCCAGAGGAGCCTGAGGAAGCGGTCCCGTCAGCCACCCTAAAAACCTAACGCAGCGCAGAGCGCGGCTGCCAGCGCCCTGGCCTGGGTGGAGTGTGTGGGTTTAAAAGTTTAAAGCGATAGCGGCTTAAACGTGGCAGTTGTTTCCCACCCCTGCCTCCCTCTCAGCCTGCTCTGACTAGTGAAGATGAGTGACGCGCTGGCTCGCTGCTCAGCTCCTGCAAAGCGCTTGGCCGCACACCCACACTCATCGGGGTCCCACCACGGTAAGTGTGGAACATTGCCTGCACATCTGCAGTGTTCTCTGTCCACGTTGTTATTTCTTCATGTCAATAAAAGCTGCAGGAGATGGGGATCCCCGCGCGACAAAGCCATGACATGGGGTTGCTGGCATGGCTCCAGCAGTGGGAAAAGCTCACACGCCCAGTCCCAGAGGGTCTGACAGGCCCCCAGGCTTCTGGTGCTAACCCTTTACCTTCAGACGTGGTTGCTCATATTGCATTCCATCCCTGCTCTCACAGTGCCGTGGCCTCAGAGGAGGGGCAGACCCTGCATGCCCAGCCTGCTCAGAGAGGTCATGCAGCTGGGAAGGTACAAAAGCCACAAAGCAGATATTTTTATTTTGTTTTTAATGAGTTGCACAAATGCTATTCAAGCAGAGTTGTCACAGTGCCTGCTGAGCACCTGCCAGGGCAGATGCAGTGCCAGCAGGCACTCAGCATGTACAAAAGCAGTGAGCGGGATGTCAGGCAGAGCCTGCTGTCTCTCGGTGTTCAGAAAAAGCCTTGGGAGGACAGGACAAGGGAGCAGACCCATCTCTCTCTGTTTGCTTATGGGCACTCTCAGAGCTGAGCCCTTAGGAGTGCAGGACCAGCCCCGCTTGAGGCAAGTCATGTACAGACACTGGGAGTGGAGTGATGCTGAATTTCTTGACATTTTTCAGCTTCTCAGACTTTAAAAGTGAAAGGCCAGATCTGATTTCTAGTGAGGTCTGCTGGCTTGGCAGCAACATACACCTTCAGGTCTGCACCTGAAAACATGAAAGACCCCAGCCTTGGCTCCTGGGCTGCTGGACCAAGCCCCACGTCTGGGCATCACCACTGTGAAGACAGGGCCCGTGATGTGGCTCAGACACCATAGACTCCTTGCAGGCCTAGAAGCATCAAGACAAAAATGGGAAACAAACCTGGGGGCACACGACAAAGTTTTCCCCTGGGACTAATACTTGCACATCACATCCTGTAGCCTTTCCCACCCACATCCTGGAGGACTCGCAGCAACAGCAGAGCTTCACATCTGTACTTCAGGGTTTCTTTTCTTCACCCATTAGCTTTGAATCTGTCAGCTACTCTGCAAAAGTCAGAGTGAGACAAAAAAGCAGCGAGTGAGAGGGAATGGCAGCAAGGAGAAATTCAGGGCTGGCAAACTACCGCTAGCGAAGGGATTGTTACTTTTCTCTGATACATAGAGGAATTCTAATGGATAATGAAGAAAGCAACAAAGTTCATGGCTGGTCTACTGCTGTGTCACTGCGTGCTGGGAGTTACATCTCAGGAGGGCAGTTAACTTGATCCGTGGGCATCATTTTCTCAGTGTCAATCTTGTAGGACTGGAGAACGCTCTTCAGGTGCTCCACAGTTTCTGGGTGCATCTCAGGAGCTCTTGATTTAATCCAGGCGTAGTCGATGTGGAAGAGCCAGAGGATGTTGGTGCAGGAGTAAACCAGTGAGTAGTTTTCATAGTCAGTGGAGATGACCCAGTAAGGGGCAGAAGGCATGACTAGGAGAGAGAAGGGCACTGTGAATGCCATGGGTAACACTCTGGACTGCTCTGCAGCACTAGAGCCGTGGCTCCTGGTGCCATTCTCACTTTTCACAGAATCAGAATCACAGACTGTTAGGGGTTGGAGGAGACCTCCCAAGATCATTGAGTCCAGCTCGCCTTCCAGAGCAGGACCAAAACTAAGGCAGATCACTCAGAAATGCATCCACACAGGTCTTGAAAGTCTCCAGAGAAGGAGATTCCACAGCCTCTCTGGGGAGTCTGTTCCAGTGCTCTGTAACCCTTACAGTAAAGAAGTTCTTCCTCATGTTGAGGTGGAACTTCCTGTACTTGTGCTGTACTTTTGCTGCTCCCGAGCCACGTAACTGTGGTTGCTACATGGAGCTGTAATTTATAAAAGCCTATCAGGACTCCGTGTTCTGCCCAGAGGGGCCCGAGAAAGCCACAAAGCCCTGACTAGGAAAGTCTTGCTGGAAAATCAACACTGTGACCTGAACAGCTCAGACAGGCCACCAACAACCAGCCGAGCTCGTACCTGTGCGAGGGTGCTGGCTGGCAGGAAGGAGTCCTAGGCCTGGGCGCTGATACTGGTGATCTGAAGAGCACGAACCACCTCCTCCTTCCCCACCACCCCCTGCCCCACATCGCCAGCTGGAGCCTGGGTGGGCAGAACCACCATGGCTCAGACCATCCCACCAGCACCAGCCATGTGGGCCAAATACTATTCCCCATAAGGCTGCCATGCCCTAAGCATCTGCTCTGCTGAGGGACAGCCTCTCCAGCTTCAAACCGTCAGGCGGAAAGCAGAGCTGGGTGGAGCGTGCAGGCCTATGAGCCTTCTCATGTCTTTCTGGTGCAATCAGTCGTGCTGGGAGCTCTTCTCTGGGGCTCACATCCAGTGAGGATGACTGGGGCTGCACACCCCGCAGGTGAAGCACATAGTTCAGTCTGGCTGTGCTCATGAACAGTGTTTGTCCCTTGCCAGAACCCCTGCTCCACCCAGTTCTCCAGATAACTGCTCTGGGTGAGTGCAATGAAACAGCCAGGGAAAAGGTGTGAGGGAGCAGAACCCAGAGAGAGCCAAGAGGGGACTGGTCGCTTCCCGGGTGTTGCTGCAGAGAGGGAAGTGCTCTGCAACAGGAATAAAATGCAGTGCACCTTGGCAGGGCCCTGTCAGGTGTGACATCGACAAGGGCAGAAAGAGCAAACAAAGCCACATTATTAATGGGTATTAGAAGGTCCTTATAAGCAGAGGCAGAGTGGGCTGCTACACCACCGTGTGCAGAAAATCAAGCCTTCTCCTGGCCCCTGAGTGGCTGTGGGGCTGCCTCCCCCACCTTCCCTCCTCCCTGTCCCCATCTCTGAAATGACCTGGAGGGACAGTAATGTTGGACTTTCTTGCTTCAAGATCGGTTGGTGAAGGGTGCTCCACCACTGCAGGGGCTGTTGCTCTAGAGGATGTATAAATATCACCAAACCACTGCCTGCTGGTCACAATGTCTGTCCTAACCCTTTGCCATTGCCCTGTCACGCTGAACTGAAGTCACCAGGGCAGCTTCACCTCTTGCTTTGCTAGTTTTGCACCCCGGCCGACATGGCAGTGGTGCCCTCCTGTGCTGCTGAGGCCAGTGGGCACCAGGGAGCTGGTGGAGGCTGCAAGCCTCCCAGCCACACACTTACACCAGTTAAAGCGAACACCCAGCTTGGCCGGCTCCTTTTCATCCATGTGCATGATTTCTCCTTCGACTTCATTGACTTTGCCATTGGAACTAAAGGGAGAACAAGGTGAGAAATAAAATCAGGTGAGTGTGAGATCATGGGTTTTTTTGCTTCCACTAAATCATCGCTCCTGACACATCCACCTGCCAGGAGGCAGCCAACACACATACCAACTAACCACAGCACCTCCACAGGGACGCTTCGCCCCTGGGGACAGTGTCAGCAGTGCCCAGGGCACACCACATCCTGGGCCAGGCACAGTGGGGCAAACGCTCTCCCAGGTTAAACCCCAGCACCCCAGGGTGCCTCTCTCCAAGCACCCCTGCCAGTGGGGTGCACCTCTGTGCCAGGGGGACAGGGAGAGAGAAGAGGGGGAAAAAAACCCCTCTGCACAGGACGGGAGGATCCCAACACTGACCTCAGACGTACCAGGGAGCAGCTCAACTCCTGCTGGTTGTATAAGGCACATCTTCATATCTGGTTAATCACCAGTGTGTCTTCCAGGACACCTCACATTCCTCCATACACAAATTACCAGTCCCTGCCCGGTGGGTACTGCCTGTGGGGCAGGAAAGTTTCACGCTTCCCTGTGAAACAGGAGCACCCAGGGAGGCAGAAGCTAATGCTGCCAGCAGCAGAGCTTGAGGGGCCGATGCTGGAGCCATGCACAGTGCATGCCTGACCCAAAATACTCCTGATGTTTCGGGGTCCTGAGCTGCTGCAGTGGAGACACCAATGGTCAGATTGATCTCCCACAGATTAATGCAGGCACCAGCTGTGCCCAGCTGTTCCCCAGGGGCTGCCCTGGGAGCGGAGCTGCAGACAGTGCTGCACAGGCCTGGACGCAGCTCTCTGCCGGACACAAGGGATGTGTTGCTGTGTTGTTGCTATTGTGAGGCAGAACAAAGTCCCCATGCCATGCCAGGAGCGCAGGGGACAGCGCTGCGTTCCCCGCTCGCTCCCTCTCATTCATTCAGCCCCTTACAGCAGCACCCCACAACAGCTAGGGCTGGTGATGAAAACAGATTAATTAATATCTGCATTTGTGCATGCAAAAAGCCAGGAAGGTTCAGGATAATTGCAAATGATCAAGTACAATAATGGGAACAATCAGTGCCTTCACTTTCCTCACTGATTTAAACTGGCAACTATTGCTGATCCCCTTACACAAGAGTTACTACCAGTGCAAGCTAATGCCCCAGAAAAAGGCTGACAAATATTTGCTCAATTAAAATAACCCATGTGCTCCATCTCCCTCGCTCCTTTTCATTGAGTCCCTTTACTCTGGAGCAGAGAGGAGCACAGGACACAGGCACATCTCACACAGGAGCACAAGGTGGTGGCTGCCATCCCATAACCAGCCCTGTGATCCCCCAGGACAGGACCCAGGGCACACAGTTTCTCAGCCATCAGCCATCACCCAGGGATCACAAACCAGTCAAGGGGAAGACCCAGACTATTTCACACTGGAGTCACCATGTGTGTTAGACCTGTTTTCTCACTGCTCACCTTGGACAATGAGACAGAGGCCTGGTGAGCCCCAGGAAGCACTGGCAGAAACCAGAGGCCCATCTCTGCCGTAACTACAGCAAAGCCCATTATCCCAGCAGAGCTACTGCAACCACAGCGTACCTCCCCCAGCATCCCCAGACCCAGAAACAGGCAATTTGGAGAAAAATGCTCCCCCCAGGAAGGCAAGAGAGGTGACAGGAGTGCCACCACAGCAGCGAGGACATGGCCTGATTGCAAACACTTACAGCAGCTCCTTGTTGATCACCTTGAACTTCCCATTCTCCTTCAATGAATAATTTGCCTGGATGCAGCTTCCTTTCTCGAAACTTGAGGGCAGCTTCTCTATCTCGTACCATTTCCCCAAATACTGACAGAAGAAAGTCCAGAGAGATGCTTTTAGCACCAGAGGGCTGAGGCAGAGCAGCCTGGCTCATTTGCCAGCACAGTTTTGCCCACTCCATTTGCTCAAGCACCCAGCTCGGTGGGGCAGGAGGGTGGGGGGGTTATCGGGGCCACAGACCTCTGCTGGCAGCTCTGGCACGAGGCACCAAGATCAGACCTGCCACTCACCCCACCCCACACACCCAGGCAGTTTGCCATCAGTCCCATGCCCCCTTAGCCTCACTTGCTGCCCACCATGAGAGTATTAGAAAGCTTTTCATACCTGGTTGATATCGAAGTCTTCTTGGACTGGTGGATCTGGGCATGGTCCCATGTGAAACATCTGGCCTTTCCCAAAGCCAAGGAGGCCAAGCAGGACCGAAAGTCGCAGTGCCGTGCCTAGCATGGCCACTTCGGGATGCAGGTGAGAAATGGACCTGGGGAGGAGGAAAATAGCAGAGCTGGGGCCTCCCTGGAGAAGAACTTTGTGTGAAATATGGCAAGAAGGACAGGATGTCTGCAGCAGGGCACAGCAAGGAGAAGAGGGTTGTGAGAAGAGCACAGAGGCACTGTGACAAATGAGTCCTTAGCCCAAAATGTCCTCAAGCCCTGCCTGTGCTCAGGCTTTGCCCGCAGCTTGGCAGGAAGCACGGCAATACCTGGTGGGAGCACTTGTAGCCACCATCCCCACCTGACACCAAGCAAGATGCAGGGCTGGTAAACACCCAAGGACATGCAGAAGCATCATCATCTGTCCAAAGCTGAGGCAAGAGGAAATGCAGAGATGTTTGCTATAAAATGCTGGAACACAAGGAACATGTTCCAGAGCTGGGGCAGAACTGGTGCCCTGGGACACATCCTCACGTGTTCCAGGGCTGCCTGGCCCTGCAAGGCATTAGGAGGGACAGGGCAGCTGCCTTTGGGGGGCGGTCTTCATGTACCATGTTGTACACAGCACTGCAAGGTGGAGAAGTTGGTCGAGACTCAAATCAGCACCAAAGAAATCATGAATCAACCCCCAAAACATGCTGCAAGGAGAGGCAGGAGCTGCGCTGCTCACCCCCAAGCAGCCCCTGGAGCCGGGATGCTGCCTATGTGCCTCAGACTCTGCTTGGGGCAGGTTGGCACATACAGAACCTGCAGCACGGGGCTGCTCTGTTTCCCTGGACAGAAACTCCTCTGCAGGAGCAGGGGCAGCATTTTGCCCGAGTTTAAAAGAAAAGCCCAGTCCGCGTCCAGCCTCAGGGCCTGGGCCCCGCTGTGGACACAAACAGGGTTTCCATTTTGAATCTCTTAATCCAGAAACATACCTTGGCTGACCCGGCAGAGCGATGCTCTTGGAGGACCAGGGCTTCAAGGAACAGCTCTGTAGTGAGCTCTCTGCCTCATCGTTTTATAAGCGTGCTGGGATCATCATTATTCAGCTCCAGCACAAGCCACTCCCTGGTTCTCGATGTGTTTTGTTTTTTTGGCAGGCCAGTCAGCTGCCTCAGATCCGCAGCTGGTACGAAGCTGGAGATGGGCTGCAACTTGGCTGCTCACCCAGGCAAACAAAGGCACAGGGCTGGGTATGGCTCTGCAGCTGTGGAGCTCTCTGCTCTTCGGCCACGCACGAGACCCTCAGACCTGGGAGCAAATGGCAGGGGAAGGGGAGAAGTGCTGCAGCCTGTGAGAGGGATCAGGGATAGAAGTGGACATCTGGCCCAGCAGCAGCCATCACTGTGCTCCCAGGGGGGACATGCAACCTTCTCTGCCAGGGGCTGCTTGAGCCCTGGAGACCCTTCGTGCCACTGTAGTGTCCTTGTCCCCGTCAGTCACCCACAGGAGTGCAAGGGGAGGACTACGCAGCCGGAGGCACTGCAGCCTCATCTGGGGAGATGCAAGACCTCTCAGCAATGTTTCCTCTAGACTTCTAAATCTCACTGCAAGGAAAGCTGCCGGTGCAATTAGTTCTGTGCTGACCTGGCAGTTTTTCCAACAGGTGCCCACCAAACGGCTCTGACAGCAGAGCAGCCATCTGTGAAGTCAGCTGGTCCCGAGAGTTATGCAAGGAGTTGAGTAACAGACAGGATGCTCTCTGTGTTTAATTACATTTTCCTTCAATCTAATCTCTGTTGAGACTTTCTCTCTAGGTGTGTTTTCACATGCCGCACCATGTGCCTCACTCATGTGCACACACACACTCTTGGGGCCCTGGCTGCCCAGATGGCACCTCGAGCCACAGATAGCTCCATCCCATCCCTCACTGGGGCCGTGCTGCCGAGCTGTGCCCTGAAACACGGCCACAGCCGAGGTGCTCCCAGGACCTCGATGTCCATCGTGGCTGAGCATGGCTCATCCAACGATGCCCAGCAGCACTGGCTGGGGGTGAAGAGCTTAGGGCAGCAGCTGCTCCACAGCCCTGCTGGCAGCACTCGCCATGGGGCAGGGGAGCACACAGGGCTCTCCCTGCCCGCACCCAGCTCCCTCGGTGGTTTGGCAGCCACTGTGTGTGTGTCCCTGATGGGACACAGCTCTGGCTGCCCATGTCAACGTCAGAGGTGCCCTGCAGAACCTCTGCAAGCCCCATGTTCATCTGAACCTCTTGTGACACAGATGGGTTAGAAACTGGAAAAGCCCCGGGCAGCCACCCCGACCTGACCGGTCTGAGCACTGCTGTGCCATAGTGCAGCGTGTAGGGGGGACTGCCCACGCGCAGCAGAGCAGCATGCCCAGTTTTAATTCTGAGCCTGGCTGCCTGCATCCTGTAGAGCAACCAGAGGAGAAAGCACTGCAGAATGGCCGCAGCAGGTCATTTGCTCTGTGTGCATGAGGACAGGTGTGTATCCACAGCTGCACATGGAACACTCTCCTATGGGATGGAGCGAGGACTCCCTGGCTGTGGTGGCAGCGTTTTGCCCTTGGACGGAGCGGTTCTGATGAAGCCTTTTGCCCTGCTGCAGCAGGAGGGGCTCGTGCTTGCTTGCTGTGTTGGACCTGCCACAGATGTTCCCAGATAGCCGGGCACTGCAGTTTTGGCTCCCAGCACCCTGTGCCCAAAGTCACACAGGAGTGGCAAGGCATTCACCCAGCCATGCTCCAATGAAACCTGCTGCAGGAGTGTCATTCACCTGGGACTTGACCAGGAGGAGATGAGGAGCCAGGAGCCACCAAGAGCTGACACACCGGGAGCCCCAGCAAGAGCTGGGATGACATGTGGGGTGGGCTTTGCTGTAGCCATCAGCTGGCCTGCAGTGGAAGCAAATCTGTGTCTTGGTAGGAGACACAGGGGTCCCACCTCCAGCCGAAGGTAGCACCTCCAGAATCCCAGGGACTGCAGCACGTGGAGCTCCACTCCTCTGCTGGCTGCTGCCAGGCAAGGGGCATCCCATGGGTGCCAAGGCACTGCAGCACAGATGAGGAGAGCTGACAGCTGAACTGACTGCTGGCTGCTGGGACCTGTCTCCATGCAAGTGCTGGCTGCACCTTCCCCAGGGGCACATTTCTGGGCTCTGCCTGACCACAGTGGGAAGCACCCAGGTATCTGCTGCTCCTTTGTGGGAATGAAACAGGCTCAGATTCCTGCAGCTGAGTCCCTGCTCGGGGCCACCAGGCCAGGATGTGTTCAGCGGCCACTCCATCCCCAGCACTGCCAGGATCCTCCTGTCACCCCACCTCCATCACCCACCTGCCCAGCCCAGGGCTCCACGTCCTGCCTGCCGTTAACCTGGCACAGGACTCTGCTTGTGAGCCTGTCCGCCTTCAGTGCACAGCAGAGTGAGGGTCCGGGGAAAAGCAGAACCTTACAATTGCACCTAACTGTGGGGTGGGGAGAAGCCATCTCCACCCGGTAAGCAGTTCATACCCCGGAGCAGAGGAGGGGAGGCACATCAAAGGGCAGGAAGCTGGAGCAGGGGTGGGAGGACAGGAAGGAGGAGAGCTGGGGGGAAAAGAGGGCAAAGGGAGGGGGGGGGTGGGCGGGGCACCAGACGTGCTCTGGGCATTTCATGCAAGAATGCAGCTCGCCCCACATTTCTGGGTGCTGAGGCAGCTGCAAGGCCGGTGCACAGGGTGCATGCCCAGCACACGGGGGGTGATGTGCAGGGGCCGGGGGACAAGGCAGCGCTGCCTAGGAGGTGCCTGCAGGTGTGGATGGGCAGCCTGCACACCCGGGGAGGCTGGCACGGAGGCAAAGCCCCCCCCCGGTGAGGTGGCAGGAGCTGCAGAGCACATCCAGGGTGGGCAGGTGGGTGTGCAGGGGGTGAGGCAGCGCTGGGCAGATGCTGTGTAAGGCAGCGCTGAGGAGATGTTGCACATGGTGTAAGGCAGCCCTGGGCAGATGTTGCACATGGTGTAAGGCAGAACTGCATTCAGGGCACATATGGATGGGCTACACTGGCCAGGACTGTCTTGCGTTACTACAAAAGCAAGGCTCGGCTGGCCCTAGGGAGAGGAGGCAACCACTGAGCGCTGCCACCAAACAAAACCCCTTTGTCAGAGTAAACTGGAGCTGCAGACAAAATCCAGCCAGCTGAGGGCTGGGACAGGGCAGTGCCACACCATTCATGAAGCTCTACCTGCAGCCAGCCTGGCTTAGTGCAGAAATGAGACTGTCTCACCACACACTCCAGTCCTGGAACCTAGGAAATGGAGAAGCTGGAGCCAGCCAGGCCTGGTGAGGACCTGGCTCCCCAGGGAATGACTGTCTTGTCATGCTGTGTTCTCAGCTGGGATTTCAGCAGCTGCAGAGAAGCCCCTAGTAGTTCTGCACCTGCTATGGGATGGGAGAGCAGCCAGAGAGGGACATCGTTCTCTCAACGCTGTGATAAGAACCTTGTCATTACTTAGGCCAGACAAGAAGCTGCCTAAGCTCTTACCATCAGGAAAACACTCCAATGGAGGCACTGCAAGGACCAGAAGTCTTTCCCCTTCCTTATGGGACACCACCAGCTCCAGCACTGGGAGTCAGCAGCCCAGGGCTCTGTGCCTGTCCTGGTGCAGAAGCTTTCATCTCTAGATGGTGTCTGAGCAACCCAAACGCACGGGAGCTGGAGAGCTGCCATGGTCCTGGCTATTTTGCACCATTTTACATTTACTTTTCTTCAGGCCCACTGCCTTGGAAACCCTAGTGCTGGAGCCTCTCTGTGGGACCTGTGGTGTCAGGGCACCATATCCCGGGACCTAGGATATGCTGGGAGCCCTCACACTGCCACCATGGAGATGCTGCTTGCATGGGCAGCTTTTCCTGGCTCAAGAAGTGCTTTCCCTCCTTTCTCCGTCTTTTTTCCTCCAAATTAATTTTCATTGTTTTTCTCCCTCCTCTAAAGGAAACAGGGCTTTGGGCTGGCCAGACAAGTAGCCACATGTATATAGAAGCAAAAATGGACTTGCAGGAGACAAGACAGAGGAAAGGAAGGCAGGTGGGAATTCTCATCTGTTTCTAGGAGTGGCAAGAAAGTTCTTTGAAATCTCTTCACACAAAATGTTGTCAACTTTCAAATTACAGTTATGACACCAAAGGAAGTAAAGAGACTGGAAGTGTGAACTGGCCTCTGGGATACGGGAACTCCATCCAAGGCAAGCGCATGAAAGATGCTGTGATTGATGTATATACAATTAGGGACTAGGTCTCCACCCTGGAAATTATCCAATTACGTATTCAAAACACGAGAAACCAAACAGAGAGATTTAAGAAGTTGGAAAACCAAAGAAGACAGTATTACTTTGTCATGCAGGACGAGCAGTGGTTCCGGCTGAGCTCTGAGGAGGCCTCCCCAACACACCTGACACTGCTGCTGAGGTCAGAGTCCCTGGGGAGAGGAGCCAGAGGGATCCCTACTTTTCCGAAAGTAAAAAACCCCAAAATGACAACAAAACAGTGCCTGCACCCGCCCAGCCCAGCCCCCACGGGCACCCCGGTGCTCGCTGCCATCCTCTGCCCCTGCCTCTTGGAGGATGGTGCCCAAATGCCCCCGGGGATTCGTGATGGTTTTCTCTGGGCCCCTTCACTGAAACGGGGTTTAACTGCTTTAGAAATGTCATTAAACGTACTGGGAGAGAGCCTGCTGCACAGGGACTTGGTGTTCTCCCAGAGGAGACACAGGGATCTGCTCACAGCATCGCCAGCTCTGTGCAGGAGATGCCCAGCTAAGGCTGTTTAAAGCCCACAGCCCTCCTTCCTGCAGCTGAACCACTCTTCAGCACCTTACCTCAGGAAGGAGTTCACGGAGCTACGCAGTTATCTTTTTGCATGGCCTATATACAGCCTACACCTTCCTCATGACATAGATTTATAATGCGTGGGTAACTGCAGAGCTGCTGAGGGCCAGAGAGAGGAGGCTCTGCTGCAGGAGGAACAGTCATTAAGAAACCTCCTGCAGCCCTCGCTGTGCTGCCAGCCGAGCACAGAGCCCTTCAACAGGACCATGGGGTCTCTCCCTTTGGAGCCAGCGGAGTCACAACTCACCTCAGCTACCAGGGGCACAGGAATCACGCAGAGAGTCCAGGGCTGGCCTCAGACCCTCAGATACCCCCCGTTCCTACACCTCAAGGCTGTTTTATATACGCTTTCTATATGCACCAGGAAGACCTGAGGGTGGCATTTGGGCCCCGATGGACTTCTTCACCGGCTAGCGCAGCTCCCCATCTCTGAGCCCTCCAAACTCACACCATGAGTCAGAGGAGAATTTGAAGAATCCCGTTTCTGAGACGTGCCACATCCCTCCCCGCAGCCCGGGAGCACAGAGACACTGGCCTGTGTTCTGAGCTTTGCCCGTGAATGGCTGCACTGAGGCCACCCAGCCCGAGCACACGGGGCTTCTGTCAAAACCCAGGCCTAAGCGTTTGCTAGGCTGGAGTTATACAGAAAATAAATAACATAAATTCAGTGCTCAATGCCCTGACTTTGATTCAACACAGAGGTACAGTCTGACACAGCACAGGGTACCCTTCAGAGTGAGTTTCATTCAAACAAGCTGGGAGATTTTAGGAATAATTAGTGTTAAAAATCCTTTTACCACTATCCGGGTACCAGCCGGGCACAGACAGTGGACACCTTATCCAGTTATCTTGAACGTTTATGACAACAGCTGCCATTCCCTGCATTCCCAGGCATAATCAAGAGAGGGGATTCTCCCCCTTTACTCTGCTCTTGTGAGACCCCTCCTCTAATACTGCGTCCAGTCCTGGTGTCCCCACCATAAGAGGGACATAGATCTGTTGGAACGAGTCCAGAGGAGGCCACAAAGATGATCCAGGGGCTGGAGCACCTCAGCTACGAGGGTAGGCTGAGGGAGCTGGGAGTGTTCAGCCTGGAGAAGAGAAGACTCTGGGGGGACCTTATAACTGCCTTCCAGTACCTGAAGGGAACCTACAGGAAGGCTGGAGAGGGACTCTTCATAAGAGTGTCCAGCGATAGGATGAGAGGAAATGATTTTAAACTGAGGGAAAACAGCTTTAGATTGGATCTTAGGAAAAAGTTCTTCATTACAAGGGTGGTGAGACTCTGGAAAAGATTGCCCAGAGGGGCTGTGGATGCCCCCTCCCTGGAGGTGTTCAAGGCCAGGTTGGATGAGGCCTTGAGCAACCTGGTCTAGTTGAGAGGAGTTCCTGCCCATGGCAGGGTGGTTGGATTGGATGATCTCTTATGTCCATTCCAGCCTAAGCCATTCTGTGATTCTATGTTAATTATCCTTGCAAAATGGCTGTTATCCATGGACCAGACCAAAATCTTCTCACACCAGGACAAAGGCACAGGAGCGTAGGAACTTCCTTGAGAGACAACAGATCAACCTGGGACTGATTTTGGGCCTGTAAGAGCCGATGTGCAGACAGAGCTGGAAGCTGGCTCCTGGCCCGTGCCTGCAGGCAGGGAGAGCTGCCTGAACCCGGAGCCAGACCTGGCTGTGCCCAGTGCCATGCCTGCCCCAGCGAGCTGGGGGCTTCCTGCTCCTGGTAGTGCTGCAGGCGGGCAAAGGCCACCTGGTACAGGTGTCCCCAGAGCTTGAGGGAGCCAGAGAGCTCACATGTGGCCTAGGGGTGGAAAAGTGCCAGAGGTGCAAAAAGGTCCCAATGTGCTCTGGGGGATGCAGAGGCTTAGGGACTCACTTGTTGATAAAGATGTGAAGCAAAAGGCTTGTGTGCAGGGAGGTGATGAGGTTGGGACTTAGTGCGGGGGCTGAGAGCATGTGAAGAAGGTGAGAAGGAGATGTGCTTCCTGCTTGTGCTCGTGGTGTGGCAGCAGCTCCCAGTGAAAGCACTTTCACCATCCCCACACTAGCGCTGGCCCTGAGAAAACTCAGTGCTGGAGTCCCTTGTTAGGATAGACAGGCCCAGCCTGTGGCTGGGACCACTGCACCCACCAGATGGCTCTGTCCCTCCTCTAAGCCACCTTCTCTTTAACGAGGTCCATGGCCACCTCAAAGCCTTTCAAGTCCCCAGGCAGAATTTCTGCAGGTGCTTCCCCATTATCAAAGGGCACTTCGGTTGTATGGAAGCACTTGATCCTCATCTTCTTCTCCGGAGGGCTGCCAGGGTAAGTACCTGCCCAAGTGTCCATGCGCTGCTCTCTATAAGAGGAGCCATTCAGCCATACTCCAGCCACCCACCGCTGTCTCAGGGGGACACAGGGACTGCCACGTCCCTCCCTCCCTGCAAGAGGTGGTGGAGCTGTGGGGCCTCATCAGGGTTCATTCCCTCTCCTACTGGCTCCCTCATCAGTCACGCTTCCTGGAGCAACGGTTGCATCTCATTAGAGCTGGAAAAGGAAGGCGCTTTGCTGCGCTCCAAATGCTTCAACACCTCTAAGCAGGGAGAAACCACGAAGGAGAAGCAAGGACGTGTGGTGCTGGCAGCCTGCTGACTGATTGGCATAGTAACCCTGGTTAAAGTCCCACCAGAAAAGCAACTTCTCCTACAGCACTTGACCCCACAAGGTGCCAGCACCCCTGGGGGCACGATTGCTCTGGCAGGGAGGCCCTGGAGTTAGATATAGAGCTTTCCCCTGAGCTGCCGGTCAAGGTCCCTGGGCAAGGTTCCTGTGGGTGATGGTTAACCTTGGTACCCACGTAAAAGTGGCACAACAGTGTTAATGTCTTCCCTCGACCCCGAGGCTGAGGTACAGCTTCTTCCCTGAAGTTATCAAAGTTCAGAGGACTTTATAAGCCATTTGTAGCAGCTTTCACACAGACGACCAGAGACGTCACAGTTTTTATGCTGCCGGAACAAGTAATTCAGGCTATGGAAAGGGGGCTAGCCCTTGTTCTGGCATCAGTTAGAACAACAAAGTGAGTCAAGCTGCCCAGCGTTGCAATGGACACTTTTTGGTTTTCTGCTTTCCAGCACGGGCAGGGTAGTGGCAAAGATGGCTGGGATGGTAATGGAGCTTGGTGCAGGCAGCGTGATTTCTTCAGGACACGTAGCAAGCCAGTGGTGCAACCAGAACTGTAAGTGCTGGATCTCTAGGCAGAAGACTTTACATTATACCATTAAAAGAGACCAACTCTTACCTCGTTGTTCTGCCAAATGTGCTTTCTACAATCAAAGCAGAAATTCTTTCTTTCATCTTACCTGTTTCTAATTTTCTTGATGTCTTAGCAAACAGTGAAGGAAGATCTGCTAGACCTCAGGTGACCAGAGCAGCTCCAGCTGTGTGCTGGAGCTGGCAAAGACTGGGACACTTCATTGCTCTTCATAACATCACCTGCCAGGTCCTGCATAAGAAAGAGCTTTCATACCAGGGGGTGTGCTTGGGGGCCAGGCAACTTTGTGCTGTGCTGGCTAGGAACAGGCAGGCACAGGGGATGGCGAGAGCCAGGAACTTGTATGCAAACCAAATGTCACCATGTGCTCTTCAAAGCAAACCCATAAAACTCCTGGTATTGTGACCAGTTTCATGATACAAGGGCTATGAAACTGCAAAGCTGGCAATGGGATAGCAGTATCGTGGCATCTTAGAAACCCTCAGTCTTAAAAACACAGATATTTTTCCAAAATACCAGAAAACTTCAGACTTTTTCTCCATGTTGATTTTCGAGGCTTGAAGCTGCCTGATGGCCAGGGTTCCTTCTTTAAGAATAACCTGATAATGATGGGCTTTATGAGAAGAGACCAGAAAAATGCCTCCCTGATCGTACCTGTGGTACCAAAACACAAACACCTTCTCTCTTAGGGGCAGAGGAAAACGATGCTGGCAAGTGGCTGGGCAGAGACCCACTCTGCTACTGCTGTTGGCAAAAAGTGCTGTGAGGCAAACCACCCGCAGGGAACCAAATTAAACCACCCCAAGGGAAGTGAATTGAGGTCCAATGGTAGGACAAAGGGCAGTGGGTGCAAGCTGGAGCATAGGAGGTTCCATGTAAACATAAGGAGAAACTTTTTCATGGTGAGGGTGACAGAACTGGAACAGGCTGCCCAGGGAGGTTGTGGAGTCTCCTTCTCTGGAGACATTCAAAGCCCACCTGGATGTGTTCCTGTGTGACAGGATCTGGGTGATCCTGCTTTGGCAGGGGGCATGGACTGGATGATCTTTCAAGGTCCCTTCCAACCCCTACCATTCTGTGATGGCTGCATGTTCACTCCACCGTGTGCGATAACTGCACCCGAGCACCCACTGGGCCGAGGCCTGTGCCCAGAGCCACCTTCTGCACCCACGAGCCCATGCCACCAGACAGCCAGGCTGTGCCAGTGCGTGGAGCAGGAGACCTGTTCCCAGCACAGCTCTCCCTGCATCCTGCTGAGTGCTCCGAAGAGCTGCTTAGCTAGCGAGACACCGCGAGAGAAGGCAGCGTGTGCTGCAGCAGAGCTGTTGGCACAGCCCCTTTGTGGCTCCTGATAAGCTTCTGTCAGGGCAAAAGGATTATTTCACATCTCTGCTCCTTTCCTCAAAGAGTGCCAGGGGAGAGGATGATACGGCTGGATCAGCAGCATCCCTGTGGCCCTTTCAGCACTGCTGAGAATGAATTAACTGTATCTGGCCGCAGGCCAGGCCCCGGAGGTGGAGCTGGCTCCCTTACAAATTCTCAAGCTATTTGAGGCATCTCCCCAGTCCCCAGGGCTCAGGCTGCTGGCTGAGAACCCTACTGGTATTGGTTTTGGTTTGTTTCTAGGACATTTCTCAGCGTTGTGGCTGCAGGAGAAGCTGAAACCCCATGTTCCAAAACGCCAGCCAGCAGGACAGGTGCTGCTGCTGCTATTTATGCAGCACCATCGCATCTGGGGGTGGCTCCGAGCTATAAAGATAAACCCACCCCGGGCTTCCCAGGTCTCAGCTTCTAAGATGCTCAGAAGGCTCCCGTCCCGGGGTGCGCTGGGTGGCACTGTTGCAGAGCTGGGTGCTGCTGAGCAGGGCTCCCAGCAGAAGCAGCCAAGCTGGGGCTGGTGTCCTGCTGGCAGAGCATCGGGGCCAACACCTTGCTGTGCAAGGCAGGACCTCAGAGGCTTTTCTGACCTCCTGGGGCTGGTGTAGAGACCTTTAGTTTCCTAATCTTCGTTTGACATTCATTTAACACTTCATTTTTTTCCCCCCTGATAGCGCTGATATTTTCCTTTGGTTTTTTTCTTTCTCAAGGAAGACAAGGAGCCCTGGGGGAAGCAGCCCACCCAGGAGGCACAGTGTCCTCACATGGATACCTTTGGGAGCTGGGAAAGCAGCACTAGGGAAGCAGAAGTAAGGCCCTGACCTGGGGCAGAGGGGAGCTGCCCAGGGTAATTTCCCATCCTGTTTTCAGGGCCATTGCTGTGTATAAAAGCTCTGTCAGCAGTGGCCTCCTTTTCCCCACAACACTTCTGGCAGTGGGCAGTTCCTCTACTGCAGATTCAAAGACAGACATGCAAGAAGTGTTTCTCAACTCCTGAAGTCTCCCCTAACACCTATCAACTCCATCCCAGGGGTCCAAGCAACAGGTTACATAGCAGACAGTGTCACCACCCCATGAGTCAGTCATACACATCATCTGGCCTGAAACAGGAGCATCCACCAGCTTGGACCCCTAGGCAGAGGAGAGCACCCACTTTGCTCCCACTCTGGCACCCCTCATGGATATTTTTTTTTTGCCATTGGTCAGTAACCAGACAGCACCCACAGGGACACCACTTGAGAGGAAAGTGGCACATGGAAACATCCTGATGGTCAATGTTATCCAAGAGAAACCACATCCCACTGCCTACAAACATTCCTCCAAATGCTGGGTCTTGCCCCTCAGCAGCCCGTAGTTGCCAGTAACATTACACGGCTCACGTTTGGTACAGCACACCTGGACAGCTCTGCAACTGTTTTGAGATCTTCAGCCACATCACAACAGCAAACCTAGGACATCAGACACTCATGACAGCAGTAAAGACTTCTCAAGCCCAGAGGAAGCAGCACACGCCCCCATCCTCTGTGTAGTGCCTTGTAGAGATAAACACATACAGAACTATCAATGAGAGGTCTCCAGAGCAACTTGCTGCTTCTCACCTCTGCTTGAAGTGAACCACTTCCTCTACAGCTCTCACCACTCAGAAGAGACTTCTCGTTTCTCTTGGTTTTTAGAGATGAACTTTATTCACTCCACTTGCAATAAATTTTTGTCTTCTAAACTCTCCCTTTGCTGCTAGTGGAAGATTCCTGTTGGGGCTAAACCAGGAACCACAGGTGCCATGAGGTCTGAGACACACACTGGGATGTGCCACAGGTTTAGAACTTGGTTTGTGGTCAAGACAGAGAAAGAAGCTGAAGCACTCTGGAGTATCCAGACCCACAGTGCTTACTTGGTAAGTGGAACCAGAGCAAGCATGATATGCAGAGGACCACCTCTTGGTTCCCAGTGTCATTGTAGAGAACTGGGCTGATCTGAAAGGGCAAACAAACTCTTCACCAAGGCTACAGGGTACACCAAGGAGCTGGACCATTGCCATCTTCCAAGGCATTGTGAGAAACATGCATCAGAATGCAGGATACTGCCATGGCCTCAGCAGCTGGCCCTTGGAAAAAAAAAGGCCCAGGCAGCTTTGGCATCTAACTCTCTGTAGGACACCACAGCAGCAATCAGCATGGACTGCCTGGGGATTTCACCGGAATTCCTTCTGTCTCTTCCATCCTCTGGCTTTGAAGGGCACTGTCAAATGGAATTGAGATTTCTTCCTTCTGTTACACACCAGCAAGACAACAATCCATCCTCAGTGCCTGCGTAATGCAACACTACAGTGCTAAACAAGAGTCTGTCTGCTTCAGGGAACAGATTCCAGAACCAAGTTTTCACTGGACGCCGAATGGCTGCTGGAAGCACAAGATAGGAAGGGACCTGCTTGGTCATCTTGGCTTTGCTCTGCTGGCTCAGAGTTCACATGATCATCTGCATCATACAGAAACGTGGGATACTTGCTCTTCCTGCACCAGTACTCTGCTCCTCTTGCCCTGAGACATCCACCCAGAGCTCCCCACCCAGGCAGAAACCAGACCAGGCACTGCGAGTTCATCTGAGCACTTCTCAGGGAGCAGAGGAAGGGACTGGGTCCCTATGCTGTGAAATCCTAACCTTGACTTGCCCGTGAGGTCCTTGCATGGCCTCAGACACTTCTTGGCCCGCAACACTCCATTCCATCTCTGAGAAGAGCAAATCCTCATTATCAGCCAGATGTAGCATTCGGATTAGTTACACACAGGGTGCTGAGGCAGCAAATAACCCACAGCACCACTCTCTCAGCGCCGTCATTCGAGGGCAATCACAAACCACAACCCTGATGGTGTGTGTGTTTGCAGAGAGGCCTCTCTATCTGCCTTCTGCAGATGAAATGGGTCATGATGCCTGTTTTGCTCCAGGCAGTTCTCCCTGAGCCTCCACAGTCCCACTACCTGCTGAACCACTGCCACCTCCTGAATTACTGAGCCCAATTAAATCCCCACCACAGATTCAAAGGGGGTGGGAAAATCAACGTAGACACGAGCACTGGAGACACAGACATGTGCTTTATAAATCTAACAGTTTATTCTTCTGTCTGTGCAAATCAGTGCTACTTAACATTACTGACATTTCACAGTGCAGGGGGTAAGTGATTACAACACTGCTTAAGCTGCAGTTCAGCAGGACTGTCCTGGGTCCTGGATCCCAGGCAGCCCCCATATGCAGATGACCTGGAATGGAAAAGAACTGCACGGCCAGCAATTCCAGTAGTTGTTACTTGTAATACAAGCTACCTTCACAGCATCTCCAAAGGAAGCCTGCTTTCCTCCTCAGGCACCACAGCATTCATGGCTGCATGCAGACTCCAAGCATTTACAGCCAGTAACATATACAAAGTTTATGGCACAGCAACCAAGCCAGAGCTAGCAGAGATGGATGAAGAATGAGCAAATGATAAACTCTTTTCATAGGCACTTAATCTCACACAGGACAAAACAGAACAAAGTTCAGTGCTGGAAGGGAAAGCTGGTCCCTAGAGTAAGAGGATAGGGTCCCAGCCTGGCCAGCAGTGCCCATGGCCTGCTGGCTGCTCTGATAATGGTCACCACTGGGACAGAGGGAATGGGGCATAAAGCCAGGCAGCCCCAGCACTTGGAAAAATGACTGAAATCCCTGTATATAGCTGGCAGGAGAGATCCTTGGGGATACTGTGCAAAAATAGCTCATATCAGTTATCAGGAGGTTCTCTGAGGAGACAATCACATGTGACATGGAAATTTCATTGTGCAATATTAAAAAAAAAAAAAAGAAAGAAACGTCACTTAAAGCACCCTTCCAGAGCTCCAAGTCAGGCCACACGGGTTGCACACTGTCCCCTTGCTGCTCAGGTGCAGAGAGGCTGAAACCAAAACAGGGATTTGGGAAAGCAAAAGCAGCTCCCTCGCAAGCAAGAGGGAGCTGAGCATGAGGCAGTGACATGAGGGAAGCAGGGGGGTGGCTGGACAGTGTCTGTTCCACAGCTGAGTAGTCCAGGCACCAGTACCTAAGGCAGAAGTCAGAAGAGCCAAATGGGTTTGCTACATCAGATTCAACCCTGTCCCACAAAGGTCATCAGCAGTGGGTGGAGAGAGGCTGCAAGTCCCAGCATCCACAGGGACTGACTGGGGCATGGCTCAGACCTCACTCATCGTTAGAAGGGCTTTTCCGTGGCCAGCCTGTCTGCAGTCGGTGGCTCTGGCATCTCCTGACCACAGGTCTGGGAGGGGACCAGTGTTCTTTGCAGGGATCTGACCCCCTGGAGCTAGGTAATGAGGCTGTTTAGAAGCAGTGTTGCTGTCTTCCTGGAAAGAGCAGACGGTGATGGTGCAGCAAAGCTGCCAAAAGGCATCATCAAAACAACAGAAAGCTGGGACTGACCCATTTTCAACCAAATGGAAAACTCTGCTTTTGTTTCCCATTTTAGTTTCTCCCCTTGAGACATCTCATAGCAACAGCTTTGCTCTGCTATTAGCAGTGTGTCCTTGTAAGGAAAAGAGCCTATTAATGAGCCAAATTTATCACTGGGGGAACTCTGCTGACCTAATTACACCAGACACATATTTGACCCATTATGTTAACCTTCCACTGCCTCCTGGGCAGTTAAAAGGAAAACACC
This sequence comes from Todiramphus chloris collaris, assembly GCA_025345505.1. NCBI lineage: Eukaryota > Metazoa > Chordata > Aves > Coraciiformes > Alcedinidae > Todiramphus > Todiramphus chloris. The sequence continues at coordinate 16,829,485 of JANVCC010000030.1, forward strand.
TTTCAGCTTGAATCAGGAGAGCAGGGAATGTAAAGAGCAAGAACTGTGGGGGGGGAAGAAAAAAGCCATGCTGCTCTCAGCATCCCACACCACAAGACTTGAAGCTAAAGTGAAAGCACAATGTGGGAGAAGCATCAGCAAGGGGTGCAGAGCAGCCCTAAGTCGGGTCTAACCTGTGTGTAGACAGGAGGCCTGGGAGGGTGCCTGAAGGACGACCGCTCAGAGGGTGGCTCCGGGGACGTACAGCCAGTCGGCGATGGCGGTGGGCAGGTGGGTCATGACTTGCAGCCTCACCCACCAGTAGGCCTCCATGGGATTGTAACGGTTGCTCGGACGCGGGGAAGTGAGCGCATCGGTGATGTCGTTCAAGACCAGAGACACGTCCTTCAGGCCGCTGTTAACGAAGGACTTCATGGTGGCCACGTGGCGAGTGAAATACTCCCTCCCGTAGTCCTCCCGCACAGCGTCGCTGGCTCCGCCCCACAGCGCCTCGGCCTGCTCCTCGATGCCGTCCGCCGTCAGGATGCCCGTTGCTGCCACGAAGTTGCTGGGCTCAACGAGGATGACTCTGACACCCCAGCGGTACATCTCCTGACGGAGGCAGTCCGAGAAGGCCGCCACCCCAAACTTGGAAACGCAATAGCAGGAGCGAGATGGACTCGCCATCCGGCCCAGCATGCTTGTGATATTCACCACACGGCCTAGAGAGAAGAGAGCAGGGAGAGATGATGGGCTGCAGAAGCAGCAGACAGAACGTGCCAGGAAAAAGGTGCTTTGTTGCATGATGCTGATTTGCAAAATCTGAATCTTGAAGAGGCACCCAAATCCTGTCAAGGAACCTTTCTCTCCTGACCCAAGCAAGGCTAGCCCCTGCTCTGACCTCCAACATGGATGGCATACGTGCCTGCCCCTCTATTAAAAAGGATTTACAGTAGGGAAGTACCCAGATGATCTGAGGCTACTAGTTGTGTGCTCTCATCAGAGTGTCCCACTCCTGCATCATGCTAGAGAAGCATTCAATCTCTCAGCTAGCAGTGTTGCAAGCTGGAAAGCCCACAAGAGAGCACGGTACCACACAAGTCCTCTGGTTCTTTCTGTAAGCACCACAGCTCATCTGCATCCACACGCTTCTAGCCCTGAGCTGGATGGCAGAGAACCAGTAGAGGTTTCCCTGAACCTGCAGCATGAGCAGCACAGCCTGCTCACCCAGCTGCCCAGCCAGGATTGCCTTGAGTGCTACATGCCTGGGACAAACAGAGAGGAGATTTGACCTGCTGCTGTCTGCGGGGCAGCAAAGAACAACTGTCCTAACTCCCACCAGCAGCCCATGCCAGCCCAACTGCAGAGCTCTGGCAGCCTGTTAGATTATGCATTGCCTAAGGACAGTGACTGCAGTGGTCACTGGGGGTGGCTCTGTTCTTCCCCCAGCTGCATGCAGTTATGGTTTCAGACATACTTACAAACAGGCTCTTGAAATCCCAACAGCTATTTTTACAGAGAGGATTTTCACAGCCATGGAGCATGACACCCTTCTGCAGCCTGAAATTTTAGCTGAGAAACAAGTGGGTGGTCTCATTCCATACCTAAGTGCAAATTGGAGGGACTGACTGTGACAACCACCCGCTGACCGGACGGGTAAGCTGCCCATGTGAGTAGTGAGATGGGTCTTGTTTAGTGGGTGCTTGCTTTCTGGGAATGGTACTTGAGCAATCATCTTGATAGATCTCCTTTCTGTCCTTACAGAACACGCAGCTGTTGTCTTGTAAGGTATCTGAAATGGATGTTATTGACTCATTTATTCCACCACTACCACTCTGCAATCATCTGTGAACTGAATAACATGAAGGGAGAAGATTTGGTTATCCAAACATAAGCACTTGGTGGACTCTGGAGGCCAGGATTATCTTGCCTGGCCTCCACTCACTTTTTCTAAAGGTAGCCTGGAGTGCTGTGTCATATCTGCTAGCACTGCACAAAGTCTTCGATACCCTGAGATGTTTAAGATGGCAACTGCTGCGTAGGTGCCTGGACTGCCCCGACAGCAGCCTGTACTACCGAGTGCTTACACAGCAGGTTGAACACCTCTGTCTAGTTTGCTTGCACGCCTCAGACACCCTCCCTGGCTTGGGCAGGCATCCCTCAAAGCACAGTCTGGGTCACGATTTTTAGCTACATCTCTTTCTTTGCCGTGTTTTTTGCAAAAAAGCTCTCTGAGTCTTGCCACGCTGCCCAGCGTGTACCTTTAGCTCTGCGAAGGAGGGGCAGGAAAGCCTTCGTCACCCTCACGGTGCCCCACAGGTTGATCTCTGCCACCTTCTTGTAGTCGTCTAAACTTGCAAATTCCACCTCTCCGAAGGTCGAGACGCCGGCATTGTTCACCAGGCCCCACAGACCTGCCAACACACACGTGGGTAGAAAGCGGAACGAGGAAGAGTGGCACAGAGAAGCAGCTTCCCTTCTTGTTCAAAGTAACCCAACCCTTGGCAAAGAACCGGGCACACACACACACAATACACCCTTGTCATGCCGGAATGAAGCCAGCGGGGCTTGTTTGGAGCTCCAGGGAGAGTGATGGGGTCACATTGCCTCCCTGAATGTCTCCTCTACGGTCAAATGCTGTCCTAAGGCTTTGTAAGGCTGGATCTGGCTGATGCTCTTTTATGCTTCCTGTTGGGGGAAAAAAAAAAATGGGGGGGGAAAAAAAAAAAAGGAAAACAAATAGCATGGATTTCTAAATCTCCTTCACAACTCTGACTCACTGCTCTGGAGGGTACATGGTATTGATCTGCAGGTTCATGGCCCAGTTAACAGCTGCTGCATTTTAGTTCAGGTATTTGGTTTCCCTCAATCCCTAACTACAGCAGAAGATGGCAAACTTACAAGTAACCTGTAAAACTACTGGAATTTTAAAATGAACATCTTTTGTGCATGCAGTCCTGTCAAAATTAAATTGCCTGCACTTACCAAAGGCTTCTGCAACGAGCCCCTTACATGTCCAGTACTTAGCAGGTTACTGAGAACTTGACCTTTGAAGCAATTACTGCAGGAGTCCCCGTGACAAATGTTTGGATTCTGTACTTTGTGAATTTTTTTGAAGCCCAGAACTACGCAGCCATAAACTGCAGGAAGAACAAACAGAAGAGCTGGAACAAGGTAACAGGCTGCTCCTCGTTAGCTGACCTGCTGGACACTGGTTATTTTTCACTAAGTACTCAGTTGGAGTCAGGGCCACTGTCCACTCCCTGACCTTCCTCTTGCCACCAGGAACAAACATTGGGCTAGGAAGGAGTCTTCATGCCCAGGGAGCTCTGACACTGCTATCAAAAGCATCCACGTCATGCCACCCTGTTGATAAAACTTATCAAGCCCTCTCTCAACAATTTTTGGGCTCTGCTCCATAGCTTCCCTGCTCTGATGTATGAAAGTCTTTTAATAACTTCCAGTCTAAATTTATTCAGTCAGATAGTTACCATGCATTGTACCCAACATAGCCCTCTAAGCCAAATGCAATATTCTACCATTGCCCAATAAACACCACTGGAATTTATCCTCCTGGTGCATTTAAAACCATGAAGCTGTCCTTGCTAGCCTAGCTCTCTACTCTCATACCAGCCCTAGGAACCCTGCCTTGTTCCCAGCTAAGTTCGTGTTCGCTGAGGGCTGCTGACCAGCCATCTACAGCAGACCAGAGAAGGTCATGTCCTGCCCAGTGAAAACAGTGCATTAACCATTCCCTCATAGGCTGTCCCAGAATGGACCTGCCTATTATAGCTGCCACCATCATCCCCACATCTCCCACGTGGTGATGCCAGCACCGCTTTTGCTCTGCACACCCGTCTGACAGACGGTGCTGAATATTTCTCCAGTCCACTTGCCTGCAGCTCTATCTTCTTCCAGAACAGCCTCTTCCCAATCCTTACCCAGGGGCTGTTTGAGACAACAGCTAAGTTGTGGCCTGCAGCAAAAACCCAAGAAAACATCTTGCTCTCCTATCCTTACTTGGCCTTTTATCAATTCCAGTTTCTAAATGCTGCAGTCAGGTAGTTCTACTCCGGCTCTTCCCAAGATCCCCTGCCTGTCGCTGCTGCGCTTACCAAAGCAGCTTTAATGGGTCAAGAAAACTCTGAAACTCACACACACCTGGCAGCCTGCAGAGCATCTCAGCCTGAACGGGGTCCCCTGCACTGAGGTGAAGCAAGCTCTAATCATGAGCAGCAGGACCATGGAAACAGGGCACCTGATGGTGTCATTGCAGCAGCAAGAGGATACGCAGAGCAAAGACCACAAGAGACTGAAACTATCTGTCCCAAACTGATGTCTGCAGAGTACTCTACACTGGTTTCCCATTTCTTGGGTTACGAGGTTAGATTTTGGGATGCTGATGAAGACATTATTTACAATAGTTCATTCTTGGAATTTCATTGCTCGCCCATCAGGTCATGTTATGTACAGAACAAAATGTTGCTAGGTACCGACTGAGTCACAGGGCTGTTTGCTGGACAGCGGTGCGTTTATTGAGCAGAGCCTTATCACTATGATTTCTTTAGTGTCAACAATACAGTGGGAACTGCAGAAAATTGAAAACAAGCAGGGGCACTCCTATTGAAATGAGTTTAGCCTTATGTACACAGCACAGGGAGAAGTACAAACATACAGTGCAAGAACTGTTCTGTGCTACCTCCTCTGAGGCCACGCTCGCTGTGCAACAAGGACCTCTGTGCAAGGCACCTCAATCTCAATAGCCTCTATGTTCCAGCACTTATTTATTGAGCACCATTTATTGGCAAGCCCCAAACCTCAGCCACGCTGATGGGCCTAAAAAGAAGCCTTTGCTGTTTTGCATACTGTGCTGGAGCAAACAACTACAGGATAAGGCTCTGAAGAGCAGGAGGAACCGGTCCAACTTGCTGACCACGGTTGCAAGGCTTCTCTGTCCCTGCTACACGCAGAGTTTTGCAAACACTGCTGAATTTATAGAAGCAGAGCTGCTCCCTTACAAGCTTCCACTCAGTGGGGAATGGCTCTGTGCCACCATTGCTGTTGCTGGGCTCTTCAGGAAAAGTTTGAGAAGCTGTTAAATGTGTGAGAAGGGCTGGGTGATTGTGTAGGAAGAAAAATCATGCAGAGAGAACATGTGTGGGATCAGAGCTTGTAGGTAACTCAGTTACATTTCACATGCTTGTTTAGGCAAAGGGTGTGCTCATGTAATTTGCATGAAGATTAGAGCTATCGTTATTTACTAGCTTCATACTTGCTGTGAACAAAGACAGGCCCATGACAGTCTCATCCAAGCTTCAAGAGGAGCAACTACCCTCCAGCCACACCACCCTTAGGTCCTGGAGCCACAGATGTGAAGCTTCAGTTCATCTGGATCTACAGATGCTGTCCAGCTTGCTACTTGCACTGAGGCTGCAGAGAAACCTATGCAGGGCAAGAAGCCTCAGAACCTCACCACGTGGTAAGAATTTAGGTGGTGTCACACCAGTCTCTGACTATAAGCTCACATCCCACTGCCAAACCCCTTCCAAGAAGGGAAGAATCATACAGAAGGGACTCCTATCTTCTTTCACGTGCTCTTGGGGTCTATGAGTTGGACTTGCACTTGAGGTGGCATGTGGATTAAGGCGATCTATGCCAAGCCCACCCTGGATCCTACCTCACATCACCTCTGGGATGCTGCATGGCAAACTGAAAGCATAGGTTGACTTGGCTAAAGAATAATCCAGGTTAGGGAGCAAGTCAATTTTGTGCACTCAGTTACACAAACAGGTTGTACCTACACAGCAGAGGTGACAGCAGTAAGCAGCCAGGGCCTGTCACCTCTTCACTAGCAGGGTCACTACAGAAAGGTCCATGTTAGCCAGGCTGCAGCAGGAGCACCAGGAGGGGAGAGGCTCTGGACAGCCTATGCCCTTCACAGACACTCAAGGAGAAAGACACAGGCTCTGGTGGGCTTGCTGCCACTTGTGACTTTTTACAGGATGTAGAGTTAGAGACTAATCCTGCAGCCACTCTTGGTCTCTGTGTGACTGGCATATCAACAGCAAGACAATTTTTCTCTCTAACGTGGGTACAGTGCTGCCTCGACCACCAGCCACACGCTGTCACAGGCCTCCAAGCTTGTTAACCCTCTTTCAGCAGTGCAGAGAGGAAATGACCTGGCCAGTGCATGACCTGCTCTGTAGGAAGGATTCTGTGAGCACAGCCAAGAGCCCACTGCTCTGGAAATACAAAGATCCTCACATACCTTCCTCTGGCTTCCTCAGGGTCCTCTTCACAAAATCCACAGCCTGAGCCACCTCCTGGTCACTGCACACATCCATCTGTAGCACTTTCATGCGATCTGACTTCATGTTCTTCAGCTCCCTGGCTCCATCTCCATTCTTGTCCTGTTCAGCAGGAAAGAAAGATGTCCCACTAAGACAGACAAGGAACAGTAATGCAGCTTGGGGCCAGGCATGTTCACGTGGACAGGAAATATAAGCTACTGAATCTGTACAAAGGGGTGTGAACCTGGTGCAAAAATAAGCACGCAAGCCATGCAAACCAGTGGGCAACCCAGGGCCATCTTCCTACTCCCTCCAGTACAGCCCTTACGTCTGCACCAGTGACCCACTGCTCTGAAGGGCCACAAAGCCCCTGCTGTTAGCTCCTCACATGAAGAGTTTCACATCCATAACACGTGAAAGACTGTGCCAGCCTGGGCTAACCACGGGTGACTCTCCACTGCCTCAGTCTCCATGCTCTGCAGGTAACAAAGCAAACACTTGTACAGAAATCAGTCAGATTTTCCAGGCTTAAAAACAAAAGGCTAATTAGGCACTGTACTCAAGCCATCACAATTGCCTGGCTTCTAATGAAATAGTATTGCCAGACCACTTAGAAAACAACCCAGCAGGGACACCTTTGGCGTGCCTAACAGCAAAGAGGCTGACGCTACAGGATGCAGCAGGAGGCAGTTACAGCTGGACCTACCTAATAATAATAATACTTGGCTTTTACTACACGGCAGAACAGGATGCACAGGAATGCACACAGTGGAGATCTGCCACACAATGACATAACTACAGACATGAGGCATGAAAGGAGGAGATTCTGGATGAGGAGGCAAGAACAAGCCTTCTTTTTCAGACTACAGGTAATAAGAACATGATGGCTCTGCCTTCCTTTTTATGCTTTTTCTTTCCCTTTGTTTTTTTTTTTACCCTCTGCTGCTATTATTAGAGATTCTGTTACTGCTGTGGGTGGGTTTCTTTCGTTGTTGGGGTTTTTTTATTTTTGTTTACTCAAACATAAATCCAGTTTAAATTCCAAATTTTACATGGTTACTTCCAGACAGGATTGCTGCCTAAGCCTTGCTCAAGTGGTATATAACAAATAAAAGTGAAAAGAGCACAGATTAGCCATGCAGTTCCACAGCAGGGCTCAAGATTTAATTCACCAAACTACTCCCTGAAGCACAGGCTCTGCCTCGTTAGGGAGGAAGAAGTTATGAATCAGTGAGTCACCCTGCCTGGCTGCCACTCTTGCTTTAGCACTTGATCCCAGCTCCCACAGCACAAGAGCAAACAAGGAGAGCAACCCTCCCACAGTCACTTGCTAAGCTGCCTTTACAGCCAGGCTGATGCAAAAAATGTGTAACTGCTTAGTTTTCTATATATATATATATATCTCAGGCTGTTTAATGAATATAGTAGCCAAGATCTCACCTCCACCTTCAGCGTAGTGAAGAATGACATGTAATGAGGGAGAAGAGATGAAATGTCCATCACAGCCTTGAGCAAAACAGAGGAGTTCTCTTAAAAAAATCAAACCATAACCACACCAGCATTATGGCAATTGCAGGAATGAGCTGCCAGCCCCACGGCTGCACATCATTGCACATCATTTCACAACTGACACGTTTCCAGGTATCCCAAAAAAAGCAAATGAAGACTTGAAGCTTTTCTAATGCACATGGAAGAAGGTGACGTGCTGTGTCTAGCCCTCTTCTCTAGCCATGAGAAGAATCTCTGCAAGTGGCATTACAAGTAGCTAACAACAGTCACAAAAATATTCTATTCCCTTTGAAACGGGTGCGGGTTGCGTCACGCCTCGCTGTATTGCTGGAAGATGCTCTTGCATCTCACTGGGTTATCCAAAGCAACTTTTAGTTGCTTGTCAGTGAATAAAATGCAGCTAATTCAGCTTGTAAAGAGAGAGAATTACTGTACCTACACAGAAACTAAAATTTAACTCTATCTGTACTTGAGTACCAGTTGTCATTTCAGAGCACTGGAAACACCTTCCCCTACGTGGTTTTTAATCTTTCATAATCCTTAAAAGCTAAACAAGAAATATTGCCACTCTTTTCTGAGAAACAAAGTCATAGGCCAGCAACTTAAAAATCCAGTAGAAATGGTTTGTATTATTCATATTGAAATTCATTTTCCCCTATCACTAATGCCACTCAAGCTGCAAAGTTACCTTCCCAGCTACAATTTATTCACTGTTGACAAAACATATTGATTTTGGAAGACTGACTTCAACATGTAATATCAATTGGAACCACTTTTCACAGTTGCAGACATCACCCCAGCCACTATTTGGCTGTAAAACTAATTGCTTAACTCTTACGTCCAGCAAATCTCTTCACAGATGAGGCAGCCAAGGAAAGAAGTGGACATCATCTTATGTTCTGTGGTGTTCAGGGGCTGTAAGGACATTCCCTGTTCAGATAACCACACAGCACTTCCCCTTTGTTTTTTAATCTGGGATTTAAAAAAATCCCAGATTTGCTGGCTGGGAAAATACCCAGAGCAGTTCCCATGGCAGCAGCCAGGCTGTCCTCCCTGGGATGGCCTTCATGGGCTTTGGACTCACCAGCAGGAGCCATGCAGCAGTGCAAGTCAAGCAAGCTCCTGGCAGCAACAGTCCAACTGCGCCTGCAAAACTCTCTCCCTCCCTTTGAGGTCACTTTTTTTGTTGGTTCCCCCGAAACTCAGAGATTCTCCCAGCTTCTTCTTCTCAATTCCTTCAGAGTTGAAAGCTGCCCAGCTCCAGCCAAGCCTGCTGCCCAAGTACTCTCCAGAGTGGAGGTCAGTGGGACTTCCCAGTTATCTCATTTGCAGCCCTGCACAGCTCTAGCTGCTCCTGGGTGGGGAGCCAACATCCACAAAAGCCCTCACCACCCAGAAGAGGAGTCTCACTCCAGCTTTCAGCTGCCTCACCTTCACCTTGCTCTGGTTAGGAGAATCCCAATGCAGCCGGTGCTGAGGGCCAGGCAGATCACACAGAGGCTTGTTACCAGAAAGCCCTCCTGTAACGGAGCCATGGCTGTTTCCCAGGGAATCTCATGGGATTCAGAATCAGGCCCTGGCAAGCACTCAGGCGCCCACAGCGAGATGTCAGTGGGAATCAGGAAGCTATGAGCACAGTGCTGAACACCCGTGGATCCGGCTGGCTCGCTCTGCCTGCGCCAGTTCCCCCCCACCCTGCTGCTGCCTACCCACCCGCTCCCTTCCTGCGCTTCCCGAGCGGAACACCTTGTACTTGTCATTGCCAGATCCCACCTAATTGATGTCAGACTCCATCCGATCTACCAAGACCATTTGGAACTCTATTCCCTGCAATCTTCCCTGCTTGGAACCATGCACTTTTCTTTTAAAGTGAACTCTCTATTCCAGGGGGCACTTCCAAGAAAATTTCCCTGGGACTGAACAGCAGTCACAGGCTTAGCTCTCATGAGAGCATCATGAAAGTCTGTGTCAAAACCCTTGTTCAGGATACATTTATTCCTTCCCCTTTAACTGGTCAGCTGCTTGGCCAGAATGAGATTAGACTGACAGGTCACAGTCTGTTCCCAGTAAACTTATCCAGACAGTGTGGATCACACTGTGATCTGGACATTTGCAAAACTGTCAGATCAGCATGTTGCAATTTCATCTAGTGCCCCAAAGGTGAGCTGCCTGGTTGGCATTTCCAGAAGTCTGTCTCCTTTGGGAAGGGCAGTACAATGTCTGTCCTCTTACAGCCTCCTGGAAGTCCCCTGACCTGCAGGTGCTCCTGGAAATATCACCCATGGGGCAGAAACGACAATGGCTCATCCTTTAAATGCTCTTCAGTACATTTCATCAGGCCTGGTGAACACGATCACATCCATTTATGTAAACATTCCCTGTTCTTCCCCTTCTCTGGCCTGCAGTCCTCATGAACACTGCTGGCAGTAGGCATCTGATTTTTTTTTCTTTTTCCCAGTAAGATCAAAGAAAGTAAGACAATGATTATCTCACTTTTTTTCTGTACTTTCTACTTTTCAGGTTATTTTGTAATTGATTTATGTGTGGGTTTCCATCTTAATCCTGATATATTAACAGAAATTTTCTCTGTGGACTTACTTGTCCTTGCTAAATGAAATCCCTTTTGTACTTGATCCTCTCCAGCTCTATCCCAGCCTGCTGCAGTATTCTTTTTATTTCTGTAACTTTATTTTTCACATTAAAGAGCTTCTGATGCACCTAACAGTGCACCATCTTGTATTTAATGCAAGAGCTTTCTGTGGTGGTGAGTACATGGGGGATCCTTTAATTCTCCACACAAAAGCACACAAGTGATGATGGAGTAACTACGTGTGAACTAAGAGCCTGGCATCTGCTCTAGGACAGCTGCCCCGTACCTGCTCTGACCCTGCAGTGAAGCTACAGCAGGCAAACACTTCTCTCCCGACAGGGTAAGCTTCCTTGGATTTGTCATGAGCAGCTACACACACTGGCAGTTGCCACATCCTCAGCTGCACCGCACATGCTCCGTCACTTAGCAGCACGAATCGCTCATACCTCGCTCCTCACAAGTCATCTGCCCTAACAGCTCCCTGCCTTCACTGATGTTTCCTGCTTCTTTTGGATCCATCACTCTTTTCTCTAAGTAATAGAAGTAATACATCTTTTTTCATCAATGCAACAAGGAAGCAGGGCTCACTTTGTAAGCATTTAGTTTCTTTATGAGGTTTCGAATGGAACCTGGTCCCCTCAGCTCCACGCTAGTGCAGCACCTTCTGAACAGCCCCCTCAGACCACCCCGTCTCCCCTCTCGGTTCCCTACACCTGCTGCTCTGCAAAGTGGGTGCCTGACTTGCTATCAGCAGAGACAGGCATCCCAAAGCAGCATATGACATGATTGCTGAAGGATTCATAGAGCCTCCAGATGGAAATTTCCAAATAGTGGCAATTTTCCAGCAGGACTCTCTCGCTCTCAAGTTACATAATATGTCAGCTGATAATAACTTTCCCTTCTGGTCTGGTGGAAGAATGTAACCTCCATTGAGACCACACAGGCAATGAGGGTCACCTTTTTTGTCCTCACCCTACACAATACTCAAGAATCCATGGTCATCACTCTCCGAGCGCCCGTGTTGAAATGGCCACCTTCAAACAGAGGAACAAACAGAGTGGGTATGAACTGATTTTGAACAGGTCGGAAGTTACATGAGTTTTGACTATCAAAACAGCAAAAAAAAGCACAGTAAGGCTAAAACCTCAGCTGAGATGGCAGTGGAGCTGGCCCACTTTATAAAGAGGACTACACGAGGCAGTTACCTGTGAGAGCAGGGACTGGAATGATGGGTCTGCAACCCCTTCTATGTGCAACCCCTTCAAGATCTCTTCCAACAAGCGATGCCATCTGCCAAATACAGGTGACAGAGGGCGAGACTACAGGTATCAGAAAGATACAGCACCTGTGCATACTCAGCTATCCAGAAACTGGATAGCTACTGCAGATGCTGTACCACAGTTAAAAGACTAGAAACAGAACCTGAACACGGCAGGAGAGGTGGCTCAGAGGTGAGTTTGAGGAGAGTGTCCCTAAAGGTAAGAGACAGAATAAAAGACTGCAAGAGACGTGCCAGGGAAGACAGGAAGCCATAGTGCCATAGCAGTCTTAGACGACCAGATTTATTGAGTGTGTTGTGCTATTGCTGAGAGGCTTCCAGCAGTGGACAGTGCCTACTGTGCGAGCTACTGTACAGACACACCAGTGACAAACAGCCCCTGCTCTAAAGAGCTCTGAATTACAGGAATGACAAGATGCAACAGGCAGATGGAGCAATGCAAGATGTAACGATCCCTGACTATGCACTTCCCTCAGATCTTGGACTACTGTAAACAGAGGCTGCAGATGAAGATGCTTTCACTTAAGAAGCATTCTTCTTCAGAGAATTTTCACAGAATAGTAGCGGTTGTAAGGCACCTCTGGAGATCATCTAGTCCAACCCCCCTGCCAAAGCAGGTTCACCCAGAGCAAGGTGCTCAGGAACACGTCCAGGCAGGTTTTGAAAGTCTCCAGAGAAGAAGGCTCCACAGTCACTCCGGGCAGCCTGTCCCAGGCTCTGTCACCCTCAAAGTAAAAAAGTTTCTCCTCAAGTTGAGGTGGAACTTCCTGTATTTCAGTTTGTGCCTGTTGCATTTTGTCCTGTCTCTGAGCACCACTGAAGAGAGACTGGCCCCATCTTCTTGACACCCACCTTTCAGGTATTTATAAGCATTGATAAGATCCCCTCTTAGTCTTCTCTTCTCCAGGCTAAACAGATCCAGGTGTCTCAGCCTTTCAGAAATGTTCCAGCCCCCTAATCATCTTTCTAACCCTCCATTGGACTCTCTCTAGTATTTCACTGTCTCTCTTGAACTGGGCAGCCCAGAACTGGACACAGTACTCCACATGTGGCCTCACTAGGACAGAGTAAAGAGGGAAAAGAACCTCCCTCACCCTGCTGGTCACACTCTTCTTAGTGCATCCCAGGACACCACTGGCCTTCTTGGGCACAAGGTCGCACTGCTGTCTCATGGTTAACTGTGAGCTTTGAATTTTGATCGAGATTACTACTCACCACAAGCAAGCATCCAGCAAAAACAGTAAATCCCTTTGCGTGAAGCTGCTTTGCCAAGGCATGTCCAAAACCTTTGTCACAGCCTGTTATTAGCACTGCCTTCCCTTCAGCCTGTGTGGGGAAAAACAGCAACACGGCATCATCAGACACTGCAATGCTACAGGCACCACCAGCACCCAGCAACACAGCCCAGGACCAGCTCACAGCCCCTACAATTAATTGGTGTTGCCTCCACACCACAGCTAGAACAGTAACTCTTTCTTTCAAGTATCAGTGGCCAAAGTGGGACAGAAACACTACAAAAGAAATGAGTGATCTCCCAGCTCGCAGGCATTATATGCGAGAGCAATTGGAGAAAACACCCAAATGAATGTATGTCACCTGCCTGAACTGCACAGCAGCTCTTGTACCTGCAGAGTGACTATTGTCTACTCCACACCTACTCCCACTCTGTGGGCGGTACTTCCCACTCTGTTTTAGCATGCAGGAATGTGACTCCAGCTTAGGGTTTCTTCCTGAACCACTGCAGGAATAATTTAGCAAATCCTACGGTTCTCTCCTACATTATTATTATCTTTTGACTGATGGATAAATTGAGAGAGAAGACTTGATACTCCATCTGGTATGACACAACAGGCTTGTGACAGATCTGAAAACAGAATCCCAAATCCTGAAGAGAAGCCTGTAGCAAAACACTGCCCATTCACTTTCTTTCTCTGCTTGAAACTCAGCCCTCTCCTGCTCTCCTCACCACAGCTGTGAGCTCCTAGTCCTTAACCCAAACAGCAAGCACCCTGCTGCCCTGCTGCATGCTGCTCCAGACTGAAACCATATCCACGAGGCAATAACGTGATACGGCAATAAAGATCTAGAGAATGCAATAAGGAAGTGAGGTCACTTCCATTTCTGTGGAGATAGCTGCAAACAATATTCCCTGTTAGCATATTAACAACAGCTGGAATATGAACGTTTGCATTTTATACTGCTGAATTGCCCTGGCTTATCCAGACCCTTCTTCAGGCAGAAACGGGGCAATGGCCAGTGCTCCCTGAGCTGGGTTTGCTGGCATGCGTGGTAGGGAAGTGGTAAGAAGGAGGAATTGCAGGGTGATATCAGAGCATTACTGCCCAAACTCAAGATAGGCACAAGCAGAGAGCAATATGCAAATAGGCTACACCCCATCCTGTCCTAGAACTCACACCAAAACTACTGCTTCCAAATGGAAGCCATGATCTTAAGTTGAAATGAGATCTGATCAAAAGTCTATCCTGCATTTATCATACAAACACCCCCACGAACAGTGATTCCTACACTTGGACAAAGGGCACCCAGCTACACACTAGCTCTACTACAGCTCTGAAGGCAGCTACAACTAAAGGACACAGAATTAGTGAGAACTAAATACACACCGCTCAATTGTAATTTAATTTACAGTGACACAACTCCAAGGAAGATGAGGAGCAAGCATGAAGCAGATCACAGAACTGCCAAGGCTACTTCCCACAATTATTCATCAAGCTGGCCCATGGAAAACAAAGGATTTGACTTTTTTCTCTGCCTCACCCTAGACCCTTTGCTTCTGAATGCTGAAGACAGGGGACTTCCCCATAGAGCAGGAATTAGGCAGGAGATAAGGAGCTGTGATCCCTTCCAGAAGACAGGACAAGCAAAGAGAGAAGGTGCCCAATACTCAACCCTCATTAGCTTCATCAGCCAGCCTAATAAGGACAGAGCTCAGCTGCAGAAAACAAAAGGAAATGGCTGAGCTGGGTTCCCACCTGCATCTAGTTTTAGCTTTCAGCAGACGGTTTTCTCTGGCTACGAAAAACCAAACCAAGCCACCAAAATGTAGACAGAAAGGAGGAGGTTTAAAAATCCTCTTAGCTTTCTATAAGGGGGAGAAAAGTGAAGAACAACCTCAATTTACAGTATGAGAAGGTCCCTGTGGTTCCTTGTTAATGATTTGCTATTACCCTAATTGCTGGTAATGAAACACGTGACTATAGCAACATGGTTTGAAACAGACTGACACCCCAGCACTGCTAACGAGCGTGCAAAACCCAAGGGATGTACTAGATCTTATAGCTGTAGCTGCCCTTGTCTTTGTGCCATGCCTTCTTCACAAAGAGCTCCCACGGAGGAGAGCAGAGGGTGACCCCATTCCCAGCCAAAAAAACTACACAAACACAGAAAAGCCTCATCACCCTTATCTTCTCAAAGTCCGAAGATAAGGCCTAATGGGCCTCACTCCTGGAGCTTGATAAGGTCAGTCTGCCGCTTAGAGTTTGACACAGTGCCGAGACAGGCAGAGAGGACAAGCTATCATCACTCCAGCAGGCAATGCAGTGAATTTAATCAGCATTTGGAGGAACTTCAGGTGCCTCAAACTAATGGTGACACGGTGCTCTCGGCCAGTGCTGCCCAGGAAACAGCAGTGCCGGTGTGTGCAGTGCTGCCAGGGCACCAGAGACACGGTAAGAGTGCAGAACTTCTTGTATTGGAAGAATCTGGGAAGGGTACTGGGTGATCCACGTAGCTCACACAGCCCTGGTGAGGCAGCTCGATTTTAACCTGCAGCCAGCTCAGGTGCACACACCCCGCCGGGTTTTCATACTGGGATGTGATCACTGTGTTAAAAAACCAGAATTTACTTGTGGAAATGATCTATCAAAATTATACATTTACTGCAAAAGAGGCTAAGGAAAGTGAAACCACTTTGTGAGGGGTCTCTCAGGACAATGAGGGAATGCTTGCCTAGATTTTTATCTTCTACTGTGTCACTTTTTTTTCTGGATTCTGTTTCCTTTTATGCCCTCCCCTGACCACCTACTCATTAGCAAACAGATCCACTTGTTACTAACTTCAAGATGAGAGCAGTTACACAGTGAACTTTGTTTGTTCCTTCTTTTCCTGTCAGGAAGCTCGTTTTCAATCCCAGGAAAGGGAGCTGAAGATACACACTAAAGGGAAGGTATTTTTTCTCAGGTGGGACAGGGATGGGGAGCATCAGAAGAGCAGAGGGGCCAGGAGAGCGAAAGGGGGCACTGCAAACGGGCCAAAGCTGTTCTCTGGCCGCTTCAGAAGGGAAGGACACGCTGGAGGCCCTGGAGCAAAATCATCTTCCCTTGCGGGTTCTTCCCGGTGCCTGCACGAAAGGCTGCCTGGAGCGTAAGCAAGAGAGAAGTTAACTCTGATCCAGCGAAACAACCCTAAAACTTTTGTGTCACTTGAAAAAAGAAACCCACAAAAACTCCGTTGCAAGAGACTAGCTATGCAATGCCCCCCGGCTGCGGTCTCGTTCCTCCCTTACGCTGCACCCAACCGCACAGCGCGGGCACAAGGCCCACGGCTTCGGCCAGGCGGGTGCGGCAGGGGCGCGGGGCTCTCGGCAGCTCGGCGCTTCATCTCCCCTCGCAGCGCCCCTCTAAAGCCTCCACCGGCCCGGCCGCCCGCCCGAGCCGCACCGCTGGGGCTGCCTCAGCCCGGCCCGGCCGCGCGGCGGCTGACGGCGCGGCGCCATTTTGGGCGCCGGGACAGCCCCCGAGGCCTCCCCGCAGAAGGGGCCGAAGCCCCACCCGGCCTCTCGCCGCGGTACTCACGGGCAGGGCTCGGCGGGCCCGCCGCGGCAGAAGGAGAAGGAAGAGGAGGCGGCGGGCCAGGCGCCGCCCGCCGCCCGCCAACAGCATCGCGGCGCCCAGCGCCAGCAGCAGCATCGCGGCGCCAGCGGCCTCAGCCTATCGCCGCCGCCGCCCGCTCCCGCCCCAGCCCTTCCCCCGGCCCGCCCCCACCGCGCCCCGGCAGCCGGGGCACCGGCCCAGCCTCATTCAAACGGCAGCAGCGCCCGGCAGGCCCGCCGGCTCCAGGTAACGCGTGAGCGGCCCGCTGCCGCCGCCCCGGGGCCTCCGCGGGAGGGGGGGCGGGAGGGCGGCGGCGTCAGGCGGGCCCCGCGGGACCCCCCGGGACCCCCCGG
Source organism: Todiramphus chloris collaris (assembly GCA_025345505.1). NCBI lineage: Eukaryota > Metazoa > Chordata > Aves > Coraciiformes > Alcedinidae > Todiramphus > Todiramphus chloris. The sequence continues at coordinate 16,846,317 of JANVCC010000030.1, forward strand.
CTGCCGGGCGGCCCGGTGACCTTGCCCGCCCGCGGGATGGGGGGCGGATGCGAGCCAGGCAGGCCGGGGGGCGCTGGCTTCGCCCCCACAGCGCGCCCCTCGCCGTGCCCCCTCCGCTCCCGGGGCCGTGGCGAACCCGCTCCGGGCCGCGGGCGGGGCCGGGCCCGTCCCCTCGCCCCCTCCGTGCATGCTGCCTCGCAAAACGCGTGGGCGGTGACCGAGCTCTCGAATTTGCTCAAACCCCTCAGAATTTCTGAGGGTTACCGGAGCCAGCTGCTCCGCCTGGGCCCGGGCCTCCCCCTTCCCATCTGGGGGCCCGGCAGTGCTCCTTTGTGGCGATGCCACCGGGTTTCAGCCGGGCCTGTTTCCCAGCAGGCCCCGAGGCTGCCGCAGCAGCAGCCCAGCCTTCGGCAGGCAGCCAAGTGATCCCTAACAATTAGATACCGTTTTTCTGCTTCAGCCCTGTGCGTTAAGATGGAGAGATGTTTTTTTTTTTTTGTGCACTCGATCGGTTTTATCCAAGATGAATGTGATTTAAACTGACTTGCTGTGCTTCGTTCTTGTTCTTTGTGTTTTCACCCTGTAGTGAGTTCAGTGGTGGTTCCCTGTGCACAGTCCAGCGTCAGTAGTTACTTCATGACAAAAGAAATGTATTTTTAACTGCATGGCTGTGCTAGCTGTAGAGCCCAAGGGTTGCTTTGGGAACATGTAACCTAAGTAGTTCTATTTTAGTTTCAAATTACTTCCTATAGCTCACTTGAAATAGTATATTCCATGCAAGTACCTTAATCTTTCAGTTGTTCCAGAGAATACCATTCAAGATGCCTTAAAGAGGTGACATTTTCTTTAAGTGCCTCCCTGCTTGTCAGTTTTCTTAAAATCTTTTTCCTTATTTGAAAGCATCTCGAGGTGGTTGAAGGTTGAGCTGTTTATCTCAGTGTGAGGGACTGCACGTGGGAAAGGTGAGCTCCTTTGGACTTTATTTTCTTGTTGAAATACATGGACTCAGCATAACTTGAAAAATAATTGAGCAACTAAAACAGAGGTGTTATCTTGTATTGCAGAGCTAAGGGAGAACACTTGGTACAGTGTGTTAGTTGGAAGTATGTTGTCTACCAAGCTGTCCCGGCCTCTCCTGAACTTCTCTGTGAAAGCCCTGAATTGCAAGGACTCAGGGAATGGCTTCAGGTAAGTAACAGGGTAGAGAAGAAGCAAGAGTGAGATCTTGAGTAAAGCACACATCGAGGGCTCATTTGATTTCAGTGGGACAGTTTGTTTCCAGAATCACAAGGTGGTTGAGGTTGGAAAGGACCTCTAGAGGTCATCTGGTCCAACCCCCCAGCTCAGGCAGGGCCTCCTGGAACTGGTTGCTCAGGACTTTGTCCAGATGGCTTTTGAGTACCTCCGAGGACAGAAACTCCCCAGCCTACCTGGGCAGCCCGTGCCAGTGCTTGGTCATTGAGCTGAGCATAGAGGAGATGGACTCTATATGTGAGGACTTACTTGGCAGCATGGTTTTTCTTACGGTTGGACAATCTGCAGTCAAAAGGGGGTTGACTAAAGCATTAATTCAGTGTGAAGCAAAGATTTATTCCTGAATATCAGCAAGTAGGCCTTGCTGCAGTGCAAGGAACTGTCATATATTTCTATGACTTCATTAAAGAGGCAATGAATCACAAGAAATGAGAGAGAAAGTTGAGAGGGAGGGTTTTAGTGAGAAATGGGGGTGGGCTGAGTAATGAAACTTTTTTCTGAACATGGACAGAAAATTGCTTATCTAATTCTAGATAATTCTAGATCATTCTAATTCCTAGCTCTGAAAAAAAAATACATTTAATGTTAATATATGATGGGAACCCTACAAATCCAAATCCAGAGCAAGTTGAGTGCTTTCACTGGCTTTGCTTTAGGGCAGGTTTCCCAAGCAATGGGGTGTGTACACAAGGCATTTCAAAGTGGCTCGTGGTCTGCTAAACAAGAGCTGCCACCTTCAGTGTTGTTCTACTGCTTTTGATAGTGGTATCGAGCACCATCACTGTCAAGGCTCCTGTAACAGGGAGTTGTAGAGTCCAAAGATAGCTAAGCTGTTAGAGATTTCCTGTGCAAACAGACATAGGCCTTTTATCTCCTATTTACTTCACACACATTGAAGCTGCACTGGCAGGAGTCTGCTGCAGCCTTAAAAATACAAATTATTGCGTTACGCACTTGAGAAAAGAATTTTCAGCTTGTTTCTTTGTTTGTTTTCCTTCTTCTTTTATTCTACTGACTCTGCAGTCACTATACTGGTATCTTAATGCATTGAGGTAGCACTTATATATTATAGAATCATAGAATTGTCAGGGTTGGAAGGGACCTTAAAGCTCATCCAGTCCCAACCCCCCTGCCATGGGCAGGAGCACCTCCCACTAGAGCAGGTCGCTCAGAGCCCCATCCAGCCTGGGCTTAAAAACTTCCAAGGATGGGGCTTCCACCACCTCTCTGGGCAACCTGTTCCAGTGTCTCACCAGCCTCATGGGGAAGAAATTCTTCCTAATGTCTAACCTGAATCGACCTATCTCTAGTTTTAATCTATTTCCTCCAGTGCTATTGCTGCCTGACAACATAAAAAGTCCCTCCCCGGCTTTGTTGTAGCCCCCTTCAGATACTGGAAGGCCACAGTAAGGTCTCCCCCGAGCCTTCTCTTCTCCAGACTGAACAACCACTGAATATTCCACTCTTCAAGCTGAGGACTGCCTTTTTTTTGGTGTAACTGAACAGAAACGAATGCGTAGTTGGCAAGAGCAGATTCAGTTTGAGGACCATCTGTGCATTTTACAAGCCTCAGTTGTGGTCTCTAGAATTCAGTCCTGCAGAACAACAAAAATGGCTCATGGTACATTATTGTGGTGTTTGGGTGCTAACCACATGTGCATCACAGCTGCTTCCTCTGGTGACATTCCTGCTGCTCAGCAGTCAGTATCTATTTTATGCCCTTGCCTTCCAGTCAAGGTAGGCAGAATGTCAGGTAGTTATTCTCTACAGGTTATTGTGAATAACAGCAGCAAATCAGTTCTCTGTAGTGAAATAACAGGACTAGTCATCACACTGAGAAATAAAACTCAGTTCATGCAACTAAAAGAAATGGTATGAACGTTTCTGGGCACTTTAAGGCACACAAGGAAGCTTCCTGTTGAGGTAAAAGTTCCAAGCCAGGTTTGTAGGTCAGGGATGTTAACACAGACTTTGCCTGGGGACTGACCTTTGCAACAATTAAAGTGGCTGTTGCTACTTCAAGAGCTGATTGGGCTTGTGACACTCAAAGTTAGAAAAAGAGCTAAACTGTTGCAGGAAGGGGAGCAGACATCATTACCTGAGTATAAATCAGCTCCCTTCCCATCTGGTTCAAAGCTTCTGCTCTTCCAGACCCTTTTTCTAGCCTTGTTTTCCCAGGATGCAGCCCAGAGGCCAGAGTGCCTGCAGACTGCTGTTCAGCGTAGCACAAGTCACCCTGGGAGCACCTGCAATGTCTAGACCAGGAGTTGAGTGTGGATGATTATGCAAGTTCACTGAGAAGACAGAAGAGCAGTCTGGAAGATAAGATGTGCTGAAGGTTAGGTGTTGTTAGGGTAGGTGAAGTACGGTGGGTCTAGGGGAAGGCCTAAAGGCTCTGGGAGGGCAATGCCAGTGCCCAAAGCAAAACCAAAATGCTGGTAGAGTCCAGAGAGATGTCTGGCAAGGACAGAGGCTGGGGTCACTCTGTTGTGTTGTTTAGGCCCAGTTTTGATGACTGTTGGCAAGACCTAAGACAGCGTGATGCTACTGGTAGCATAGCTTTTCTAGATACTTGCTCCCTGGAAGGTATTGCTGCATTCCTCTGGTCTGTCTTTGTGAACATAGTTTATCTTCTTGGGAGTCATTCTAAAATTCCTGGCAGACATTCTAAAAAGAGGAGCTTCATCTCTGCCTGGCTGGCATTGCTCAAAGACACAGGGTCTTTCAGTTGAACCAGTTGCAAAGAGGGGATAGAAGATCTAGGAGTAGCTGAAGGGTAGACACTGCAGAGGAAGAAGTGTCATCCAAGGTGACAGGAGCGTAGAGCTGTGTGTAAAAGCAAGGAGAGAGATCCAAGCAAAGTTGACCTTAGACTGAGCATCAGAAACAATGCCACAACAAAATACTTTCATCAGATGGATGTACAACTTCCCCTGCCTGAGCTTTGTGCAGCTCTAAGTGAGAGTGTTGTTGCTGTTGGAAATGAAAATGCTGTACTGCCCATTTTGTGGGTAGAAGCAGCTCTGTGCCTCCAGACTGGGAACTATTTTAGAGTTCTTGGTAATATCCAGACAGCTTCTGCAGCTGGAAATAGCATGAAGGTCTTCTGAGAAACAAATGTTTCATACTGTAGGAAAGACACAGGCTCAGGCTAAGGAGAACTGTAGTCTGGACTCTCTCTTCTCGAATGACAGTCTAAGTCATGCATACAGGCAACACTACACTCCTTTGTGTGTGTGTACTGCAGCACTGGGGTACAGACAAGATAGACCATGCCTATTCTGTTGTTTGGGTTTTATTTGTTTTTTTTTTATAACAGGCCTCTGCAAAGATTTTGCTTCCCTCTCTTATCTCCATGTGGCAGCCGCTCTTATGCAAATGAAGTTGATCAGGTGAGTGTGGTTTCCAGGAACTAGTTCTGCTGAGCTGGGGTTTAAAAATCCCTGAAGCCTGGTGACCAAATTCTCCTTTCCAATTTTCCAGAAAGACTGAGCTAGACCTCTCCAACATACCCCACATTCTTTCCTATCACAGAGCTCCCATTGACGTAACTCGGTACATGCTGTTAAGGATGGAAATAAACAATCAGACTAGTGGGATTTTTCTATTTTTGGAACTCACTCAGCAGATGAAACCTTCTACCTTAGAGTGGAGGGAATTTTCATGACAAATTCTTAACAAAGCACTCTTTCTGGAGTATGGTTGTTTAAAGAGAGGTAAATAATTTGGTGTGTCCTCATCTCTTGATCTGGAGAGTGGCCCTCTTCTTTAATAGCCCTTTCCTTGGAGGCACTAGCCAGGAACGGTGCCAGGCAAAAGGAAGGGGAGGGGTGGAGTGTTTGCCCACGTGCTTGTCATGTGGCACTGCAGCAGTGCTAGAGCATGGACATCATGCTCTGTAAGCCTGGGATGGAGTCTCAGAGGAATTTGGTTATGGCCCTTGAGTCACTGCTGTGACACAGTGTGACCCTGATCAGTCCCTTTGTATGCTGGGGAAAGCCAAATTTCTCCTTTTCTAAAAGAGATGAGTTGGAATGAATTGCAATTAATTATTACCTGATTATTACCCACCTACAGCAGCACTTAGCTGCATGTGCACTTGTTGCTGCTGGATTGTCTGATACAAGGTGCATCTTTTAACATGTCACTTAACTGCTGCCTCTCTTTGGGGGTGGAAGAAAGGGTTTGGAGAAGGAATGAAGTGTACTTGGATTTAAATTGTAAGTTGGAAAAATAAAAAGACTAAAAAAACCAAAAAGACTAATGACCTGATGGTCTTAATTTCAACTATTAAACCCACTTGATTCTGCTTAACTTTTAAAACCCAGCGACAGAGGATTTACATGATAGAGAAAGATGAGTGAGCAGTCAGTAGGGCTGCTTTATATCCTTTCTTCAGTCAGGCTGTCTTCCCCATACCCTGTGGGCTGCATGGTGCAGAAGAGTGGGCTCCTGACTGCTTTGAACACACAGGAACAGTTCCTACTGAAGGCAAAGCCTGTCTTGGGAACTGCCTGGTGTATTTTCAGATTTCAAGACAGATGTAAACTGCCAGAAAAAGGTGGTTTGCTTGATCTCTCTGCTTTGGGAACATATTGTCAGAGGTGCTGAACTTCTCAGTGTTGGGAGGACAGTGGTCCTGCCTCACTGGAGTGAACTCGGGGTGAAACCTTCGTTTCTTCTCTTCAGGAGGCATTGGGTGGCAGTAGCTGGCAATGAACGCAGAGAATGTCCCTAGAACGGGTTGCTCCTGGCCAAGGACATAGTTTTTGTTCTGTGCACTGCAAATCACTGATTTCAAATACTCAGTTCCAGTGTGTTTTGTTCTGTTCTGTTTTGCAGATTGGCAGCAGAGCTGTGCTTATAACAGGTTGTGACTCAGGGTTTGGATTTACCTTGGCCAAGCACCTGCATGCCAAAGGCTTAATTGTTTATGCTGGCTGCCTGCAAAAGGTAAGGAAACCAAAAACTGTACTCTTCACCTGTGGCACGTGCACAGACACAGCAAATCCCATCTTTCCTCTCCACTCTGCACAGCTTTCTGCCAAGAAGAGGGAGGGCGGTTGGTAGCCCAGAGGGAAAGATGTTGGTGATTGAATGTCCTAGAGCATAACCTGGTCTAGACCAGAACCAGGACTGAATGGTATCTGGCGAGGTTCTTCCTTGAATCACAGTGCTGTGGTCTGATCCGTATCTGATGGACTGGAACCCCAAATCTAATTTTATAGGCTTACCCATAAGCAAATTTTAGCTTCAGGTTGGTTCTGGACCTTTGGCTCTGCTCACAGACTATACATATTTATGCAGAGCTTATTTTGATTAATTGTGATATCCACCACCAGTGATTTTTGTGGCGTGTGGTATGAGCATATTTTTCTCTCTGCATGAGTACAGCCATGCCTCAGTGTGTATTGAAGGTCTCCTGCAATCACTGTGAAGATGATAGAGTTCCACTGGTGCCAGTGAGAGCAGAAGCAGGCCACAAGTAGCTTAGTGATGCAGTGTTGATATGCTCTCCGGGAGCGCTGGCTATGGCAGTCAGAGATGCCTGGTCATGGAGAATGGGAGAGAGCTTTAGCCTCTCCTCATGAAGCACTGTCACTTTTTCAGCTGCGTGGCTGTTTCTAAACAACAACAGGCTTATTCCTTGGGATGTCCTGGGGTGGGTCACTCATCACTATAAATGTATTGCAGATAGTTATATTATTTAAATGGAATTTTCTAGGTGCTTTTTTAATGTTACCGATACTCTTTCTGCTGTTGATTTTTCCATTATTGCAGAGTTTTGCTTAAATGATTAGTTTCTTTCTGCTGGATTTTTTCAGAAGTGTTTTGATAGCGCTGCCCTTTGCGGTATCTCTGCTTTGGGTCAAGGGTTGATTTGTTAACCTGGGCTCCCTCTGCAGGCTTCATAGCAGAACAAGACCCTTCTTCTAAACTGCTGCTTTTTCAGAAGGTGTCAAGGAGAGAGAGAGTAGATGAGCACTCTTTTGGCAGATGTTTCTACTCAGCTTTTGTAACTGAAGATCAACATTAAAGAATATAAGGACATTGCAGACTTACAAACCACTGTTTAGAATAATAGCCTGCCTCTGTGTTGACAGGAGCCAAAAATTTCAGAGCTTCAAAGTGACTTCTGGGTTTCACTTCCTCTGTGTGAGCTGCCAGAAAGACCCCATTTTCAGTGAGCATGTTTTTAACTGTCGCTGAAACCTCCCTTCCATTTTGGTGTCTTCATTATTCATTCTACTGAATGCATGTTTGTTGAAAATCTTGGCCTCTGACAATTTTAGCATAAGCTGACACACAGCAGCATGCCAGAACCCTTTTAGGCTTTGATCAACATGTACTTCCTCGCCAAAAATCAGTAGAAGGCTTTGCTGTATCACAGTGTAATTAAATATTGCTTTTAACATCCCATGTTCCAAAATCTGTGTGACTATGGCAAGACTGGTGACAGCAGTTGTCAGAAAAGCACCGTAAAATGCCAAAGCTCCTGAGTTTCCAGGTTGGCCTCCTGTGTGTCCTCGGGCTATACACTTTATACAGAACTGCTCTGTCGAACTTAACTCCAGGAGACTGAGCTGATTTCTCCTTGTGCCACAGGTTTCAGTCACAGAGCCATGCTCAGAAATCTGTCATTCTTGCTGGTGCTGATTTTAGGGGCAGAAAAAGCTCTTGCAGAGAGGAAATGACTATGAAACTTCAGTGTCATTTCCATGGGACTGTTTTTCACGGCACACCTGTGCATCAGAAGCAAACCCCAACTTGCCATTGTGTCCTCAGGGTGTGTGCTGTTCTTAGCAATGTCACATCCTTATTGCAGATGAAAAGTGTGCGTGGTGCCGACTCTTCACCGGGAAAGGTTTCCTAGAGTGGCCAGATCCTGAGTGCCTGACTGTATTTTTACTGAAGGAAACCTGTGAGAGGTGTTCACAGACACAGCTGAGGGGAGCCCAAGAACGGGTCTGTGCTCAGCATGCTATTGCTCAGTTTTTTCCTGACATTTGCACTGGCAAACGTATTAACGTGAGAGTTCTGTTGGTGCTGCATTGCCAAAAGACAATGGTAGACTGGATCCAGTGAAAATCACACTCCAGCTGTCTTATTTTTCCCTCTTTGGTTAATAGCTGGAGAAGCCAGCTGACACAAGATGAAGAAGGTATTTTTCCATCAGTATCTGTTACCGGCGGACACATGCAATGTTTGTCACGGCTGCCAGGAGGGTGGTGGAACCCCTGTTTGATGTGCTTTGTGTGCTGAGGCCTGTTGGGGCTTGCAGGGGGGATGAGAAAGCAGGGGTTATCTGAGCAAGCCAGCAGGCAGGCTTGTTACTGTAGGGCTCAACAAGAGTGCTGGGAGCTGCAGGGTGTTACATACCACTTCAAGGACACACTAATAAAGATAGAAGCTGAAGCACATGGGCCCACAGAGCAACTCCAGATGGAGAAAGATGAGGCACTGGCGTGCTTTTTCAGTATGCAAGAGCTGAGTCCTCTTGCTGTGGGGATAACCCTAGGGTTAACAGCAGAGAGGTACTGGTTTCTTAACATGAGAGGGTCCTTCTACTACTGCATATGGGCCTGGGGACTGTGGGACAGACTGCATCCCATGCCAGGAAAGCATGACACAATTACAGAGTGCCTGACTGAAGTACCACCCATTTGTCCTTTCCAGATAGCCAAGGGAATAGCCCTGGGGGTCTAGGTTAATGCCCAGAGTCCAACTCTTGGCCAGGATCCCAGCCCCATCCAAGCACCCAGCTGTGTGGGTGGGAGGGCAGGAGGGGTGTTGATGTGCCCTATAAGGCACACCAACCCTATAAGGGAGGAAGAAGAGAATGCTGTGAAGGTCCCCCATAGAGGGACCTTCTGAGGCTGGTGTGTTGCTGTGGTCCAGAGATTTTGTAGCAGCTTGCAGACCTGGGGTTGGGGAAAGAACCACCTTGGCCATATTGCTGGTCCTCTAGCCTTTAACTGTATCTTCTGTTTCCAAGGGACTTGCATGCTTGTGTTTGCTGACTCCCTGTTGGCATTCCCACGTGTGCCACTTGTTTGCTTTTCAATGCTTTGCCCTACACACTGGCTGTGGCACCACAGAGCTGCTGAGTGAGCTGCAAACTTAGCACGGAACTCTGGTTTTGGTCGCTGTAGAAACAAAACATCTTTAAGCTGTGCATGGGACTTTGAACTGCTCCAGTTTGTATGCAGTATGCTTCTGTGTGAAGAAGGTGCAGTAGATGCCTTCTCCTGAGGACAAATGCTAACCAGTATGAACAGTCTGTGGTGGAATAAGGAAGGGTGGAGGAGAAGAAGAAAGACAGGTGTCAGGTATTTAAGTTAGTGAACTGTCTGTGAACATGGTGGAACAGGAATGAGAGGAGCCAGGAGAAGGATTTTTTGGAAGACAAGTGTCACAGAGACAGGGGTCATGTGGCCACCTTCCTGTGATATCTCAAGTGCAGTATCTGGTGGCAAATGGGCAGCCTGGGTTCAGACTGCAGAGGTGAACACCATATGGTTTAGAACTGACCACTGATGGTCTCTGACAGGGAGTGTCTATAGCTCAAGGTGTTTAGAACAAGCTGATGTCATTCAGCAGTCAGGAAACAGCCCTTCGATGAAGAACTGTCCTGTTCCAGGTCACATTAAAAAAAGCTATCAATCCAAAAAAGCCTCATCTATCAGGAGTGAAGAGCACTCTGATGTTTGCCTGCTGATGCTGACGTGGCGAGCAGGACTACCTGGAGGGCTAAGCAGTAGGGGAAGAAGAGCTGAGCAGCCAGCAGATGATCCCATGGGACATGCTCCATGTCTAGCCTGTTAATGGGGAGTAAAACACTTCTAGTGAGGGATGATGTTGAGGGGACAGAGGGAGTTTCTTACACTAAAAACAGGGATGTTCCCAAAATTATTTTCAGAACTAGACCTCACCATCCTCTACAAACATATCTTGGAGTGGCCAGTCCAGCAGCTTATATAACCATGGGAGTGATTCAGGGGTAGTCCCCAACTCATAAACACCCACCGCAGCCAGGCTCCACCAGCCTGAAGGGACTAGCTCTGGGTGTGTGACTAGCTCTTGTTGCTAGCAGCATCTGGCCCATGGGAAAGGGATCTCGGGTTGGCTGTAGTTACATGGCTGGGCTGTGAGTGGATACTGGGGGAATGTGGGTACTGGGGAAATCTGTTGTTCTGAGCTGCGAAAAAAGCAGTGGAAATGGGAGTGAGAAAAAGCTCATGGTGGGAGGCAGAGAAGAGAGCAAGATGCTGGAGAGAATTGCTAGCAGGCAAGCTGGCCAGGCGCTTGATGATGGGACTCCATTGAGAGGCAGGAGATGGGTTTCCAGGTAGTGGGAGCTGTGTGCACAGACCAGCTGAAGGGAGAGCACAGTGGGCAGGAGGTCCATCTTCTAGGACTGTTGCTCCCAGAGCTGGCAATGTGACTGAGCAGCTTGTGCGATGTGCATGTGCAGCCACCCACCTGCTGTTTCATACCAACCCCCCAGGAAGCTATTTGCTGTGCCCCATGTGCAAGCCAGAGTGAGGATGGCACCACGTTCCCACCCCTGCAGCAGTGGGGCATAGTTTGATCTCGGGAGCTTGTACTGGCCTGTAGTTGCCTTGCTGGGGCAGATCCAGCTCTGGCTGCTTTCTTGGTGGTCAAAGCAGTACCAGCTGACTTGGTGGCAGGGCTTGTGGTCAGATGGAGATGCTTGAGCAATGATGTTCTGCAGGAGCAGCCCTGTCTGTTCCCCTTCCTCTCAGAGCTGCAGGACTGTCCTGATTATTCTGTGACTGCCCTGTGCACTCTTTTTTGCTTGGTTTGATGGTTGCTATGCAGTTGATATGCAGGCTCTTTGGCCAGATTGAAACCAGCACTTTCTTCCCCTCTAGGACAAAGGAGAAGGTGGTTCCAAAGATCTGGACAACATGAACAGTGATCGAATGAGAACCGTCCAGCTAAATGTCTGTGACAGCAAGGAAGTAGACCGAGCAGTGGAGCACGTGAATAGCAGCCTGGAGGACCCAGAGAAAGGTAGGTGCACCCAGTGAGCTCTAAGGTGACACAGGAGGCAGGAGCTCCCTCAGCTGGGCTGTGTGAGCATTTTCAGGGCGTATTTCAGAAGCTGAGCAGATGATTGTAGGACACAAAGCTTTGAGGAGCAGCAGTGGAGAGCAAATGGCCTGTTTAAATGTTGTACTGTATCAAAAAGCAGCTTCCCTCTTTAGACAGCACCTACAAAGAAAATTGCTCTTTTCTCCACTCGGTCCTATAGGGACATTAGTAAAAATCAGGGTGGAGTTGAAGCCCTTGGGATTAGTGCTTGATTCTTGTCACCTGAAGTTTATTGTCACTCCCTTTATGTTGTAAAGCTTGGCCAATGCCCAAAGATTGGGGATTAGCAATGGAAATGTCTTGCCAGAGTTTCAAAAGGCAAAGGAAATGGAGAGGTCTTCCTGAGGATTTCTCATGAGTATCATTAGTGCCATGGCAGATATTACTGTCTGTTGCAGATTTCAGAATTCAGGGAGTAGCTGTAACTGACTTTCTTAGCCTGCCTACCTCGTTCTGCTGAGGTGATGGTAGCAAATTCTGCTGCAGTATTGTGAAAATCCCTGTTGCTCATGCATTCCTGAAACCTTTCCACCTTTGGTGAACTGCATTTTTCTCCTAAGGAACATCCACACTAAAACAAGTGGAGGTTGTTTAAAAGCAAAGTCACCAGTAATGCTTTATTTTGGGTTTTGCATAAACCTATTTCTTTTACTTTTTATTTAATTTTTATATGTGGATCTTCTATACAAATTAAGTTTTCTAGCCCTGTAGTCTCAAGTCTAGGCCAAGATGAAGTTGCCTTCTGCTTCTGAGAACACAGGTCTGGACACAGTCACCATATAACAGTTGAGTTTTCCTGAACAGCTGAGAGAAACCTTCCCAGACCTACTCAGTCTGTTTTCTGTGCAATTAGAATATTACATGAAGTGGGCTCATTTTATTGCCAATTCTTTTTTAACCTCTCTTTCCATTGCCGAATGAGTTGGTGACGTCAGCAGTTGTTGCCACCTTGGTTGCAGCAGAACAAAAGGGAGAAGCTGTGGCGTGCCTGCCCACCCATAGCCACATCCCCCTTCCCAGCACTGCAGACATTCTGGTTCTTACGGTGACACAAGGGATTTTACCTTGAAAGAATTACTGTCTTCTTTTATACAAAGTCTTTGCTATTCTTATTATTTGTATTTAGAGACTATATTTTAAAAAGTCACGATGGAAAAAAAGAGAATGGCAAGAAGAACAGCTTAGACAAGGCTGAAATTCTCTGCTGGTTCAGAACTTCCTGGGAAGCTTTATTCAATGTACTTTGTGGATGCAGCATTGGGCAGTTCAGGCAGATCCTGACTGAGGTTATATTTGCTCAGGAGACTGACGTTTGCTCTGGACTCTCTTGTGTCTGGCTTCCATCATTACAAGTCACAATGAAAAGCTCTGTTGCATGGTTCAATAATCGATTAGCAAGGCCTTTCCCAAGGTGCTCTCATTAGTCTGACAGAGAGGAAGCTTTCTGCTTGATTTTTGTGTTCTAGGGCTCTGGGGGCTGGTTAACAACGCCGGGATCTCCACGTTCGGGGAAGTCGAGTTCACCAGCATGGACACCTACATGGAGGTAGCTGAAGTGAACCTGTGGGGCACTGTGCGAACCACCAAGGCCTTCCTCCCGCTCATCCGGAGGTCTAAAGGTGAGTGATCTCTTGACTGCAACTCTCTGGAGAAGGTCCTTCATCTTGCCCCGTGTCTTGCTGTGTTAGAGGCCAAAAGGTCTATTATGCTTCTTTCTGCACCATTAGCCACCTTCAGACCTTTAGAAACAGGACGTGACCCACAGCATACACACAAATGCCAGATTTCCTGGCGGCCCTGAGTTACACAGCAAGGCAGCAGTCCTGAAAACCAGTTACCATTTCTTTTTCCCAACTGTGCTGCCTTCTCCCACAACATCCCAGACAAGCTCTAATCTGTCATACCTTCTTCTACCTGCTCAGAAGCTGCAGCTCTCCATAAATTCCAGTGCTGGGAGCAACCCTCCCCTCTATACAAAAACCAGCTGCACCAGTGCTGGCAGGGTGGGCAGCAGCAGTGTACTGTGATGTGCTTCTTGCAGGGAAGTTGTCAGCTGTGCACTGTGTCACTTTGGGAGCTGGTAACGTGTGAGATGTGGGGTGTGTACAGCAAAGGAATGCAGACCTGGAGCTTGTGTGGGTCTCGGCATAGAGGGGCAAAAGCTTTCCGGTGCTGAGGCCAACTGACTGTCTAAATGACAGTATTTTTTACTCTTGAGGCATCCACAAACATGAACAGTGCTGTCCTGTGCTGCAGGCCTGGGCTGTATGTGGCCCAGGCAGCATTTCTTCCACCATGGAATGGTATCTACTTCTGTTGTCAAAAGTTTCTCTTTTTGACTGAGCAAAGAGCACTGATAGAGAGTGCAGAGAACTGCAGCTGCTGGTCAGACTGCAGCATCCACAGTCTCCTACCAGCATTCTCCCCAGCCAAAATGGATGGATCCTGGAGAGGAGAGAGGCCCCAGCTCTGTGCCTGGAGCCATAATCCAGCTGGACTGCCCATTATCCCACCATTTGTGGTGCAGGAGCAATGCATTCCCTTTTGAGAGGCAGACACTGTAAGAAGCTCCTGGATTATGTGCCCTTGACTTGCAAATAAACAAGTTCAGCCTTGATGCCAGAGGCTTTCTCTGCTGCTGCTTTCTCCTGTCTGGACTCAGCCCTGCTTGCTGCTGAGCAATCCTGTTTCCTACCATGCAGGCTTTGTCCAGTCTCTTCTGTGTTCCCTGTAGCACTGAGCTTTGTTTTGTCACCACGTGCCTGTCCCCTGGGGTATAACGAGCCAGGGAGCACAAGCAATGGGCTTGTTCTGCCCAAAGGCTGTTGCACAGGACAGCAGTGCTCACATAGGGCCATGAGCAGCTCTGCCAGGCAGCTCTTATGGATGTACAGTGAATCTTTTGAGAGGTGTGTGCTCTGGATCAGGTACCACAGCTCAGCAGCGCGTTGCCTGGCCTCTGCCTAGGTCGTGTGGTGAACATCAGCAGCATGATGGGTCGGATGGGCAGTCCTGCCCGGTCGCCGTACTGCATCACCAAGTTCGGCGTGGAAGCCTTCTCCGACTGCCTGCGGTATGAAATGCAGCCCCAGGGGGTGATGGTCAGCATCGTGGAGCCCGGCAACTTCATAGCTGCCACCAACCTGTACAGCCCCGAGCGGATCAAAGCCATAGCCGACAAGATGTGGGACGAGCTCCCCGAGATAGTGCGCAAAGACTACGGCAGGAAGTACTTCGACGAGCAGGTCAGCAAGATGGAGACGTACTGCAACAGCGGCTCGACGGACAGCTCGCCGGTCATCGAGAGCGTCACCCACGCGCTCACCTCCACCACCCCCTACACCCGCTACCACCCCATGGATTACTACTGGTGGCTACGCATGCAGATCATGACGCACATGCCCGCTGCCATCTCAGACCGGCTCTATGTCTATTGAGGCCTCCCAGGCTACCCAGGTGGGAATTCTGTTTTATAGAGAGCTTTGTATACACTTCCCATTAATCCTTTAAAATTTTTTCTAACCTCATTTCAGAGTACTGTATTTTAGCTCTAAAGGGTTCATTTAAACATCTGACATAACCTAAAGGGCAGTAATTTGCAAGGGGTGCTTCGTGGGCAGGAATACATGATGTTTGTGCAGGGACATTGATTCTTTGCTATTTATTTCATCTAATTTTTTTTTTTCCCCGCACATCAAATGTCAAGTTATAATCATTATTTAAACTGCAATTGCTCTGAAGTGTTTTCAGAATAATTTCTGCTGATGGCCAAACACAACCTGCATGATTCCTGCCTAGGATGCAGCCTTCCCACCGTCAAGCAGACACCCTCCGTGCTGTAACGGCAAACCATTGCGTCCCCATCACAAACAGCATCCATCAGACTTTGCCAGGCCTGATCACAGTAGCCCAAGGCAGAGCAGAGACTTCTTTAATTTGAGGATCAGAACTCAAAATGCTCAAGGTGCTGAAACTGAGCAACTGACCCTATCCTTTTCTCTCTTAGAATTATATTGATGAAACCCGAGAGAAAAGGAATCATGCTTTTCTTGCATGCTTTCTTGCAAAGGAGTTCAGTGATCCAGGGACTCAGTCCTGCAGACCTTTCCCACAGGAGTCTCTTACTCATATGAGCATTCCCATGAGTGTGACCAGCTTTACACACTGGACTACAGGCGGCAGGATTGGCCCGCAGCAACATTTCTCTTCCACAGTAAGTGAGGATCAACTCAAGACTTAGTCTGGAGAAGAGTTTCACTCCAGCTCCTGTACAGTTTGCGAGGATCACTGGGTGAGCAGTGGGAGGCAGAGAGGGTTACAGTCACATCCGTGAATGCCGTTCTCACCAGGGACCTCAGTCACACTGAAGTACAGCACCTTGCACAGAAGGGCCTTGCCCCTGCCCAGGGCCTCTAGGCACCTACGTGGTGCGGGTGATGATAACAATAACTTCCCCTGAAGGAGGCACTGAGCTGAAACACGTCTAACAGGATAGAAAGCTACCAGAACGTCCATAACAGTAAAGTTCACTTCCAGAGCAGATCCATTTCCATGATGGTTGTTTACATGTCTGAGAAACATTTGTTTTGTACCGTAAGAAAATAAAATAAAAAAAAAAAGTAAAATATCCTTTTGTGGGAAAATGTGGAAAGGGTTATTTTTTTTTAAGCTTGAAAGGCAAAAACCAAACAAGTAATTAAAATACCGTTGTTAGCAAAGTTGAAGAGAAGGGATCTCATGTGCTCTAGTAACATGTCATGGCATGATCAAATTTATTTGGCTTAATAAATGTATACAGGAATGGTAACAAAATTCAGAGGTTCCCTCTTTATTTTTTTGTTTTATATATGAGGTGAAAAGCTCACATTTGTTAATGTTGGCTTTTTTAATTGGGTGAGGTTCCTGCCTGTTCTGCATTCACACGGCATTCAGGGGCTGGTCTGCAGTCCTGGGTCTTACATGCCCGTGGTGGATAGTGCAGGACTCCTACAGGAACACCACTGACAGATATGCCTAACCCTTGGACTCTGTTTATTCACAGCTTTTAAACCTGCATCTTTACTGGACTCCCACAGATTACAAGGGATTATTATGGATTATTCCCAGGGAGCAGGAGGAGAAACTGAGCTCTGAAGAGATGGGATTCATCAGGACAGGCACGGGGCAGGTCACTGACAGACCCAAACTAAAACCCCAGGAGAGACTTCTCCAGATGCCTAGCGATGGTAGCTGCCTCTTGTGGGGCAGGGCATATTATCTCCTTTTCCAGTATGTGGTCTTCCTTCTGGGACAAAACATAAGAGCACGACCCCCGGGAGACCCAGCAGGCACAGGGACTAACTTGCAAGATGGTGCAAAACACCTAGATAACCATGTTTGCTGCAGATGACGCAGCAGAAAGAGAAAAAACTTTACAAGAAAAGTTCTTGTAGTCTAAAAATTAAGCCACAAGATGCTAAGTAACACAAAAACCTCATTTAATTCTGCTTGGGATGCTAGCTCCCAATTTCACGGGTACTGCTGGCTTTTGATGCAGACATTGGTGGTGTTAGATGTGGAAGACATGGGGAGCACAGCTGAGTTACCTTAGTTCGGCTCAGAGACCCCTGAGAGCAAATGCAGCAGGCATTTAACAGTAACCACAGGCATTCCCAGCCAGAAAGACAAAGCCAAGCAGTGATACCTCTGCTCACCTCCACACAGCATCTCTTCTGGAGGCTTCTGAATTTCTTGTGAGGTGCCCCCAGGGAGCTCTGAAGCCGTGCCACCGCTCTGGGGCTGGAGGAGATGTGGCGGCACCGCTGCCCTGCAGTGTGATTCACAGGGCACCATGTTGCCATGTGGGCAGGGGAGGTGATGGCCACGGTGCTCCTCTGCATCACGGCTGCTCCTAGGTTTCTGTGAGACTTTTCCTGACGCTGGGAAGTTTGGTTGCTGATTTGTGGTCAGGAGGGCAGCAAGCTGGTGAGTTTTCCTGCTGGGATCTTGGCAGTCCCACGCTTTCGGGGTTTGCCCTGAGAAGCACTTTAAAAGCTAGTTCCCTTTGGTTCTGCATGACTGTACTTGTGACTTGGTGTGCTCTAGATCCTGCCTGGATGGTACCACCACAGCTTCAGGAGTAGCTTCAGCCTACCAGGTTTATTTGAAAACAAAAAAGAACAAAAGCATAGCAAAAAAGGACTTGGCCAGGTACCTGGTCCTCTGTTTCCAGAGCTGCCTCAGGGAGAGCTTCTGAGGAGCTAGGCAGCCTGGAAGGGTGATTTTGCAGGGCTCTAGTCTGATCCTATCTGGCTGGACAGAAGGCTGCTCGCTCTTCCCAAATTTCTTGCTGCGCAAAGACTGTTGGTGATCACACAACAGATCTCACTGTGCAGCATTCCTTTGGGCAACCTGGAGTTATAAATAGCTTTCCATTGTGTGGTAGGAGGCAGCAGAGATGGGGTAATTTTAACTACACGGTTACATCTTGTTCTGAGCCTTAGTGAGGAAATCATGAAGTCCTACTGTTTGCAGAAGTTTTTGCTCCTAGCGACGAGGGTGGGGGATGCTGCATTTGAGATCAGTATTGAGAGACCCCTTACTGCTGCATTAACTGGGTGAAGTGCAGGAATTTCCCAGTTAAACTGGAAATCATTTCACAGCCAGGAAGTTGCACAGCTTTGGGGGAGCTGGGCCCAAGCCCTTACATCTGCTCCTGCATCCGAGCAGAGGCCTGGCCTGGGCTCCTTTCTGGGTCTCAGCCCTGTGAGTCTGGCTGACACTTGTAATCCTGGGCTGGCAGTTCAGCAACACAACTGCTCTGGAAAGAGAAAAGAGGAAAGGACCCCTCCTGTTCAGGCAGCATTCCATAGCTGAGTGCAGGGTATCTTCCTCAGCTGAATTACACAGAACCATTAAATACGTACTCGGTTAAATGTACGAGTGGCTCCGTAGCAGAGCTGCAAGTCAGACCCCTGTCTGTACTGAGATTGGGCTGGAGTGAAGGGGCCTTGCTGCACTTGGTGGGCTATGGCTTTGAAAAGAAAGTATCTTCCCAGTAAACAAGAAGGGAATCATAAGCATAACTCACTGTAGATCTGATGACACCTCCCTGGGGAGATGCCACTCAGGAGCACAGCACTCATTTCTCTACCCTCTTTGCCAGCAGCGTTGTAGGGCTTGCTGTGTGGCCTTGGGGTGCTGCAGACTTAAACTGGTGCTTCCCCGTGCGAGGTGAAGCACCGGCCTGGCACCGCCAAAGCAGCAAGGGCTTCCTCACTGTGCATGAGAGCAAGAAGAGGGAGATGCCAGGGCCAGGAACAGCCCATGTACCCATCACACAGGTGGCAGGCAGTGCTGGCAGTGCCACCTCCTGTTTGTCACCACCCATCACTTGGGCATCACAACCCTCACTGGGTGGTGAGTGAAAGAGATGCTTTGAATGTGCCCTAATTTTGGCAGTCAGTTGGGGTAGCGCATGCTCTCTCAGACAGACAGGCTGCCTGCCTGGAGCAAGCTCTCCATCACCCCCTGCCAGCAGAGCCGTGAGGGTGGCAATGGCAGACACAAGGGGCCCAGCTCAGCCTGTGTTACTGGGGACTTTCAGCCATGACCACATGGAGAGGGACACACACAGATGCCATTCTGCAGCTCCCCTCCAACCAGTGAGGGACAGGCAGAGGGAGTTGTCTGGCACCTTCTACCTTCCAAGGGGCCTCAGGACTTCAGGAGTGCCTGGAAAACCGCAGATCAGGCTGCTCTGCTTCCATAGCCAGAAGGCAGCTCACCGCGGTCCGTGGGAAGCGTAGGGGTGAGGAGTCTGGCTAAGATGTAGATTGCTATCTTAAAGTAAGTTTTGCTAACACAGTGTTTAGTTTGCTATGGAGTGTGGTCGTTCGAAGATGCCTTTTTGTTGGCCCCTGTCCCCGATCACAAATGAGTCTCTGTCTTTCTGGGGCTCTACCAAAATAACGAGCTGAAGGAGGGTCTGAACCTGGCTGCGGGCTCCTCCAGTCACCCTCTTCCCTCCCTTCTCCAGCACAAGGTGGTGTAATTACTTGTGTGATGTGGGACATCTTTAGCAGAAAAGCTTGGGAGACCTGTCCTCACCTCCCACATGAGTCCTGGGGAAACAGAGCTCCTCCAAAGTGGGGATGCTCCAGTTTCGCAGCCATGCAGCCAGTGGGTCCTCCCACCCGCAAACCAGTTGGAATCTGACTATGGTGCCAAGGAGCTGTGCCCTGGGAACCACGACCTCGCTGCAGCCACCTCAGGCACGTTGCAGCCCTTGATGGGGACTTGTCCTCCCTTTGCAGTTCTGCCAGGCTTCAATGTGCTGGCCCCTGGGGTACGTGCTCCCTCACTGCTTGCCTCTCCAGCAGCTCAGGAGCCAGGCACTGATACGGGGTCATGCCTTTCCCGAGGGAAAAGAGCACATAGAAACCCCCTCTCACTTAGGCTTGTTCAGCTATTCATCTTTGAGCACAACCTTGCTTTCTTTTCCAGGCAAAATCACAAATTGGAAAGTACCAGGAGCCTGCTCTCCCCCTCCCCAGATACCCACACACCAAAGCCCCAGACTGCTCCTCACCAGAGCTGGGTGTGAAAGTGTAAATGTTCTCATCCTCATTTCTCCCTCGGCTGTGAATGTCAGAGCAGTAGTGTAAAAAACCACAGTGACATCCAGAGTGATCACTGCTGTGGTATTCCTGACTTTGCCTGGAGCAAGATGGACCATAAATCTTTCAAGATAACATGTTGCCACAGAGACTTCCAGCCAGTTTTTCAGGCCTTAGGAGTCTGAGTGCTACTGGTGCATCTGAACCAGCCCACCCAGGGCTGGGCATTGCTAGCACAGAAAGCAGCAGGTTTCTGTTGTACCCACAAACAGACCTTGGAGGCATTGTGGGAAACCTGAACATGATCCAATCCAGACCACAGTGAAATCGGGGTATTTGTTGTCACGAGACTGAAAGTATAACTGGTCTGAAGGAGAGACCAGGAAAAACTACTGACTGGTTCGACAGAAGCTGTGGGTTATTGTTGGTGTGTCACTTCTTGATCTGCGATGTGTTCAGAACCACTGAGAAAAATCTTACTCCCTGCTGGATCATCAGGACCTGACCATCCCCAGCTGGGATCCAGCACCCTGTCTATGGCCCAGGGTCCCATTTCAACCCCACCTGTGGCTGTTCAGCCCCACTGGGGTGGGGATGGTGATGCTGTATTCAGCCCTACTGAACTGCATTGACCCCTACAGCCCCTGCCTACCCCTTTCTCTGGTGAGTAGAGTCCCGTGATCCTGCTCAGGCCAAGAGCAGCACTTGGGGGCAAGGAAAGTGTCTGCTCGATGGGGATGCTCCTGGCAGCTCTGACACTGCTCTTGCTCAACTACTCTGCTTGGGAATGGTCCTGGTGGTGCCAGGAGGTCACCCCCTCCCTCCTTTTCCTGCCTCTGCTTCTCCCGGCTGAGAGGTCCTTGCTGTCCCCTGTGCCTGGTGGATGTGCCTCTGGCTGGGTGCTGGTGTGTGCGGCCCAGGGTGCTGGATCAGCAGGAGCGCAGGGAGCTGCTTTCCTCCAGCTCACCAGCACTTTCCCTGAAGCTCCTCTGGATGCCACCCTGCTCCCTGCCTCTCCGAGCCTGCTCCCTGGGGATTAGCCATGCTTGGCAGGGACCTTTGCAGATGAGGGAATCAATCTCCACCCCACAGAGACAGGGATTTGCGTTGCCTTTGCTGATGCGGTGGGCGAGCTCTGCCAGCTCTGCCTCTCTGTGCTACATGTTTTCTGCAGTGCTGAATCCCTCAGCAAGGAGCAATGTCCTGTCCTTCCAGCCCGCCTGCTCTGGAGCAGCACTTCTCATGAGTAACACCGCTGGCATGCCTGGAAAGCAGGGCTCTGTGCCGGAGAGAGGGGACAAACCCCTGGCACGGCACAGCCCAGCACAGCCCAGCCCTGCTTGTACTTCTGCTGCCTGGACAGCATCCCCCAGAGATGCAGCCCTTCCTCTTCCAACTCATCCCTTGCTTCCTCCTGATCCTCCCTTTGTTTCTTGGCTCCTGGGAAATCCCTCAGCCTAATTGCTCAGCCTGATCAATGCAACCCCAGCTGTGCTCTGGCCCTAATGGAGAGGGGCTTGAAGAGATGGGTGTCCCAGGAGAGCAGCAAGTGGCTCCTGGGCTACTCATGGCAGTGACCGTGTTTTTACCATGGTACACGTGGCTCTGTGCCGTGCCAGGCTGATGTCCTCTGCATCAAGGGTGCTCACTGTGTGGGAAGCCCCGGCAGGCACGGAGGAGAGAGCAGCTCCTCTGTGTGGGTGACACATTCAGGGACAGGGGTTCAGCGGCCCTGGGAGGTGGCTGCGGGTGCAGAGGTGACCGTGTGTTTTGCAGCCTCCCAGCACCCAGGGGTGCCCAGGCTACCAGAGAAATGGATGCAATTGCACAGGCAGGTGCACAGGGTCTTTTGGGAGATTTTGCTGGGTTGTAGTTTGCCGTCCCAAACCGTTTCTGTGCCTGGGGGACAGTGATTGTCCCTGGCTGAGCTCTGTGTGCTCTGCACCAACACCCACCCATGCGGCCACGGCTGGAGCTGGTGGCCCCTGTGCCGAGGGAGGTGAGCCACTGGCAGGGATATCAAGAGATCAGCAAGTAGAGCTTTTTTCCCCACTGTTGTTCCTTAAAGCAAGTGTCCCTCGCAGACTCGGCTGACCTGGGCCGACGGGAGGCGTGGGTGGGTGAGCAGCACTGCACAGAGACACTGTGGAGTGAGACAGGCACCCAGGGACGTGGCAGGGGTGCCACAGGGGACAGTGTGGCACCCTGGGGAGGCTACAGGGGCACGGGGCAGCCTACTGGAGGATGGGTGCGGGTGTGCACGGCTGAAGAGTGACTCACTGCGTGCTCCCAAGGGCTTTGGAAACCTGCAGCAGCCCTGCCTGCAGCCCCGACAGCAGTGGCAGGGAGCAGGGTCACCCTGAAAATGCCTTTCCCTGTGCACTGTTCCCCGGCTTGGAGCAGCCCTGGGACGCTCTGGGCCCACGCTGTGCTGACACCAGAGCTGCCCATGGCCAGAAGTCACTTGGCTCTAACTCACCACAGGAAAAGTGCTGCCACCCGAGCAGATCTGCCTCACGGCCACCAACTGGCCTCTGTCCTGGATCCCCCTGGGCCCTTCCAGGCACCTGCCATCTGCGTGCAGAGGGGTGGGCATCCCCACGGCCTGGGTGCAGCTGAGCTCCTCTTGTGCATCAGCTTGGCCCTCCCCCTTGGAGGAGGTTGTGGACATGAGGTAGTCAGATATGGGGGCTCCTTGGCTCTGTTAGCCATTGCTCATCCCTCTCCCCTCTGCAGCCCAAGGAGACTTTTAACTTGTCTGCAAGCCCAGGCACCCCATGGAGCCCCAGTCCATGGTGTCTCAGAGTTGTGCTGTTCCCTGCAGTGCCCCCAAGGTGTGGCAGGTGTCGGTGCTGTGCCCCCCCGGGTCCCACAAGCACCAGTTGTCCTCAGTGCTGGTGTCCTCAGAGCCTCCACCCTGAAGGGCTCTTTGTGTCCCCGGCTGCTGTGGCTGGACCCTGCAGCACCCGTCTCTGCTCCCCGTCCAAGATCCTGCTGGTGGATGCTTTTGTGAGTTGGTGACCCACCGTGGTCATGGTCTGCTTTGCACCATCACTGGAGCCCGTGATGACATCCCCCAGCAGACCCTCAGAGTGAAGAGCAGAGCACCGGCAACACGTAGGCGGTGGGGTTTGCTCTAGATGAGGCCACTCTTGGCTGGGCAGGAAGCCTCGTGTGCCAGTGTCTGAGCTGTGATGCTCTCCCAGGACACGCATCCCATCCAACGGCCACACAGCCCACGTGGCACCAACTCCATTCCCTAAAAAGGACCCGTGCCAGAGCCACTCGGGTTGCCCTGAGGTCTGTGTCCAGGGACTAACCCAGCCCCGGGTGCACAGGCACACAGCCCCATCTGGCAGCACTGGGGCTGGGCTTTGCTGCTCCGCTGGGGCCTCCCACGGGATGCAGGCTGTGCTGCTGGTACCTGCTGGCAAACAGGGCCTTGGGTGGTCCTAGGCTGGGGTCAGCGGTGTTGTGTGCCCAGCACGTGCAGGGGATCGCACCAGGGAAGCAGCGGGGAGGCAGATGTCCTGGTATCTGACAGTAACACCGGGCATTCCTCTTTCCCATTCCAGGGAAATGTTTGTGCTCTGGAGGGCTGCATCTTCTGACTGCTGCTGCCACTCTTCTGTAACTCTCTAGAAAATAGTCCAGGTTTGTGAACTCCACCCTAGAGATGGAGAAAACGTGCCCAAATTCCCAGCCCAGCTGATACCCAGGTCTCCAAGGAGGCAGGACACGCGGTACAGCCCTTGCACTTGGTATCTCCAGGGGATGCTTGCCAGGCTGGAGTCCTGCCCCTGGCAAACACCCCCCCAGCGCTGCCTCCCTCCCAGCCACCCAGCTCCCAGCCACGGGAGACAGGACTGCCAAGGCTGCTGACACCTTTTGATGGGATTCATCCCGATCTGATACAGCACAGAGAAAGGGAATCCACGGGGAATTACCCAGGGGCCAGCAGATGTCTGCTCGACCACAGCAAGGATGAAAGGAGATGAGGTTTCTCCAGGCCTTGGATGAAACAGACTTTAAGATCCGGTCTCAGCAGAGCTTTGAGCTGAGCTGCCAGCTTTGATCCGAGTGCAGCGGGAGAGCTTCTGCAGCGCTGCCGTGGCGAGCAGCGGGCAGGCAGGAGATTCTGAGCTAATAACGGAGTTCCCAAAGTGGAGGGTTTCTGTAAGCCAAGGCAGCAAACAGGCAGGGCTGGGTTTTTAGCCGGCTGGTGACTGGGTCCTGGATGTACCTCAAGCTGTAACGGCAGCAGCAGCGGCGCATCGCCCCTCCACAGAAGAGTTTCTAAACCATCCCACTTCTTACAAGACCTAATCTGGGAGGTGGTTTCAGTGCTGTCAGCGGGGAAACCCACTGGAGCTTCGGCAGCAGCAGCCCCAGATTGGCCATGGGGGAAAAGCGGGCACGGCTGCTTGGAGATGCTCCCCCCAGCCCGACATCTGTGCCCTTGGGGACAAGTTGTGGTCACCTAGCTCAGGCCGTCGCCCCTCTGACAACCAAATCCTGTCACCCTCCCCCTCCCCTTTCAGGACCAGCCCTTTTCCAGCCTGATTCCAGCCTGGCGGGAAACGCAGACAGCTCATGGTTTCGGTGTGAGTCACGGGAGGTTTGCTGGCTTTTCCCTCCTTGCAGCCCCAGGCTGTGGGGCTGCCGCAGTTGGTTAGCTGGTTAGCTGGTGTTAGCTGGTTATCTGGTTAGCTGGTTAGCTGGTGAGCTGGTTAGCTGGTGAGCTGGTTAGCTGGTGAGCTGGTTAGCTGGCAGTGTCAGCCTCCTCGCCCCAGGGAAGGAGATCTGCGGCCCTTGTACTCACGGGGAGAAGGTTGGATGTGCCCTCAGAAGGCTCAGGGGGAGGAGGTGTTGTTTTGAGTCCCAAGTGTTATTCTGAAACCTTTTCCCATTTGGGAGAAAGAGACCCCTAGGGTGGGTGGTGGTGAGGTTGGGCTTCCCAGGGACCCCTGGTAAGGGGGCATTTGCTCCCAAGGGACCTGGGCTTGGTGCCTGCAATGCTGCTTCTCCTGGCCCCAAGGCAGGCAGAGCTGCTCAGCTTTCCCGAGGAGTGAGGAGAACAGAGACCTGCCAAACTTGCTCCCTTCCACTGGCAGGAGTTCCTGCCACGCCGGGTCTGCAGGGAGAGGTATGGTTTTGATGAAGCAGACGGGTACGTCTCGGGGACACAGACAAGGGCTCGGCGAGGCCAACGCTTCCTTGTGTCTGCTGGGACAGGGCAGGACCTCGGCTCTCCCTGCAAGCTTTGTCTCACACGGGTGGAGGTGGAAGCAACAGCTCTGGTGCACAGTGCTGCTCTGGAGGTCATGCAACATCTGGGAGGTGAGGGGAAGCTGGACTGGGCTACGGTCGTAAAGCACTTCAGAGAGGAAATTTGGGGAGGAAATGTGTTATCTGTGTAACACGTGCTGCTGCTGTGTATTCCATGTGTGGTGTCTGGGAAGACCACGGTGCTGCTCCAAGGCAGGGACCCGCAGCTCAGTCCCCTCAGCACTGGCCAGCGTGTCCTCTGGAGCTCCCTGGTCTCCTAAAGCAAGAGCCCAGGCAGGCACACCTCTGAGCACCGAGCACCCGCAGGGCTCTGCTGGGTCCTGGTGCTCTGGGTGCAGTTTGCTGGGGTGCAGCTGTGGCTGGGCCCCACAACATCTGCAGCATCTTCCAGCGCAGTGACTGGAAGCCATCCCCCTCCCTGTCCCTCCTCTGCTGCGAGCCTGCTCCCCAGAGCTGGAGCCCAGCAGGGACAAGCCCCTTGTGTCAGCTGGCTCTCCTGAGCACCCTGCTCAGACTCGTGCCACCTTCACCAGGGCTCCTGCACCCTCTGAGACTGCTACCAGCCTTCAGAAACGCTGGTAGTCCCCCTCGGTACGTAAAGAGCCTGGCAGCCGTTCTGAATGGTGTCTCCTGAGTAAAACACTAGTATTTTGGTTTGTTTGTGCTAAAAATAGCTTGGAAAGCTGTTGGTGAATAGCTATGGAAACACACCACGAAGAACATGAGCTGTCTCGGGGTGAACCTCTGCAGTGGGCATCACCAGTGTCCTGCCTGGAAGCTCAGTGACCCCGGCACCACCTCTCCAGCTTCAGCCACAGTCTGTAATGACAGCATAACCCTCTGCTGCCACAGCAGCCCTCTCACTTCTGCTTTCTTATCAGTCTGTTTATGATGTCTCGAAGCACGGCCGTTATTGATTGGGATAAAGCTGGCTCTCCAGAGGGGCTGGAGTGTGCTCGAGGGCAGGAAGAACATGAATACCCATTTTCTGATTCTGACACTATGAGCCTCCCAAAGGCAAAGGCTTTCAGTCCTATTGGCAGACGTTACTGTGCAAAGGGAAGACAATTACTGTGGGAGAACCATTTCTCCTGGGCTTAACAATTCACAGGCACAAGGTAGTGCCACAAATGCCCAAGGCAGCGGGGGCAGGTGGCCCCAGGAACACGCAGGTCCCTGCTCCAGCCTTGCAACAATGCTGGCGATGCCATAGACCCTGCTCTGGGTGTCTTGGAAAACACCCTGAGAGGCTGCAGGGCTGCTCTGCAGCTCATCAGGGGCTGGCACGCAAACTGGCCCACGCTTTGGGCTTTACCAAGCCTTGTTACCTTGTGATGGGAATCATTTCTTGACTGGCAGGGTCTTTGCCATGGATCAGTCCCTGTGCTGGCTGCTGGGCTTTGCTGGGGACAACAGCTGGGCACAACAGCTGGGCAGGCTGAGGATGCTCCTCTCTGTGCTCGTGGCCATGGGACATCCCAGCTAGGGCTGGGTCCTGCACTGGGCCATTCTGCACCAACTGGTCCAACACACAGAACGCAAGCTGCTGTGGGCTATGGAGCAGTCAGTCTGCCATGGAAGTGCTGCCTGCAGTTGCTTCTCAGCAACCCTCTGAAACTCCTGTGCCTTGTATTATATGGCTGGTATAAAATCATAGGTGATTCCTGAGCATAACAGGCACATTAAAGGTATGATGATACACAGAGGAGCTTGCACCGAAGCAAAGGCTCGTACATTAGATTTACTGGCTGCCTTTGTGGAGCAGGAATTTATGAGAAAAAAATAAATACCTTCTTTGTAACCAAGCTTAAAATGCATCTCAAAAAATCTATGTTCATTTGTTATTTATTGCCACCAAATACTCATCTGACAGTTGTACTCACTGACAGTACCTCCAGTGTGTCTTAAAGCTTAATCACCTGAACTTTTCTGTTAGCAGTGAGACAATGCAGTGACTTTCTTCTTGCCTCAACAATTAATTTCTCCCATGGCAGCCTGTGGCACCTGCTGCCTTCTCCTTCAGCTCAGTGTGCCCAGGAAAGGCCATTTGCTGAGTGTGCTGCACCCCGGGAGCAGCCGTGGGTGGGGATGGGGGTGAGGAAAGCTGGGGGAGGAGTGGCTGTGCACCAGGGAAGTAAATGGTGACACAGGAGAGACACAGATATGAAGAGTTAAGCCAGCACAAATCCCGAGTGGAAAGGTGCCCGCGGGCTGTCTCTTATGGTTTCCCTGGCAGAGCGCTGCTGGGGCGGGCAGGGAGGGGAGCTGCTGCTGCCCCTCACACAGCCCAGCCGAGATGATCCCTGTCCTGTGGCAAGAGATGCTCTTGCTCACCTGAACCCCTGGGGTGACCAGGAGCTCACATGGCCCCCGCAGCAACTCGACCTCAGGTTTCCCTTGGTTACAGCACAGGAAAGAGGAGCTGCCCTCTGGCACACTCCAGAAGACAGCGTGCTATAAAATTCATTACCCTCAGACTAGTTTTAGCCCTCCTGTAAAATAGGTTTTGTGTCTAATCTTGGTAAGGCAGTGTCTCTTTGCCACCAGCCTGGCAGCGCGTTTGCTGCCGATGAGTAACGAGAGAAGCTTCACTGCGGCAGCAGGAGCAGCCCTGCTTGGCAGGCACAGATGGTACCTTTTTCTGGAGACAATTTTCCCCCATTAGGCTGTTCTGAGCTTCCTTAACCTGAGTTCACCAGCGCTTGTTTTACGAAGCATCGGGCGCCAGGTGAGATGCCTCCTCTCCGGCTCTGCAGCTGGGTGGATGTGCTCCAGGCATGATGTGCCAGGCTGAGCTCAGGGTCCAGCCCGGCTGCCCACAGCCTGGGGACACGCACGTGGCTTGCATCCCTTCAGGAAAGCCTTCAGCCCATGGTCAGAGACTCACTGTCACACCTGCCCTCCAGAAGGAGCTACAAGAGCTGTGTTAGACCTGGACAGGGTTCATTTGTCCTTGTGGGCACCTACAGCCCATTTAAATCTATTGCTTATGGGGGAGTCTTTGCTGAGCAAGGAAAGACAAGCTTTGCTGCATTGTGTCGGGCTGGTGGAGTTAGCTAACAAGAAAGCCAAAGCCCTGAGAGAGGCTGCAGAACCAGCAAAACCACTGCGGGCCAGAGGCTGCCCGTGCTCCTCGCACCCCCTGCCAGCTCTGCCTCCTGCCCTGCAGCATCCCCAGCCCCACCGCCGCCTCCCTGGCTCTGCTCACCAGCTCTGCTCACTGTCCCCTGCCCTGAGATCATCCCAACCACGGATTGCCATTTGGTTCACGTTCTGGTACAAGGGAGGAGGTTGTCACATCCGCCTTTCCCTCCCGTCCTGGTTCCAGATGAGTCACCAGGATGGAGGAGCTGAGCAACAGGCAAGGGGATCGTTTGCCTTGTGATGGTGATTCAGGCTCTGCGGGGTGGTGACGGGGCAGCAGAGCTATTGTTCCTCCCCACCAGCTGATGACAGAAGTGTTCCTGCCCCTCTTGTGACATTTCATTGTAGAAGGAGAAACATGAACAAAGCGATGTGTAAAACAGCGAGGAGGGCAGTCCCTGCTCCGGGGAACACGCTCTGGCTCCCTCAGCCTAGCCAGAGTGCCAGGGCAGTTTGCTGCCAGCAGCCAGCCCCTCTCTTGCCCAGGGATGCTGTTGTTGCACTGCCAGTCCCAGGGGCAGCTCAGTGCCAGTCCCAGGGGCAGCTCAGTGCCAGTCCCAGGGGCAGCTCAGTGCACGCGTGGGCTGGGAGCTCCCCCAGTGCAGGGCTGGAGCTGGTCCAGCACGCTGGAGGGATGGGAGGTTGCTCTGCCCGCAGATGGGGCAGCCTGGGTGTGCCACACCAGCTGCTCCTGCAGACTGGCTCAGCAAATTCCTGCGTCTCTCTGTCACTCAGCATCACCTCAGGGAAGTGGTTTATTAGGGACAGGGCACAGTCCTGCACTGCGAAGGTGATCTGGGCTTTGAACGGCTTCCCCACAAAGGATGGCTTGGTAGGTTGGACACTTCTACAGACTGCAAAAGGAAATGATCCAGGGAGAAGCTTATAGAAGCCTACTACATACTGAGTGCTGGGACAATTAGAGAACGATCATCCTCTGCCTCTTATCTTATGAGGTGTGGAGGCAGCGGGTGAAGCTAGAAGAAGCCTGCTCATAACAACAACAACAACAACTCATTTACAAAACTTGTAGCTAGGCTGTGAAACTCTTTGCCACGTGGCATAGAGGCTGCTAAAATTTTATAAGCATTCGGAAAGGAGTCATTGAGTTAAAGGAAGAAAATACCCGGTGGTCACCAATTCAAATACAGCCCCACTACAAAGTGCCAACAGATATGGAGAGGAGCTTTTGCAAGCTCCCCTGGATGCTGAGCCTTGCCTTGCCATGGCCTGGGGTGATGCACCACTGGTCCACCTCACTGTGACTGTTTCCATGTCCCCTTGCACAACATACATGTGAGGTTTATAGGTTTCTGTCTAAACAATATGTGAACTTTCAACAAATGCTTCGTGATCAGTTACCATGCCAAAATTAAGAGTGGCAAAATGAGTATGAAGCTGAACTTGAACAGCTTCAATCAGCGTTTGTGGAGTTCAGCATCTTCTTCTCCTGGTCCTTTACGTTTTACGTATTTTGCATTTGCATTTTAGATTGAGTCCTAGGATCTGTGTGTAAGATTAATGCGTGATTGATAGCAGCTTCAGGATGTTCAGGCAGCAATGTATTATTGACAGTGAATACTCATAGAGATAGATCAGTTTGGAGGATTACAAGACACATTCTAGAGGTCTGGATATGATGAAAATGGGGGCAATCAAGTAAATGAAGCAGAAAAGCTATAGTTTTATTGTCCCTTTACAGCCACTGTCTCTGAGTCCCCTTCAGTTGATAATTGCCATTGCTGGAAGATAACAGCTATCAGCACTGCCTGCAGATCCCTGGGCTCTTTGAAGCCCTGAACAACAGACCCCAGGAGGTGTTACGGGACCTTCATCTTCTCTGTATTCTACAGCATCCCTGGGTCATGCAAACTGCTGGTGGCTGTTTCCATCAGCAACATTCCCAGTTGCCTTTGATAGCAGCCGCTCTTGCGATGGCTTTGAGGACTAGGTTTGGTTTTGGTCGAACAGGAACTGTTTGCTGCCTGATCGTATCACAGCGACTGCAAGGAAGGCAGTCCCTGTATCAGCCTGGGCAGGGAGGCGAGGGGAGTTGGGCTGGGCAGTGCTGGGTTCCCAGGAGGGAACTTTCTCCCCTCCCAACCCTCTGTTTCAGCCCGGTGACAGCAGCACCCCAGAGTCCAAGCTGGGTTTGCCTCGGCTATGACTTTGGGTAGGTGAGAAATAAAGCATCGGGCTCACCCAACAGGCACAGGCAGATCAGAGGGCACAGAAGGGCAACATTTACCTCTCGATTAGACCTGCAATCTAATAATAAAATCTCAGAATTAAAACCAACATGTCTCTTGAGTTCAAGTGCGTTTTCCTGAATTGCTGGAAACTGTACGCAACAAAAACCATAGATACAGTTTAATGTCTCCATAAGATAAAACCACCCTTTGACTGTTTGCCGTGTGGTTTTGCTCTAATTCCATACCCTTAAGATGTTAGAACATGGTAGCTGTGTTTTCACATGCCACGTGGGTACAAGCAGATGTTTCATCGGCTTCCCCACTGCCAGCTGATTTCACCTCCTTTATCCAGGGCTTTGCAGCACCAGTAATAAATGACTCAAGCTGAGCATGGGCTTTTTATGCTTTCCATGTGCAGAAACCATTGGAGGGACAGAGCCCTCCCTTCCTACGTGCCTGGCACCTGCCAGGTGCTGCTCAGGGCTTCCCGCACTGGTTTTGCACAACCTTGTTACAGTCCAGGATCCTGCACCAGTGCCTTTGCAGATGGGGAGACTGCTTTGGTCTCTGCTTTGCAGGTGTCCCCCAAAATTAGCCAGCTCTAAGCGTGAAGCAAAAACACCCTCTCCTTGGATCACAGAAAGTAGGTCAAGAGGAAATTCATGGATCTTCAAATCTGATTGCTTATTATCTCAAGCAACCAGATGATGTAATATACCTTCCATAAGCAGCGGTGCTTGGCCTGTGCTATTCTTATATGGAACTTGCTGCAGCCACGCAGACTGCTGATGGATAGAAACCCTGGTTTAGGAAAAAGAACAAAAAAAGAAGAAAGTTTCACAGCCCAAGTGTTAATTGTGGCTAGATAACCTCAATTTGTTCCTGTGGCAACACCAGCCTAGACAGCTGCTCTCACTCCTGGCTGCTCAGGCACCCGTTAGTATATAATCGTTTCTGCTGTAAGCTTCACTTCTTTAAGTGAAGGTAGGAGAGTGGTGGGGTTTATCTGGGCCACCAGTTTGTTGTCTGAGTACATGGTAGGATGACAGCAGCATCGTGCAGTGCTGTAAGTACTATGGGAAGGGGGAGAGAGGGCTGGGCAATAGCTAGAGGTGGAACTGCCCCATCTTTGTGTAATGGAGAGGTAGCAAAGTTTCTGATCCCTAAAACAGTGCTTTATTGTGACCAAAACAAGGTTGGGTTTTGAACAGTGTAAATACAGATCTCCTATGTGAGCAAACAGCCTTTAAACCCTGTTATTTATCTTCTCTCACTGTGTCCTGAGGGGTTATAGGAGGCACTTCACTCCAGTCCTGCTTTCCACTGCAGCAGATTTCAGTATGTCCTGAGATACTGCAAGAGACCTTCTCTGGTCTAGTGTGCTGAGCTGCAGAATTTGCTTTTTGTCCCTGGTGCGGTTATTTCCGTGCTTAACTGCTGATTCCCAGCAGCCTGTGCCTTTTCCTATGCCCACCATTGGTGTCCTAGAGAAAAAGAAAAGCTCTTTCCTCCTTGTGGACCTGGAGGACCGCTAGTTCTGCTCCAGCTTCAATGGGGTGTTGCCTCACTTCTTTCCTCGAGCTCCTTTGTTTGCATGGCCACAGATCCTGGTGTTATTTAGTAGTTAACTGTCACTGCAAGCCCAGGGCTGCCCACTGCTCCAACTCTCCATCTGACCCTGGACTGTGCTACTTCCCAGGACCCCTGCTCCACTAGCTGGAAGCGGCTGCGCAGATTTTTCCTGTGTTATTTGCCCCGTTATGTCCAGGTTGTCCATCACTTCCCAGTTTAGTGAATCAGACCTTCATTAGTTCCTGTCTGTCCCCTGCTGCTGTTCCCACTCTGCTGCTTTAATCCTGCTCTGAGCTGAGAAGCAAAGCACGTTGAGCCAGTGGTTGGGATATGCTCTGGAGATGATGCTTCTCTTTTGAACCGTTAGTAATTCTCTTCTTTGGTCATGCCCCAAAACTTCTACTTATTTTGGTCCAGTTGTGAGACCGCAGTCTTCCCTATACTGACTGCCATGAACTGCTGCCAGAAACCTCATCTAAGCCACTGGTGCTTATATCCTCCATGCTGTGTAACTTAGGAACACAATGGGAAAGCAACGTCTCTTCTGACCGCAGTCACGATGCAGGGGGATTATGTGCCAGAAGGCAGTTGTGGACCATGTCTATCCAGGAGCTCCTCAGCAAGTTTCCTTGTGGGCTGACTACCAGAAAACAGGGTGGTGGTTGCCCTGTGCATATGGGGTCTCAAAGGACTGGAAGTGGCTTTACCAGTTTTATGCACTGGGATGTGTTTACTTGCTTCTGTTGGAGGGCTCACAGTCTGGGATTGAGATTTTTGTGACCCTTCTGGCTTACCCCCCTTTGAGTGAGTGTCGCTTTTTCTGATGACTCCCAGCAAGGAGACTGCTGGCCAACTCATCTTTGTCAGGGAAAAGTCACCAATATAATTTCAGCTCAGTAAGTAATTATCTGGCAGGGTCTGTGGGTGTTTGACTCTAGAGAAGGTTAATAACACTCCAGTGAGCAGAAAAATGAGGACTATCTGACAAGGCTGATGTTGGTGTGGTAGGCAAGCTGAGTTTACGTTCTCCCAGAAGGTATAGAGGGGCCCAAATCAGCATCCTAAAACTCTAGAAGAACCTCTGCCCATGTTAAATCTTTAACTGTCTCCTTTACCAGCTTTGCATTTACCCTGAACCTCAGATTTAATTGCTTCTATGCTTTGCAGATTTGTTAGCTTATGGTTTTGTATTACTCAGAAAAAAATTCATTGCAAAAATCAGCATGTGTCTCATTGCAAAGCAATGTGTGCTGACGAACATCAGCACACAGAGCAGAGACCTGGGGAGTGCCAATCCATTGCACATGGGGCTGTGAGGCAGGAGAGGGGCAGCTCTTGCTCGAGAGGAGACTGACTTAGAGCCCTGAAAGGAGCAGCCTGGGGGAGGGAGAGGGCAGGGGAGCACTGTGCATAGGCTCCAACTTTGCAGGTCTTTGTAGACTTCTGCTGCTCCTGTATCAGTCACAGATTTCTGACCATTCCCTTCATGTCTTCGAAGGTACTGAAAAAAAAAAAAGATTATGTGGAGTGGTGCTTTGCCTAAAGAATATTACTAAATATTGATGTAATAGTGACAAAATTGGTCTAAAGCATTCCTCTAGCATCTTACATATGTCAGTCCAGAAATGTCCCTTTGGATGTGGAGAATCCCAGCGATGGTGTTTCTGTGCCCTGTGGCATCTGCTTTCTCCACATTCATTCTTTCCATGCTTTTGAGTTCTCCTTCTCTTCACTATCTGCTGCATAAGGTGGGAGAGAAGGGGAAGGAATGAATAGGTCTGAATAATGAGGAAGAAATTTGCTCTCAGTTTTGAGCAGCCTGTGCGGAAGCCTTTTTGATGAAATGCAGAGTAAATGTCTGCTAGCTGTTGGCAAGGAATAGTATCAGCAGCCAATGGCAAAACATTCTTTCCACAGGAAAGGCCTTGCAGCCTGGGGCACTATTTTCCCAGTTTTCCAATGGCTCTGGTCACTTCTAACGGGTTTTCTCTATTTTCTGCAGCTGTGGTCTGGCATGTGGTATGGCAGGGAAAATTTTCAAGTTATGGTTTGCAGACACTGGATTATTAAGTCTTGTACAGACAGAATAATAGCTGCCTGTGTCTCTCCTTTTTTTTTTTTTTTCCATCAGCTGGAATAATTTCTTTTTCCAAACATCAGGCTTTGCATGTCCTTGGTTTTTCTAAATGCAAGATGATTCTGTCCTCTCTGATGTGTGGAAATATGCAACGAATCTTTCCATCTCTGCTCTTAGGACACAGAACAAAGTGTAAAAGGTCCTGGATTTTGTGTTCATTTGCCTTCTGCAGAGGTCAGGTAGTCATGTCCTCTAATCCTTTTTGTGCCTCTATTTATGCCTGGGACACTTACCTACTTCCCACGTGTGTCCTGACAATAAGTGCTGCAGAAAGTGGGATTTTTGTGTCGAAAGCATAGAGAGCAAAGAGCTGCTGCTGCCTTCGTGTTGTGTGGGTCTGGGACCAGGCAGAGTGCCTGGGAAGGAGGAGCTGCATTGGGCAGCAAAGTGATGTGTGTTCTGATGCTGGCAACGTGTATTATGCTTGTAAAGTGTAGGTCAGGGACGTCTGGTTCTTAATACTGAGCTCTTATTCTACAACTTGATGAACAGGACTAATTATACTCAGTGCTGTAGCCAGCGTAAAATAGATGAATGCAGCCTGATCATGGCCAGACAATGGCCAAGACCATGAAGAGCAGGTATGGTTTGCATAACCCTACAGCCTGCACTCTTAATTGTCTTCTGTGGAACACAACTACAGCTGCAGAAATGTCTTATCCCAACAGCAACCAGGCTAGGCAGGAAAGCAGAAATAACAGGCCATATTGATCCATGAAAGGGAGATCACCTACCAGCAGGCTGGTCTTGTTTGTGCTTTGCTATGGCAGGTATTTTCTGATGATCCTTCCCTCCTATGGGTCTCCTTTCCAGATCCCAGCCTCGAAATTGCACAGACGTAATAGTGTAAAAGCCTTGTGTGGAAACAAAATCCAAGGAATTAATAGGGTAATAGGAATACACTAAATCATTATACTAAAATTTTTCTTGGGAATAACTCCCTTGTGGTTTTTTTGGTTTGGTTTTTTTGGTTTTTTGTGGTTTTTTTTGCTTAAATGTACAGGAGAACTCCCCTGGCTATCCCTGGGCCTGATGTCTATCACTAGAACTGTCTAGAACCATTTCCCCAGGCACTGACCCTCACCAAGGCCCTGTGTCTTTGCCAGCAGGTTTGGCTATGCAATAGAGGTGGCATTTGCTCTACATCTGTAGTGCCGTATTGATACCCAGTGAATAGCAAAACTGTGCACTGAAACCACTGAGAATCCAAAGCAAAACATCCTCAAGGGAGTCCAGTTTCACCTGGTGTCAGAAAGGGAGTTCCTAAATCAACACCAGTGCTGCTTGTCTAGAAAAAAAAAGGCAAGTTAATTATTCGCTGCCTGACACAGAACTGGTTTTGTGTGATTTGCAGATCCTGATCCTTGTCTCCTTAATCTGCCTTTTCTCTCTCTCACCACCCACACAAAGCTTCTCTATCTACTTGTAGCTCCTGCAGGATGGTACCACCTAGTGCCTCCATTCACGGTGCTGGGCTGAAAACACTCTGTGGCATCCCTCTCCTGCCGCAGCTGATGGAAGCAGCCCTGTTGTGCTGGACCCCTGGGGAGAGCAGCCCATAACCTGGCAGCTCTCCCAAGCACAGGCACTGACAAGCAGCAAGATCTGTCCATCCCTCTGCACAGCAATCGCTGCTGTGCCCAGGGCACTGCGGAGTGACCCGCGGGCAGCGCAGATGCGTTGCCTTAAACGGGTAAAACTGGACAAAAAAATTAAAGGTAATTGAGTAGCAGCCCAGAAGAAAGACTTATTTTGGGACTTCTGTTCAAACCTAATCCTGGAGAACCCTCCTGACTTTCAGCAGGATTATACTTTTTGGTGAAAATTCTTTAAAACAGCCAGTGCATTGCTCCTCTGGTTAGCATTAGCTGGAGGAGTGTGTTGGTATCTGCACAAATATGCACAGGTAGAGCAGAAAACAAATTTTAATATTAATAAGATTCATATACTTCTGTGTATGTGAATTTTTGCTGACCTTATATTTCAACCAGAGAGATATACTACAGGCTATGGCTTGGGCAAACCAGAAAAAGCCCTTACTGTGGATTATGTAAAGATGTCTTCTACAGAAGAGCCGTGTCAGAGAAGAAGGTTTCTAACAGATTGTTCTGCAGCTACTTTCTGTGCTCAGAACAGCTGAGCAAGCCTGTTTTATCTACTATGTACAGCAGTTCAGAAAATGCAAGTCACCTGGAAAACAATCGTAAGATACAGTACGGTCAGGCCATCCTGATGCTGATTGTCCTACACTAGGGCATTTTGTTGTAAGAGCTGTGTCTACCTACTTTGCTTGCAGAGGAGAGGTGTGATTTACCCTGAAGGATGCTCTTTTTCACAGATG
Source organism: Todiramphus chloris collaris (assembly GCA_025345505.1). NCBI lineage: Eukaryota > Metazoa > Chordata > Aves > Coraciiformes > Alcedinidae > Todiramphus > Todiramphus chloris. The sequence continues at coordinate 16,882,962 of JANVCC010000030.1, forward strand.
CTTTAGCTTCAGAAGAAACTCCTCTAACCTGAAAATCAGATGGAAAAGTAACTGAGGCAAGAAGCAGGCAGTCAACAAATGATCTGCTATAGGAACCCAGGTGTACAATCCACTCTACTGCTGTTGGCCCCAAAGAGCTGTGCTGGGATGGAGGAGATAGTGTTGGGTGTGGAAAAAAGACTAGGTTAAACTGGAGTATGGAGCAAAGCCAGGTCTTGACTTGACTTTGTTTGTCTGGAGACTGTGTGCCAGTCACACACTTTTCTGACCTGTGTCCCAAGCTGGCTTTGTACACCCAGTTGGTGGTTTCTGAAAGCATCCCTCTTCAGAGGGGATGGACCCCTCAATCCTGTTAGCTTAATGGCCTGGGGGACTATTTATTTTTTTAATGATTGGAACAGCGGTCTTTATATTTCAAGTATTATTACCATGTAATTAAGGAAGTGGACTTTCAAGATGTTATTTTTAATATTGATCCCAATGTGAACCAGTATGATCCTCTTCTGATTTTTTTTTTTTAATCAACTGATAGAAAACCTATTGCATGCACTTATGATGTCCTCATTTATGTTTGTATTTCTGGTAGGAATTAAATGGGGAAGCTTTTTGTGATTCCACTCAAAGCTGTTTCTCCACCCGTCACTTTCTCATGGACACTACAGACCAGAGTCGTCACACTGATTTCTGCCAAGGAATTGCTTCTTCACACAAAAATCAAAAGGGGAACTGTGGCTAGGACTTGATGTTATTAATGCGAATTTACATATGAAAACTTGGGTTTAATAACTTTCCATATCACAAAAATTTCTCACAGGAGAAATTCATCACTCGATGAAATTACCTATTTGAATACTTTTTTTTGGGGAGAGACTTAGTAGTTTGATGTTGTACAAATATTTTGATGTTAATTCAGCTGGCACTGCAATGAATTATAACCATTGTTGGAGTAAGCACAAAAGAATGGAAATAAAGGAACAAAGATGCCCTGATGAAATATGCAGTTCTGTGAATACAATTACCAGAGGAGACCTAAATAGAAAACCAAATGTCTCTATAAAGTGGGGTTTTATTATTTTGCAAGATTGTTCTTCTAGCAAGAAGGACAAACGCATATCTGTTTGTTACCCAGATGTTTCCAGAGGTCTCTGCCAATGTTGTTCCTGCTAAATGCAAGACCAGTGATGCAAGGAATTGATGGGCAGCAGAACAGGAAAATGCTGTGGTACTTGCAGGGGAGCACAATGCCCCTGGACAAACCCTTGCTCTGCCCCAAATGCTGCATGTGCCTCTGGCTGCTGGCTCCTGAAAAAGAAGCAAATGTTTCTCTTCCCAGAAGCATTCATAGAGCAGTGGCTACAAGTGAAAGAAAGCTTGACATTGGTTTGGAAACAAAGCTGCCATTTCCCTTTTCCCTCTGCAAGAAAGGTTCAGGCCTGTTTGGGGAGGAGGAGGGCAGCTTGCTTTGGTTTCTAACACTTGTTGTTAACCTTCCCCTGACAGGTCCTGTCCCCAGGGAGCTCAGCCAGAGCAGATGGGACCCTCCATCCTTTGTCCCATGACAGGCTGCAACAGCTACCTTACAGAAACGCAGAGAGGTGCTATCTGCTGAGTTCCCTTCTGTTCTTTTTCTCTCTTGAAGACTCTGCACTCTTGAGCTTCTCTGGCTTTGCATTGAAGGGCTCCTGAAGGGTGGGTGCTGCTCTGCAGCAGTGGCTGGGACAGCAATGTCTCTGCTCCCGTACTTCCCTAGCTGCCTAGCACTCTGGCCAGTCTGCATTCAGTGTCACAGTGAAAGCTCCTTTTCTCCTAATCAGTGCTGCATCCTTTCCAAAACTTGTTTCCCCGGCATTTGACAGTTTAACTGTGCCCATGAGGGATGAAGTTAACCGTCAGGAACTGGGGTGTTACTAAGACTCTGGGCTCAGGAGGTAGGAAATGTCCCAGATCACTGGTTTTATAGATTGGGAGCAGAATTAATCTATGTATCTTGGTGTGATTTCATTCTGTCACCCAGGATGGCTAAAGCTAAGTGTGATATCACAGGCACAGCTGGCTCTGGCACATGTGGGGGCCCTTGGGCACACAGCTTGGGACTGATGCTTGGACTGAAGAGCTTGAAGGCAGGGACTAACTGAAGGTCAGTTCCTACAGGTACACACAGCTTGGTGACCAGAGCTTCACACGGTGAGCTACCCCACTACAAGAGCACAATACCTGCTGCTCAGACCCTGAGGATAATCTCTCATCAGCTGCATAAACCAAATGCAGCCTCTCCACTTCTGCCCGTGCAATCAAGACCTTAAGGGACCTGGTGTGGGCAGCACAAGGAAAAGCTGAGGAAATCTTGGGTCTCCTTCCTGAGTGTGGCAGTGGTGCCAGTATTACCAGCAAGGCTTTGCAGAGAGGTTGCTGAGCTCTGGACACTGGTATCTTACAGCTGCAGAAGCAGTGCAAGGGCTCTATGCTGCCTTGGCAAAACCCAAACTGGTTGAGCAGTGCTGGGTGTCCCTGTAGCTGCCTAGGAGAGAAGAGGTGCTGATTTTTTAAATTCTTATTATTTAGCACTGAATATTTATATATTCAGCTTCCATATATATAATAGATAATCAGCTTTTTATATATTTTCAGCTTCCAAAAGTACTAGTGCTGGTGGAGCCCAAATCAAGGAATGTTCCTGCTCCCACCTCTGCTGTGACACTGCAGGGATAGGTGCAGGACCATGTAGAGGGACAAAAACTGGCCCCATTTAGATCAACCCCCTTTCTGCATATTATCTGTTGTAGGACTGCTTTTTAGGCTTGATTCTGTAACTCTGAATTGCAAAGTCACATCCATTTCTGCATAAGGCTAAATTAGGATAGTAAAATGCTGTTCAGTTATTAGCCTGACACAAAGCACTACACCACCAGCACAGAGAATAAGGTTTAAATGAGCTCTGCAGGCTCTCAGGGATAAGATGATGCCTCCACGGGATACAGATTTAGGATGAGGACTGGACAGTCTGTATGACCGCATAACTTAGAGTGATGGGAACCAAATGGTGAATATCTACAGTAAGCCATGAGGGATGGACTAGGGGGGAAAGCACGTGGGGAAGTTTGGTCTCTGAGGGAGATGCAAAGACCTCTACACAGTTCCTATGCTCGTTCCAAAGCAAGCACTGTTCATTTTCTGGCTATGCAATTAGCCTCACTGTGAAAGCTCAGCGATGGGTATTTACCATGTCCCTGGGGAACCTGGTTCATTAGTTTATGCTTTTAATTAAAATTGTGCTGCTTGATTTCTTTGAACTGCACTGATTTCACTGGAGGGGTGCCATTATCTTGCAGAAGAGAAGGACACACCTGATGCTGTCTGGCTCTAAGCACAAAGGGAAGGCAGAGAAAACCCAGGCGCTTGTTCTGTCAGGCACAGGCTGTTTCTGGCAGCGTCTCCCTGGTATGTGGCTGTTGCCCCCTCCTGCACCCAGGCACTACCCTGTGAACAAGTCATTGACTTCCTCGGTGCTGCGAGGCACCGGCCGTGTCTTTAGGGGTGGACAAGGCAGATGAGGTGTGCCAGGGGCAAAAGGGCAGCCGGGGTTTGTGCAACCACACAGTGTTCTGCTGGTTGTGGGGATGGGGGAGAAAGTGAGCGTACCAGTAAAGGGCTGCCCCCTACACCTAAACTGGTGGTGCCTGGCTGGCACAGCCCCAGCAGGCAAGGACCTGACTGGAGATTAACGGGGGAGAGATGTATTAAGTGCTCTGCAGAGCCCGAACAATGAAATTAGCCTACAAGTGAGGAAAGGGCCTGTGCCAAGAGATTTTATCTTCCATGAATGAGCTGGATACTGAAGGGCTCCTGGCTTTTATGTAAGGCAGGAAACTCAAGCTACTATTTTATGAGCCAAGAGATCTGACCACCGTGAAGCAACGTCTCTGTGTCATTAACTTGGCTAGACAGCTCAGAATGTGTCGGGACAAGGGCAGTGACTAACACCCCTGGAAATGCTCCTGAATTACTCAGGAGCAGCTGCTCCCAGGGCCCCCCCTGTGACCGAAGGGTCTGTCCCAGCAGCACGGGGCAGCGCAGCCCCTCTGCCAAGCTGCCCGCCTCTCCCCGGCAGTGCTGCAGGTACCACAGCCGAGCATCGCTCCCTGGCCACTTCGCACAGGACCTTGCCACAGTTCCAACTGAAACCCTGCCCAAAGGCGGGTGGAAAGGAGCAGGCAGCAAGAGAGAGGAGCGGTTTATTTCTAGGGAATGGGGTGACTTTGCTGATGTGGGTAACTGCACCCACTACCCTGCCTTGTCTCCTGCCCTTTGCAAATGAATCCCTCTTGATCTGGAAATGAGTTTGGCTTCTTGTTCCCCTTGCCCCAGAGATGAGATGCTGATGTTTACTGAGTACCCTGGCCAGCCTGAGGTGCTGCTCTCAGGGGCTGAAATAACCCATTCCTTTCTTCTCCATGTTTTCTGATCTACTTTTGAGAGGAATGAGGTCTTCTCTGTTTTTCTTTTGCAGCCTGACCTATCCAGCTATTTAGTCCTTGCTGAAGCAGGCTGGGTTCCTGGTGGTACCATCTCTTGAGTCTGTTGAAATCAGACCAGCTCTCTTGAATGTAGATGGCAAGAGCAAACTTCATTTCTTACGCCTGAGATGCAAGTGAAATAGCAAACTCAGTGGTGGACACTGAAGGACCTGTAGTAGTAATTCCTCTTCAGGCTCAGCCTGCCTCTGTCAACTCTGTTTTTCACTGTCTCTCTTGTCCCCAGTTCCTCCTGACTTTGTATCATGTCATTTAGCAGAAGCATCTTCAGTTTGCTAATCTCCCTTTGATGCCACGTCAGCTGCTTCTCTGAAGTCTAAAGAGATGAGCTCCAAGGGGATTCCTTTGGCTTTCAAAGGACAAAAGAACAAAGTCTGACAAAATTTCCCTTTGCAAAGTCCGTGTTGAATGTTATTGACTTTTTCATTATCTTGTACTATTTCAGAATTTGTTTCCAGATCCAGCTTTCTGCTGCAGTTACACTGCTGGCCCTTAACCTTCCCTCACTAATTCTCCCTTCTTAAGTATATCATTTCAGATTTCCAAATACTGATATTTCTGCAGCTTCATTTATCAGGCCACTCTAGCTGAATATGTGAAAATGCATTTTTTTTTTCTCCTATCTCTGGGCTTGGCCAGTTACAGTATTTATTTTTCATATTATCCATCTTACCTTTTACTTCACCTCCAACATTATTGTTTTTCTATTGAAAAGTAAGGCGAAGAGTTAACTTGTCTTGGTGCCATTATGAGATTAACATTCACTCCATTTTCTCTGTAAAAAGACCCTCCATTCCCCTTTCTTTGATCTACTTCTTCTCACATAGCTGACAAACATTTTCTGTTTTGTTTAATACCTACTGTGAGGTGGTGTTTGATCTGAGGATTGCCAGAGGTGATAGGCAAATGATTGTGACCTGTCCTGTGCTGGTACCTTTGCTTTTAGTCCCTATTGCATTTCACCTGAAGTCTTTGCATGCTCCAGCTTTTCTTCTAAGGTGGTGAAGTGGGGAACTGTGCTTGTAGGGCTGCTCCAGACTTTACCCTTTTTGCATGAGATACAAGTCCCAGAGCAGTTGAAGAGCTGTTCTTCTGCTTTTGGACCTTGAATTCCTCAGCCTAGCTGATTTCTCATTTCCTAGAGCTGATCAATTTGCCTTTTGGAACTGGGAATTTGGAATCAGACACGTGTTTCTTAAAGGTTTGGCTTAAATTAGTATGTGCTCAATTTACAACAATTTCTTTTTACCCATTCCCTTTTCACATGTTTTGCCCCTGGAACTGTATACTGGAGTAAGTGCAACCACACATCTCTCAAGGGTTTACGCGTAGCTTGTGGCACCGCCGTCTCCTGGTGTCTTCCCTTTCATGCTGCCTTCATAACTCCCCTCATCTTTGTCTCTGCTTCCCAGGCAGATATATCTCTGCTCTCCTGTTCACTGCCCTTGGCTGGTGACTGCTTAACTCCTTCACTCTCCTGCCTCCATAGGCCCTCCCCTTTCATTTAGGGCTCAGCAGTTCATGGTCCATCAGCTGAGAGTGAAGCTTAAATGGAACAAGGCTTATTCACTCGCATCGGGTGATGGGGCACTCCTGCTAAGCCTGGCCTTGGGAACAAAGCGTTTGTTGGGCTTGCCAAGTTGCCTCTAAGGATGCAAAAACCACCTCCTGTGCAATTCCTTCCCTTAACAGAGTGGGTCCAAACCTCCCCACATGGCCATGGGGTGCCTGTGATTTTGTAGGTGCAGTGCAACATTCCTGGCTGCTGTGCCCTTGGAGGAACCGGCAGAGGATCACAGCTGCTTTTACCTTCCTCTCTATCAGCTTTAGCTAAAAATTAACAGCATGCAAGCTTCTTCCATACCCTCAAACTTGGGCAGTCAAAGCCTTGTTGCAGTTTGCAGATATTCACATTCTGGCTAATTATATAATTGAGATGTTTCCAGTGATTTAAAAGACTTCTGACTAAACTGTTGGCGTAAAAGGGGGAAACTGAAAGCTCAAGTCAGGGGGAATCAAGAATTCAACAGAAGCTTTTGAACCAGCTTTCATTTACATATGAATACCATTGATCTGCAAAGGGAATTGTGTCCATCCATCCCTAACAGAGGCACCAGGCAGGAACTGGTTGCTTGCTGGGAGTGCTCCTCCAGATCCTACTACGATTATTTTCTCTATCATGCTTTCATGAGCGTGTATTTCTGCCCAGTTACATAGGATCTCATCCAGATATAAATTCCCTTGATCTCAGGAACATTGATCCACAGAGTCCAGAATGACTGTGGTATATATAGAATAGGGACAGACATATATATAGTCCTGGAGGTCTGGGAGGCACCACGTGCTGCTGTAGAAAGAGAAGCAGCAAGGCAGGCGTTAAGGTGCCTGGTGTGAGTGCTGGGTGGTGGGACCTTCCTGCAGGGACACGGCTTTGGGGACGAGGTGGCAGCTCTGTTCTTGATGCTGACCTTGTGAATTGCGTCAGCTTTTTGCATGGCTGTTTGTCAGTTCTGTTGCTACTGAAGATGTCAGAGATGAAGGATTTTGCAGGTTTTTACTTAGAGGAGGCACTCGAGCATAATGTATAGCCTATAAACTGCTTAGGAGGCTCTAAGCTTTACTTACTGTTCCTTCTGGGGTAACCAACGTCATGTGCCTAGTCTGACTAATGCTTTTTAAAATGCAGTAGATTAAAGGTGAATATGTTGTTTTGGATTTAGCAATGAAGTGACAGAATTTCTCAGCGCTGTTCTCATACAGCTCATTGGGAAGATGAACAATTCCTCTTCCTGAAACCTGGCAGTCATCCCTGAACTAGACAACCTCAGTTCAGCGATTGCATCCCCGTCCTCTTCCCGTGCACCCATCCGCTCACCTGTATGCTGCTGCCCAAGCTTCGAGCTATGTGAGGATACATTAGCAACTCCAAGCTTGAATTTTCACATTCAGGTCATTTTAGTTTCCTATGACTTTTCTGGATGTCACTTAGAAGATATAGTCAGTAGGTTGGTGGTTTGCATTGTTACCTGGTCACATGAAAGAGGGTCAAGAGCTGGTCAAGGGTGTTTTGAGGAGTGTATGAGAAGAAAAAAATAAGGCTTGCAAATTGTCTGTCTGTCTCTCCCCACACAGGCTGATGATGCCTCCCTGACTGGGGGTCTGCAGCTGCACATCTTCACTCCCATATCTGAGGTTGAAACTGTACTTCAGTATCCCAAATGGTCTGTGCCAAGCCCGTTTGAATCTGGATGTCACTCCAGATTCCTCCAAGAGTGTAGAAGGTAACAACCAGTGCTTTCAGACTGCATTGGGACCCCCTGTGCTCTCTTCTCTTTCCTTTCTGGTCACCGTTGCCTGTGTTTTGCTGCTGCAAAACTTATCATTTACACTTGTCAAAAAAAAATATTTTTGGTACCGATTGATTTTGATGAACTAGGTTTGGAGTTGGGATTTCTTGCTTTGGTTGGAGGGAGAATATTTCCTTACAAGCAGTCCGCTCCCTGTGCCTGCGGTACGCTGCAGGACATCTCATCCCTGCCTTGCTGGAGCTGGTCGAGACCAACTCCACATTCACAGCAGTTTGTATTTCCTCTGCTGTCCAGATCTAGTGCTTCTGAGCCACTTCAGTCCATGCGCCGCCTTCTCCTTCCTATTTTGGGCTCCTGGGTGTGCTTTGGCACTTCGTCTGTGTAGCTCAGCCTCCCAAGCTTCAGCTTAGGTGAAATCCCCCAGCCAGCCAGCTTATGTCACCATCATCCATCAGGGACAGGCACAGAGCAATCTGCAGCTCCGTAGAGCCGCTCCTGCTCCCGTTCCTCCAGGAAGGTGCAGTACCAGCTCAGGGAGAGGCGGGCACGCTGGGGCTGCGTACGCAACGTTGTGACACTTGGATGAAAGAAAATCATGTGAAAGCATGGATTTGTTATAAATCCCACTTCTGAATATGTGTTATATAAAGCAATTATTTGCTGCTCTGTTAGAATAAAAAATTAAGGCAAGCATCATGTACAGATGTGGTGGTTCTTAGCAATAAGAAATGACTTTATTCATGAGATGATGTAGGCATCTCGTAGAGTTTGCCTGCGCACATGTCTGGGGTACCAGACACAGACAATGTATGTCTCCTGCTTCTTTCTTTGGTGGAGCTTGGCCCCATCCCATTCCCCTTCTGGCAGGGCCAGGGGAGGCTCCAAGTGAGGAACTGCAGCTCTTTCTCTTGTTCTGGCACCTGAAGGGCTGCTTTGCAGAAAGCCTCGCTACAAACGGGCTGCCCTTGCCCCACGGCGAGCTCAGGGCACCGTGCCCAGGGCACAGTCGGTCCTTTCAGCGGAACCTTGTGTGCTGTTGATCTGCTGAGTGACCTTGGTCAAATCACTTTGTGTCTCAGGTCACCTCTTTCCTGCTCCCCCTGTACAGAGGTGAGACAGCTGCCCCCTCGGGCTCCCCAACAGGTACCAACAAGAGGGAAAAGAGATCGTGAGACTGAGTCCTGGTACAGTGACTCTTCTGCCTGCACTGTGAGTGCAGCAGAGACCTGATCACCATAAAAAGAGGCTGCCACGGCAGAAGAGGTGATGGACTGTGACACCTCCTACTGCTATTCAGGTAGCTATTGTCTGCTGCTCAATCCCTTCTGGCCCTTACCAGATCTATGTGCTGTTTGTTTCCAAAGCAGCCTCGCACCGTGCTGTTAAATAACAGGAGAAATGTGTGCTTGAGGAGCTGGGTGCAGGGCTGCTCTCTTAAATGACTGTTGTTCTGTCTTGCAAATTAACAAGATTGCACGGGGTTTATAATCAACAACAATTAACTTCCCGGAGAGGTTGCAAGAGAAACTCCCTGCAGACCCCACTGGGAGGATTCCAGCTTGCCCACTGTTTTTCTACCCTAACCTGTCACTTCTCTCAGTCTTCCTCATGATGGAAAGAGCACCTAGAAATATGCCCTGGGCCTGAGCCTCTATCCAGGGACCTACTAAACTTGTCTTGAGTTTCCTTTTAGAAAGGCTTGATGTCTCTTCTACCCCTTCAACCCTGCCCTTCCTGAGCTGTGCTGCTGTAGTGAACCTCCCCATCAGCTCCACTTTGGATCAAGGATGTCTCCGCCTCCTGAGGCAAAGGCTCTTGGCAGGCTGGGTGCTCAGGGAAGGTGCCATCCCTGGAGCAGGTCTCAGTGCCCAGCCCTTCCAGTGAAGGCAGGGAACCCAGCTGACCAGCCAGCTGCGTGCACGAACAATTGCAACATCAGGGAAATATCATTAGATGATGTTTATTTCATAATCAGTTATATTCAAACTCTTACAGGGACATTATGTTAAATTAAAAAATAATTAATTACATCGCTGATTACGGGGAAAGATGAGCATCTAAAAGCTGACTTACAGGGCTTGTCTGTTTAGGAGCACTTGACTTATTTGTAAGGACTTGATCTTGCTGAGGCAAGAATGCAACATGAAGAGCATCGTCCACAAGGGAACTGGCTGTAGGGTCTGCACAGGGGTTTGTACTCACTTCAAGCATTGCTGGTGATCACCTGCTTCCTTTTTGCTGGTGTGCCTCGTGTTCTGGATGGAAACTGGCTCAGCTGATGGGGGACTGAGGCCATCTGTGATGTGCCTGAGAAAGGCAGCCAGGAGGAAGAACTTTTTGGGGTAGGGCACTATTTTGGTAGCTGTGGCAAAGGGTGCTTGCCCCCATGGAAGTGGGGCTAACTCTGGCTTCTCTCTCCCACACCAGCAGTACTCCTGCAGATGAGTACTGCCCTCGGCCCTACCACTGGGAAACAAGCCCTGCATGAGAGGATCTGGCAGATTTCTGAAAGGTAAGAAAATATTTCTGGTTTTACCTCAAATGTGCTGAGATTTCGAGGTGTTCAGGTGTCATAGTTGTCCAGAGAGCAGAAAGAGCCACTCTAATACATATTCTCTACATCCACTAACTAGAAGATGGAGCAGCACTGCACCCAAAGACTCCAGGTAAATTTGTACCAGCCCTATGTTTGAAAGCAGATAACGTTGCTCCTGTGGAGGCCAGCAGGAGATAATGGATGAACACCCTAATCGGCTTCTACCACGGGGCTCACTAGTTAGTGTCTGTACTTTTCAGATGGCTTTTGGAAGCAAACTTTCATGCTTGATCACTGTTTCTGTAACCTGCTCCCCCTCTGCTATCTTCCTGCCTGTTCCCATATGAGCATAGATGTTCTGGCAGACCAGAGACTAGTTTTATTTCTGTCATGCCAGTTTTTCTCACGTGTTGTTATATGAAGATGGTTGTCTCTGTCTCTTTTCCTTCACTGACTCTGCTGTAATGTAAAAGCAGCACTGACAAAAGTGTATTACCTCATCTACCAGTCAGCAAAATTCTCACCCTCACAGCAGAGGGGGTACCTGTGCCATCCATGGTTGTTCCCACTGTGGCAAGAACAGGGTTTTCCATCGCTGTGAAAGTCACAGACCACAGGACACGCCCCAGGTCAAATGTGCCAGCGTAATTTTCTCTCTAAGTACAGCTCTCAAAAGCAGACTTGCATTCCCCTACACAGGCTCTCTCCAGGATTTTGATGCTTTCAGGAACAACAGTCCCCATCTTTTGGTGGAAAGTTTCCTTGGTGAAGGACTCCAAGTAACGCCTGCACTGTGCAGAGGAGGTGTTGCCCCAGCCGGGCAGCAGATCAGGCTTGCTGATCAGCTCACTCCCATCTCCAGACACCTAGCACCCATTAGATTCAAATGCAAAGCAGGATGCAAACCTCCTGTCCTTAAGTACCCTTGGCTGACAAAATAAACATGAGTCCATTCTGACGTCCTCACCTGTCTCCTGCTAGTGTCAGACTTGAGACTGAAGCTGCAGGAGCAAACGCTCCATGTCCAGCAGATACTATGCTCCATTGATACAGACTTTTCACTAAAAATCATAGAATCATCAAGGTTGGAAAAGAGCTTTAAGATCGAGTCCAGCCATTAACCCTACTCTACCATGTCCAGCACTAAGCCATATCCCCAAGCACCACATCTGTATGGCTTTTAAACACATCCAGGGATGGCAACTCAACCACCTTCCTTGACAGCCTCTTCCAATGTCTGACAACCCTTTCAGTGAAACAAATTTTCCTAATGTCCAGTTTAAACCCCCCCTGGTGCAGTTTGGGGCCATTGCCTCTTGTTCTATCAGTAGTTACTTGTGAGAAGACAACAGCACTTACCTCATTACAACATCCTTTCAGGTAGTTGTAGAGCGTGGGGTCTTCCCTCAGCCTGCTTTTCTTCAGACTAAATAGCCCCAGTTCCCTCAGCTGCTCCTCATAAGACTCATTCTCCAGAACATTCACCAGCTTAGTTACTCTTATCTGGACTCACTCCAGCACCTCAATGTCTTTCATCTACTAAGGTGCCCAAATCTGAACATAGTACTTGAGGTGTGGCCTCACCAGTGTGCTGATGGCCACACTATTTCTAATGCAAACCAGGATGCCCTTGGCCTTCTTGCCCACCTGGGCACGATGCTGGCTCATGTTCAGCCACTTGTCCATCAGCACTCCCAGGTCCCTTTCTGCCAAACAGCTTTCCAGCCACTCTTCCCCATCTCTTCATGAGAATGTTGTGGGAAACAGTGTCAAAGGCTTTACTGAAGCCCAGGTAGACAACATGCACAGCCTTTCCTTCATCCCCAGGGCAGGTCATCTTGTCATAGAAGGAGATCAGTTTCATCAAGCAGGACCTGCCTTTCACAAACCCATGGGGCTGATCCCCTGCTTGTCCTGTATATGGTGCAGAATCACAGAATGGTAGAGATTGGAAGTCCAACCCCCCCGCCAGCACAGAAACACCTAGGGCATGCCCCATCGAAACACATCCAGGTGGGTCTTGAATCTTGCCAGAGAAGGAGCACTCAGAATGACCTGCTCCATGACTTTCCCTGGCATTGCAGTCAGACTAACAGGTCTGTAGTTCCCTTGATCCTCCTTTCAGCCTTTCTTGTAGATGGGAGTCACATTTAGTAATCTCCAGTCTTCTGCAACCTTCTTGGTTAGACAGGACTGGGTAAATGATGGAGAGAGGCTTGGTGAGCACATCTGCCAACTCCTTCGGTGTAACCTCCTTGGGTGTAACCCATCCAGCCCCATAGACTTGTGTATGTTGAAGTGGTGAGGCAGGTCACTATTTCCTTTTGGATTGTGAAGGTCTCATTCTGCACCCCCTCCCTCTCTTGCAGCTCAGGGGGCTGGATATCTGGTGAACAACTACTCCTACTGCTAAAGACTGAGGCAAAGAAGGCGTTAAGCACCTCAGCCTTTTCCTCATCCCTTGTCACGATGTTTCCCCCTGCACCCAATAAGGGATGGAGATTCTCTCTGGTCCTCCTTTTGTTGTTCATGTATTTACAGAAACATTTTTTTATTGTCTTAAACAGCAGTAGCCAGATTGAGTTCTAGGTGGGCTTTGGCTCTCCTAATTTTCTCCCTGCAGAGCCTCAATACATCTCTGTAGTCCTCATTAGTGGCTGCTCCCTCTTCCAAAGGCCATAAACTCTCCCTTTGCTCCCGAGTTCCAGCCAAAGCTCTCTGTTCAGACAGGTCTCCTTCCCACTGGCCTGTCTTTTGGCACACTGGGACAGCTGCTCCTGCACCTTTAAGACTTCCTTCCTGAAGGATGGCCAGCTTTCCTGGATTCCTTTGTCCTTCAGGACTGCCTCTCAAGGGACTTCATCAATCAGTTTCCTGAACAGCTCAAAGTCTGTGCACCGGAAGTCCAAGGTGTCAGTTCTGCTGATCCCCCTCTTTAAGCACTGAAAACTTTATCATTTCACGATGGCGATGCCCAAGATGGCCTGCAACCATTACCTCCCCCCCAAGTCCTGCTCTGTTCACAAGCAGCAGGTCCAGGAGGGCACCTTCACTCTCTGGCTCCCTCACCAGCTGTGTCAGAAAGTTCTCTTCTACATGCTCCAGGAACCTTGGGAACTGTTCACTCTCTGCTGTACTGTATTTCCAGCAGACACCTGGGCAGTTGAAGTCGCCCAGCAGAAGAAGGGCTAGCAATTGTGAAACCTCTCCCAGCTGCTTACAGAATATTTCATCCACCTCTTGGTTACCATTGGGTGGTCTATAACAGATTCCCACCACGATATCAGCCTTGTTGGCCTTCCCCCTGACTAACACCCATAGGGACCCTGTCACCACTTTCATTAATTTGTAAGCATTCATATATCTCCTTAATAGAGAGGGCTGCCCCACCACCTCTTCTCCCTCACCTACCCCTTCTGAAAAGCTGGTAGCCATCGATTGCAGCACTCCACTTGTGCAAGTCATCCCACAAGGTTTTGTGATGGCAGCTATGGCATAGCTTTCTCACTGCACCAGGGCCTCCAGCTCCTCGTGCGCGTTGGTGCAGATGCACTTCAGCTGGGCTAATGATCCTGCCTGCATCCCCTAACCTGTAACTGCCATTTATTCCCTCCCTTTCCATTTCTTTATAGACTTTGGAGTGGAGAAAGAACTTGCTTTGGGAAGAATAATAGAGGAAACACTTTTTTTTTTTTTGCTTCAATTTACTTTTGTCTTTCAGGAAATAAATGATGAGCTGCAGCTGTCAAATTAGAAGGGTCAGCGTTTATTTATCATACTTATATTTATCATATTTATATCACATGCCCATCACATGCTACTTGTGTAGTCATAAAATCCACGTCTTGTTTTTGCCTTGTTTCTTCCCCCTATGGGAAAAGAACCTTGTAAATTCTGGTGGCTCTTGGGGGGGATTGAATTTGCTGGTGGTGTAGCAGCTTTTCAGACTCCCCTCATCCTCAGTGGCCAGTGGGTATGTGCTCTGTCCAGTGCCAGGAGCTGACCCTTCTTTGGAGGAGTTGACATGAATATCTAATTCCAGTATTTCATAGCACATTTCAGTAGTGCTAAGCAGGTATGAGTCCTTTGGCCCCATGGGGTAGGTGTCTTGCTCTGGATCTAAACTTTCTGTTCATTTTGAAATATTAGTAGAGTTCAGATGAAATTGCTTCCAGCTGCTTTCACAAAGCCCAAATATTGCCAGGGTCCCACACGATGTCCCTTTTCTGCCAGAGTGTGGCCTCCTGTAGAGAGTTCTTCAAAGACCAGCCTCAACAAAACCAGATTATTTTGGCGTGTAATTGCCTCTCATCCCCTTAATTTTCATTGTGCCCCAAAGAGTTTCCTGTAAATAGATCCCGTTCTTCAGAGGAGCCGTGCTATTCTGCAGTGTTGATGGAAGCCAGCCCTCGCCAGGCTCTGCTCCATTGGCAGTTCTTGGATAGGCAGTGCTTGAGTAGCTTGTGTGACAAAACGTCACATTTCTTCTCTCCACCACCGCTTGTGCTGATATTCAGCTCCTGCAGGAAACCATATGGCTTCCAGAAGCCTACCCACATACCTGTCCATGCCTACACAGCCCATGAGTCACATTTACTGTTTGGATGCCCCCTGAGTCATGCTGAGAATCTGTGAAATTTCCATGTCTATTTTCCATGCAATCTCTTAAGAACTTTAGACAGTTACGCATAACCATTTGCATATGTATGGTTTTTCTCATTCTGCTTTTACTTTCATGAGTGGTAATGCAAAGGCACTTTTTATTTTGAAGAAAATGGAATCTAGATGATTGCAGTACATGGGCTGTAGCTGTCTCAGGCTATGGGATCAAACTGGTAAAGCAGGAGCCTTTTGCAGGTAGGGGGTTTAGGAGCAGAAAGTCCAACACACAAGAACACGAACACGGCCACTATCTTTAGCCCTTTCTCACTGTTCTGAAAGAGCCATACCTGCTCACTGTTGATGCTTGCTTTGTGGGGTTCTGGGTCCAAAGGTAGCTGCTGTGCTGCCTTCAGTGGGATGGGGGCACCCAGAGTCTTTGCTGCTGCTTTGCTGTGCTAAGGCTTGGGTGGATGAAGCACACTCAGATCACTCCAGCACATCCTGGGGACAAACCAAAGCCAACAAGGCTGAGGGATAGATGTCTATCTTCATGCTGTCAGCTCCTCAACTGCATGGATACAAGCCTCGGACAAGCCTGTCTGCCCTTCATCAGTCTCATTACATGGTAGTTTTGCTTCCTCAGTACAGTGCAGGCAACGTGTAAACTTTGATGGAAGCAGAGGAATGGTAGCCCTGCCATCTCCCTCTACAAAGAGCCAGCACTGAAGGTGCAGTACAGCCCAAACTAAGAGCAGCAGCCCTGAGGTTCACTGCAGCAGCTCTGAATGATGTAACCAGCCTGCCAGAAACAGAGCTGCTTTTGAAGCTGTACCCCAAACACTAGCAGTGTTAGGTGCTCAGCAGAGAAACCTCACAAACGCTCTAAGGGAAAGGAATGTGGAGACAGACACTGTTCTGCTGTGAAGCAGTTGGCTCTGCGTTGGCTCTTTACATTAAAAATATCTCTGTCTCCTCATAAGTGTTCCCCAAGGTATTGATAATTCTGAGGTCTTAGAGACAGAAAATGTGTCAGGGGCTACGTGTGAGTGTTGGGCATAGATAGAAGAGGTAATGTGAGACTGCAGAGAACTTGACAGTGTAATTTAGCATTGTAAAATTGCCAGAAATAGTCATTAGAGCAAACAGCCTAGCTGCCTCTCCCCCCTGCGAGAGAATATATTACTTATCTGCCTAAAAGCGTTGCTCGGTGGAGGTGGGGACTTTCCTAGTGCTATTGTACTGTTGTGAAGTGTCTGCCCTGCAAAGCTGCAAGTGGGCACACGATAACATTGCTCATTTAAACCCCTCCTTTCAGATTGGTACTGTTTCAAAAAATGCTCTCTGTGGAATTACAAAAACCCTCAAACCCACAGATATTTTGAGAAAGTGTGCTAGTAAACCTGGATAACCTGCTATATATATATATATTTAGTCAAACAGTATTGATAATCAGTAGTGACTGTAAGGACTTCAGCCTGATGACTGCTCTGGAATGTTTGTTTCAGGCCATTTCCCAGAGGGCAGGTATAACAAGGGTGGGCAGTTGTGATATTTCTTATCAGTTATCTTACCTGAGATAGCATAGAGGAAACGTTTGCATCCTTCCATGGCAAAGTTCAGGTGCTTTGTAAGAGAACTTGGAGAAAGCTTTCCTAGCGCTGCCTGCACAGCACCTGTCCTGGGAGATTACTGAGTTCAGGAATGAGAATACAGAGCCCTTCAAAAACATTCAAGGCATTTTTATTGATACTAAAG
The DNA here is from genome assembly GCA_025345505.1 of Todiramphus chloris collaris. Classification (NCBI taxonomy): domain Eukaryota; kingdom Metazoa; phylum Chordata; class Aves; order Coraciiformes; family Alcedinidae; genus Todiramphus; species Todiramphus chloris. The sequence continues at coordinate 16,899,695 of JANVCC010000030.1, forward strand.
AATAATTTTTTAATATCATTTCAGTGAGCTGCAAGGTATACTACATACAAATAGGATGGAAAGTGGAGAGCAGAGTTAAAGGGTCGTGGGTGCATGAGATGAGAGAAGAGCTTTGAGAGGAAGCATCACCGAAAGGTGCTGAGCTGCTGGGGATGCAGGGGTTCTGCTGAGAGTGCAGGGGTTCTGCTGAGCTGAACCCCTGGGTACAGCACTGCCAGGGCAACCACTCCATCTGCAAAGGGTACATCACCAGACAACTTCTTGAAATACTGGCTGTAACATGCTAGCTAATAAGAGAAAGGAGAAGTTGAACTGTAAGTAGAGATGAAATATCTTGAGCTTTTCCACAAGCAAACAGAAATTACCTGAGTGGTCGCTTTTAGGAAGAGTTGATCTCAAAGTGCTGCTGGAGAGATTGCTGCAACAGCTCTGAGCCCATGGAGTGCAGCTCTTCAGTAAGAACAGGAAAGTTTACAGGTAGTTTTTGGTAGAGTCTGTGATCACTGACAGCAAAACACGTGCCACGGTGGAATGCCTGTGCCTGAGGGTCACCAGACTTGTCCCAGCACCACGGCTGTTCCCATTCTTGAGGGGCCTTTCTGAAGCTGCCTCTGGTTCAAGCTGAGAGTGCTGAAGTAATCTCAGCTGTTCAGGGGAACTTGGTCCTCAGCTGAGCCTCCCAACAACTCCTAGGGAAGGGTGGTGTCCCCTTGCAGCTTTCCAGGATGACAAGGCCAGCAGGAGCATCAAGCTGAGCACCTCAGCTCCCCACTAGCTTGTGCTGCTCCATCAACACAAGCTAGCAGGGACTCTTGTTTTGCACTTCCCACAGACCACCTCATCGTTCCTTCTATCCGAGTGGCTTTCCTCAGAGGGTCTGTGGATCTCTGTAGGATGGGTTGCTTTTAAAGACATTCTAAAAGTGAACCAAGAAATTCAGCCTATTGTTTAATGAGCCTCGAAGTGACTCCCCACCTCTGCACTGACATTGCAAAGCTTCTAGGGGTCTGTAAAATGAAAACCTGTGTTCTGCTAACTGTCAGGGTATGAGGCCAATGATTTCATTGTGAGTGTGGTGACTGTGGGGTGATTTCCCCAGCTTTAACAGTGCCACTGTTGTGAGGGACTCCAGCTGCCTGGGCTGGCAGTCTGCTTTCCATTGTGGGCACCAGCAATGACATGGAGTTGGTTCATGTGTGGGCTGTTCAAATCTGCAAGCTATTTGGAGGAGTTTTATATGCTTTCCACATTTTGAAAAGTACTTTCCATCCATTCAAAGAGTTTACAGAAATAACTTGCCGCAAAAAAATATAAAAAGCAGCAAGTGTTTGTATTGTGTGGAAATGTTAATTTAAACTTACTGGGGCTAGACCACATAGTTTACTTATTGGCACTTCCTGCATGGGTAGAGACATTTCTGAAGCACTGTGAGTCAATAAGGGCTGAATGACAGCTAAATCTCCTCCAGTCCCCTTGCTGGTATGACTGGGGCCAGCAAGACACCGTGGCCCAGCATGGAGAGCACGGTGCTGCTCCTGCCGGGGCAGCGTGGAGCAGGGCAGCAGCAGAATCAAACACTTCGGGCTAACTGCAGAAACTCGTATGAAGTCCACATAAGGAATCGAGCAAATGAGATGTGAGGGGGCTGCTTTATTCTCCTGCAATATCCCTTTGAAGCTTGCAGTTTGGTGGGTATGCAAAGAGCACACATAATGGGTATCTAGGAGCTAATTCTAGCCACAGATAGAAATTAGCACACTGCAGTTGCTAATTCTTTGAAGGTATGAGCTGCTTCTGATATAAATATGAGCATGTGGCTCACTGTGCAGGGACTACCCACAAAATAATCATTTTTAGTTACATTAAGCCAAAAATGAAACCTGCAGAGGCAAAGATGCATCAGAAATTAAGCAGAACTACACTGAAGATGTCCTCTGTATAAATACCCTTAACGAACAATAATTATCACAGCCAGCATGTTTCATCATATTATGTTGTTAGAATAGAAAGAGAGTTAATCCCATCTGCATTGTAATGTAATGCCATAAATAATTATATAGTTTTCTTTCTTTGTCCTGCTGGTTTTGTTTTAAATGATGGAGTGTCTTCAAAGAGTCTAAATTAACTGTTCGCAATGAAACTGGCTGCTTCCTCCAGCATGTGATAGAATCATAATCAAATGAGATTTTAATTAATAATTAAGTAAATCCTTAGTGAGCTTCTGAATTGAGAGGCATGCTCTACATCTGCATGATGCCAGGAGATCTATGAGAATACCGAGCTGTTTCTGATTAGGAAAATAAGTAGGAGTCCTTGAATCTAAACCGACAGCGGTGGACTGAGCGCTTCTCTCAGGTCTGCCCTTAGCGCACAGGACTGGAAGCTCGTGGCAATCCTGGAGCAGAAATGGAAATTCAGTGCAGCTTTGGTAAGAGAAATACCACTCTTCCTCACTAGCTGATTTTTGTCCCTTCCTTGAGATGATTAAATATAGAGCGATATAAAAAAGCAAGCCTCAAACCAGCAGAGGTTTTAGTCTGTTCCCTCCAATTCTGCTTACAGTAGAGGAGCGTGCCTGGTGTTGTATTATGCTATAGATGTCCTCAGCTGTCAGAACAGTCCTCAGCCCTGGCTTCAAGCAGCTCGTTGCCTTGGAATGGCTATACCTTACAACACTGTCCAGAACACCTACCGGAGGGCCCCAGAAATGTCAAGAATGAAGGCACAAGAGAAACTCTGTGAGAGAGAGAGAACTTACTGGAATAAAGCAAAACCAATGTCTACATCCTTGGATGCTGTTTCCCTCAATACAGAGCAATTTCAGTGCAGATGCAGCCCAAATCCGGCTGTGAAATTTGCTTTTCTATTTAAACATGTGCAGCCTGTGAGTATCTGCCGTGAAAGGCACTAAGCCTCTAGGAGATGGAAGGGACACCACGTGTGCTAGAAACACTGTGCTGTGTTCAGTCTGCTGTGGTGTGTGGCTTCATTCAGTCTCACCTCGGAAGCAGCTCAGTGACTTGTCTGCACTCTGCTCATTAGCACGCAATTCCAAACCTTGCTGCTCTTGTCCCAGGAAGCTTTCTGCTGGTTTTTTTCCTCCCTGTCCTCAGGCTCTCTACTCCAGTCACCATTCCAGAAGCCCTCCTCTGCTTTCTTTTAGTGCAAATTCAGGAAGGTTCTTTTTATAAGGGCTTGTAGTGACAGGACGGGGTGTAATGGCTTCAAACTGGAAGAGGGCAAATTTAAATTAGAAAGATATTCTTCAGCTATGAGGGTGCTGAGACCCTGGAACAAGTCGCCCCAGAGATGTTGTGGATGCTCCATCACTGGATGTGTTCAAGACCAGGCTGGACAACCTGCTCTAGGGGGAGGTGTCCCTGTCCATGGAAGGGGGCTTGGAACTAGACCATCTTTGAGGTCTCTTCCAACTCAAGCCATTCTCCGATTCTATGGCATTTACCTTTGTTGAACACAAGTGGTCATGATTGTATATTACTCTAGGTGAGGTCTCACTGGTGTTTTTGTCCAGGGCCATTAGGATAACCCTACCTGCTGAAAATCTCTCTCCTGAAGCCCTCATCAATCGGCTTCCCCTTTCACGGTCGGTCTCAGTGAGGGCTCACAGTCATCCTGTATTGAATACCCACATTCCTTGCCTCTCCCTCCTGCCTGGGGTGATTTTGATCTCTACACTATTCAACTTCACAGCATTTCTTTTGCTGTAGCTCTTCGTGACACCCCATGGTTCTTCTGTAAGTCTGTCTCTGCAGAGTGTAAAATATTTACTCATGAAAGAAAAGGGAAAATACTTAACTTTTAAGTCCTAGTCCACATGATCCCTGCAACAACAACAACAACAACAAAATAAATGAAGGAACTTTGCAGCTTTCAGCATTAACCAAATATGTAAATGTAAACAATTTACTGAGAGAAGCCTGTGCATCACCAAATTAATGTCTTCTGCCACATTTCTAAATTATCAGGGAAATGAGACCAGAATTGCAAGCATACACCTGTCTTCCAACTTTTCCTCTCCTTATGAGTCAGTCTTGGTATCGGCCAAACTAGTTACTCCATGAGCACTGCTGTTGCAATAGTGTAGAGCTGAGAAGGAATGTGGTACAGCCCCACGTGATACCCCTTTTTACCATGCAAAAAACACAGGGTTAGGGGAAGGTTTGTTTTTTCCCATAATGAAAATCTGAAATAAAGGTTGATAGTTTATTTCCAGAAATAACTCTATTTTGAGAACAAAAAGCAAATGGAAGGAATAGAAGCACTGGAATATCAGTTATTAATAAGCTTACAGTACTTGTTGTCTCTGAGTGTGCATGTTTATTATTGCAGCCAGCTTCCCTGGAGCTTTCTGGTGCTTAGAGCTAACTCCTTGGACCTTGATGGAGGGGTTAACTGTCCATGCAAGCCTCTGCAGACAGCAGCAAAATGTTTTGGTCAGTTTGGTAGATGTTGTTCTGATTCTCAGAGTCTAGTATAAGATCCTTGGGAACTTAGCATCAGAAACTGTTAAACTTTCCATTGCCTTCAACATGCAAAAGTATTTGATCAGGCAATTGGGGCAAGACGAGTGCTATGCAAACTGCAAAGCTTGAATGAGCTATCGATCCCAGAAAGGACAAACTGGAATCTGCATGTGAGTCAGGAACAGGTTCCTGTGGACTCAGACAACCTGTTCTACATTCAGGAAGAGCAGACACAATACCACTAGGATTTAAAGGGTGGTTTTTACAAATTGTAATCATGGAGGGTCTTTGCAAAGTCCTTTCTTGAAAACTGAGCAGGTTTACAAGGACTTTCTGCACCTAAACACGTATCAAACTGTACCAGAAAAGCTGTGTGGGAGCTGCAGGATGCTCACTGTTAATGAGAGCTCAGCACCACTGAACACTCTTTCACCTGGAGTGAAGGGCAGGATGCATTAACCGTGAGCAGTTTCTGCAGCCCCTAGATCCTCTTCATCAGTAGATCCCTGCATAGCTCCACACAGCTTTCCAGGCTTCCTCACTGCTCATCCAGAGTTGCTCCATCTCTGCAGTTGTTCAATGGGGTACTGGAGGACTCACCCCACAGCTTCAGTCACTGGCAGCCTCTCTCTCCTAGAATGTAAATTATCCACAAAATTCCAAACAAGACAAAACTTTTCTTGAATTCTTTAGCTGCATTCCTGTTTAACACTGCTCTTTTCCTTCACATAGCTGTGGAACATACTCACCTTTATCCTCATAAAGCTTCTGCACAAACACTGAGGAAGAAAACCCATGAAAGGGAAGGTGTGCCTGATAATTCAGTTACCTCTTCACCACCAGAAGTAGCTCTGAGGCCAGCTAAGCATGCTGGCCCCAGTAACTCCTCCTCAGAGCTGATATCTTTGCAGAGAACTTCAGGGAGTGAGGAGGGGAAGTTTAGGATTTAGGTACCTATAGCATAGCCTATAGCTAATAACAGACAGAATGCTACAGATGGAACGACAGCTTGTGAGGGACAAACCAGAAGTCTCCTGTCTGTGCTCTTACTAATAGCTCTCAGATACGTATTTCTCTGGTGGGTTCAAAAGGTGGGTGCAAGTATAGGAAGAGGGAATTTTAGGCAAGCTGTCTGTCGTGCCAGGAGAGAGAGGTGGTATCATAAGAGCTCCACACACTCAGTGTGTTCTGTCAGTAGTTAGAAATACTCAGTATTTGGTTCAAATTAGAATGTGGAATTTGGAGAGGGATTCTTAGCTTTTAAAAAGTACTTGCTGAGAAGTATGTTTTGATTCCTTTAAAAATCACTGCCAAAATCTCTCTCTAGTTTTTCCACTCACCCAGTCTAGCTACATGTGCTCTAATCCCAAAATACAAAACCTATTTGTTTCTCTGGGTGCATGTGATGGACAAGGTGGTGGCAGCAGAGGAACACAGATCTCACCCTTGTGTAAGAGGCATAATGCTGGGTGCAGTCCCATGCTCTCTGCCACAAACACTTCATTGTTTGGGTCGGGGAAACAAAGGTGTCTTGCTGTGATATGCTGTGATGTCATTCTGCTGTGTGCTACTGGATCGAGCGGTTCAGGCACACCACTTTCCGTGGTTAGGCTTGTGCAGATGTCTGAGCTGACACCAGGACAGTGCAAGGACTCTGGCTGAGGTAGCTCCTCCAGACAGCAGCTGCCTGAAAATGAGCACGGAGCAAAGAGCCACAGCTCGTGGCTCCACTTCAAGGCACGGTGGGGACTGTGCCACAGAAATAAGGAAAAAGCACTAAAGTGGCTCCTGGCACTTTCTGGGAGATGGTGCTGCTTTACATAGCCTGGATCTGAATGTATCAGTGTGGTCTAATAGCCCTTCCTTGTGTTTTCTCTGAATTAGATAGCATAGCTTTTTGTTGTATGTTCATATGATGTGAAAAGTTATATTTATTTTGAATGGCTTTTGTTTTACTCAGGTAACAGTTATCATAGGAAAATTCCCGAATTAACTTTCTCCACACATCTGTTAGCATTTGATCAGGCAAAACCCAAAGCAACTGCTGGAGTCCTCCCAGGAAAACACTGCTGAAGAGCATCTAACCAGCTCTTGGAGGGTTTACTTCTTGGGTCAGGTTTTGACACAAACTCATTCCGTACAAGACACCAACCTCACTGCTTAATTTGACTGGGAAAGTTAAAATAGGCAGGTTATATAATGATGTTTATCTTTACATCAGGAAGTCAACTAAGAAGCTGTTAAGCTGATATTATATAACAAAGCCCCCATTATAGAAAGTGTGGAGGAAGATGATCTAGGTTGATGCCTGTCATATTGTCAGTAATTGTTAATGGTTATAATTAATATTGTTTTGTATGCTTTTGTTTTTGATGTTTTGCAGCCTTCCAGAAGGCAATGGAGCATTTGCAGCCAGGCACTGAGCTTTAATTGTTTATAGAAATTCCAGTCACACTATTCTATACATTAGGTAAATACATTGAAATGAGGCATTCTAAATAATGAAATAGAAGTCCCATGTCAATTCCTATAATGCTCTACTTCCTGAGGCTGCTGGAATAACAAAACTCCCTATTTTGTAGGATTGTGAACTGTCCCAAACTGAATAGATATACCTTATTACAGGAGCAAAGGAAAGATGAGATGACTTCATACACACGACATAAAATCCCTAATTGACCAAGAGCTCAAACAACTTCATAGCACAAACTGCACAATGACAGAAAATTTTTTTTTTTTTTTTTAGATTAAAAAAAAGAAAAGCAGTCCTATCTTACTCTCCCAGTAAACAGGAACATACTCATGTGGACTTTATAGCCCCAAGAATAAAGGGATCCTTGTATTCTGATGAAGATCAAATTAACCTAAGCCAAGCTTCAGTTATAAGGACAGACACTGGATATAGAGCTCACAAATTAAAAATATGAAGCTTGTATTACAGGGGAAAATGTCTTCTCTGTATAAGAAAGATGAAAATCAAACAATGAGAGATGCATAAGATGATCCCCAAAAAAATTCTATAGAGTAGGCTGAACTAAATAAACTAAACTGGGATTTTTAATAAAACTTCGATTTTAACAACTGGAATAACTGTCTCCTTCTGTGTGTGATAGGCAGCAACTTATTTTACCCAGAAGAATGAAGATGATAAAGAGTGAGCTGCTATTTTGACTGTTAACAGTATATATGACAGGCACAGAAATCACTGGGTTATATGACACAGTAACTGCACAATATATGAAAGGAGTAGCTTTAATCTTTAGTAGCCTCATGAAAATTAGCTATTTATAGCAGTTCTTGCAGAAAAAAAAGACATATGCTACCATGCCATGCTTTCATTCAAGCAGAATGCTTCTATAAGAAGTTGTTTGCATCTCTTACAACCCACAAAATTACACATGATAAAGAAAAGGCATTCTCCTGAAAAGAGAGTTCCTTGAAGGTAAGGCTGTGGCACATGATCCCATCTTATCAGACATCAGAGAATACAGATGAGTGGAGGCATAATGAACAAGCTAACTCCACTCAGCCTTCATTCCTTATTAGCCAGAGGAAATTGGGCTTCATTAGTTTCATTACTTCCCCAGTTAGCTGTGAAGCATTGCACTGCGTTTGCAGGGGAAGTGAAGTGAAAGCGTTTCTACAGCTGTCAGAGATCCTTTTATGAGTAATAACTCCCTGTTCTGTATGAAAAGGAGAAATCATCTGCTCTGTATGCTATACGGTGACTGCTATACTATATGGTGACTTTGGGCTTTAAACAGATTACTAACATTAGATAGAAAGGATCAATTTTCTTGCTTGTGTTACTAGCTCAATCTGAAAAACCCTCTCAAGCTTTATTCATTACTCTTCAACAGGCAGCAATTCTTTTTGCTAAAGTTAATATTATCAAGTCTAGCAATGTGCCACCTTATACATCAGTGTTCAGTTTGAAATTAATATGAATACATGTGCCAGTATTTACAGAGTTAGTCTACCCTTCTGCTGTAATGATGTTTGAGCTCGTCACTATTGCATTTTCTTGCCCAGCCTGATAACTGTAAACTCTTGGAATGTTCTGGTTTCCGTTGTCCTTTCTGTCTTGGGTTTCAAATGCTTTTTGCTGGGTTGATTGGTGCATTATATGCATATCTAGACAGTGTTTCTTGAAGCCTGCTGTTCTGAGTTCATCACACCTCTGCAGTTCTTGTGTGGGGTGCCAGCTGCAACCCAGCTACTTACACTGTCATTTTGAGCGGTCCGCGTGGTTGGCAGCTTGTTCCAGTGGGACCTGAGGGGTCCACCAGGAACTGGTATGAAGTCAGAGCGCTCCACGTCATGTTGCCCTGCCTGTGGCCAAAGTGTGACTGCTGCAAGACATGAGAAGCCTGAGAGTATTCCTGTTTGCTGTGGTGGGGTGCTGGCCGTAGAGGGCAGAAAGAGCCGTTTTCAAAGGGCAGCTGGCAGCTGGCCTGCCTTGAGGAGGTACGAGCTGGTGTTTGATCGGTACAAATTCCTGGCAGGGGTCACTACTGTGATCGTTTTCATAGCAGGCAGCTGCTAACAAGCTCTGGCACAGTTTCCTAAAGTGGGAAAATGGCTCTGTTTCACAATGGGTCTGTAAACTGGGTTTATTAGCCTCTTACACAGAGCCAGCTTTTCCCTGTGTGCACTAACGGCCCTTATGGGCAAGGATCAGGTGGCTCTTAGGGACGTTTCTCCACATCTGGGCAACACACTTGCACCGTGCTGGCCTCCTTGCTGCCCAAAGCTGCTTACTCCCATGTTGCACATCCCCTAAGCACCGTGCCCTTCTCCAGGCAGAGCAATGCTTGTGCTGTAGTAGCTGCCTGCCCCTGTCAGAGGTCTGGTCCCAGGCAGAGCGTCCCAGGAGGGCTGCTGGCAGCGATCACAGAAGAAGGGATTTGAACATTGCAGTGGGAAGGCAGGGAGAGGGGGCCACTGGTCAGATCCTCAGCTTGGTCAGATCCTCAGATCCTTGGGCCAAGAGGGCTACAACAGCGACAGGCTCATTCTTCATTTAATTGTTCTGGAGTTCCTATGCCAAGGGTCATTCTGGAGCACAGCCAGGATGTGTTGAGTGCAGCATTAGGCTGACCACACCGGTCACAATTTCAGTACAAGACTTTTTGTATGTTGCCTATAATGTTTAATTTAAACAGTACTGCTTAAGCTGTGGCCCAAATGATGAGCTGGTTCATACCCAGTTTTTCCCTCCTCCAAGCAAACTACATGATTTCCTGAAATCTGAAAAAGATGATGTTTAATACAGGAGAATTTTGCAACACTGACTCTTACTGCAGTGTGGTAGTAAAAATGTCGTTTTCCGTTCATGGGATATTTTCTATGTGTGCTGGAACTTCAAAACCACTTTATATACTGAAGTTTAACACAGTGCTTTCTGGTTCAGCTACTTTCCATCCACAAATACACTCCTAGAACTGAAACAGAAGTGCTGGGAAGCAAGACTGCTCTCTGAGGTACAATAAGGCTCACCTAATTGCTTCCTGGCTTGCTGATCCGTCATCCTGACCCCCTCTTTGATGTTTTCTTTTTTTTTTCCTGGAGCATTAGTAACAAGTGAGAACTGCTGTCTCAGGGTGTTACAGATGGGATTATTTCTCTATTCCCAGCACAATGGCTATATGTAATGGGATTATCTCTTATTTAAAATAAAAAAGCCTTGGAAACATCAAATCCTGTTTATGAAAAAAGTAGTTTCTTTATGGTGGTTCCTTTAATTGCAAAAAAAAAGTCTTTTTTTTGCTTTGTAATAATACATTTTTGTCAGTCAGCAAAACTAACCTAGCTGCTGCAGATGTCTCCTTTCTACTAGCTAAATTTAGGCTGTTCTTCGTTCTGTATATATATTCCTCTGACATCAAGAGGACTATGGCCCCTTTAGAGTACATTTATTGCTGTTGTAAACAGTGCAAACTGATGAGGCCAGATGATGGAGGCTTCTGCCAACGTCCCCTCTTAGCATGCTTTCATTTCAAAACATGTGAACTGGTATCAGTTCGTGCCAAAACTCTGAAGGTATGAGAATACAAGTAGAAATGAGGTAAACGGGAAAGATGTGTTAGCACTAAATGCATGTTATGTTTTCTTCGGTGAGGTATGTGAACAATTTTACAGTACATAGCTGTGGGAGGAGGAGAAACTCGCGGTGTAAATCTTTAGTACAAACTTGGGAGCACTGGGGAGGGGTGGGAGAAGGAAAGAGGCTTTTTCTAGATCTGGGTTAGATTTGTTGCAGTGTAACTTTCCTTTAAGATCAGGGCTTTGCCACAGCCCAATCTAGTCCTGATTTTCAGACTTGAAAATTTGCAAGAGTTGCGCAGATTCTTTTTAGGCACCTGGGGTAAGCTCTTGGACATTTTCCATTGTGTCTAAATCAAAAAACTCTAAATGGAGATGCAAACTCGGATCAAAAAAATCACACCAGCAGCATTTGCTTTGAACTTTCAAGTGTCTCTCCGCTTCTCACGTGCACGTACGTACAGGGTTCCAAGTGTTTCAGATCCAAAGTTCTGGTCGATTGTCCATCTGATTGAGAAATAAGTAACATTCCCCTTCAGTACAAGCATTTGAGCTGCCTCTAAGTTCACCAGTTTTAGTATACGTTTTCCCTTTAATGGGCATCTAGAATATGCTGCAAAGATCAGTTATGTCACATCTCTTCCTGCCCAAATCACATCTATGCTCCGTCTCCTCTTGGCTATCACGCAAAAAAGCATGCTGCTTGCAGTGCCTTTTGAAGGCACCTCATGACAATCTCCATGCTGGTTTTGAGACAGTAGCTTTCCTGATTCGGGCTGGTTCACGATGTCAATCTATACAGCTCACTTCTGCACTTCTCAAGTACGCAAGGCTTTTCCTGCTTTCTCCCCTGACGTCCTTATGCTAACCTTAGGCGCTGTGTTAACTGCAGCGAAGCCGTTTCTTTATCTCCTTCAAACGAGACCTTCCTCCCCTTCACCGAAGGATGACTGGAGGAAACAACCCGGCGCAGGTGGATGCCGGCGCTCTGTGCGTTGCTTGTTGCGAGGCCGGGCAGGTCTGACAGGCACCCGTGTTCCCCAGGCTCGTGTCACGCAGTTGGCTCCCGGGAGCGCGGAACCCCTCTGAACGCGCCTTTCTGCAGCAGGGGGGACAAGAGGCGCTGCCCCACGCCCGGGGCACCGGCAGTACCAGTGCCCGCACGGCTCTTCAGCCCGTTTTTGCCCACTGACTCCCGCCAGCTGCAAAACGCTTCTGGAAAAGGACAGCGATCACCGGAACTGCCCAGCAACTTCGGCGGCACACCTGTAGCTGTCCCCACCTCCCGCAGCGCACGCCGCCCGCCGCCACCGGGGCACGCAGGGAGCGGGGCGGTGCCGACCTAGCGCCGGGGACTCTCCAGGGCGGGTTTCGGGGGGGACGGACGGGACAAGACCGTTCCGGTCTGGGCGGTGTGGCCGCGTCGCCTGGGTCAGAGGGAGGTCGGTCAGGGAGGGGGTGCCGGGTGTCCCGCGGCGCGCACAGCGGCGCTGCCGGTTCCCGGAGGGGCCGCGTGGGCGGGACGGGTCTCGCGACCGCCGCCCCCCAGCGCGGGGCTGGGCGGGGCCAGGCTGCCTCGCGCCGGCCCCTTTAAGGCGGACGGCGAGCGCTCACCTTGCCTCCTCCCTCCTCCCCCCCCACCCTAGGTACCGGCCCCGAGCCCAGGCGGGCGCTGATTGGGTGGCCGCCGGGCCCGGTCACGTGGTGGCGGGGGGGGCGCGCTCCCCACAGCCTCCAGGCCGCCATTTTGGCTGGAAAGTTTGGAATTTCCGAGCAGTGTGAGCGGGAGGCGGCGGGCGGCGCGAGCGCCCCAGCCCTGCCGGTCCCCGGCACCGGCCCGGCCCGCCGCGCTGTGCCGCTCCGCGCCGCCCGGGCCCGGTTCGTCCCGTCCCGGCTCTCACGGAGTCGCTGCGGTGGGTGCGGAGGGAGCTCCGAGCGGAGCCGCTTAGCTCGCCGGCCGGCCGGTGTGCGGGCGGGTCGGTCAGGCCGGGTCGGTCAGAAGGGGCGGCCGCCGCGCCCCCCCCCCCACCTTCCCCCTCCCCCGCCCGGCCGGCAGGGGGAGCCGCGCCGCCCCCGCCGCCCCTGCCGCGGCGCCCCGAGTCGGGCTGAAAGTTTGTGAGGTGGAGCGCCGCGGCCCCGGAGCGCCATGCCCGTCAGGAAGCAAGGTGAGCGCCGCACGCCTCGGGGCCCCGGCAGCTGCCGGAGTCGCAGCCGCGGCAGCGGGACGGGCGAGGAGGGCCGGCTGCCGGGAGCTGCCGGTCCGCGGGCTGCGGGCGGTGCGAGTCCGCCGAGGGGCAGGGTCCCGCCCGCGCTCTCCTCGTCGCGAACAAAGAAGCGGCTTGGGCTGGGCTGGGCTGGGGCGGTCCCGACGGCGGGGGCTTGTTGCGTGCCCGGCGTGTGCATCCCCGTTCCTCCTACCTGGTGCGCCGGGGTCACCGGTGTGTCTGGTCTCCGCTTGCAGATACCCAGCGAGCCCTGCGCCTCCTGGAGGAATACCGCTCCAAGCTGAGCCAGGCGGAGGACCGGCAGCTGCGAAACTCCATAGAGCGTGTCATCAGCATCTTCCAAAGTAACCTCTTCCAGGCTTTGATAGGTAAAGGGGGATTCCTTTCAATTCATAGTCAAGCCGGTCGGTTCTTGCCTATGCTGTGACTTGCAGCGTTCCGAGAGAAAAGCGTTTTGCCCTTGTGTCAGAAGCCATGTACTGCTTGTCCTACTGTTTTTGTTTTGCGTAGTAACACATGTGCTGTTACAGATCAACAGTTCACTTGTTTCTTAACTTTTTTTGAGGCTTTTGACTGGCCCAGAGTGCTTAGAACTAGTGCAATTTTTTCTTCTGTGACATGTTACTGTAGATCCCTTTGGAGTGTTTTTCCCCATATATTTATTAACCTGAATGATTTCTAAGGAGTATTTTTTATTTTGTCGGTCCCTAATTAACAGATTAGCCAATGAATTTAATTGGTTTTAATCTACAGTAGGATTCAGACATGCTTTTGCTGAAGAATCTATGAAAACATCACAAAGTGTATATCTAAAGTACAACGTTAACTGAAAGTAAATGAGAAGAAGCCTTTAATGCTTCAGGGAATACTACAGCATTTGTATTCTCCTTTGTTACATATTAAAGTGCAGTGAATGCACTCTTAATTCTTAGAGTGTTTGTAGTGCTTCAGTTAAAATGTTCTCATAAGTCTTGCTGAACTACTTATATGCAATTTTGAATTTCCTGTGTGGCTGTTGGGGGAAAAAAAATTCAGCATAAATACAACTTGCAGCATCCTGACTTTATTGGGAAACTTCTGCAGGGAAGCAGTGAGGTGTGGCTTCTCCTTCACTGATTGTCACTATTTGTATGACAGCTGATGAATGAGAAGGTTTTGTTAGTTTATTTTCAAGAGTAAAATTTGTAAAGTTCTGCATCATTGTCTTTTAACGAAGTAATCTGCTTCTGAGTTGTCCTGATAACAAACAGCGTGGCTGAATGTGTTGTTTGGCTTGCTGCATGGTTGGTGTCATCCAGGGGTACACCTTCATAGTACTGTGGCTTCTTTGAATCTCTTGTGGTAGAAACACAGGGGCAGGCAAAACACAAACATGCAGTGCTGCAGGTGGAATCTCTTTTGGAACATTTATTTGGTCTTGCATAGTTTTTCAGAAGATAGCAATCTTGCTGTTGTTGTTATCATGTGAGTTCACGAAAGGTAGTGACGAAAATAGGTCAGTTACAGAAATCTTCTGGTTACGGGATCTCTGTTTCTCTTCAATATCTTGTTGATACTACCCAATTCCATGATGAAAAGGTAGACGTAATCTTTGTGGGACACGTATGAACAGGATTCATTCATTAATGAATCAGTATATTGAGGTCTTTCATCAGAGGATTAATGTACTGCAGTTGCACTTTTTATTTTCACCCTGTAAGTTTTACTGGTGACTGTGGTACCTCAAATTCTGCGTCTGTGTGGGGAGGAGATGTTTTAAACTATCTTGAGGTCCATGCAGAATTGCTTTTTCTCCCCTTCCTTAAGATACTGATTTGTTAGCTTTTGATACTCTAACCTGCAAGGCATAGTTTCTTCTGATATCCATGTAAGGATCTGCATTGTTTTAATAACTTCACACCTATTAGTAGTAAACTTGAAACAGCAGGCACACTCATGTCTGCTGGCTTCATTCTGCAAGAGCAGAACACCGGAATCTCTTGTTGCCTGGGTGGGCTACACAGCCTATTTTCTGGTCTCCTAAGAAGTTGTATGTTGTAACCATACGACCCTAGTTTTTGTGGAGTCCATCTGTGTGTACAGTAGGTGTCATGCTTCTGGAGTATGTTGCATTACCTTTCTATTTACTGGTTCACTATATGATTGTTTATTACAGAGTGTTTGCATATGTTCCCAAACTGTCTGAGAGGTGGTAAGACAGAAGGCTTCCAAGTTATGCTGTCAACTACAGTCTCTCTCCTTTAACCTGTTCCTTCCTGTGGAAATACACTGGGGAAATTCTTGTTCAAGGCAGGCTGCTCCTGGCTGTTGTTTTTCTGGAAACAGATTTTTATGGTGTGACTACTGTGTGATGGGAGTAAAGAAAGAGTGGGGGGACTCCCTGGAAAAGCTGTGGTCCAGAGGATGGCTGCAGCTACTGGGAGGATCTTGAGCCTGGTTCTGCCTGTCTTTTTTCCACTAAGGTCTGGGAGCAGGCTGGATGAAGTATTTGGTCGTGCTGCAGGTTGAACTTCCCTGGAAAACTGCATTTCAAATTGCTTCCTGGCTGATTTTTAAGTATGCCTTTTAGAGCAGTTGTGATGTGCTCCCAGCTACTTTATTGGCTGTATAAGCCGATGCTGTTCTGACAAAGTTTCAAGCTCAACTGCCAAGTTATTTCTCTTATAGATACTTCTTCCAGAAAGCATGCTATTTGTAGTTTCTTTTTTTTTTTAAATAATATTAAGAATAACTTCAATTATTTTTGCCTTTTCTGCCAAGTTACTGCACTATATCCAAGACGTGGTAGATGAGAATATTTGTCAAGGCTTTAGGCAGTATCTGCTGTCAACTTCATGTATCTTTTAGTATAATTTTTAACTTGGCAATCAAATGCTGTTCTCTTGGACAATAAATAAGCATTACTTTCTGCACAGAAAGTAATGGGATTATAATGTGGGAAATACTCCTGGATACTGAAGATTTTATCTATTTCATATAGTTAGATAAGCATGAAAGAATTAAAGATTGTTTTTTTTTCTTCTGACTTTGAATTTGGATGTTGAAGAAAAAAGGTTGTTTTTTCCTCAGTTGGACCCTTATTAATGTTGTCTCCTCCTTTAATTCTATAGGGAAAGTTTTAGTGCAGCAATCTACAGACTTGACCTGGTTCTTAAATATTAATTATGGCTTTAAATAATTTGAAGTAGAGCAGTAAGTTGTCCGTGTGAATAACCAGTGTTATGAAATTGGCATTGCAGCAGTGTTATATTTTAAGTGAAATAATTGTAAGAACTTAAAAATAGTGACAAAAATTGGTAACCAGATGTGTAAAACAGTCTGTGAAAAAGCCCACTTTTTATTTTCCATGTCTTCTGTAATGGGGTATTTCCCATTGCTTTTGCTTCAACTAGCCAAGTATAATGATGTCTACTACTTCAATTAAATGAATACAAATGCCTGTAATTAAAATCTGCTTGAGAATAGTGTCAGCTTTAAGTAAATTTTCTGTTGTACAGTCTCAGAATTGCGTGGAATCTTTCCTAGCTTATGATTTCTTGCTTGCAGTTAAAATAGCTTGTTACTGATATTCTGATAATTGGAAAGGTGAGTCAGTGTATTAAGAGACCAAAGTAAGATATTCACATACGGAAATGTGGGATAGACTTCAATATTTTTACCAAAAGGAAGTTATCTTCAAATAGTGAGGTAATTCTGCAGGTAAGTTTTGCTTCTACTTTAGGCAGGCTTACCTTCTTAAAAAGGTACAGGTTCTTGTAAAGGTATGGTGTATTTATATGTATATAAATACATATGTAAATATAAATATATGATGTATTTATCCTTTTGAAAATAAGAGGAGGAACATGTGCAAGTCTTACACTTCTGAGGAAAAAATGTGGAAAAGAAACTTCCCAGACTTCTGTTTATACACAAAATCTTTTTTGTGTAATTGAAGTCTGCTTTTAATGGCTTAAATGCTGCAGTCAATTGTATTAAAATAGTCTTCTAAATTAAAAATATTACTAGCTACAGGTGGAAACAGGAGGTAGTTTACTAGTCCAAAAACATTCCTTTTCCTGATAGTGACTAGCTCCATTTGCCGAGGTGTCAGAGAGTTCCGAGTCTCTCCATAACCTGGCAATGAAGTGCTGCCTTCCTTGCTGCTTTTCTCACTTTGTCAGTCTTAACTGTGTTGTAATTTTCTGGGTTTTTTAATACATTATTTTATAGCTATGCATAGAAAGGATTTTTGGTATAAAATGGCAAATATGACTAGGAAAGGCTGAATGTGTTGAATTCCAGATGTCTAAGCAATTGGATTTATTTCACCAGGAGCCCTTTTGCATGAAGATCTACCTCGGGAATCTCCCTTACTCATTGGCTATTCCAAACCCTAAATATCCAGTGTGGGCAAATCCAGAAGAAAAAAAGTACTTGTTTCAAAAATTGTTACTGAACCAAAGAACAGATGTCCCCTGAGAATCATTAAGGTTTTTTTAAATATAGTTTATGACTTGGATAGATATATTGTATATCTTGTTAATATGTTTTCACACACCAGACGAAGGAGTCCCATCTCTGGAATTTTAGTAAAATTGGTGGTTGCATTAAAGTAAACTCTGTTCAGCTTTATCAGCAGCCTGACTGGGGCTGAAACAGCTAGGAATATAAAACACTCTGCTGCTTTCTCAGCTCTATCTACACTGACTTTGTGAACTGAATTAGGAAAACAACTCTACATTTTAGACTGAAGTAGACTGGACTGGGTCAGTACCCCTCAAAAGTTGGTACCCTTGGGAGTGGTCTAAGCATATACTTGCTATATGGCATGTGGGCCCAGCTATCTGAGCCATGTGGCATCTCTGTATAGGCATTATGGCTCTTTCAGCTCCATCTCAGCCAGTGTGGAAATACTTCCTGTACTTGTTGTCCGAATGGAAATCAAACGTGGTTAAAGCTGAAGCTCTTCTTCATAACTGGAACCAAAAGTACTTGCTCTTGGGGAAACTTCAGTATCAGCTTTTATTGCAGTGATATAGTTAATAAAGTGTATGGTATAATAATACAGTTAACTTTTCAAAGCAGCTCAGGCCTCGTTGAGAATTTCAGTTGCCAGTATGCCTCACTGGGTAGGACGGCTCTGCAGTTAAGTTGGGGAAGACTGCTTTCTGAACTGCTTCCCATTTTCTAAATGTTACTGAGGCCCTAGTACAAGTTCTTTCAGACTCAGTTGAATAATACTTATGTTAAGAATCCAGAAATTCGTGACAGTAAGTAGAAGATTTGCTTAGATAGTGAATATTTATTTTTGTTATTAAAGTTTAGAGAGAAAAAAGTTTAGATCTTCTGTTCTATTGGATACTACTGAAGTTGTTGTAGATCCTAAATAGGATATTCTCACATTGAAATCTCACCAGTGCTGCATTTTTGTGAGGCTTTTCCTAGATTGCAGCTTCTGTAATACAATATCTTTGCTCATATTTGAGGCCGAAACTGCAGTGGAATATAATTGTTGCAACTTTGAGCTGTGTCTGCTTCTCAGACAAGTTTCCTAAGGCTATACAGGGTTAGGCTTACTATGGTCTCCTTGGAAACTTACACAGAAGTTGGTCGATTGCAGGGATTGACCCAGGGTTCTGTTTTCAAAGGTAGTCAGCTACTTAATTATTTTATACTATTTTTTTTTATTTATTCAGATGGAGGGAGTATAAAGCATTTTAATGGATGACCACATGGTCAGAGTGTTAACTCGGTGATAGTTAGCATGCTTCTGCCACGTAGTTTGTTATTTACTTCAGAATGTCCCAGGTTTTGGAAGAGCTTCAAGTCTTCTTCAAGAGATACGATGAGTGAACCAGTCTTTTTTTTTTTTTTAAAGAATTACCTATTTTTTTTAAGTGTATGTACTGCAGTTCAATAGTGTGGAAAGTTTTGGGGTTGTTGTGTCCTTGCTTTTTAAAGTTTTTCCTTGCTGTATTACGTGTGTGTGACAGTGCAATGTATTGAGTTTTTGGGATTAGGTGCTGCTTTTGGTAGCCTAAAATAGCAAATAAGACCAGTGTAAGTTGAGTCACTACTGGTATGCAGATAAATAGTATTGGGGCAAAAGATTGCCCTTCTAGTCATTATACTGACTGTGTTTGGTGTTAAATAGCATTGTAGAATTTATTAATTACAGTCTTCTGTTTACAGAATAATAGGGGCTATTGACAAGAAAACTTTGTCAATAAATCTTCTGTTCACCTGTGGGCTGAAAAGAAAGTCACAGTTGGGAGTAATTGATATGTTTTCCAGGTTCTGGAAAATCTTTTTGTCCTATTTTACTTCACTTTATTTCTTGTGTTCTTCCAGTGTTTTTTCCCTAGTTCTGATGCCTGTCTCCTCCCATGCTGCTGTGTACCTGGCTTTGCTCCTAATCTCCCTCAGCGTTTGCTTCAGTGCTTGGGTACAGCGTAGAGGAAGGGGGAAAGCACGAGAGAGGATATTTCATATTAATCTTAGGCCTGCTTCCATGGTGATCCCAGGGGAAAGAGCAGAATGGCTTGTTCAGCTGTGCAGCTGGAATGCCCTGTGACTCTGGTTGCCTGTGTTCTGAGGGATTCTGCTTGTTTTGGTTCAGGTGGAAAGAGTCTTCAGAGGAACTGAGCTCTAGCAGCTGGCTGGTAGTTCCCTTGCACACATGGCTTTCTGAGTTGTAACTAGGCCAAATTGGCAAGAATGTTAATAGACCACAGAAAGTGTAGGGCATACACTAGAATAACCTCCTTAGCTTCATGTTCCTTCTCCAAATTAGGGGAAGTTCCAGAGCTCTTTGGTAAAGCTTTTATAGGGATCTTGTATGAATATTTTCCCAGACACAAAATACCCAAACCCCTGAGTTATTTTGACTTGAAATGAAAAGGTCAGCCTAAGACAGAGGTGCAATAAGGAAAACTGGACAAATTGTAAAAACATTGCAAATTTAACTCTTGTTTTCAGAAAGTTGTGTTAGGATTTAATTGCAAGTAATGTACAAGTGTAAGTGCTGGTGGAGATGCTAGTTTCTGGCGTCACCCATCCTTGTGTTGCCACTAATGTCAGACAATAACCTTGGAGTCTATGAGCTTACTGTTGGTAGAAGAAATCAATGCTTGTGCAGTCTCTTCTGAGCAGAGCTATGCACTTGTATGAAAGCTCAACTTGAAGTGTTGTGAATTCATCACAAAAATAGTTTGTGGTTTTTGAAATTTTTTTAATACATTGGTCTGGAGAGAAACCTCCTCAGTCCTCTACTGACACTAGGGGACAACCTACAGATAAAACTTAATAGTAACACTTCCTGTGTCCCTGACAGGTTTTTGTTACCACTAAAACCAGTAGTAAATACATCCTTTTAAAAACAAGAATGTACACTGTTACATGGCTGCTGATATGCAGCTGGGGTCGGGATATTTGGAGAGGGTGCATAACTGGGAGTTCAGTTTTAGTTGGGGATTTCTTTTTGGTTGGTTTTGGGGTTTTTTTTGGTGGGTTTTTTTTTTGGGTTTTTGTTTTTTGGCTTAGGTAAGCATGAGGAGGTGGTATTAAATCAAAAAGTTTAGACAGCAGGAGAATGTTATGCCAATTTTTGTCTGTGTGATGTCAACTTTAACGTTTTAAGTTGTTCCGTACCTTAGTTTTGTACATAAAGAAGAAGACCCTGTGGGCTTCTGAAGGAAAACTGGCAAGAGCCAATGTGAAGATACGGTGAAGGAATGATTAGTAAGCAAAGAGGACAATAGGCATGAACAGTTTGGAAAGTGTAAATGGACAGGCTGGCAAGGAGTTGAACTCTGCCTCTAGCTTTCTACAAGCAGCTAGAGGAATAAAAGCCAGCAGCTAGATCTGAGGTTAGATGAGGGCAGTTTCAGTTGAGTGCAATTAAGGAGCGTTTGTTTTAGAAGTGGAAAATAGTGTCTCCTGGAACTTGAGGTACTGTGTGCGGAAGGGAGGTTTAAAGGGTACGGCAGGGTTACTGAAAAAAGTAGAAGAGCAGAGGATGAGGAGTTGGATGCTGCAGCTTTTAGCAAGGGATCTTGTAGAACAGAATGTGCGGTGAAAAAGTTGCACAGCAACCTGCAGTTTTCATTTTTAAGTTTTGATTGTGCACAGCAGTAGTTGCTTTGGTTTCTAAAGAAGAAAAAAACCAAACCAAAACAACCAACCCTAAAAGAGGATTTACATGGGTTCTGATGAGTCTGGTTTTCACTTTTCCCAGTATGAATGCAAACGTTTATTGTTGACCAAACACAAGCACCATGACAAAACACAACCAATGAATACACAAAGAGAATGCTTGGTTGACTCTGGTCATTGGCTTGGTAAATGGTATGAAGCTTTTTCTTTGTGTGTTTTCTTGTTTGTCACTAATCATAGACTTTTCGTGTCTTGGTTGGCTTGTGTTAAATGAGTATTCTTAGCTTGATATAACAAGTCAAGAAAGCGTGCAGGATTGAGCTTCCTTGCAGTTAGGAGGAGCTGCTTTATAACTGAAGGATGTAAGCCTGTAGCATTGGCAGACTCTTTTGCCTGTTCTGACAGTGATCATGACTGCTAACCTTTTGTCTATACATTCATTATGTAGGGCTGCTAAGAATTTGGCAGATGCCATACATCTCAAATTGCCCTGAACTGAAAGAACGTGTTGACCTTTGTTTTCCTTTTTAGTAGTTTTAAGACTTAAACTTTCAGTGCTTCAGGTGCTTTGGCCAGAAGCCCTAAGATGTATTTCCCTCCCCCTGAATTAGAGAAGTACTTAAACTGTAATGGGATGACACCTCTTCTGAGCAATGTATAGATAGTAAAATCCTTGACAGACCTGTTTGTTTATCAAGTTACCCATGTTTTGAAAAAAAGAAGGCATTTCCATGCGCTGTATTCGGATGAGCGAATGTATGACAAGAGGCAGAGCAATGAGAGATGACGAAGAAATTGCTCTCATAGACACATCTTAAAGTGAAATAAGACAATTTCAGAAAGAAATCATAAGCTCCTTGGTTGCT
The DNA here is from genome assembly GCA_025345505.1 of Todiramphus chloris collaris. Taxonomy (NCBI): domain Eukaryota; kingdom Metazoa; phylum Chordata; class Aves; order Coraciiformes; family Alcedinidae; genus Todiramphus; species Todiramphus chloris. Next base: position 16,921,451 of record JANVCC010000030.1, read on the forward strand.
TGCAAGCCTGAGGGAGCATGGTTGTACTGAAAAGTTCTCCTGACCAAAGCTGGTGTTGAAATGATTTGTGCCACAAAGTCTGTGTCGATGCAAATGTATCTGGTGGTTTTCTGACTTGCTGAGTTCCTTGGCTGAAACTGGTTTGTTCTGCTGTTGAACATCTATTGGAGAGGAATATTTCATCGATGTCAGTGCAGGTGTATACTATAACTATATAGCCGGGGCACATAAAGCCTGGTCACACTGCCATGCAGAAGGACCTCTGCAGCCTGGAGAAATGGCCTGACAAGAACCTCATGGAGTTCAGCAAGAAGTGCAAAGTCCAGCACCCGTGGGGGAACAGTTCTGTGTACCAATATATGCTGTGTGCCACCCAGCTGGAAAGCGGCTTTGCACAGGAGGTCCTGGTAGACATACCAAGCTGAACATGAGCAAGCGGTGTGCCCTTGTGGCCGAGGTGGCCAATAGGATGCTGGGCTGCATTAGACTAAGTATTGCCAGCATATCGAGGGAGGTGACCCTTCCCCTTTCTATTTTAGAATGCAAAATATGAATTTAAAGTTCATTAAAAAAAAAAGACAAGAGAAGACAAACATGAAGTTCCTGAATTAACTCTTGCTCCTGCACAAAGCTGTTAAATAGATTAAAACTGCAAAGTCTTCAAATGAGGATACAATTAATACAACATATACGAATGTGATTAACTCTGTGTAAACTGTGGTAGCATTTACAGCTTTGGGTAGGGAGGGTGTAAGGGTGACAGTTCACTGTTTTACATGCACCATGTCCAGAGCAGTCTGTTGTACTAAATGTCTCAGTGTTTAGACCAAGAAATGTTGAGCTTGTATGGAATTTCCAGGCATTTATTTAAGAAAAAACACCTGTAACCCACAAATGGTGCTTAAAGCATCAAAATGCAAAGCCTAAAACCAGTAGGTTACTGTGATCATCAAAGGAGTGCTTTTAATTTTTTTTCCCCGAAATTACTGAATCATGGAATTGTTTATGTGGGGAAGTACCTTTGAGAGAGTCTGACCATTAACCCAGCACTGCCAAGTCTGCCACTAACCCATGTCCCTCAGCACCACATCCGTGTGTCTTCTGAATACCTCCAGGGCTGGTGGCTCCCCCACTTCCCTGGGCAGCCTGTTCAGGGCTTTACAGTCCTTTGGGTGAAGAAATTTTTCCTAATGTCCAATTTAAACTTTCCGTAGCAGAACTTGAGGCTGTTTCCTCTTGTCCTATCACTTGTTGTTTTGGAGAAGTGACTGACACCCGCCTTGCTCCAGCCTCCTTTCAGGTAGATAACTAGTACGTGCCAGTGAAATGTTAGTGATTGCCTCTATACCATAACATTAAAGGTCTGAAATTGGAAACCTGAAAAACAGCATAATATAAGTAATTGCCATGATTGGGTGGTATTTGTCTGCCAAAGCATATTAAAATGTTTGGTTTGAATATATTTATATGTAACATCTATGGCATATATAAAATATATTTATAGGAAAGATCATATATTTAAATATTTATTTGTGATTAAGCAGTGTTTATTTAATATATAAATATTGATAAAAATAGGTGTTATGACACAACTGTCTGAAGGTAAAAGCTATACAAATTAGATAAGTCACCTGGTCTTTAGGTAACTGTCAGAGTCGAACAAGCTAAAACCCAGCTCCAGGCAGGCCAAGACAAGTCCAGAGGCCTGGCATTAGCTTGATGTTAGGCCCGTGGCCTGTTGAAAGCAATGTTGACACCTTGTTTATGGGGTTACCCTGTTCCCTTAGGAAAATGTAATTATAGGTATCCCATCTTTGACTTGCCAAGTTACAGTTATCAGAAGGTTTATGTGTGAGTGAACACAGAGAATAATTCTTCTCAGCTTTGTTTTACTAGCTGACTGTATGAAAATCACATACTTGGTTCTGCAGAAAAAGTGTACATGGAGAGCTTGGCTTGACAGGGAGAGTCTGGGAACATGCACTGATCTGAAGCTGTTCTGATTCCAAGTGTGCGCTCTGCTGAATATATAGCAAAAAGTATTAGACACTTCACATACCAGTGGAAATGGCAAGCAGAGGCCTTATGTCTGACTTTGAAGGAGCAGGGAGGAAATCTATCTGAAGGAATGGTGTCATGTTGCTGGTTGGAATCCTTGTCCTCGGAGGCAGATGCTCTGGACAGAATTGATGTAGGCTCTTGAAGGGCCATCAAAAATACCTAATTTAGGAGATGAAAGAATTTGCTTGCCTCTGCAGTTCTGCTGTACTTTTAATTACTGTGTTGTGGGTTTTAGTCAACTTGCAACTCCCTGGTGTAGTTGATTGGAGTTTCAGTTTATATTTGATAAGCCCTTCTTGTTTGCTTGAAGAGTGAGCAGTTTTAGTTTCTAGTGTATCACGTTACTGGTGACTGAGCCGTGAATGTGAGAAGGGGAAAACAATAATATGCTAGTAAACTGTTTGGAGTTGGTCAGCTTCTACTGTAATGAATACTGAAAAAAACCACTGTGTGTGTCACCACTGCTTAGCTTTTCAATTACTAATTAGTTAAGAAAAGTAATGCTCTCCTTAAACTTCTTCCTTTTCAGACTGATGGTCTGTCACTTGCTTTGTATAGACTTTTAGTCTTGTTGCCATCAAACATTGCTGATTTGGCTACTTAATGTGACATAATTCCAGGATGATTTTCTGTTGCCTATCATTTGTCAGTCTCTCATTTTGGCTTTCCTGAAACTTTGCTCCTATTTTTTTAAGTGTCAGTCAGCTGTTCTTTTAATGTTCCCCCTGTAGTTATAAATGTTCCCCATCTGTGTTTTCTTGTACTATTGTGTGATAATCTAGTTTTGAATTCGTTTTCTGTAACTTTAGTTTTGGAGGAAGGGACTGGGACATGAAAGGAATCTAACCATAAATATAACTAAAAAAAAAATAGTATTTTACCACTTGCTATTTGTAAAAATTAGGAAAATGTTATCACTTGTCATATGCTAATAATGCATCCACAGATTAATATGACTTCAGTAGACATTTACATGTGTTCATGCAATGAAATAACTTTTGTGAGCTGATATATAGCAGTAGACCAGGAGAAATTTTTAGGTTGAAGTTAGTATGGTCTGAATTTCTGGCTTTATAAAATGTGTATGTCCAGCACTCATTCCTTATGGACTGATGGATTCAGGGTCCATAGACTGCTTGTCTATACTGAAAGCTACTTAATGTTTTAATTCTGAATAGTGAAAATCTAAATAATTGGTTTTGGTTTCTTTTAAAAATCAGTGCTTTCATATAGACGCCAAATTCCTAGAATTTTTTTTTTTGTGGATTTGGAGCAAGTTCAGGATAAACAGAAACGAAACCCCTTATTCCGTGGTGTATCTATTTGACATCTGTCAATAGCAAGTGTGTTGCGGCATCCTTCCTAGAGATGATGATGTATGGGAAATAATGTGCTTTTTGAAACAAGTCACTCTGCAGTATGAACAAATGGCTACCTCCTCTGGCAGAGATTTGAAAGAATAGTAGCAGAGTTGAGAGTCAGTGCCCTAGATTTCTGTTGCAAAACAGTTGCACAAATAACCCCTTCCCATAAATAATGTAGTGATCTTTCTGGCTTGGTTGCTGCGTATTGCAGCTATCGAATCAACTTAAACCACTGCCTATTTTAATAAATAAAGTGTCCTCTACTGGGAGGAGGGGAAAAAATCTTTACTTGGTGTGCTCGATTGATGTATTAATGGTAATGCAGCTACAAGACAAATTTGCAGCTGAGGGAACTATTGTGAATGATAGATTTAAAGGCAATTTTTATCTCTTAGGCTGTGTTGCTTCTGTATATCTAGGTCGCTTAACATCTTCTGAAACCCTCACTGCTATTTCTTTCAATCATCAGTGCTAAGAGCAAGTATAACTTTAAAAATTAATGTAAGTGGCTGATACAAATTTGACTCTTGCTCTGAGGAAAGGTATGGAATTTGAGAATTAGAGTTTTTTGAACTGGTAGAGAGCAAGACTGCAATGTCTATATATTAAATAAAATCTAAGACTGGAACACCAGCAGCAGTAAGACGACTTATGTGCGTGGTCTTTCTTATGTGATGCAGCTTTGTAAAGTAATTGGTTACCGTGTCTGTTACTGACTCAGGGCATCTGCTAAGAAGCTACAAGGTTTTGCAGAATAGTCCTTGTTCATGGCTGGATCCTGTTTACATTTTGGACTAACTGTGTCTCTGTGTTTGTCTTCTGTGAAATTGGTGTCATTAAAAATGTGAATTTACTGCTCCTGTTTAGCAAATTTTTACTTTGAAGAAGAGGCTGAAGTCTTTACAAGATGACTTTTTCATTTGTCTGCCCTTCATTTAGCCTATAACTTTCAGATCTTTTTGAAAGTTTTTTAATGTGTTTCCAGATGTGATTACAGTTATGGTAGCAAATTTCATATGCTTGTAAGTCATAGAAATACCTTCATGCTTCATGTACTGGATAGCATGTCAATAACAGAAATCAAACTAATGCAGCCAAATTCTTGTTCCCCAGCTTCTTTCCAGTTGAGTGTTCATGGTTATAGAAAAAGCTGTTTCATAAGTATGACTTGTAAATCCTATTTCTGTTACTTAGACTGATGAAGCAGATGATGACCTATCCTGATCCATCTGCTTTTCCTTAATTTCTTGCAACTTCTCTCCCTTGATGATTTCAGCAGTATACTTCTATTTTTGTGGTTGTTTAATTAAAACCCAAACCACAAACCAACCTTTTAATATTGTCCTTGAACAGTAGATTTCAGATAAGGAGAAGCTGAAATGATGTATACCATAACTTGAAGCATAGCCATCCATCCCGTTCATTATTCCACTGCAGTTATTATGCCTCTGCTGTTTCTGCTGCAGATCATGCTACCAGGGTCGGTGGCAGAAGGCCAGAGTGAGTGGAGACACATAGGCTGTGGGGTGTAGAGGGTAAGCTGTGTATCATGTGGGGGTATGTTCATATGATACAGCTTCATCTGTGATAAATAGATTTAGTAGTAGGTATCTAATTTGTTTTGCAGGAGGCGGGTGTTAAAATTGGAATGTTATAAAGCCTGACTTCTCTTTTTCTTTTCCTTTTCTTCACATCTTTAGATATTCAAGAATTTTATGAAGTGACCTTATTAGACAATCCAAAATGCATTGATCACTCTCAGCCATCTGAACCAATACAGCCTGTGAACACCTGGGACTTCTCCAGCCTTCCGAGCACAACGGTGACATCAGAAACACTGCCAAGCAGCCTTAGCCCAAGCGTAGAGGTAGGGTAAAGAAATCTGGGTTATTTTTCTCCTTGAAACTATTAGCTCAACATTATTCTCTACACTTCCTTCATTTTATAAAATATTTATTTCCATAGAAAACTTACATTATTAGGATCAATAGTCATAAGGAATTTAATTATTGAAATGTTTAGTAACAGATGTGTGCATTTTGCTTAGTCAAAAATTTATAAACTTGTTTGTAAAATGTACCATTAAGTGACCATTATACTGGATTTATGCTCTGAATTTGGAACCTCACTAACAGGCTTAGTATGCTTATACTTATCCGTGCTGACAACTCTTCAGTCATTACGTCATTAATAATTTGGGATATCTGAAGCTACATTTTTCTGATAGCAGACTTTTCAGTTTGTTCCTAATAATTTTTCTGCTACTTACACAGCTGTGTCCTGGAAGGACTTTTTCTCTTGAAAGCTACACAAAGCCAGTGGTTGCTAGTGAACAGTGAGAAAACTGAGCAGGGAAAGGCACACTGATGTATATTTTCACTAAATCAAGATCCCCCTGCTGAACAAGGTTGCTCAAATATTTTGGTGTCAAAGCTAGTATTTGTCCCTAAAGGGGTGACCTTTGTTTCAGGTGTGCCCTCAGTACTGACAGCGTAGGGAAAGGTGGGTTTGGCTGCTTGGTGATAACTGAAGAGTGTGTGCTGTCATGACCCATTTTCATGAAATGGCAATAGAGCTGAGGAAGAGCACTGGAGACCAGCCAAAGGACTGGTGCTGCAGCCTGTAGGGAAGCTTGGGAGCTGGTTCTAATCAGCAAGATAAAGTGGTCAGGATACCTTGCTGAGTGAACTCTATCAGAGGTTGTTTGGACTGTGTAAGAAAGTCCACTTTGCAGAACATAAGCAAGCATGTGATGTGCTAGTGAGTGTGCGCGCGCGCGCAGGTAAAAAAAAATAAAAAATTTGCTTGTGCTTATTGTAGCTTTTCTGAAACTTCTCATACAGAGTCTAGTGTGAATTGTGTTGAAATGCCTTAAAGGAAACTACGGAGGAAGTCCAAGAGTTGTCGTGTTCTCTCAGTGCAGAAAATGGGTAGTAGATGAAAGATGAGCCTAAAGTAGGGACAAGAGTTACATGTTGCCAAGAACAGTCATTAAAATCTCTTTACCTGGAAAAAGTAATATATTTTTCAGGTTTGTAAGTAATTGAACACTGAAGGATTAAAAGTAATTGGACTTGGAGTGTAGGAATGGATTATTTTCCTTGGATTTCTATGAATCTTGATTATACACTGGAAAATATTTCACTTTAGAATGTTAATACCTGAAATTGTGTAGAGAAGGACACTGTCATCATTGTCACCTTAATGAAAGTTTTCTCACGAAAAATCCCTGAAAGGAGGTTGGAGCCAGGTGGGGGGTTGGTCTATTCTCCCAAATAACAAGCAACAGGACAAGAGGAAGCAGCCTCAAGTTGTGCCAGGTTGGACATTAGGAAAAATTTCTTCATCCAAAGGGCTGTCAAGCACTGGAGCAGCCTGCACGTGGTTGTGACTGTCAGCATCCTTGGAGGTATTTCAAGGACATACAGATGTAGTGCTGAGGAGTATGTTTTATAGGTTAGACTTGGTGATCTTGCAGGTCTCTTCCAACCAAAACCATACTACGAAGTTCCAGAATCTTGCAGATCTTTTAACAAGGGGTGTGTGTAGGAGGGAGAAAGTAAAGGAGGATCCAGGTTTAACAGATGCAGAAAATGATTCTGCAGTATTTTTGTAGCTTCTTAGAAGTGGCAAAGTAAAAAAGGAGACAAATATTAGTTGTTATAATTGTAGATAATGGTTTTGTCAAACAGTTTCTTCCTAATGTGGTAATAGTTCTTGTGGTAGGAAGAAACAGTAAATGTGATAAATTCTGATGAGTAAAACTTCAGGCATCTTATCAGGCTTGTTGAGATAGTATCAGTTAAAGCATCTAAAAAAAGCATCATAATTTGAGCTACTAGTAAAAATGTCATGATAAAGCTATAAATAAAACCATGGTGAGAGAATGGTGTGTTGCTGCTTCAGAAGGGAAGATTAGAAGGTAGCCTTGAGCAATCGAAGTAATGAATGGACAGCTCAGTAGTGTGCAGTGTCCTGCACTTTGGTTGTACACATTGAAGCTGAATAGTTAAGAAGTGATATCTCAGAAAAGATCTGGGTCATTTTGGAATCTCAAGGTGAGTCAACCATGTCATCTTAATTCATGAAATGAATAAGAGTGTAGTGGAAAACTGCTCTACTTGGTCTTCGTAAGGCTTTGCTGGAGATACTGTCAAACTTCAGGTACTTTGTTGCAAAAAAGGTGTAGAAGAATTTAAGTGCTTAGAAGAGATTGATAAGGAAGATCTAAAGCTTGAAAAGAAATGAGGACTAACAGAAAGACTTTGTGCTGCTTGAAAGAATTGAACATGTAGTTGGGAAACTATTTTCCTATGTTCGTAGGCAAATGTAGACCAGGAAGATAGTATGTTGTGCCTGTACAAGATGTATTAGACTAACACTATAGTAACAAGCTTAGCAAAACCATTTAAAATGTTTTCCTAGCACCAGAATAGCTGTACACAGGCAGTCTCCCCTATTGAAGGTATTTAAAGGCAGTGCAACTCTTAAATGACTCAAAGGCCCTCTAATACCCCTTGGAAAATGTAACAGACTGGAGGATTTAGGTTCCTACCAAACCATTTTGTTATTATTAAACATGCTTCTAATTCCAGCAGCTGGGATTGTGAAGCAAATACCTGCTGCGATGGGATTTGTGTTAGAATATTCCAACCGCAGCACATGTTTTATGCTTCCCCTATAGGGGAAACCTGCTGAAATCCAATGTGCATAATAATGCCTACTGTTAGAGCCAGGCTTTGTGATGATTCTTCTCCTGGTGTGCTCCAGAAACTAGAAAGATTATCCTAGGAAAGTTTGCTTATTTTGCAACCCAGAAGTCCACAATAAGAAAGACCAATTTATCAGCTAAAGGACAGTGTTGTCCCTGTATCTTTCTGAATTGTGCATAAAAATGCATGTCAAGGTGTTATTAAGTTAATTCATTAATTATGAAGTTGCATCTTTAATTTTTATTCTCATGTACTAGTTGCCAGTAGTGCAAGGATTAATGCCAAGAGGCACATTAGCATGGCAAGATCACTAACGTGCTGAAAGGAAGAATGGCCTAATTAGGGAACTGTCACAATAGACAAAAGTGTGTTCTCAGCTGAACTGTTTGCTACATAATGCAACTGTTTCTCCAGTGCAGTCTGGTGGTCCTGGTGCCTAGTGTTACCAAACAGAACCTGATGCCATGTGGGTTACTTTAATTTTTGAAGTGATCCGGGTTTGAACATTTATGACAAAGCCACTGTCTTCCTTCTAATGTTTTGTCTCCAGTATCATGTCAGAGTTGTTTGACCTTCAGTGTGTGAGGCTCAGATGTTACCTTAACTGCCAGTATTTGAAAGTATAGTTGCACAACATTGGTGTTGATCCTAGTTCGTGTAAAACTGAAACCAGATTCTTCTCTCAGGCTCCGTCACTTACAGTAAATGTTATCTTGAATTTCATTAGTAAGAATAATGCTTCTGCATTGTAGTTCTAAAGGTGAACAGCTTTGAAGACTGGTAGTTCAGTGTTGGTTTTGGTTTTTTTTCTAGTACCTCTGAATGTCTTAGTTTAGCTTTCAAATATGTAGGAAAATTGTTGCAGTAAACATATGATATTGCACATTTTACTGGCCTTTAATTCTTTCTTCTTCAGTGACCTTTTTTATTTCATATACTTGTAAGGCAGTACCCTTCTCTCAGTATTGTGAGGAGAAATTCGAATGTAATGACAGTTTATATTCTACATCCTTCCTGTATGTACTACATGAAAATTAATGGTTTTATCCTGTAAAACTTAACGTAGTTTAGTTTCAATAATATGCTGCTTTTTTTAGATGCTTAGGTTGGGTTTGTTTTGTTGCCTTTTTTCTTTGTTTTGCTGTTTGTTTTAAATATTTTGGTTTTAATCAGCCCAAGGGCACAACAATTCTGGCACCATGTTTTGAATCTAGTGGTTTGGTTTGTTTGAGGAAATATACTAGAGATTGGAGGAAACTTGAGTTTGATACATCTGATTCTGTTTATAGCCAGCTTTTTTCTATTCTTTTCTTGTTTTGTTTTGTTTTTTTTAACAGAAGCTGTCACTGTTTAGAGTGCTAACCAATTCAGTATTAGTTCACTAACCAGACAGGGTGAGATTGGCATACCGGATGCACTTGAGGACGATTTTAGATCTGTTCTGTTGCTTGCCAGGCTGATAAGACTGTAGATGGTAAGAATGGGACAATTATTTCTTGCTTGCGAACTGTTATCCTCGGCAGTAATATCTTCCAACATGTTTTTTTACCTTAATGATATCATTTTTCCATAGTTACTCGGGGCCAAATGAGTGTTCTTTGAGCTGACAGTTTGATGGTCTGTGTGACAGTTGCTTGAGAGTGGGAATATAATGCTCCCCTAAAGTGATTAAGGATTATATTACAAGAACTTTCTACACAGCTGACTTTGGGAATGACTTTTTAGCAACGTGTGCTTGTGTATATACATAGAATAGTGGTATAAAAGCTTAGGGTGCCTGAGGACTTGATGGGACGTAGCTTTTGCCTTCCTAGTTCTGGATCAGAAGTCTGCAGTTTGTAATCCCCATAGGTGTTGTATTAGGGAGAGTTAGAGCTGCAGGTTGCAGTTTTCTTGTACACAGCAATCTGTTTGCTCTTTCATGCTTTGTATTTCTTGGAAGCTTATTTGACACTTTCATTCATTTTAATCTTCACTACAAAAAGATGATGAGGCAAAGAAAAAAGAATGATATTGAAGACACTGGTGAGCAGGAAATGAATGTTAATCCTTTCGGTACTAGAAACTAGCAAAGAAAAAAACCCACCAAAAAATGTGTATAGATGTAATTTGAAGAAGATGGAAGGTGCATACTGTTTTCTTACGTGCATTAAATACTGTTTCAGGTGTGTGTTGACAAAGCAGCTAACAAATCTAAAGCAAGATCTCAACCCTAGGAATTGTGTTGGAGAAGCGAGAGGAGGGAGCAGTGTTGTAAGCTGCTTGTTGTGATCTGTGGTGCCATCTGTAGGTGGGACAGTTTGTGTTTGAAACGCGCATGGTGAGCCGTGAATCACTGACAGAAGTCTCCTCTGACCTGAGTCGTGTATTGCTAAGGAAATAGCTGTCTTTTGACATTCTTTTTTTTTTTTAAACCTGTAGGGTATGTTTTAATGTAGTGATCATTGTAAATCTGGGAGTTTAAGTTACGAAGTATCTGTGCTGTAGCTTGAACTACAAGTAGCCACAATAACTTCATTTGAGATGGCTTCACCATTTGTCTGGAACACAGGAGATTGTCTCTCTGTCTGTCTCACTGCCTTCAAAGGCCTTTTGCCAATTCCGCTTAATAAAAAGAAAGCAAATGAGGAAAATAGCTGAAATTATAGATGTCAGCCAAACTTGCTGCCAAGGCAGGGTGGGAATGAAACTCTCTAAACGTCTTGGAATTGTAAAATAACTCAGGCTCACCTGTGAGGCCAGTGAGATTTCAAAGGGTTTCTACCAGGTCCTCAGCCTTGAAAACCTCCAAGGATGGGAACAGACTGATCTGTTCCAGTGCTTGATTACCATCATGCTGAAAAAGTTTTTCCTTATTTCTGACTGAAATCTCTGTTTGAATTGACTTGCAGTTTCTCATGTCTTTCCATCGTGCAACATGCGCTCGGATTTGTCTTTTGGGCGACTTCACAGTAGAAACTAGAATGCTGCCTTGAGGTTCCAAAGAACATTTTTGTCAAAGCTGGAAGAAGCCCCGTGCCCTCATCTTGCCTTTAAGGGTCGAGCCTTCCAGCTGTCCCATCATTTTAATGGCCCTACGCAGAACTTGCTTAATGTTCCCAACATTCTTGCCATACTGGGGAGCCCTGAACTGAATGCAGTGCTCCTGATGTCTTACTAGGAGAGCCAAGCAAAGGGGAATGATAGTTTCTTGACACTACTGGCTGTATTGTTGCTAGTGCAGGTCCTGTTAGCCTCCTTTGCTACTAAGGTATGCTGCAGGCCTGTGTTTGGCTTGCTCAGTATCAGTAAAAAGACAAATAATAGTCAATATTTTGAAAAAGGGTGGAGTTAACCTCACCTAATTTTCACCTACGATGTAGGAATTAATTTTGTTTGCAAAGGAAGTGGTAATGTCTTTTTAAGCTTTTTAAGATTTTGATGCTATTATATAACTTCTTAAGTTGACGTAGTCTAGAGGGAAGAACTTTGGAGGTATGGTTTCTAGTGGAATGAAAAAATAATAAATCTGTTTAATTGGCAGCAGTGTGTGTGAAAAATGGGATGGTGTATCAAGCAGTTAATTGTGATCTTGGAGGAAATCTTGGAAGGGGATGCCTCTATATGTAGAGTGCATTATTTGAAGTGCCAAGATACTCTAGTTCTGTTTTTGTTTCTAACTGCAGTATCCTCCCCTGGCCTTGACAAATGTAGTCAGTCATAATAACAGGCTGTTCCTGGGAAAATCCCAGACTTATTGCACTGTCTTCAAACACCTTCTTTGTCGTAATATTTATAAAGATTCAATCCAGAGTAGCTTGGTGTTATGCTGTGTCTGATTGTTGTGCTCCCTGTTACCATACTGGTCCTTTATGCTTGGGATCTGTATGTGTGTATTGTCCAGTGCTTCTATCAGCTCTCTTGCGACAGGAATGGTGTGCTTGTTTTCATTTGAGCACCTAATAGTGCTTGGGTCTTGGATCACCCAGGAGCCTCATTTCTTTCTCTGTGGTATCTTTGCAGTGCAGAAAGGATATTTGGCTTGTTATGCATTTTGTGTTCAAGTCTTGAAATCCAGGCTGTTTGTACCAGTAGAAGGTAAGTGTTGAACCAAAGCTTAAAAAAAAAAAAGTCTTTTCGAAGCAGGCTTCTGGTCAAACCGAATGCAAAAGCAAACCAACAAAAACCTGGTGCTCAGTGCAGGATGCATAGGCAAGCAATAAAAATCTGCTGTTTCTAAAAACTTGCTACTCTCAATTCAGTAGTAAATAGAGAACTGCCCAAAGTGAAATAATTTTTTCTGTCTAATTATGGGGTGTGTGGTGGTTTTGTTTTGTTTTTTTAAACTTGTAATAATTGCAATTTGCAGCCAGGTTCAAAGGTAGCTAGATAAATTAGGTTACAGCAGCTTAAAATTTTAATGCTTTCTTTGCTTAAGGAGCTGAGAAAATGCTCTGTGCTGATAGCTCTTGATCTTTAGCAAGTCTTTGAAATGTCTCCTCAGATATGCCGAGGCTGGGCGATTGACGTACCCTTGCGAAGCCCGGCTGAGCTTGCTGCTCTGGTTACACCTGTGACAGCTGTGGGTGACATGGGTTTTCTCATGGAATCGGAGAGAAAATTAGCATTTAAATAACCATATGTACTTTTAAATTTGTGGATGGATGAAGAAATAATTTATCTTCAAAATCAGGAGTTTTCCAAAGCATTGTGATCATTTGTATGATTTATGTCTATGCACGGTTTATCTGTGCATGAATTTTCCTTTATTTAGTTGTCTGATGATTTTTGTAGATAGAATCTCTCACCCAGAAAAAGAATATGCCTGTGAAAGCACAAAAAGTGACTGCCAGACATAACCTAAAAGACTTGGTAGATAATTCAAGGCAAGAAACAATCATCTCTCTCCTCCGTTTCTCACATGAGAATCATCCTTTGCTTTTTAACACTAATGCCACAAAGAGTGGTGAATAGAAATGCACATTTTCCTTGTGGCCATGCTGTACAGAATAGTTGTTGCTTATTGCTGCTGAAATCACTTGGGGCTGACAGGACAGAAATGTTTACTTCAGTAAGGATGAATGACATGGACAGATCACAGTGCTGCTCCCATTCAGTAGAATGATAGTGTTTGAAAGGCTAATGGTATTATCTGGAAACATCTTACTTTTCAGTGCAGTAGAAATGTGGCTTTCCATGCAATCATGATTTTGATTCAAGTTTTGCTGTGTCCTTCAGTATCCTTGTTGCTTCTCACAGTACAATTTAAAGGAAAGAAGGTTCTAAGTTATTTTATTAACTTCCTGAGTTGCAGTAGTTTTAGTTCTGGTTTCCTTATGTAGTTCTCATTTTGAGAAAAATGTTTCTTCTGAGGTCCAAATCTAACATGTTCTGCTTGTTCAAGGAGTTTTAAAATGTATCTTGAAGAAGCTGCTTTATTAATTCTCCTGACAGTGCTAAACCTCAAGAATATTTGAGTCTTGGTCAATCTTTTTTGATTTAGTACCACTTTGTCCAGTATTTCCAGTAAAAACTCTGCAGAAACTGCTTTTGGGCTAGGAAATACTTTTTTTTTTTTAATGTACAGTGCTCTCTGAGTGCATATCCACCTGTGTATCAGAGCTATAAAAACGTGTGGAGATGTTTGCTCCAAAATCTCCTTGCTCTTCAGTTGTGCTTTTTCTGTTTGATTTTCTGTGTGGACGTTCTGGTGTTAGTGCTTAGCTGAAGATGGGTCTTGAGAGAACCGTGCAGAAAGTTACTAGAAGGGCTTTTAGTCCATCATAGTGGTGCAGGGATTGGTCAGGGGCTCTAACATAGCTCGGTTGTACATGCTGCTCTGTTTGTGCAGTGGACGTGTTATTACTCCTCAAGCCTGCCTGCTGTGAGATAATTTTCTCTGCCCTCTGCTCTGATGTATTCAGTCTGCCTACTCATGATGACCAGTCTAATACACAAATCCTCGGGAAAGAAATGCCTCTTCCCTCCCCCCTGGACTGGGCTCTTTTCCCTGTTGCACAGTCTGTATTGGCCACCTGACAGAAGATGTGTGCTTTCTGTGAAAAGACTGATGGGCCTCGGGTCCTGTTAAAATGATGATGGTGAGTGGGAGGGGGAAAAAATGATGTGATGATGAGCCTTAGTTCTGAAAGAGTCCCAAAGAAGGCAAAAGAGTAAAGAAGTGAAGGAAAACAAGGAAGGGAGAGACCCTGCGTGTAAGCTGGTTGTAGCCAGAATTAGTCTGTAGACGCTTAATCTTGAATTAGTGAGAGTATCATTGAGAGGAAGTACGATTGATCTCTGCCCTTCAGATTGATCTTTGACCTTCATGGACGGAGCACGGGGGACAAGCAGAGTTTGCATGTGCTGCTGGGGCTCCTGAAAGTGAAGTTTGTGCCAGAAATGTGTGGACTGACTGCAGGGGGTTTTGAAGCGTGACACTGGACATGTACCAAAGCACCTAAACAATACACGTCCAGTTTCCCTTACCTTTTTGGATGCTTGCACTTTGTTAGTGTCTCTGAACTTTACAGTCTTTTCAAGAGAAGACTTGGGAAATCCAAGGATAATTTCTGTGTGGGGTGTCTCGTGCATTCAGCTCTAGGAACAGTGAGAATACAGTTGTTCCATCCTCCCCCCCCCCCCCCCAAACAGCAAAGTTCCATTGGTGAACTGGTGCTTTTCTGCATTCTGAAGTCAGAACTGTTAGACTTCTGTCTGGGTTGAGCCTTTTCCATTGGAAAGACTTTTCCCCACTGATGCTTTGCAGCAGTGAAAATGTCACCTCGGTGTTCTTGTAGAACTTCTTCACAAACTTCATAGACAATGTCAAAATGAATCTCTGACTTGACTTGGACACACAAGGTAAAAATCCTGGTCTTGGTGACTGAATGGTATATGAATTACCTTGAAATTCTATTCAAGCTGAGCAAAGGTGTTTTTACTAGCATGCAATCAAGTTTTTATTTAATAGTTTGGAGTTTTTTGGACGTGGGCTGGGATTTCTTGGTTGGTTTGTTTTTTTTGGGGGGGGGGTGGGGGGTGTTTCTGTGTGTGTGTGTTTTGGTTTTGTTAATAATGTCCTCCTTTTTCCCTTTGTCCTGCAGAGTTACCACTTGCCCACAAAATAAAACATGTAGTTGTACTAAGAATAGTTTCCTTATTTCTTAACTTCTTATCTGGCCTCCCCCCCACCCCCGACTGCATATATGGCAGAGCCAGGGAACCAACTGGAGTAAAGTTGCCGAAGAATTAAGGGCAGTAATGATTTAGATACATACTTGATATGTTCTAGAACTCTTTGTCTGTGAGGAATGCAATCTGGCTAGTTGTACGTTCTAAAAGCAGGATGTTGCAAGTGAGATTTAGTAATTGGAAATTACTTATTGAATTCTTTCTATATATTTCATTGTGTTTGTAGCAAAGGTGTTAGTGGGAGACAGCAAGGTAGGGAAACTGAATTAACTAGTTGCTTTCAATGCCTTTTGTGAGGAATTAATGTAACAGGGTTCTTACCAATGTCTGAAACTGTCAGTTTGGTTTTGCACAATAAATGGAAGGCTTTTTTGTGCCCAAGTGTTTGACTTTTGCCAGCTGTGCTAATGAGGCTGAGAAGACAATGCCTGCTCATACAAACTTTGCCTTGTCACTGCCTTACAAAAGGAAATGAAATTCTAGGTTAATTCGAGGCTCAAAATAGCGTTTCTCTTGCAATATGCATTACTCTTTCCTCACCACTTTCTTCTCTCCCTGTTCTACATGGAATATTCCATTCATTACTGCCTGAGAAATCAGTTGTTTTGCAGCCTGCAAATGCTGAAATGACGTTGGAGGAGAAATACTTGCTTGCAACCAAAACTATTTTTGAACAAACGCTTCATTTTAGAAATTATAACCAGCTAAGAAAAGCTGAATTGAAATATTTTTGCTCTTAAATAATTTTGTATTGCACTTCATCAAATGATTCCCTGTGATGCTCATGGGTTAGGTAATCCTGAAAGAGGAGTATATGAAATAGAATACGAGGAGGTACTTAACTGGCATGGAACAGGATTTGACATCTTTTGTAGGATATCTTTGAGGATAAATTTAAGGTTTTCAGACATAGATAATCAAAATAGGTTAAGAATCTTTCATGAAACTTAAAGCGTTTGTATTTTAGCCTGGGTTTTTTTTTTTGTTTTTTTGGGTTTTTTTAACCCCCCCTCCACAGTGTTTCTACCTCTGAATGAATCCAAAGGGAAACCTGGCACACATTCTGCTGTTTTGACTATTAAATAAGTGTGCTTTTTGTCACTCTGAGATGGTATTTAGCTGTGATTGAAAATAAACCTTTTAAATGTTTGGAAAGATACCTGCTATGCTGAAACGATGGATTGCTTATGCATTGTAACAACAAAGGTAAGGTGATAAAGCTTTTGATTAATGCCTACAGTCTTGCAAGTTCTTGTCGAATTTTTCTTCCAGTTTTTGCCTACCTGTAATGAAAATGTCTTCATGGTTTTCTAATGTTTATTTTTTGTAAAGCTTAACTGCACAGATAGGCAAAATAAATTCTGTAGCTGTTGCTAAGAACAATTGTAGATGTTAATTCTTCTGAGAGATAATTATACACATACTGAAAAACTCAAGTGTAGTAGAATGATGAATTTCTTTTGTCATTCTGCAGTATGACTCTCTTCTGTAAAAATTCACTTTCTTTAAATGTGCTAAAATAGTAGTTGGCTTTTTATTCAAGAATGAGGAATTCCAAATGTTTTGCATAACCTTTACCAGGACATGTTTAAAACAATTATCCAAGAGAAGATTTATCTGGGAAGTCCTGTTAGGGATGGATATATTTCGGGATGCTTTGTCACTTTGACATCTTGCTGCTTTGAGATGAAGACACCCAGATATCCTAGCACAGAAGTAATGACACTAAGCTAAACTTTTAATATACAGTCCGCTTGTAACTGCTAAAGATGCATTCTGTTTATGCATCAGATGTTATTATACTGACTCTGAGTTGAATATTTATGTTCTTTGAGAGAGAGCTTTTTGTTTTCCTGCAGTTGGTAAACTCTTGTTCTTTTTAGTTTCCTTTGCCCTGGATGTTTGAATAGTTTTAGACTGTTTTTTTTAACAAGCTACTTTGATTTCTAGCATTCTTCTGGTTAATTTTTGAAATCGTAAAACATGTTCATACAAAAATCCTTCTTGAAGTAGAATATAATTGAACATCTTCGGGAGTATTATGTGGGTTTAATGATAGCTTATATAAAAGAAAATGCCAAGGTACTTCTCGGTCATTTGACACAAGCATAGGCTGATTGGAATGGGTGAAGTTATTTCAGTTAAAGACTCTTTCTGGTGTCTGAACTGCTGGGTTTATTTTTGGAAGTGAAACCTACCCTTTTAAGTCACATTTGATTAACATTCATTTGTGGCATTTCTGCTTTATTTCTTTTAGAATATCCTCTTTTGTACAGGGAGATTAGGGTTCATTTGTTGACTTCTGGTATGTTGATATGTATCTTAATTTTATTGTACTCATTTTTAAAAGGGGAAGGGCAATACTCTCATTTTTATAACTGAACTGCTTCACCTGGGTTTTATTTTGTGCACTTGATTGCCTTCCCATATCTACTTGTCTAAGAGCAGCAAGACAATTTATATGGGAAGTTAAGCCAACAGAAAACGTATTCTGGGGGAAAAAATACTGTTTTTTAGTATGATTAGCCTAGCAGAGATCATCCTCTCTGCACAGCATGGTCTTAGATGGGCTTAAACTGATCATGCGTTTCCAGCAGCAGTTATCAGTATTTAATCCTTCCTGCCTGTTTCATCTGAAGTTCTGGCCTCGTTTAACTAAATGCTGCTGTAGTACCTTGTAGCTTCAACTAAAGCTGTGTACTTAGTGGGGCTTATAAAAGAACTGTTTGTTTCCCTGTGAGCATCTGTGCGCTGATGACTTGAAAGTTGTAGTCTAATGAAAAACACATTCCTTGGGGTTTTTTGTTATTGGTGTGTTTTTTCTTTTTTTCCAAAACCCTATTTCTCAAATGTAAATGAAAATGAATTTCTCTAAGTAAGGCAATTTTGAAATCAGCATTAAAGGAATGTATGATAGGCTTAGTAATAGTGTTAAATCCATCCCCTTTCTCTGCCCTGAGGAGTATTTGAAGCTATTCATTTTTACTCTATTTCTGAATAAGGGAGAGAAGAATTTGCTCTGAGCCGAATTTTTCTAATGAACTTGAGAAGTCTTTCGTAATGTGATCTTTGATTCTGTTCTGCTGAATTCAGAATTATAGTCATGATGGGCAAACAGGTCCTTAAACTACTTTCTTTTCTGTCTCCTAAAGTCTAACTGGTTTAATTTGCTCTAATCTGGTGCAAAGGGTACTGATTAATACAGTATTTTTTTTCTTCTTATGTGGGCACATTCGGTTTGATGTAGGTAGGCAAATTTGCATCACTGCAACCATGGATACTATTAAGAGCAAGCACGTGGGCTGAGCTTACAGTAATGAGTTTTATTTAAGTAACAGTTTTAAATGAGTTCATGGCATTTACAAATACAGAATATGAAAAATCATTATTTTTTTCCAGAAAAAGCAGTCTTTGAGAAGCCATTCTTAGCTTACCTGCTCTGTAGTATACTTTGAGTAAAACAGTTGAATTTAAAGTAACATAAAATGTCTTCAAATGATTTCTAGCAAGACCAGTGCAAAAGAATTACTGTTTTGTTCCATTTTTATTTAAAAATACTAAGAAGCAAGCTTCTTGGACTATTCCCAAGCAGTACTGGTCTGTTCTGGGACCTTGTTTCTGACAGCAATGAAAACCTGTTACCTTGAGGGAGGGAAAGCACGTATGATGCATCAGCCTAGTACCAACAGGGAAAGATGAAGGGTGTTTTCCAAGTTGTTAAACTTGAAAGTCATGAGTCCTTCTAAATTCTGGGTCACTTCTGTTCAAGGTGAGCCCAGTGATGTGGCTGTGCCAGGTGCCTGAACACAGGAGCACAAGTACAGACAACTGGCTAAGGCTGGAAAGATAATACTGAGTTTGTGTGATTCCTGCAGATTTTCTCACTTGGTTGTGCAGCGTACTGTAGCTTAGAGTTCCTTTTTCATTACTGTCAGTCTTTGGAATTTTTCTCAACTTAGCTGAGTTTTGCCTCCTCACCTAGAAGGGAATGGCAGAATCTCTTGCATTGGAAGCCATCTAGTCCAACTACCTGCTTCAAGCAGGGTCAGCATCAGCTTCAGCCCAGGTTACTTGAGGCTTTGGTGTGGTTTTGCAAACCCCCTTGCTCTGTCTTAGATTAAGGTGGTCTGTCCTCCTGTGCACAACACGAGATGAGCTCTATTTTCTTGGTAACCTTCTCTTAGACATTGGAAGGCTCTTACCAGCTCCTGCAAAGCTGCCTTGTGTCCAGGTTTAACAAGCCCAGGTCCCTAACCTTTCTGCATCGTGCTCCAACTCACTTGACTGTCTTGGTGGCTCTTCACTCTACTTGCTCCTATATTCCAGATAGAGTCTAATAAATATTTGAAAAAGTCTCAGGAGGGGTTACAGTGCAAGCTTTAACCTTCTGGGGGTACTGTGTGCATAAAACCTAAAAACTCTACTGTTGGTGGGAAATAAAAGGCGATAGAGGCCATTGTGTAAAAATGGAACCAGTTAAAATCTAAGCTTTTAAGTATAAACTTGATGCAGAAGTAGTTTGGTGGGCCCAGTTGAAGTGGAAGAACAAAACATAGAATTTTCTGAATTTTTAAAACTGTAGAAGAGATGGAAACACGATTACACTGGAACTTATTACATTAAAAGCTTAAAAAATACCGTGGCTGCTAAATAGTCCACAACAGCCCTTCCAAGCTGGCGTGTGTAAATGGTGTGTCATGCTGCATTTTGGCAAGAAACTTCATTTTGCCAACATTCCATCCCCTCACTAAAAAGCAGATTGCTTTCCAATCCTCTTTGACTGGATTGCGTGTAAATCATAGCTATCTGGTGAGCCATTTGAGGAGTGCTAATAATACACCGCTTGGCTGTGGTAGACCATCTGGTTACAGCGTTGGACAAACACGTGCCCAATCAGTCATCGTAGAGACTTTGGGGAGTGGAAAACAAAAATGGTACGTTACTAATGTTGGCAGTGTCAGCAGATGGTGTGAAATTGCTCTTGCATTGTAGTCTGGAAGTATAAGGCGATGCCAAGCAAACAGTTGCCAAGTAGATAGGTGGTGGGTTTCAAAAATCAAGGATGGCTGTTGGCGGACTAAGGGATTAGCTAGCTTGTGTTTGGCATGGGAGACCAAGTGTGAGGACTGTATGCCATAGAGGGGCTTAAAAGATACTTGACAAAAACAATGAGGAATGCAAGCAGAGAATACTGACCTTGTGGTCATGCCAGAAGAAATGATATCCCAGCTGCACATATTTATGGCCATAAACAAGAAATCTGAAGTTTTAATAGACAGAATAGACTTGGGCAGGGGGCCGTGCTTCTGACACCTGTGTGGCAAATAAAGAAGCCCAGCACAACACAAGATAGCATGAGGTTGGTTGAATCCAGAGGTTGTAGCTAAAGAACTGACGAAATCCTGTGTCTCAGGTTCTGTGGATAGAATTGAAGATGTCTTGTCTGAGTTCTGAAGATGAATAGGTTTGAAGGTGATGAGTGGGAATGCTTCAGAGGGAAGTTGAAGATGGCAGAAGGTGGCAGTGGAGTTAAGGGATCTGATATGCAAAATCTGAGAAGCTGTGCTAAGAAAGCATGAGAAAACAGAGTTAAGACAAATCATTAGCAAAAGCTTCTGTTCTTACTACATACTGACTAGAAGGATATAGTAAGTTTTCTGAATTTAACTTCTTTCTAAGGAGTTTCTCTTAAATCCAGAGTTACCTTTCTTTTAGCTTGATATTTTGTATTTATTCTACAAACCACCAACAGTTCAGGACTCAGTAGCCGTCCTTGGTTGTCTCACACGCGTTGTCCAGTCTCACAAAACACACATCCAAACAAACCAAGGTATAAATCTGCATATGCAGACCACCTCCGGAGATACCCTGTTGACGTGTGCTTGCTTGCTCTTTGGAAATGATTGCAAGTATGCAGGGTCATTTAATTGATAAACCAAAAATGATTAGACTTGTTTAATTTTTTTCAGGGAGATACATCAGTGAAGCTTGTATTTGTTCAAGTTTGTGTGCTTGAAGAAACTGGATACCACATACCTGAGGTGCTTTTATGAGGCTGATAAATCTTGCATGAACCTCTTGAGTCTAAGTCTGTGCTTTTCCCTTCCTGTTCTGAAAGTAAAAGCTGCTAAGTAATACTACAAGTAAATGACAAAGGAGTTCTATTTCCTTATTGCACCCATTCTGGGCATGTTTGGTTAGGAACTGATTGAACAGCACATAAAACAGATTCCTGTAAAATACCAGTATTTCCAGCAGTTGAATTATACAACCTGTGAACTGACTTGAGAAGATGATGTGGAATGTTTTTAGGTTGGACATGCTGAATACAGCAGGGAGAAAGGTGCATAACTCTGAAATGAACTCTATAAATAAGACCTCTCCAAAGATTTTTCTCTAACTCCATTTGCCTGCTTGGAACTGTATGGCTTTATTCTTGGGGAGCTGATAATCATAACCTAAGTAATTTTCCAGGTAGAATTAATGCCAGCAGAGCTTGGAAACATTCATTCCTGATCAGTTTTCTTTGCTGTCCTTGTTTGCTGTGGGAGAAGGATTCGATCTGTGTCATCATGCATGACAGTGAACTGATTATCAGGCTGCTGCTTCTAAGGGTGCTTCTACCTGTCTCCTTTTCTTCATTGCTTGCCTGCTGAGAACCTGGTGCTCTTCTCTGCTGGCGAGTGAGTGAAAGCAGCTGATAGAAAGGGTGGCGGCTGGGAGGGACAGTTGGAAAGTATCAAGCTGACTCAGTTGCCTGTGAAAAGGCAGGTAAAGGGTAAGACTTAACAGCTCAACACTTGGAAAGAAGGAGAGCAGCGCAGGGATAATGTCTTCAGCAAAACAAAATGTTTGCTCTGTTTGGTTGTTGCTTATGAAACTGGACCCTCAGAGTGAACAGCTTTGGCGTGGTTTCCTGTTGTAATGAAAACAGTGGGAGAAAACAGCGGGTGAGTGAATGTAGGATTGTTCAGAGTTGGACATATGGTTTCCAACACGATTCCAGTAGGCAGAGGTATTTAGATTCCTTGATGGCAAAAACCCAAAAGGCTTTCTCTGCTTCCTCTCGTACTTGAAATGAGGTTTCAGGATGGTTGACTTCAGTGGCTGACTATCTGGTATGCCACTAATCAGTTTTGTTGTACTAGCTGGCACTGTGCTTGATCACTTCTCTTTTGTGGATGCAGTAAATTGCACCAGGGCTTTGTTAACATGAGGTGTGTTTTTTACACTTTGAGGCTTAATCATAGCCTGACTTACTGTCAGTGGGTATTACTCATACTTTCATAAGTGGTAATAACATTACTGGAGTCTTATTCCTGGGACTGCTGTTTACTGGCCAAAAAAAAGAGGAAAATCTTGAAGGCATCTTCAGCCTTGTTAAGTTTGGTTGAGTGGTTTGGTGGTGGTGTTGGGTTCTTTGACAGTACATCTTGTGTTTGGATGAGGGAGGAACATGCTTTAATGAAATACTAATACATACTAAAAGTGTAACTGAGGGCTGCTGTCTTAAAGGTCAGTGTGGGCAAGAATCATCAGCATTTTCTGAACTCCTCTAAATACCCAACAGAGAATGAACAGTCCTTAGTCTGTTTTAGTGACAAACCCATACTGCCTGGAAGAGCGATTCCTCCTCTCTGCTGTGTGAAAACATGAGAACAGTAATTACTTCCTTCTTTTAGTCTTTGTTTGTACTCTAAGAGTGGGTTTGCTGGTGCCTACATATAAGTTGAGGACATACTTGCTCTTTCCTTATCTTGGCAAGGCTAAGTGCCAACCTCCTTTCGAGTCTCTTGAATGTTCCATTGAGATGGAGTGCTCCATGGCAGTGAATTTTCAATCCTCTGTGGCTTATTCTTGCTTTCCTATTGGAAAAATAGTGATAGTTGCCTTTAGCCACCTACATTTAAGCTGCATTTATCACCTGGTGAAGCCCCTGCCACTGAGGAATGAATGCTTGCTTTGCGTGTTGCATGTGTTATGGATGATGTGCAAGTGGCGTAGCTTAAGCTCCAGAGGTTTTATCTTAAGCAGCCTGCAAAGGCTTTTGTGAGAGCCCTGGTCAGAAGTGCTGGGGTAGTGGGCTGGCCAAGTGCAGTAGCACTGACTCTGGGACTGAACAGTCAGGTTTCTTCTATTCTTGCACTTGGATTTAATTTATTTTCGCAACAACTCTGAAGTCACAGAATCACTATGGCTGGAAAAGACCTCTAAGATCATCGGGTCCAACCATTATCTCATTCTACCAGGGCCACTATTACACCATATCCTTATGTATCTGGATGGCTTTTAAATACATCCGGGATGGCAATTCAGCCACGTCCCTGGGCAGCCTGTTCTCCTTGGAGTGTCACAGTGATCAAGTTTGTCTATTTTTCTTTTGTAGTTACAAGATTGCTTTTCATTTTTGTATGCTTACTATTTCTTCCAAAACATACAGTGATTCATAATTATGTGTGTTTGACTCACAATATATTCCTTTATCTTTTTGTAACTGTCTTACCTAGAAAGAGACTTTTTTATTACTCTTCAATTTGCTATTTTTCAATTTGGAGGGGAAAAAAAAATCCTTTACATGTGGTAAAATACAACTGTTTATTCCGTAACTGAGTTGGAAAATCAACTTTGAGTTCTTCTGCTTTAGTTTAGAGAAGTGCAATCATAGTTACATGGGTACAAGTTCCCCCCCAAAGAAAAGCTACCCTGCAGTCTGGAGTGATGATGCTGTTGCAGTTTATTTAAAAAAACCAACAAACCCAAACACTGAAAAAACTCTCCCAAAAAACAAACCAACCAACTAAGAAGAAACAAAAAACCCCTGCGAAACTAAACCACCTTTCTGCTGCTGTTTGTAATTAAGATAGATAATTGATAACAACCCAGAATCAAGAAGAAGTACGACTATGTTATGTGAAACTTAGGTTCCTCCTTCTGTCTAAGAAGATGGCTAGGGAATACTTCAGCTCTTGGGTTGGGTTTTTTATTGAGATTTGACTCTATATACTGTAACAATTCCAGTTTAAGATGAGGAAGAGGAGTTAATTTAGAGACCTATTATTAATAAAATGCATCTCAAAAGCTGTTTGTAGAAGATCTCCTGGAAATAGGCATAATCTCTTGTATGGTGAGAGATTTATCATTTTTTCCCATTTCTTCACATCCTAATAGGTTGTTTACAGGATTGGATGTACACAGCTGGTTTTATGTGAGTCGCTGGAATTCAGGTGACTGGAGAGGAGTGAGGGTGGGCTAGAAGCAGCATGGTCTCTCTGACTCCACTCCTGATCTTACTTTGACTGTGATAACGTTCACACTGCTCTATACAGCGTTGTTATATTATGTGTCACTCCCCATTGTACATACACAGCTGGAAGCTCTGCTAGAGTGGGGAGGGAAGTGCTGTCTGGGAGCAGGGAAGCAGGAAAGAGCTTGTCATCACAAGGTAGGGAAAATGTTTCCAAAATCAAAAGATGGCAGTGACTTTTCAAATGCGGTGATGTTGAAATGGGAACAATAAGAGTTAAGCCAAAATAAATTAGAGCTGGAAATCAAATGCTCCTTGCTGCTAGAGTAATTGGTTCAATAAAAGCCTTTTACAACACTAACGTAGATAACATGATCTCATTTTCATGTAGCTGGATGATTTAAAGATCATATTGTTTATTAAGGGTGTAGGTTGAGAGAACAACCTATCAGAAAAATCTGTCTTGCTTTTCATACTTCTGAAGGAAAAGCGTCAGATTGGGTTGGATTCAAAGATGAGAATTGTTAGTCATCTAAAATCTTGTAAGCACCTTTTTATTGTAATTAAACTCTCCTGTCAAAGGAATTGTAAAGTACGTATCTGATAACATTAAACAGGAAAGTTCATTTCAAAGTAGCATTGGTTCAACTTCCTGAGTACTCACTGGCAATCGAAAAACTTCTTTTTCTCCTACGTATTTATTCAGAGAATAAAATCAAAATGAGTTTCTGTGCATCAGTTCACCAGTGCACCCAAGTTCCTGAGCAGCACGCTGGGTAACCTGGGCAGCAGGCAATGGCCATGGGTGTGACTAAGGAAATGAAAAGTTTTCTGGCAGAATCCATTTGTATTTTCTCTGGTTTTGTGTTTGCTTCATTTCTGATGCTCAGATCTCTTCGTGGATTTTGTTTTTTTTCCCTTGGTTTGTCTCTGTAGGCTCTACAGTGCATTCTGTAAAAGGAAAGAGAAGAACCACGTTCTGGGGCTGCGGTGGTTCCCCCCTCGGCTTGCAGCCGGGCTGTGGAGATCTGCTGCCCTCTGCTGCTCCCGGGCAGGGCTGCCGAGAGCGGGGCCGGGCTTTTCTCAGCCCTCGGAGATAAGTGAGGACCTCTTCTGAAAGACAGAGCAGACCACAGAACTGTAGTATCAGCTCACAGCGTGCAGAGCTAGAATTAAGTTTGGTGTGCCGATTGCAAAGCTGTAAGATCTCGGTTGCTGTTACTGTGGGAGTTTTTTATTACTCTACTTTTTGAATTCCTTTATACTAGTAATATTCTTACAAATTCACTATTACAATATGCTCGTAGTAATTTTGTTAAAATTGGATTATTCCAGCCTTCATTAGCCTAGGTAATGATTTCCTGTGATATGAGAAGTGGCAACACTAAAACTCTATTTTTTTTTTTGTGATCTGTTTTTTTTTCTATGAAGTTTTAAAGGGCTTTCACAAACTTTGGCAATCAGTGTTTTTATCTTTTTCCTTTCTAATTTAGATCTGCGTGTCCTCTAGCAACCCAAGTACTGTGAAAGTGTCCTCAACTCAGTATGATGACTTCCCCCATAATAGCCAGTGAAGACAGTAGAAAAGTAAAAACTTTCTGACCTGCCATTTGTATGGTATGGCTTATGTACATGCTACAGTGCACAAGTGTTAAACCTTTGGAACCTTTGGTATCTTCCCCCTGCCCCCATTTGCAATTGTATTAGCATCTCTAACTAATACTGAAGATGCTCAGTGGAAGCCTTGAGTTGATCTGAGTCTCTAATGTTGTGCCAGTAAGGGATGGTACAAATTTAATCCTTCAGAGTACAAATACTCTTTAAAAATGAAGCACTGTCAAATACTGTGAACCAAGAGTGAAATAAGAGGTCAGTTGGCAAGGGTGTCTCCCATCTTCACCTTCCTACTCTCCAGGTGACTGGGTGTTGCTGAAGGGGCTGAGTGTGCTGTGGCCATCCTGTGTCGCAGTAATTACGCCTTAGTTAACTTCTTGTTGCTACTTTTCTTAAATGAGATCATCAGAAATGTTTTCAATGGGCAAGGTTTGTCGAGATCTCAAAACTATATGGAGAAGTAACTTTCTAATTTTCTCAAAGTATCTTCTTTGAAAATTGGAACTCTGGTCTTCTGAGCTAACAGCTTTCCTTCACTTGGTGGGTTAAAATCACCTTTATCTCTTTATTTAAGGTACTATTTTCTAGGTGTTTTGAAGCAGTAGAGGGGAGAGGGAAGGGGAGAATGGCCTACATTTGCTGTAAGGTGCTGTCACATTCACTCAGGTATTTGGGTCGTAACTGAAGTCATTTGAAAGCTCAAGTAGGGCACTACTTTGCTACAGAAAGTATTGCATCTTGTTAAAAAGTACTAAGAAGAAATATGCAGTTTTCATATTTCAGAGTATTGCAGAGAGTTGTGCAATTAGTTTGCCAGCAGCTGCTGGTGTTTCTTAAGGACTTGTGTGTGTGTTGCCCTAGATTCCTGCTGAAATACGGTGGTTTGGAAACATGTTTGCATGTGCAGAGGCTCCAGACTCAGTAAGTAGGATGGAGTCTAGGATCAAGATCTTGAAAGTCTGCTTCATAAACTGGATGCAAATCTAGACCAAAGTTAAATTTGATTTAAGCTGCTAACATTGCAGATGTTTTAGTAAGCTTAAAAACTATGATTTAATAGTCATATGCTTTAATATTTGGGAGTTAAATAGTAAATAAATATTTGTTCTCTGTTTCTGAAGATTGCTTTCATCAGGTTCAGACCTCACTGCTGAAGTATCTATTTTTTGCTATAGCGAGAGATGTTCCTTGTGCCTTCTCTCAAATGGTGAAGTTTTGGAGGAGAGGAGAAGGAGGATTTGAAAGTGTCAGTAAGTGAAGTATAACCAAGGTAGCCTGGAAGTAAACTTGTGGTCAAGGTAATGGCACTTGGTAATAATAAAGCATGTAAACTCTGCCAAGAATTCAAACAATGATGCTTTTGGGCTTTAATTTGACAGCAGTTTTTCCTTTGAGAGTGTTTTATGTTAGCTAGTGTTAAAATAATCAACCTGCTATAAGAAAAGGTAATTTGTGGGTACCTTTGTGGAGCTCGAGTTCAGTTCAAGTAACAGACCCCACGCTTCTCACTTGAGCTGTTTTCTCATGGTGCTTGAGGTTTAACTTAACTGTTCTCATTTTTAAACTCATAACACATGCACACACACACACTTTTTCAGATTGTTAATTACTTAATTCCTCCTTATTTGCAGGCCTAGAGTGTTACTGCACTTGTTACCATATTAATGAGCACTGCATAAGAGAATGAAGAGAACAGCAGAAGTGCTTGGAAAGATACTTTTTAAGAACTGGAGAGAATTGATACACATTTTAGCCGTGTTGGTTATACCTTAAACTGCTTGCATCTTGGACTGTCTCTTACTTGGCCTGCTGTAACTAGATGCTTCCCAGTACAGCTGTTAATAATCCCAGTACCAGTGCATGGGTTTGTTCTTGCTGCAGAACTTGGCACATCTTTTTGTTGAGCTTCATGCCCCAATCCTTCTGAGCCTTCTGACCCAATCTTCTAGGTCACAGAGGTCTGTTGGAGTGCTGCAGTTTCTTGTATTAGCCACTTTAGCTGGCAGACTGGCACCGGTCAGTTTGGTTGGGCTGTGTCATCGTGCCAGCAAGTAGTGAGAATCTTGAGCAACTGGGCCCCAGTATCCATCCTCAGGGTGCTCTGCCTCCTGCAGCTGTTAGCCAGGCACTTGTTGAGGCCGGTGGTCCAGCACATTTTCAGCCTATGTTCCACCCAACTGTCTCTTTGTCCTGCCTGTGAGTCCTCATGCTTCAAAAGGCCCTATCAGAAGCATTTCAAAGCTTCCACCTCTGCCTGTCTCTTCAGTGCCTCCTTGCAGCTCTCCCCTTTACCTCCTAGTTTCACAGAACATGGCAGGAGGGTCAGTGGCTGCAGGCAGTAACAGCCTCCTTATCTGTTCTCAGTTAATGACAAAGCCTGAATCACCAGTATGCTTCCCATCGGGACTGAGATGGCAATCGTAGTCCTTTCTTGTAAGAGGATTTGCATTTTAAGATGGAGAAAAGTGATGGAGTTGCAATAAATTGAAACGGCAGGCTAGCAAATTCTTTTATCTGTTGGAATTGAACAATAACATTATGGAGTCATCTCTATTTTTGAAACATTCAAATCTGTTAGTGTGACAGAAGGAATACACTATGGGAATTTCCTTTTTAGGCATCTTCTTTGAAAACAGTTGTTTCTTAGAGCCTAACAACAGTCCTCTGCATTCCCAGAAACTTATGGCAGGTACTTGAGCATCCACAGAACAGTATTGCTGCCTACACTATGTCCTGCTTTCAGTAAACTATTTTGTAGCTGAGGTGTGATCTGTTTTCACTGGTTTTAAAGCAGTGGAACTGGAGGACTGATTTGTATTAGTCTCTTGGAACAGCCTTCTCAGTGTCTGGAGGAAAAAAGAACCACAGTTCTTAGTCTTGTGCAAGCACTTCAACTCGACTGGCTATGGGATGCTCTCAGCCTCTGCTGTTGGTGCTGCATCAAAGCAGCAGAGTGAAAACATGGCACTTTGTGGCCTTTTCTTGATGGTGTGTTAAGGAAACAGGAATGCCTGTCGAAATGAATCTGGAGGAGCACGAAACTTTACCAGACAAAATATATATATTATTGCTGCATTTTGTCTCCCTCATTGACCCTTTTTTTTTAAACCCTTATTCTTCCAGTGGTGGCACAGATACTTGGTTAATACTTTTGAGAGTTAGTCAACTTACTTTTCTTGGCTGCATTGTGTGGACTGTTTGAAAGGTATCCCACTGCTGAAAACTGACACTCCAAACAAAAGGAGCTCTTCCAAAAAGATAGGTTGGGGTGACTGAAGTTCTAATCAATCCCTTCCATAGCTGAAGGATCTTTGTACTTTATCCATTCGGGATCAAACCTTGAAGTCACAGTCTCTTTCCTCCCATTGCCAACCCCCTCCCTCCAGTAGTTCTATATGACAGTCTGATTGAAACTAGCCTCTGTCTCAACCTAAAAAATGCTGAAGGAAAATGTGTTTTGGAGGACCATGCTTCGCCTAGCCAGCCTGGGTCCAACAGGGGCCAATCCCAAATGATAAATTACATCCTTCCTGCAGTCTGGTTTTTACACTGGGAAGAGCAGTCCCAGCTAATCTCACCCTGCTGGATTCATTCTCTCCCACTGAGTAGAGCTTTGAAAGTATAACCTTACTTGGCTAATAATCTTTTATGAAGTCTATCCACTTCAAATACAAACTGGGTGGAAGCTTCATAAAGGGTGTGGGGAAGGGATGAGACAAGGCTGTAGAGCTCTGCTGGGCTTTTATAGTTCATCAGTTTTATCTTTGGGATTCAGTGTCTGTTCATCTTTTTAGGGTCAGATGAAACTAGGGCTAAATACGCTTTTTCCTTCTTTGGGGACAGATAGAAGCAACACATCAAAGTCAGCTCTGGAATAATCATGTACTTGTATTCTAAGAGTGATTTCAGTAGTTTTTTGAATGCAAATGTCTCACAGTCCTTAATTTTAAAGGACTTTTCAGGTCAGACTGGTACAGGGTTTGCCTGGGATGGAGTTGATTCTCTTCACAGCAGCCCATATGGTGCAGTGTTTTAGGTGGTGACAAACTGTTGATTAACACAGCAGTGCTTCAGCTACTGCTGAATAGTGCTCATTCAGTGTCAAGGCCTCCTCTGTCTCATACTGCTGCCCTAGCAAGTAGGCTGGGGGTGGGCAAGAGTCTGTGAGGGGATGCATCTGGAGCATCTCACCCCAAGTGACTGAAAGGTACTGGGTATTTTTTGACATTGGCAGCAATAAAACCGAGGGGAAGTCTTTCCAAAGGTGCTGTTGCTCAGGCTGGCCATTGATCAGCCGGTGAAAGGTGGTTAATGATTTGGTTTGCATCACTTGCATGTGTGGTTGGGTTTTCCCCCTTCTTATTTATCTCTTAACCTAAGAGGTTTATTCCCTTGCTTTTGCCTTTCTGATTCTGTCCGTCACACCTCTGGAGGGGAGTGATGAGGGACTAGGTGGGTGCCACCCTGGGTTAATGTACTACAGACTGGTTCTAGACATATTAGATATCTTTGAAGTAATGCAGTACTTCTGGAATTTAAGGATATCCTAGTTAAGTTGTGTTCTAATCACAGTACAGTCTATTCAGAACACAGTCACACCCCCTCCCCAACATGTTACCAATTTAATGAACTTAATTTTCCTGCAGTGAATTTAGCAGAGGTGGTCAGGTGAGTTTCAATTTATCTGCTCCTTTTGCATCCTCTTTCTTGGATCAAAACTGAAGTCTTGCAAAATGAACCATTTCTTTTCAGTCTTTTCTTAGTCTGTTTTGAAGATGTTGTCCCAATTTTGGTGGTTTCAGCTAGGAAATAGTAACATGGGGTTTTGGATTTCATGGTAGTCATACTAGCCAATTTTATAACCCCTCTAAAGCTCAGGAACTTCTTGTGTGGAAACTGAAGATGTGAAGTTGTGCTCGATTAGTGCTACAGTATTTTCAAAACATCGGAAAGGGAAGAGATTCCACTCTGGGCCTTTTTAATACCAAACCATGAAATGGCCTCATACCTGCCTTACCAAGCATGACTTCCAGTAACTTTTTGTCCAGGTGTGGTATAGTTTTAATGTGTTACTATATAGCGTGTTACTATAGCTTCCCCCCTTTGATATTCCTACTATCCTTCCCATGATGTAAATTCTGCCTGTTGTGGATTAGGCAGCCTTACCTCCTCCCTGCTCCCCTTTCCTTTGGTGTGAATGTTTTTATATTTATTCCCTTGCTTGCTGCTTGCTTCAAAGAAACTTGGAAATGACTGATAACCTTGTTAGACCTCTCTTTTTCCAGTCAGCTTGGCTGAAGTTAACCTATTGTCTTAGAATTACTAAGAGGCAGGGGCTGACAGATGAATGATGTCATTAAATATTATAGAAACTGCATTTGGAATACACAGGACCTCTGTCCAGTGGTAATTGTCAGAAAAGTCTGGGTTTTGTGAAGTTTTGCTTCTGAATGCTCTTCAGCCTGTCATTATTTTGCAGCTTGTGTTTTGAAGCCTGATTATTTTTGCAGATAGAAGATGACATAACACAGGCACTTCTGGGTTCCTTCTCTGACATGGCGTTATATTTTTCTTCTCTGTGTTGGATTGAGGAGAACTCCAAAAGGCAGTTTGTAAAACTGCCCATAGGGATGGTCCCTCAGTTGGGAAGGGGAGTATTATTGTCTGGGTGTTGGTTTGGCTAATCAGAGCTTATGAAGGACCTCGGCGCAGTGATGCCCCAGATCTGTCTTATACGTAACAATTTAAGACTTGGAATAAACTGGGAGAAAAATCTCAAAACACCCACTGAAAAGTTTCTATTCATAGGACCTGTTCTGGGCTCAAATGCTGTTGTGGGGCAAGGTTTTAAAAATGCACCTATTAATCAAATTCCTCTTTCCAAAGTAACGTTTTCCCTTCTTCTGAAGGTAACGGGGCTCTGGTATTCTTCAAGATTTTGTAAACTTAAGACAGAGGTAGCTGTGTTTACAATATACTAATTGACCCAAAAAATATTTTTCTGTTGTTGTCAAAACAGTAGCAGGAGTCTCTCCATTTTTGAGAGCTCGGTGATTTTCAGCATATATGGGTCAGAGTTGAGTGGGCACTGCAAATTTTGTGTATGAGAATATTCAGTCTCTTAAGAAGGGCAGATGCACATCAGTGTTCTGAACTGGAGGTACAACAGTGGCTGCTGATTTAACTCCTGCAAACTGGTTTACCTGCCAGGCTCACAAAAAGGTGCTTGCAGGGTATGGATCCCTGTTAAAGATACCCTTTAAAGTGGGAATTTTCAGTTTAAAATGTTTTTGGTAAATAAACCTGTTTGCCTGAAGGCACTGTGCAAATGATTTCTCTGGCAGTTTGGGAGCATGCAGGGACAAGTAGTACCCTTGGCTGCATTCTCAGTACTTGTCTGGGTGGTCATCTGATACTTCAGGAAGAGCAAGAACTGCAGAGAGCTTCGTGGGTGCTGATGGATGCAATTTGCACCAGACATTTGTTATTATGAAACCAGTGTTCAAATTTAATTTATCTTACAGAAAGTGCTTATTACTACTCCTTGAGTAAGGAATTCTTAACAGACATTACTACAGAGCTCTCTCTTAGTATGAGGCGATCTTAAGCCAGTATCCAAGCTTCTTTATGGAGACTAATTTTGGAGTTCTTTGTGTTCTTTCAAGAGCATACAGACCAGGATTATGCAGAGCAGAGGTTAAAATAAGTTTATTAGATTGTAATAATGCTGATGCTGGAGAGCATCTCTCTCCTTTTTTTGGTGGGATTGTATTAAGTATCCTAGAAGAATACCAGTTTGAGCTTCTGGGGAAGAGGGACCTGAACTAGAGGCTCACCAGTTTGACAGGTGCCTGCAGCACTACTTGAGGGACATGTTTTGTCTGAAGAAATCCTGAGGTTAGCATAGCCTCTCCCCCCTGGGTTTGGCAGTCTGGCCAAGTTGGTACATTCATCAAGATAACACCTTCACTTCATTAAAAGCTCCAGGTCTGAATGCTTACGAGGTTGCTGTTTTGTATTGAGGATGTGGGTGGAACACATGGGTCGATGAAACGGGCGCTGTACACGTGCGTTCGATCAAGAATAGTTGGCAAGTGCTGAA
Organism: Todiramphus chloris collaris; assembly: GCA_025345505.1. Taxonomy (NCBI): domain Eukaryota; kingdom Metazoa; phylum Chordata; class Aves; order Coraciiformes; family Alcedinidae; genus Todiramphus; species Todiramphus chloris. The sequence continues at coordinate 16,954,721 of JANVCC010000030.1, forward strand.
CAGAAGCATTAAGTTTCTGAATTGGTGTTGTGTGGCTTTTTTGATGCTGCCTAACTCTTGTTTCTCTCTGCTATTTCCACTGCTTTGTGAGACTTGGAAGTAGGAGCTTTCTTATTTTAAAATAATAACTAAATTAGTCTTGCTCACTAATTAAAGATCTAATGATGCTGCTATTGCACACATGGGAGCTGTGCATAAAGATGGGTTATTGCCATGGAAAACATACAAGCAAAACTTGAAGGCAGTTCATTTTCTGTAGTGTTTTCATAAGAATGAAATCAGTTACTTTTGCTGGTAATGCTAAACGTGAATTTTGAAAAGTTTTGAATGGGTTTCTTTAGATTGTTCTAGTCAAAACTAGGGTGGTTCTTTTTTGTTCTGTTTAAAATGTTAGTATTTGTGGAATGTCAGGTGGAAGCGTCCTGTGCGAGAGTAAAGTCTTTGAGTACGAATAACTGTTGTGAACAAGCGAAACCTTCATTGCAGTTACATCTCTGCATTTAGTCAGCAAAGTATGAAAGAATGTATTTTAATTTTACAAGCTTCAATATTGTATTTTAAAGCTTGTGGGTAGCAAAATGTATAAAAAGTACCACCTTCATTTAAAGATCAAGATGACTTGGCAATGTAAACAATTCATCTGTGTGCAGCTGCAAATACACGGCTGAAAGATTCGGATGTTTTTTCGTCTTCATCAACAATGTAGATGTAATTGCCTGAAGTTACTTAAGCTTTCTCTTTTTTATTGTATCTTACTGATGGAATCCTTTGTAGATGTGTAGACTATCTTCCTCTTATTGATTCTTCTGTGCCCATGGCACATTAGAGCTTATATTTTGCGCATCACAGAAAGCTATTTCTGCAACATTCAAGAACAGCTTTTGGCTCTTAGATATTACTTGCTGTCATGAAATCGTCATGCATTTGTGTATTATTTTAGTGAGAAATTATACTATTGCAGTGTGACTAGAGGTATGAAGTAAAAAGGATTTTTGATCTGTGGTAAATAGAAAAGGTGGTTTTATGGGATAGGAACGTTCTTGTGTTGGCAAGAGACAGTATTCTGTGGTTATTTTCCTTCCCCATGTATGGTTTTTTGTTGTTGGGGTTTTTTTTCCCCCCATATGTAGTGTTTGAGTTTGTGTGTTCATCTGTGCCCTGCCCTATTTCTTCAGAGAAGATACTGACCCCCAGGTAGCTGAGGAAAATAAAGGGCTTTTTAGGCTCTCCAATCATTCTATTACATTCAGGGGTACCCTTGGATCTGAGTGTTCTTGCAAGAAAAGCTTAACCTAACTTAGCTAAACAAAGAAGGTGTTTTCTTTTACTGTGCTTGTTTTTCATCATCATGGTTTCTTTTTCCATTATGATTAAGGAGAGAGTTGGGGATTTGTCTTTGTTCCTGCCCCTATTGCTGTACTTGCACACAGATGACCTGCTGGGGGAAGGGATGTCTAGGGCTATTGGGTGAACAATTGTAAGGTCATGGCGCGTGGTGGAAAAATGATGCTTATTGGTATAGAAATGCTGTCATCTGTAGTCCGTGGCTATTCTACCACGAAAGAGGTCCTCATGCAAATGAAGTTTATTTTGAGGTTTCCTGTGGGCTGAGTTACACATTTTTCTCCAGACATCTTGCCTTCGTTGTGGTTTCATCAATCCTCACATTTATTTAAAGATGACTGTCTCAGTATAATTCATGAAGTTACTTGTTTCTAAGCTGTAAGTGTGGATGCCAATTTTACACTACGATAAACTTTCTACCTCGAGGAGCACTTGTCAGGTAAACCAGCTGACGTAGAAGGGAGATGACAGAAGACTGCTACAGTGTAAACTGAAGTGAACAGTCATGTCCTAAAGAGGGAGGATCTAACAAGACTTCCTGGAAACCTTCAATGTTTTTTACAATACCATTAGGTACAATGAGAAATGGAAATGATGGCTAACATTATTTCATTGACGCCTTTGCAGAGAGTTGATAGCTTATGGTACAGGAGCAGAGAAATCTCAGGAGATGTTTCTGATCCAATTTCGTAATGCAATTCATTACAATATATAAATACAAAAAAAACCTGCAGGTTCATGTGTGCTTTCAAAAGAAAGAAATGGAGTTTGAATACTCATAGTGCCTGATTAAAAAACAAACAAAACCAAACAAAGAAAACATTCCCTCCCCCCCAAACCCACTAAAAAGACAAATGAAAACAAAGAAACCCACAACAAACCCCCCAAAGTGACGACGACGACAACAACAAAAATAATCCCTCAAACAAACCACTTTAAAATTAATTTTGTTTTAGACTTGCTAGCACACAACAAAGGACAACAAATCTGAAGGAGACCATGATTGCATTTACTTCAGTTTTAAGGAAACAAAAGCTTTATTTTTTTCTTCCAGCTGTTTTAAGAGTTCACTTGTAGAGATGCTTGAAATGCTCTATCAGGAGTTCCTCATAATCAGAGGCATAGTCCAGATTATTCATGATTTCCTAGAGATAACTGAGGAGAAAATAGCAGCTTCTGATTTCATTGTGTGTTGAAGTGGAAGAATATTCATGTATTTCTGTAGCTGATGCTTTACTGCTTTTAGTCGACCATTAGGAGTTTTACTCAGCAGTTACCATTTTTTTTAATGTGTGTCAAATAACCTTGAATTTTTAATGTTAGAAAATGAGGATTAAATATCCCGTAGCCATTCATTTTGCAGTCTGCTGACACTTCCCTGAAAAAAAGCTAGTGGGAACTGCAGATCAGCAAATTCCCTGCTGGTGAGCTTACAACTTCCCTGCTTTTCTAATTAAGCCCAGCTGATTTTTAGAGCGGGGTTTCACATGCTCACTGGTGCAGTGCGAAAGCACCTTGCAGGATGTCTGGGGTTCATCTCTAGCGGGCCGTGTAATGAGTCCCTTGCTGCAACATCTCGCCCCTCCCCTAAGCAACCGGCATCCACTGAGCAGAGTGGCTCTGCTGGAGTTGCTTCTGTTTTCATGGAGGAGATGGCAGACCTTGCACTGCAGCAGGTGGAGCTGCCCTGGTGGATCTAACCCTGGGTTCTGGCTGTGAGGATCAGTTACTTTGGGCCGTCAGACAGTTGTCACTTCGAGCTGATGCCAACGTATTTCAATAAAAAGCTGACTCGAAAATTTTAAAAATGGACACAGGATTTTTTCTTTGCATTTTTTTTAAGATCTGGTTTCTAACGTGAAGCAAAAATTTTTCTTCTTTTCCCAGAAGGCTTCAACCTATTTCTTTAAAGGCTTATTTTTGAACACTATGGACCTAGATTAAATGTCCAAGACAGGCAGCAAGCAGCGCTTACAGAGGCATTTTTCTGGAATCTCAGTCACGGATCGATTGAAGTGCACAGGGTCTGAAAAAATGTCTCCTAGCATAAAAAACTTGGATTGTTTTTCTCCGATGCTATGCCACTGTAAAGTAGCATGTACCAACAACACAATATCTTTAATGTTTGGATGTAAGGTGGGTCTATAAAAGGACTTTTCCTGGAAATGTAAGCTTCATTTAATGAATGATTGCCATTATGCCTGATGTAACTGTATCTTCAATTTCTGATTAAATAGTGTGTATTTGGTTCTGTGCCTTACTTGATTATCGGAGCTCTTGGTGATTGTGATGGAAATAATGAATTATCATGCCTCCTGTTTAAAGATCCCTTTGAACAACATTTTGAATTCACTGAATGCTGCATGTAAAATGTCGTCATTCTCCATTAATCAGCATTAATCATCATGTAATCAGTTTATTGCACTGGGCTTTCATTTTCTGCAGCTGTAGAGAATTAAATACACAGGAGACTTGCAGCGAGATGCAGGGCTGGAAATGCCTCCTGACATCATATTGATGGAAGCAATTGTTAGTGGCAGGTTTGGGTTTAACAGTGCCCTCAGGCATTTAGTCATTTTAGGGCTACATCAACTGTTTAGGTTTCAGAGTAATAAAACATATATAATTTGGTAATCTGTAGAATAATAAACAGTACCTTTAGTGTCATGTAAAATAATGCTTTTTGTTCTTTTCACTAAAATTAGCACACAATGTCAAGGGTACAATGAAAACACTTAGTACTGGAAAGCCCTTCCAAAATTAGAGGGGTCTGTGTGTGAAGTTACTTCTGAGACAGGCTCAGAAAGCTTTTCTCTCTGAAACTTACTTTGCAGATTTGGTGTTTCTCCAAGTCGGTGTTCTTTATTTTTAACCAAAAAAAACCAAAAAACCCCAAAACCCCCAAAGTTTTATTTTCTAAACTAGGAGGAGTGGTGTGTGTGTACACATACATACATGCAGAGGTGTGGTGTGGGTTTAGACACCTATCAGAGACTGTTGATGTTGAATAGGTGTCACCCAGTGCAATTCTTTATGGACCTTTCAATAGTGTGCATGATTTATTACCAAACGGAAAGTCAAATGCTTTATTTCCAAGGGGAAGAATTTGCCTTGTGTCCAAAAGCATTTTTCAGCTGAGAATGCATACAGATTTAGTGATGCGATGTGGAAACTCTTTGCGTAGAGTTAAGATTTCTTTCCTCTTGTGGAACTGCACATCCCTTCTTCTTGCTGTGCAGTTGTTTCAGTGGTCAGCTGGGGATGACAGCCAGGGAACGACAATACCTTCCCAGTCTTGATTTTGCCAGTTGAACTGCAGAGGAGAGACGCTGTTCGCTTTAAGACCGACCTAAAAATAACCCGGCCAGCATCCCGAATCCTCCTCAGGCGCTCTGCCGGAGCAGAGGGATGGCGGCGCTTCCTGCTGCCCTCCTCCTGGGGCCCTTGGCTGCTGCTCGGCGGGATCCACACTGACCCACGGGGCCTGGGACTGACCCAGGGGGCCGGGGAGCTGCTCACCTGCCAGGGGCTGTGCTGCTGGGGGCGGCTGCTGGGGGTGCTGTGGGCCTGCCTGAGCCCAGCGGTGCCCTCTGGCAGCCCATGCTCCTGTCCCTGGCCAGGGGGACTTGGGTCCAGGTGGTTGTGACCTGACCAGAAACTCTGCACCAGGCACAGGGTGGTATCCCCCCCCCCCCCCCCCCCCCCCCGAGGAAAAGTTACGGGGTTGTATTGCACTAGAAATAAAATCCTGCTGTCTTCTGAGGAGATGAGCTTTGAATACTGAAACCCCAGTGTCTCAGTAGCAGGGTGAAGCAGGGCCCTAGCATTGCCTTGTCAGCTGCTTACCGAAGCAACACATCTCACACAAGTGATACTGTGACAGACGGAGTTTTCCGTTGTCCTTTACTGGTCTTTGACCACATATGAAAAGATCATTCCCAATCTGACTCTTCCTGCTTTGGTCTCTTTTCCTTAGCACTCTGGAAAAGGTGAACCTCTTCATTATGAGTATTTCTGGTGGTTTTGTAAGGGTGTATGCATTGTCGTAAATTGGTGTATTGTTTCTGGATAGCAGTGGCGTGAAGCATTACATAAATACTTATATTTGTCACTGGCTGTGCATTCTGACACATGATGGAACACTGTGACCTAAATAAGTGTGTTATAAGCAGTTTTACTCAAGATACAATATCAAACTGTAACTGTCCAAGGGAAGTGGAATGCCTTACATTTCTGTCTTGGATCTAATTATTAAAAGAAACTTAGTGCTTTTATTTGAGAATAATTATTGCAATGGATACTGAATGCCCTATTCCATAATGAGTGAAAAAGTTCTGAAAATATACAAACATGCATCCTGTTTTCTTACGTTACTGAAGTTTCTTTTGTTAGCACAAGCTTTCAGCTTTCCGGTGTTACTTGCTGCTCACCTGCAGAAGCCTTTATTTGGCTTTCATAATCTTCCTGATTTCAGGTTCACTTCAGCTCTGCAGTAGTGGAGCATCTTTTGTTTTGTGTCCTTTTCTTTTTCTCTGAGAAGGTGCTGTTAGTTTCCTGAGCAGTAGTTTCTGGGTTAGCACTTCCACTAGGCTACAGGGAAGAGTTGTATAAAATGTGGTAGCTTCTTAGTGTACTATTCATTTTGGATTAGTTCTGCTTTAGCAAAAATGATGCCACGTTCGGCTGCATTGTTGGTTTTGTTGTTAGAGCTGCTGGAGCTTATTTTCTGCTGAATGGATTCTGGATGTCGGAGGTTGTTTTTGGGGGAGATGCGAGGAGAAGGGTGGTTATTCAGATCTTTCTATTCATCTGCATTTTGACATGCTAGGCCTTTTATGCAGGAGTGGAGATGTTGAATGTCAAACAAGTGTTTCCCCAATAACTTCTCTTGCTGGAATGATCTTTTGAAGGGTCCTTTCGGATTTAGTTTACCTTCTGAAGTGGAGCAGGGACGGAACAAAGACATGTATTTCAAGTTGGGGAGTCAAGTGCAAGTGGTCTATAGCCACAGTGTTTTATTATGCTGCCTGTTTGTACTGCATCAGAGAGGGTCTGACCCTGTGACCTTCTGGATTTTTACTAAATTCAAATGATCTCTGAGTGGGGAGGGTTAAAATCTGGAGAAGAAGGGAAGTGATTATAAGAAGGTCAATTGATCAGCTCTTTAAATAGGTTTTTAAGCACTCTTTCTCCCATGAAAGTTAGTTTAGTTCTGTTTACTTTTTTATTGTGCATAGAGAAGATCTAATTTGGCTTTCAAATTTGTTTTCGAATAGGACAGTGGAGTGATGTGCATGTCTAATATGGATGGGACTTTGATACGCATCCCATTCTGAAGAAAACTTTAGTTACTGCTGCGTTGTATTTTGTCATTAAACTGCCTGGTAGTTAAGGACACTTTTGCATAATTAATTTTCTGTCTGTGAACATGGCATTCTGTATGGCTTGAATCTCTGGAGTAACAGTGCTGCATGCTGCTGTGGATATGGGTCACCAGTTTAGAACATGCGGTTGTTGAAGTGTTCCTTAAATCAATTCTTTTCACTTCTGTTTCAGTAAGATTTCTCATTAGGGGTCTTGAAAAAATCAAACAACTAAACCCCCAAATTCTCTCTAGGGGATAAATTATGTTTGAATGTTTGAAATACCTTCTTTTTAAAATATAAATAAGAGCTCAGGCAGACTGAATGAAGCGAACCTTTTTTAGAAGGACTTTCCTAAAGCTTTTCTGTGAACAGGTGATCAGTAGTCTGAAAAATGGTGCTATAAAATGTTTACACAGTTCCTGTTTGGACTCCATATTGGTGCAGGTAGTTTGTTCATCCTTATTTTTGTCTGACTCTGCAAGGCCAGGAAATTGAAGCAGGGAGGCTGTGGGCCTGAGCAATTAACACTGTCAATGAAAACTTCTCATGTAAACTATTGGTTTATTAAAGTAAATAGATGTTTCAGTAGTTTACAGCAGTAAATAATGTAATCTGTATTGTTTGGTGACAGTTAAAAACTCATGGAAGGTATAATCTAGCCTGAAGAAATCTTGTTAACTATGCTGCATCAGAAGAGGAGTGTTTTTAATTAATTTTGACACTCCTGTATACCTGCAACTGAATCCTTTGGGGCAGTATCTCTGTCAGAAGTATGTGTTACATGTTTAGCACTTGCTTGCATTGAACTTTATGGTTATGAATTATACAGCAGGCCATAAAGCTGCTTTAAAAAAATAGTAAAATTGCTTGGCTACTGCCTGAGTGCTGGTAAACTTCTGGCCCGTGGATTTATAGGCATCCAGTTTGCCTGAATGATCTCTAACCCAATCCTTATTGACCAAGGGAGGATCTTTCTTCCCTCAGACTTTCTCTCGTACCTCCAGGGACTCAGGTTCATGTTAACAGCAAAGACTGGTTCAAAGAAGGCATTCAGTAACTCAGCCTCCGCTGTATTTTCCATCACCAGGGCACACGCCTCATTCAGAAGCAGGCCCACATTTTCCCTAGTTTTCCTTTTGCTACTGGTGTACTTGAAGAAGCCCTTCTTCTCTGTCATGTCATTTGCCAGGTTTAATTCCAAGAGGGCCTTAGCCTACCTCATTGCATCCCTACATACTCTGGCAACATTCCTGTCTTCCTCCCGAGTGGCCAGTCCCTTTTTCCACATTCTGTGAACTTCCTTCTTCCATTTGAGGCTTTTTCCAGAAGCTCCTTGTTCATCCAGGCAGGTTTCCTGCCTCCTCTACTTGATTTTTATACCCATTGGGATGTACTGATCTTGAGACTGGAGGAAATGGTGCTTGAATAATAACCATCTCTCTTCGGCCCTTCTATCTACCTTCTGGAGTCCTAACCCATGGAATTTGTCCAAGTAGGTCTTTGAAGAGGACAAAGAGGAAAGGAATGGGCAGTGTTGCATGGTAGCTGTTTGACACCATGTCAGATCACTTGCTTGAATCACGAGGTGAAGTACAAAACACTTCTGCTTCTCTGGAGAATTAGCTCTTAGAAGGATTTGCTTTGCAGAAATCACTTGTGAGCAAAGGGCAAGAATAGTGTGCTGCCTTTCAGAGTAACAACTGTTGTGGAATTTACGTTTTGGTGCACGTCATGTCCTTGTCTATTTGCCCTTGTCTGTATTCCAGTGAGAGTTTTTTAAACATGAATTCTCTTGTTCTGGTTTTTTCACTAGTTTCAAGTTGGGAAATATTTTGCAAATAATAGTGAAGTTAAACTGGAATATTACACCAAAGTCCAACTAGCAGTTCACATTTAAGATGTTTTTTGAGAGGCTTATAGCTCTTGTCAGTGTCCTGTATAGGAAATAATCCTTTACTTCAACATTTTTTCTCTTTAAATCGAAATAATGACACACTGATCTATTAAAACTTCATATTCACTGTGTTGTTATAAGTGCTGATGCATCATATAATGTAAACATAGGTTAGTGAAATCTATAACCTGTTTACACTTGAGCATGTCCAGATACCTGTTTCTAATAACTGTGCCTAGTCTGGGGGGGTGGAATACCAAGCTTTGCCCTGAATTATTGACTGAAAAGGAAGTTAATTGTGATTGACCTGTGAGTATTTCTTTAAGTCTTTCCAGTTTTAGTAAGGGGAAAAAACAAAGATTCACTTTCTTTCCACAGGGCTGTATGTGAGACCATTTGGAACTTAATTAACTTTCAGGTCCTATTTTCCTGTATTTCATAGTCAAATAGCAGCTTGAGATCTGGCAGGGATATTTTGGGTAACAAGTCCAGCCAAGTATTGCCTTCACCAGCAGCTCAGACTCCTTTAAGGTAGTAGAGTTGCTGCTTTCTCTAATGTTGCGAGATGTTTTTTGTGCTTCTTGAAGTTCTAATATTTATTTTCTCTAATTTTCCAGGTGATCTTATTTATGCTGTTTTTAAAGTTCCCTTGTATTTTTTACCAAATTCTTTACCATGTTCTTTAAATTACAGTTTTCCCTGTTTCTGATGTTGAACATGGCTGCTCTGGAGAGCTAATGTCAGCTCCTTTCAGGGTTTTGTTTTGATAAGTTAAAAACAAGTCAATGTCAGAAAATAGATGAATGGCAGGAGTCTGAGGCTGAGCAGTCTAGCATCTCACTGCTGCAGGGAGAGGAAAGAAAAAACTATTTTTTTGCTACTAGTGGTGTACTAAGTTGTCTTGATCATCTCATGAAACCTCTCTGCTAAGGATTTGCTAGAAGTCCAGCTTTCTGTGTAACCGCTGCAATTTTCCACAGCTATCATCACTCACCACCCCTCCTTTGCCAGCCAGCTAAGGAGAAGGAATGGAAGTGCTGGGAGGCCTTTCCTCTTTGGAGTGATTTCTTCTGTCTTGTGGTGCTTTGTTAGTCATTGGCATTTTTAGAGGAAAGTCTACTTGTATTGTTTCTGCTTTATAATTTCTGATACTTCAAAAGCATAATTCTCCCATGGTAGAACTTGATTTCATGTGGTCTCAACAATGAAGGGTTGAATTGTGTGGGGTGGATAAAGTTGTTTTGTGTGGGCTTGGTTTTTGTGGGTTATTTTTGTTTGTTTTTGTTTTAGTTTTGCTTTTTGGTTTTTTTTTTAAGTACAAAAATAAATCAAGGCTATAATGTCAATGATCTGACATGTCATCAGGTACTGGCTAAAAAGCTGTGCCTCTTTAGTGGCTGCTGGTGTGTGTGTGTCTGGGTGTGGAGTTGTTGCTGTTTCGGGGTTTGGAGGGCAGGGTTGGGGATGATGTGCTGCAGAGCAGGCTGTGACTGGGTGAAGTGCAGTGGGTGACAGGAACAACTTGCAGCTTTGTATTTCTCAGTTAGTAAGGAAACTTAATCTTTCAAGAAATCTTAGTGCTGGTGAGGTGGCGGTCACTGGCAGAATGACGTGAGAAGAGTAAACAAGTCCTTCCTCTTTCAGCACAAGTCAGTTCTGTGACTTCAGCTGCCCCATCAAACCACTCTACTGGCAAAACTCTGCAATATTGCTATAGAATGGGTATACAGAAGGCAATAGTCTGATGTATAGCTCAGTTATAAAGACCCTGTCCTGGTTTCCTACCTCCTTTTGCAATGTTCTTGGTGTTCTTTGGGTCCCTGTGTGAGTCAGGGGAAGTAACCCAGCACAAGTCTAATCCCACAGAGGTGGAATAAAAGGTGGGCAATTTTCTGTTAGTGCCCCAAACCAAGGAAAGGAAGAGATACGCTGTCTTCCCCAGTCTTGGGGAGACAGGCAAGAGGATGATATTCCCGTTGTTAGCTTAGCTGTCATCTTTGTGCTTAGACATTGTGTTTTTTGTATAGACAAAAAAATGTCTTCCTTTAGGGTAAGTGCACAGAGTTGTGTGGGCAGGAAACGAATGGGTTCAGCATCACAGGAGCTGATGGATTGCTTTGTAGTTTATCCTGTAGACTGGAGAATTTGGTAATATTGCAGGACTCTGCAGGAAGAGCACGGACCTTTGTGGTGGCCTAAAGTTGTGCTTGCACATAACTGTTAAAAGGGCTAGTTACAATGCAGGGCTTATCAGGCACTGCCTTGCTGGTGTGTTCATGTGCTTAGAGACAAACAGCTTACTTGTAGTGATCTACCGGATTACAAAATATAAATGACTTCCCTAGAAAATAACTATGTTTTACTTAAACTGTAGTTTGTAGCTCCTAGAATTCTGTTAAAAACCCCCCAAGGAAATATCTTCTATTGTAAATATACTTCAATAATAGGAATAGCTTTTTCCAAGTTTAAAATGATTGCATGTTCAGAAGATTTTTCTGTGCCTTTAATGATATAACATGCTTTCCCTGTAAACTAGTAACATCTCTGTATGTACTCCAGAGTGTAGTAGCAGTGTAAGTGAATGCGGTTATAAAGTGTTGGGATGCATCTTACGGACACAGTAAACCCTGCTGGAAAAAAAGTTACATGACTTCAGCTTTTTTAACTAGCAATAAAATGCATGAACTACCTAAAGTGCCTCAGAATTTCCTGAGACTGCAAAGGTGAAGCTGGGGTGAAGCTTTAATTTCAGTGTGTTGAAAAATGAGCTCATGTGGGCTCTGTAGTTTAGAGATGCTGGGTGAGCAGTTGATTCTGCAGTCCAGAGAACAGGTGAATATTTTTTGTATGCTCCTGATTTCATTAATACCTTTTAAGTAGGGATCTGTAAGTGTGGATACAGCACAGTCTGACTAGAACACATCCCTGGTGGCTAACTAATATGTTCTGGTTTTTAAATTGAATGCAAATTAATAAGACTGAGAGTGAATAATATCTTGTGTTTCTCTTTGAAGACTTGTTGGGGAAGCTTAATCTGTCTAGTGGCAAAACCAGGTTTATTGTTTCCTATTGAAGTTGGCAGTAGTGAATTGCTGTGTTGATACCCCAGTATGAAAGCAAAAACTCTTCAGGTGACAAAAACCTCCTTTGGCAGATGTGCTAAATTGGAAGCGCAGCAAAGAATTTGAGGACAATAGCTTTTACAGGCAGGACAAGATGATAAATGCAGTTGGTACTGGGAGGTTCTGCTGTTGGTGAGTGTAGTGGTCAAGTGCTTGTAAGAAACTACTTGTAAAGGGAAAAGTCCTCTGGAAAAGGGGACATGTTTGGGGACATGTTACTGTATGCGAGTAGGCAAAACCAAATTAGGGAGGTTTATAGTAGTTCTAGGTGAGACTAAGAAGGCTGAAATGTTTTTAGACAGGGTCAGTCTTTAAATTGAAAATATAAAACTTTTTTTTTCCCCCAGATTTTATTGCCTTGAAGTCAGCAGGCTCAGACTAACTGTGTCTATCTGATCTTGCTTTTCTGGATAATCTTTCCACATTTCTGGGGTGAACTGATCTTTTTCTCTAATTGTTTTTCTGCAGAAATACCGCTACCAGGATGAAGACACCCCTCCCCAGGAGCACAGCTCTCCACACATTACCAATGAGGTGACAGGTCCAGAGCTGGTTCACGTATCGGAGAAGAATCTGTCACAGATTGAGAATGTCCATGGCTTTGTTTCCCATTCTCATATTTCGCCAGTAAAGGTAGGCATGTTTAAAGTTACAGTAAGAGTGAGCTGTTCTGGTATACTCTCCAGTGATACAGTTCTGTGGGGAAAAAAAATGCATGTGATACACCTGCTTCTGTTGTTTTTATGGAACTGCTCATTTGTAAAATTCATTTAATAGGTATTAAGGAATTGACTTGGTTCCACGTATTCTGACCAAACATGCGTGACAGTAAAAGGCCCAGGTAACAAATTTAGGTGACTTAAAGTCTTGGGTGCAGTTTTGAGGGGCACTGTAATTACTGCTGTCAGTTACCTTTCGGCTTTTCTGTCATCTCATGATCCCAAACACAATTCTGGGTTTGTTCCTAGTAAATATTTTAATTGAGGACCTATGTGGAAAACGTAACATGCCAAGTGTAATAAATTTCTCTGGAGTTTTTCAGTGTAGAGCATCATTATTCTCAGGACAGCTCCAGTTAAAAATTAAGAGGACAAACTGAGTATGGGGTTTTGGAGGCGGTTGTAGCAGGCAGGTTTCATTTACTGTGTTAGTAGCGAGACGTAGCTTAAACATTTTCTGAATAGCATAATATTTTAGTGTTCAAGACTAAATGCTGTTTTCTATAATACCTCTGAATCTTGATGGTTGTTTTGAGGAACGAGTGGACAAATGGTTTGATACTGGTACTTGGACTTCATAATGATGAGATGGGCTCACATTCCGGTGGGCTTGGAGCTTGTTTGTTCTTTGAGGTTTTTTCCCAGCTTTTAGCAGAAGTTGTGTGGTGGTGACTGGGTTTGGCAGCATACTGAAACAAGGGTAACAAAGTTTTAACAGAAGTTCTTTTGAACCTAGCTACATTTGCAGATCTTTTTTCTATTATGAAGAAAAATCTTGTTGAATGTATCACCTCTTTATAATGGACTTGTAAGGATTCTGCTGGAGGAACCAACAGTAGTGGGTTGAGTGTGTTTAGTAATTGTGTTCCAGCTTGTTCAGGATTTAAAAATGTATATGTTAGTGTTTGTAACTCCATAATGAACTATTGCAGTAGTCTTAGGAGCTACACAGCTGAATTCTTTAAGCCTGATGAATAACCTTTTTGAAGTGGGCTGTATTAACCTCTGAAGAGATTGCTAAAGGATGCCAATATGACAAACCTTTAATTTCTGAGAATAGCTAGGACCTCTGCCTTCTGTTGCTTATGAAGGCAGACACACATACTTTCATAGGTGTAATTCCCTGAATGCATTGATATTCAGAAATACAACACACTCTGTGTGCCATCATTACTAATAAAAAGAAAAGTCATTTGCCTATGGGAACTTAAGGTTATCTCTTTATTCATAAGCTCTTCTGAATTCATAGTGGGGTTAGTCTTTCGTTTCAGAAAGCATAAAGGGATCAAAAAGGGAAACTGTAAAACTGTCTGCGATCAAGTGTAATGCATTTCACAGTCCAGACCGTACTGAAATAAACCCGAAAATTCTGGAATGGGTGCATGAGACAGTTCCAAGAAATACATCTTCTTACTCGGTCTTATTTCATCGTACTTGACACAGTTCAAAGGGCTGTATGTTCCTTGGTTTCTTGCTGGCTGCCTGGATCTAAGGGAAACCAAACTACTCGGAATACGTCCTGTGTTTGACTTTCTTTCAGATGATTTTTACAAATAGCAACTACAGAAATACAGAAGTGAGGATTTGACATTGGCGATATTAACATTCCATGGAAGATGACTGAGTTTCTTATCTCTCTACAGTGTGAGTGATCTCTATTTTACAGGAGTCCTACCAGGCCGGCTCCACAAGCGAGCAAGGCTTGTGTTACATAGGACCTTCAATTACCTGTTGTAATTGAGCATCACCTCGCTACTGTAACTTTCTGTAGAGACACTGATGTAAAACCCAGAACTGGTTTACAGAAGTAGGTGTGGATGGTTGTACTCTGCCTTCCTCTGCTCCAGTGTAATCTGAGCTGAAAACGTCTTAGCTTTCTTGGGTTGTATTGAATGTACAAATCTGCTGCACTGCTCTGGAAGAAACTACTTCTCAGTTAAACTGTTATGGAAATAGAGATAAGCAACATCTAAGTATAATTACAAAATATGGTGAGGCCTTGTCAAAATGCTGCATATCTTAGGTCTCTCAGGAGGATTACTGTTATCTTTTTTCAGATTGGTAAATGCTCGGAAGTCACCACTTGATAGGAAAGAATGTATTTAAGGAAAACATCATTGTGCAACTTTTATTACCACGCGTCCGATTATTTTCAGGTTGCTACTATCTTTATTAATTTCAAAGCTGTGTATTGTAGAACTGATATTTCTCTAAGCTTTGCTCATCTGAAAACTGAGATGGGTGTTTCAGGTTTCAGTTGTTTCCCAGCATTTTGTGGAACTTTGAATTCTGATGCTAATTTGGCTACTGGCTTGCTTCTCTCCTGAAGAAATTAACTTCTTTGCATAAATCATTTATAATCAGAGCCTGAAATCTTAAGGTATTTAAAAAGAGGGATGCATCCATACCTGCATGAGCCCTGGGAGGTCTTTATGGGACCTTGAAGTAAAAGGCTGAGCTCACAAAACTTCTTTTCAGTCAGAAGATGGTTTGCTGAAGTTATTGGAATACATGCTGTTAAAACTTGAGGAATACATGCTGTTAAAACTTGAACTTCAGGATGTCAGACAACAGCAACCTTCATGGTTTTTTTTGTTTCATTAGTGACATAGCTGGTGCCTCTTCTGGCCTGATGACCTGCAGGAGATTTCATAGTTTTGGCATAGCTCCTGCTGAAAGTCAGTTTAGCACCACTAGCTCTGAGCCGAGTGCTTTGCGTAGTGTATTTGGTAGGCTGAGCTGATCCACTGCATCTGGACAAGGTCCTGACTAACATACAAGATCTGCTTTGTTCAATAATATCTTTTCTGAAGGAATGCAAGTGTAATAGTGGATGTTGTGTTTATTACACTAATAAATAATAAGAGAAGTTTGTTATTTTTTAATGCACTTGAAATTTCAAATACAGAACTACTAGTTTGAAGAACAAATATAGACAGATATGCTGCTTTTTAAGAAATGCCATGAAGGTCAGCAGGATCAGATTTTGAGGGATACCTTCTTCTGTAGTAAGCCCTCTGAGGTCTAGAGCAGTAATTCAGAACATGAATAGGAGGCAGTGAAGAAGGGAGATGCCTGGTTTTATCTACTTTACATTTTATTTGCAAGAGAAGCATTAAAATATTCTAGGACTTAAAGCAGCAACTTTCTTGTTCTCTGTTCCCTATTTAGTACTGTGAGAGATGGAACTCTCATTCTATAAAACAGCTTTCTTTTTTTTAATGTTTAATGGTAGAGAAAAATGACAACGTAGTGATATGGTCCAGCTTCAAATCCCTTACTAATATTCTGTCTGAAATGCTTTAAAGAATGCTTTGAGGTAGGTAAGCAGGCAGCTAGTACCAGAATTTTCTCCAGGGTAAGATTTCCACATTGCTCATAGAAACCTGAGATTATAGCATCAGGTTCCTGGAGTTATGAGATAAAATGGGATCAAGTGGAATTGACTTTGATGTAATTGAATATATTGCTACCAAGATCGACCACTAGATGGTGATGCTACAAAAGGATTTATTTCAGTTGTAAAACTGAGTTGATCTTCTCTATCATCCCTTCACTTGGATGTTTTTGAATTGAACATTTGTTTTTATTAACTCTGACTCTGTCCTAGATATGATCACAAACAAGTTTTTAAACTGTGGAGTGGAAGTTAGAGATATCTATCAAGGACAAAAATTTTGAGTAATAAATTATTACAAGGCTTTAAAATAATGGGTCATGATGTAATAAGACAAAGAAAACTCTATCTTATAAACTGCACTATTCTTTATTGAAAGAAAGCTGTTCATGAAAGGCACAGTATTTTATTTATAGCCCTATATGATGGAGCATTGCAATTCAGTATTATAAAGACTCTGACTGGGGCTTGTATACATTTCTGGATTATATTTGTCTATTTTACACTGATATTTGGGGCTGTTCTTTCAGTGGTAATACAGAAGCTTCAAAGAAAACGTCCAATTATTTGTAAACTACTGAATGTGTCTGGTATAGAAAGATACACCATGACTAGTGTGATAAATGTTAATATTTATCCTGCTCTGTAATAACTAGTTAAGGTTAAAATATTCACTGCAGTTCCATTATATCCATAATCCCTGTTCAGAATTTTCACAAGGCTGTTCTTAGAGTCTTCCAGGTATTTGCTAAGCTTGTGAATGATATGCTATGGCTGCCTGCAGTAACAGAAAGCTACACTTTTACTGATTCAGAGAAGTCTCTTCAGTTCTTTTTTCTTTAACCACATCTTTTTTTCTAATCTATCTCTGAAGATTTTCACTGTAACAACATTCTTCAAAGGGTGTGAGGAGAAATGCATGTGGGATGCTCCTTATACACATAGCAGGCATTGACTGCTGAAAGTAAGTGTTTTAGTTAGAATACTGTACCAGCTTTATTAGTCTAGTAAGGTATCTAAGATTGCTTATTCATGCTGCACAGTAAAATTTTCATTACTGAAAAGCACAGCCATAAGGAACTAAAGGCAGAAGTAAACCAGTTGAATATTTGGCATCTTTAGAACAGCTTTGTGCAATCATCAGCGAAGCAGCAAAACAGTCCAGGGATTGTGAGAAATAGGTTTGGGAGGAAACACGTTAGTCTTTAACTGAAGGTTATATAATTATGGACTCTTGTACATATTTCATGCAACACACTTGGCTACTTTACTGTTCTCATGTGTTCACAGAAATTATCATCTCTGCACAAGTGGTGCTGGGAAGAGACAATACCGAGCAGATCAGGCCGTGCATTGATTGGCCTTCTTTTATTTCTGGCTGGCTGTTTGATCTCCTTCCGGCTGAGTGCTCCTCTGTTCTGCCAGAGTACTTGAGCTTCAGACAATGCAGTAAAAATCCCGACTTGCCTGCACCAGACATATTTTTAAAAAATGTTGTAGGCATGTGGATTGATGCTGCTTGCCCATTTAAAGCACAGTGATGGAGCCTGCTGTGGTTACATAAACATTTCAGTGAGGAAAAGGATGCCTTTTTAACATTGCAACATAAAATGCAAATGAGTTACTGCTTTACTATCTTAGAACAGTGAAGTATTTCCAACTAAGGTGAAATGCTGTTCCCCAGTGAAAAAAAGCTGTAAGTTTTACCCTCATATTGTAACTGCAAGACTCTTTTTGCCCAGATTGAAGTATATAGAGCTGGGTCTGAAACTAATATCAGAATGTGTGGAATACCTTTGAACAAGTAGCTTTGCTCCATGCCAGTGCCCCTCTACTTATCTGTGTCTACTAGCAGTGTCAGATGTGGGAAAAATTAAATTTACTCAGACTTAGTTTGCATTAGATTGAAAGACCTTTATTAGAATAAAAGCAGTGAAACAGAGTTTACCTTCTTTGGCTCCGCATTGGAGCTGGGATGATGTAGTGGGGAGGGAAGGATTATTCTGTGCTTACACTGTTAGGTAGTGAGACAGTCTGGTTGGTCTTTCCATTTGCCCTAGTGCTGTGATGCTGTGTTTGTTGGGCAGGAAGTATGCTTAGGTAGCATACCTTTCCTCTTGCTTAGAAGTTTCTGTGCCAGGTACTCCATACTCGGTGTAGCATACACAGGGTTTCAAACAAGTTTAGAATAGTGGATCTTAGTGGTACCAAACCTTCTCCATGGCAGGCTTTGTAATCTTGCTACAGCAACCCAGCTGACTACCTGCACTGTAGTTTTACTTCGTGAGACAAATGTCATGTGCCTGCCTAGTGTATGCTTGCTTTTTTTCATCTTTAGACATCTTTGGAGAAGTATTTCCAGGACCTAATGGTATTTAAGCTTATTGGTTTTAAATTAGCTCTGATATGAAACTGCTTATCTGTTAGTGCTGCAATGCTGTACAGCAGTCTGCTTAAACTGGCTGTGGTGTCAGGAATGAAATATGGCAAGTTGGTCTTTGTTCTTAAAATAGCACACAGAAGGGAGAGGGGAAATAAGAACTTACTTTCATTTCTGTACTGGCAAAACATGGTGGAACTATTCTGAAGAGCAAAATCAAGGAGTATGTGGAGAAAATGCAGATCAGAAAGCAATGAAAGCATTGTAAAGAGAGGTTTAGCTGCACAAATCTCTTTGAGCATGTGCATAAAGATCTTTTGATGCAGGTTTCTAGGTTTTCTTTGATGCACAGAATTTATCAAAAAAGCTTACAGAGGAATTTAAGCTTTCATGGAATAAGAAAAAAATCTTGGTATTTGGATTTATTTTTTTTTTAGAGTAAAAAACTAATACAAGCCAACAACAAAAGGAAAATGTACAGTGAGAAAGAAGATCAGTAACCATGGTGGATGGAGGTTACCAGAAGGATCTTAGAAGGACTTGTGTTGTCATTGCATCGTCTCAGGGGAATGAGAGCTCAGGTTGTAACATCTTAACGGAACGAACATCTCAGTACTCAAGTTATGGTCAGAATGGTAAATGGAATACAAGGAATAGCTGGAGAAGCAAATGGGGGAAAAACTGCATTATTTTATCACTCCAGAAGTCTGCACGGTTCCTTATCTTGATGAAAAAGGCATATCAATCCAGAAATGGTTCGTAGAAAAGGAGTAAGAGTGGTCTGAGGGAGAGGGCAGCTACTGTACAATGAAAGATGGATCAGTTTGACTCTCAGTTTGGGAAAGGACTGAATTAACAGGTATCAGTAAAACTACAGTCAGTAAGGTGAGAGTCACATGAAAATACCCAGGGAATGGTTATTTCAGAACTACAAATGAGTGGGTGATAGTTATAGTTGCCTTATAGCCCCTTTATTGCAGGACAACCTCCTTTCCCCATGATCCTGAATTTTGTGCAGATAAGCTTAATAGGTTCCTTTCTCTCTATCTTCCCTCCAGTCTCCCCTCTTTACTCAAGTGTTTGCCCAGGAGTCTCTTAGAGCTTCTGTTAAAGTAGACTGCTCTGTTCACTGTGAGAGTTTTTCTGCTCTCAGAGAACTGATGGTCTTTCAGCCATGCATGTTCAAGGTTAGCCAGCGGTCAAGGTAATTGTAACTTCCTCTTTGTCCTGGTACATTTTCCTGCTTACATTATTTCCTGAATCCTACTCCTGCTTGAGCAGGTAGGTGAGATTATCCTGAAGGTGAAGATGCTTTTTTCCATTTATAAATTAAAGATCAGTTGATGTGTGATTTACAAGATTGGTTGTGATAGCGAGAGGGTTGCAGTCTGTTGCTTTCTTTCAAATGGAGACCTTTCGAAAGCTTTGAGACATCTTCATCAGGAAGACAGTACTTCTGGAGTTAGGAACATACCTAGAACAGTAGAAATTATCAAGAAAAATGTAGAACAGACCCTCAGAAATACGTATTTTTAGACTAGTGTCATACCTCGGTGCTCACGCATGAGAGGAGGTGCTCTGCAATCTTTAACTAAAATTCCTTGTCTAAATTCATGATAGATTACTACTTTTAAACTTCCTGTAATTGAACAATATACAAATATGTGCAAGAGTGTCATTTTGTGTCTTAGAAGCAGTTGACCAAATCTGCCCCTTTCTCAGTATGGATCTGCTCAAGAAAGTCTTATGAACAGAAACAAGAATGAAAAACTGTAACAGATGGGCCATGGATTAATCCAAACATTAGAACAACCTAAGATACAGTAATCAACATCAAGTCTACTTAATAACTGGCTATACTCTTTTTGCCTGAGATTTCTTCTGAGCTCTCAGTGCAGCTGGGTTCATTCTGATCACTGAAGAAAGTCTCAAGCTACCTGCTGGAAACACAGGATGTTTTTATCAGTCTGGCGTGCCAAAAAAATGGGCAGGAGATTGATGAACAGGGTGTGGAAGACCAGGCAGTTTAATCTGCACAGACTGGTAGGTTGTCTGAGGTGAAATATGAGTAATAATGCAGTAATTTTTATATTCAATATTTACACTAAAATGTAGAGTAATCATGCTAGGATGTTTATAAGGTAGTTTCAGCAGCAAAAATACCTACTTTTTATTGACTATCTCAATCATGCCTGAGCAAGGGCTGTCCTGTATCTCAAGTAGAAGCTAATATGGGCTTTCGAATGTGTCACAGAAGAAAGGGTTATCAATTTCTTTTTCCACAGTAGCCAATTTGAGTGTACTTGGATTTGGGCTTAGAAGATTGCTTATACTTGTTAAGGAGACTTAATTTTTTTTTTCTGGGGCAACAAATTTATTAAATACAGAATTCTGAAAAGTGTAAAAAGTAAACATGAAGTTATCTACATTTTTCAGTGGTGTTTTTTTTTCCCCTGCCTGGAGAGTTGAAGTTATATAGACCATATTTAAATTGAGTTCTGGACATTTCTCTTATCACTATTTATTGGTAAAAAACCCCGAAATGGTGGTGAAAATCAAGTCCCTGTCATTGTTTAGGTGGTTCTTGAATTGCCTTCATAATTATCTAAGTTTATTCCTTTAGGATCTGTGCTTATCTTAGCCAATATTCTGTTGAGCAGGAGGGTAATAAAATTAATATCAGGCATTTTTCAAATGCTTCAAGGATTTTGTTATCTCAGTTACCCTTTTTAAACTGCTGTTTGCATATACAAACAGCTGTGGTGCTCTGCTTTTTTAATTTTAAGGTATGCATGTTGCTTTTAAAGCTATGTGCAGGAAGAATTGATCTTTGAGATGAAAATACGGCATTATGTCATGTTTTATCTTGTGCCAGCAAGCTAACAGTAAGAATTGGCACAAGTGCAAAGTTAGAGGAACTGCGTTCCAAGTATTTGATGTTAATTTTTAAATCCAGTAACCACTGTGATTACGATGTCTTGCTAATGGGCCACAGAACAAATGTTATTCTGCTTTCACTACAAATACAAACGTATCTTGCAGCAAGTTTATTAAGCTGTAGAAAGGTATGAGTACTAACATAGAAGCCTTCACTTATCTGCTCTTCTGTTTTGGAGTGTGTGTGGGTTGGGTTGGTTGTTTGGGTCGTTGGGGGTTTTGTCGTTTTCGTTTCTGTTTTGTTTTGTTTGGGCTTTTTTTGGTGGGTTTTTGGGTGGGTTTTTTTTGTGTTTGTTTCAGTGTTTTTTGTTTGCTGATGTTTTTTTCCTCCTCAATTCTTGCCTCACTAAGTAGGGGCCTTTTTGTTTTGCTGTTCTGTTTGGCTTTGGTTGGTTTGGTGTGGGTTGCTTCTGTGGGTGTTTGTTGTTGGTTGGTTGTTTTTACCCCCAGCAGTTCAATATCCAGAATATGAAAAAGGGATGGCAAAGTTCTCATCTCCCTTTAGGACTTCCTGAGGTTCCCTGGTGAGCCTTCACAGATGCAGTTTCAGCTACCACCTCTGCAGTGATGATTCTTAGATGGTCTCCTTTCTCTGGATACTTCTTTTTCAGTCTAAATAGCACTTGCTCTGGTTTATACTTGAGGTGTTTGACCTTCTGTTGAAATGCTCTTTAACCAAAACAAGCCCTTGTTTTTACTCCCACCCGTTATTATTTTGACTGTACAAGTGACCATTCTTCTAGTCTGGACTCCTTGGCGTTATCCTGCTGTTGTGCCATGTTGACAGTTATGCCTTTATCTTCAGGTTGCCTTGTAACTTGAAAAAAATTAGGGTTTGTCTCAGCACCACAATACAGGCTCCTTCTAGAAATAACTGCAAGTGTATCTTCTTAAGCATCAGCAAATCTTGCTCAGTATCATTAACATCCATATGGAGTGTAGGTGACACAGATTGCTGCCTTGGATCCCCAGCATGATTGCATAACCTCTTCCTGAAGTACTCTTCTGGATTTGTGTCTCCAATGAAATTAAATCATCATAGCCTCACTTTTAGGAGTGTGTGTGTCCATACGAGCCTTGCCTGAGCTGCTGATTTCTAAAGTCTCTGTCAGCGATGCCATAGTTGATTGTTGGCTGGATGGGAATCATCCTTGAAAGAAACTCCCTTAAAGCACAGCAACATATGTCACATCCAGAGAGACTGACGTAAGGGGGAAAAAAAAACCTTAATGAAAAAAAAACCCCCTAACTAACAAAAAAACCAAGCCCAGAAACACACAACCAACAAAAAAAACACCCCAAAAAACCCCCTGAAACAACAAACAAATAACCCCAAGCATACTTGGTGCATTGCTTGTCCATATACTGTGGTGTTTCCTTTCAGAAGTTTCAATAGCACTCTCCTATGTAACTCTCCATTTATGTGAGTATATCTACGTGTAAGTGAATTCTTGAAAGATTTTTTGGAAGTTCTACTAATATTCATGTGCTCTCAGATCTTTCAAAAATGTGTGGCAGTGTCAACATTCAAGGTCATCTGGAGAAAGCAATAAAAAATGTTTTCACTTCGACTCTTTATAGAAAGACTCAGAATTCAAAGTATGTAATTTGGGGTTTATTCCAAACATCTTCAATCACAGCTGGGGATTAAGAAATTTTCCCAGTAATAAATTCATAGGCAGTTTTCCAACTAGGTATTTTCATTTAGTCTGGAAGAAGAAGGTAGGGCTCAGGTAGAGCTGCAATCTCCCCATGAAAAGAATTCACATTATTAAAAGCCTGTCCATTTAAAAGGGTCATTGCATCTGCTGTGTCTCAGGCATTTCTTTGTGTCCACTATCTCTCTTATGAACAGAGCCTTGAGGACACTGCACAAGTCAGGTGGAGTTTTGTATGACTTACACTGATAAGCTGTTGTATTTTATGAATATTATTAAAGTGCATCTTAAAGATGTGCTTGGAATATCTGTATGTGATCTGTTACTGAGCTGTACCGGCCACTGGATGTAAACAGTGCATTGATCTTCTTACCACAGCTTTAAATTAACGTACTTATTATTTCTGCTTGTAACGTAAGCTGTCAGGAAGCATTTGTTACACAGAATAAGATAGCTGTCAGGAAGAATTGGTTAAGCAGACGAGTGTATTGCACCAATAAAAATATGTGAGGGGATTTGGTAATCCCCGATGAAACGTCGGTGGATTGCAGTGCAGTTGTGCTGTTGGAAATTGTGTCGGTGTTGGAAGGACCTTTCCTGCCTTTGTTCATCACATGGAGTTTAATTCTTGCTGAAAATGTTTGCCCTGGTGTTATGGTTGTGATTGTTAGAGCATTTTGTGTGGAAATACCCAAGCAGCAGGTTTGATAACTTTCTGGTGGATTCCTGGAGGCAAGCTTGTACCGAAAGCCTTGACACTTAACTGCCTTCCGAAATGATTTCTCTGATAGGAGCTGGAGGATTTTTTTAAACGGTTTGATATAAAAATTTGGATGGTGAGTTCTATAAAGTAGCTTGAATTCCACATGATATTTTAGATCATTGCTGTGTGAATTCAGTTTTACTGTGAAGAGAGCAGAGAAAATGCGCACCGGCCATAGCAATCACACTCGTGATTTGAATTGGAAATCAGTCATGTTACTGAAAATTCATTAGTGCATACTAAGAATTTTTCATTTTTTGCCAGTTTTTATTTCTGAGGAATGACGTTGGATCACAAATGCTTTCACATTATGCTTACAGCCATCGCAGAATTTTGGGAATAGGCTTTGTTATCGTGCCTGATGAATCGTAGAATGGCATAACAACAGGGTGCTGCCTTTCAGTGTTTAATCTTAATATTGCTAATCTTGGTGGTGGAAAAAAACCCATCAGAACAGCCCCAGTAGAAATCCTTTGATATGCAACACAAAATAACAGTTCTGTGGTGCTGTGATTGCTTCCCTCTGTACTGCAGTTGGTTCGTGCACTGAGGAGGAAAAAGAAGCAAGCAGTCCTCTCTTGAAGGTTTTGTTCTGAGCAAGGTGTATAAGGTTTTTGCTTTGTGGAACATTTTCAGAAAGACAGGCTCAGTGAACAAGTGCAGTTAGTCTGCAAGCTCCCCGTTTGGTTCAGTTCAGGTTTGATAATTTATGCAGGCAAGGAAGTGAAAAGATGCTATTGGATCTTACTAAAGGCAGTGATTGAAAGTTGGTTATTTTTGATCCGTGCTTTCTCCACCCCGTAGCTGTTATCATCCACCGCCATCCTCAGAGCTGTGGGGCTGTAACATTGTGCTGTACCTGCTACCCAGTTTCTCTTAAACATCTGTTGTCAGCTAGGAAGAGAAAACAAGCTTTTTGGTCCTGTGGGTTCTGAAAAATAAATACAGGAAAAACATTTCCTTGCTTTTTAACAAAAAACTGCTCAAGATTACGCTTAGCGTTGTAATTACAGGTGGAGAAGGGATGTAGGGGGTGCAAAAGCTTGGAAGAAAAATAGCATCAGCTATCAAGAATTTTGTTTTCCTGCTTGTAAACAATGCTGCTGCTGTAATTCTATCTGCATTTTTTTTTTTCCCCTCCCTGCTCATTCACCGCTCAGCAGCTGGTAGGGAAGTAAAGACTGCCTGGCAACCACCTGCAGAGCTGCAGAGATGAATTACATTTTCGGAAATAACACACTCCTCTATTCCCGCGCCAGCCGAGGCAACGCTAGCTCGAGCCACAGCTCTGTAGGCCCAAAGCACAAGCAGTGGGCAAAGAAAGGCTCAACAGATGAGTTACGGAATGAGCCTTCCCGTTGGCAGCAGATAGTTGCATTTTTCACTCGGAGACATGGTTTCATTGACTGCATTTCTGTTGCTGCCAGCTCCACCCAGGTAATATGCCACTTGTTGAAATGACTGTCTCTGCATGTTTTCTGGTCACTGGCTACTCAGAAATATTAACTCTGTGGCTGTTGTTTGTATGTGCATGCTTTCATACCTCTGATAGGAACGGTGCTTTCTGTCTGCTTTCATTTTCATGTTTTACAGAGCTCTAGATCATTTTTATCATTGAAGCATAGAAATAGAAACACTAAATGAGGTCTGACTTTTATTTCAGTTATTCTGCAAGTGATAAGCCTCCAACAAAGATTAAATATGTGATATTTTAATGAAACAGTGAAATACTGAAAGATGTAGTTTACATTCTCCTGCCTGGCTCTGGGGGGGAATAACGTAGTTAAGAATTACCAATGCCATATCTGTAGTAAGACAACAAGTCAAAGTTGACCTGTTTCGTGGTCAGGTAGTTCTTTTTAAAAGATTACAGAATTTAAAGTCTTAATACAAAAATTCTAGTCTGCATCAGTTTTCTGGGGTTTTTTTTTTGTTTGTAGAAAATCCATAAATAGATAAAGGAATGCCTGCTTTACATACAGAGTGTATGTTTAATAATGCAGTCTGTAAGAAAAACATGCCATTTTTCAGCTTCACCGTGAATCTGCTGCAAGTCATGGTTTTATTAATCACCTTTAAAAGCCAGGTAAAAAGAGGCAAGACAATTTTTAAGTGTGTGAATTGGGAGTGGCTTCTTAAGAACTGAGAGAAATTTAAACTTACTTGCATTAGCAAATTAGTGTCTCTGGATAATATGACCAAGAAAGATCTATGTAACAATACTGACATGTCAGAATTATTTGAAAATAATTTGCTTGCTCTCAAGCTAAATTCAGCTTTAGTCAAGATGCCAGTTAACCTGAAGTATTACAAAAACTTGTTTAAAAAAGGGGGGGGGGGAATTCTTAACCTCAGAATTTTTATCTATTGGTAATTGTTTCAAAGGTGATAAACTTGCACTTCCTCTTAAGTCAGCTTATTGCTACCTGTTTTTTGCTTGTGAATTTAGAGTAAATAGTGAAGAGGAGATTGCAGAGGGAGATTTTCACTTTCTTGTTGCACATATACGTGAGTGAGGAGGGATTCTGTAGCTTCTCTAATGGGGTTGTTATACAACTGCAAGTGATGCATTAGGTTGACATAACAGTGTTTAAGTACTGTTATTTTTTAAGTAAAAATATACGGTATTAACCTTTTGAATAAATAGGGTGGCTCCTATTTGTTTAATGGTTGAACAGGTAATGCTGGAGTGCAGTAAACTTGCAGTTGGACTGGCTAGTCAGGACTAGAAATTTGCTGATAAATAAAATACTGAATAGCCTCTGCTATGAGAGTGAGTTGTGCCAAAGGTCTGAGATCCCTTCAAACCAAAGCTGTGTTGCTGTGGATATCCCACTGCTCATTCTGGTTTTCTGCTATGAAAAGGCTAGCTTGCCTCTGAAAGCCTGCCAGTTAGTTTTTTCATGTCTGATAGTTCTTCTGTTAAAAGAGCTGCTTCTACATGTTAATGACCAGAGTCGGGGGGGAGAGAACATAAAATATTTTGAAGTGACTGTAAAAATACTTAATGAGCACATTCAGAAGTAATGCACTGAAAACATGAAGCTTCTTGAAGCCTCTTCCTGTAGAAAGATGCTGTGCTATCCTCGTATCTTATCCACCCATTGCAGTTGTTCTAGCCTCAGGGAAGGAGAGAGACATTTTGGGATTGCTTGTTGTGCTATGATTTTGATTTTCAGTTCTCTTCAGTTTTTGTTCTGTGGTGTAGCATTCTGAAAATTCCTGATGACTTCTATTTGTTCATTTAAGATTAATTCCCATCGCTTGAATGTAATGACATTTGCAGAGTCCAAACAAATAACGAGGTGTGGTGTACCCTGTCGGTCGGAATTCTGCTTCTTATGATGGGCTTTAAAAGAGTCTTGCTATTGTGACATCAGAGTTTTAACATGCACAAAATCAAACTGATGGGTTTGCAAGTACTGGTCTCCTGCCCTCCAGAACCTGCTATACAGCACCCAGTTTTAGCTGTCCTTTCATTTGCTAGGCTTCCTTGCAGGGGATGATGTGGAACGGTGATACTTGCCTAGTTCCTCCCGTCAGCAGTGAAAGGGAAATGACTCCTGGAGACGGGGCTGCATGTCCCTGTCTTTCTCTGGGGCTTGCAGCAGATCAGCCTCACCCCAGCAAGGTGGGAAGAGGCTTTTTGCTAAAGAAGGGACTGTGGATTTTCAAGTATTCTTTGAGTAGGGGGTCATCTGCCTTGGGTCCAAGTTGGTGATGGCTATGATAGCACTGGTTTCTGCAGTAGTTACTGGTAGGTTTATGCCCCAAACAACACAGTGTGCACAAATGCATCGCGGCATGGAGAGCTAGTCAGGAGTGAAAGGCTCTACTTGGTATAAAAAAACCCCCCAGCACCTAAAGACTACCAGTCCATTTTCAAACATGAAAAGTGTCTGTCTTACCAGTATTGCCCCTTTTTAATGTCATCTGAAGATTCAGATTACCCATCTGTCATAGGAGGAAGGCAGCAGTGGGAGGAAGATGGCGTGAACAGGTTCAAACCAAGACAGTGAGGGCATCATTCAGGCTCTCTGCTTGTGTTCTGCCATGACCAAGGTCTCCAGGGTGCTTGGTGTGGGACTTGAGGTGGTTGTACTGATTTGGTGCCTTTGCATCACCTCAGTGACAGGATTTCAGTGAGCAGACACTGCAGGGTGTCCGAGGGTGACAGGAGTTCCCAGGGGGTCAGTACCTGTTTGGTTTGCGGCGGAGGGCTGCTGGGGAGGGAGGTAGCAGTGCCTTCCTGCCCTGTGCCAGCCTCTCCATGAGTCTGGGGAAGCTGATTTAACATGCTCAGCATTTAAGGTTTTATTGTTTCTTCCTTCTGCACTCCTTGTGATGAGTTAGTTTCTTGAGGAGAAGAATTAGGGAATTTGATCAGAAGCTCGTCTTTACGTTTTTTGTTAGCAAACTTCTTAATATCTTTAATAAAAGCTAAACTTGTGGCATAAAATGCAAGATAAGGACAAAAACCCTAACATGCAACTTGATGCTGTCACCAGAGTAACTAAACCATGAGTCTAGTAAATATATAGTTATGCAAATGAAAAATACTGGGTAATGTGCTGTCCTACAAAGCCATAATGCATATTGCATCAACCGAGAGAACTGAATCTAGGGCAGTTCTTTCCCCCCAAGTGTTTCCAGAGCCCTGAGAAGCACCTGCTCCTGACAGTGAATACAGCTTTCATGTCTCAGCATTTTAACTGTCAGGGGCATTTGTCTCATGTTTCACTACAAATTCAGAAGCTATGGTTTGTCTGAAACTCCTGTGGCACTAAACGGGTTCTAACAGCAGTGCACGTAGTCTGTTCTTAGCACGTAGCATGGTATAATATGCTTCTGGCACTGAAAAATTGTTAAGCTCCTTGAATATGCTGTGTTGATTTAAACTTCTGGCTTTTAGGACACATTTTAGGAGAGGAGGGCAGGAAACCCCTCCTACCTCCACTTAACCATTTCCAAAAATTAACCTGAAATTTCAAAGCTTATCAACTGCTGTTCTGAGTTGTTTGAGCCCACTCATTTGCTGTCTTTGTAACTCTTAAGATCTTGATAGAAGCTTAGGGTATTACTCCTAGAATATTGCTTTCAAAATCATTGACATATTCTAAACAGTTTAAACTCAAGCATTGAAGGGCTGTCTCTGGAACCTTTGGTTCATTTTGTAAACGCTTCCTAACTGCATACAGTGGAAATGGAAACTGCTCAACAGTTCAGAGAGCTGTGCTGGTTCCCTCTGTAGCCAATTGTCTCTTCTCTGATGAGGTCAACTGGTAGGCCCGGGGAGTGCTGGGGGTGTGATGCTTCAGTCCCAAGACCCCTGTGCCTCTAACAGTGAGGTGTGCTGCTCCAGTTAAGCTCTTGCAGCAGGGCAGTGGTAAGGACTGAAGTGCTGCTCTGCCTGCCTGCGGGCACTGCTTGCTGCCGGAGGTGCTGTGGGTTCTGCTTCCCCTTGCCTGGCGAAATCTGGTAAGCAAAGGGGGAAGGGGCAGGGAATGTTTGGCTTTTGGAGTACTGTTGCTGCGGCAGGGGCTTCGTCTGCGTTGTGCCCAAGGCTCTGAAACTTCAGGCAAGGCAAGCACCAGATCCTCTCTTAATCCAGTGTCTTTAACTCCAGGTAGTAGTTTGGGAGGGCTGAGTCTCACTGTATGAAGCCAAGCGCATGAAAGCCTGTGAAAGAGGTAGGATTCTTCAGGTCTGGTATACAGCTTTGCTAATTAATTTTATATTGTGATAGTTGCCCTCTGGGTTGAAGCTTGTATTGATTGACAAAGTGTTTTCAAAGTCAAATACAGGCCAGTCTGTATTTCATCAGCTGTCATCTTACTAAATAGCTCTAGCATGGCTCCTGTGGTATAGCATTTCTGTTGTGCTGCCAAAGCTGCTGTATATGTTTCAGTTAATACGATTATTAAATAAGTGATTGTCTGACACAACCACTGAATCTTCTTCCATCTTCTTCCTGTCGTGTTTTGGTCCACATCACTAAGAGCACGCTCATTTATGATTAAGGGTGCGCAGGATGTTTCTTTTAGTTTGAAGAAGCTAATCAACAGAAATGTCCTAAACAGAATGGTCTGTGCTCATCTTTGGGAACTGGCATGGTACCATGTGGTGTGCCACTTAACAGACCTTTCATGTGAATCTGGCTAGTAGTACTGATAAACTGGTGTCCATGGCCTTTCTGGGATTTGCAATAACTCAATGAGATGAATTGTCCTCTTAAACAAGATCAATTGTGATCTTTAGGTGCACACTAGCTAGGCACTCTCTTTTGAGAAGACTGTGGTTCTCTTTTCTGAGACCTCTTTGGGGCCAGTGATTTCCCCTGCTCTCCAAAACAGAGGAGGTGCTTGAATTGATCTTTCTGATGAACACTTCGTTATGGAGCCAGCAGTGTGCCCAGGGGGCCAAGGCCAGCAGCATCCTGGCTTGCATTAGAAATGGCGTGGCCAGCAGGAGTAGGGAGGTGATTGTCCCTCTGTATTTGGCACTGGTGAGGCCACACCTCAGTGTGTTCAGTCTTGGGCCTCTCTCAGGCAGACACTGAGGTGCTGGAGACTGCCTGAAGAAAGGCCACAAAGCTGGTGAAGGGTTAGAGAGCAAGCTCTGTGAGGAGTGGCTGAGGGAACTGGGGTTGTTTAGCCGGGAGAAAAGGAGGCTCAGGGGAGACCTCACTCTTTCCAGCTCCCTGGAAGCAGGTTGTAGCCAGGTGGGGGTTGGTCTGTTTTCCCAAGTAACACGCGATAGGACAAGAAATGACCTCAAGTTGCACCAAGGGAGGTTTAGGTTGGACATTAAGAATAATTTCTTCACAGGAAGGGTTGTAAGGCCCTGGGGGAGGCTGCTTGGGGGAGCGGTAGAGTCACCATCCCTGGAGGTATTCAAAAGCTGTGTAGATGAGGGATGTCCTGCTGAGGGCCTTGGTTTAGTGGTGGCCTGGCTGGTTGGTGTTGATGACCTTAAAGGTCTGTCCTAACCAAAATAATATGATTCTACGTTAAAAATTTTCTGAGAAGCAGGTAGGGTAGGCTCTTGAACTCTTCCCCGCCCCCCCCCCCCCCCCCCCCTTTTTTTTTTTTTTAATTTTCTGAGAAGCATTTTGATCAGTTGAGATTTTTATATGAATGTTTGAATCGTTTTATCTGTGTCAGATTTTTTTTTCCTTGTTTTCAGAGGTGGTTCTGTCCTGTGTAAATTACTTGGTATAAAATAAACTCCTACTCCCTGATAGGGAGTGACATGACAGTTCTGTGTGGAGAACCTTTCGCTGCTCCCCTGGGAGTGAGTTCAAACTCATGTTTGACATGCTGCTGTTGGCTGAACTTCAAGCACAAGCATCTTGTAAAGAATTTCCAGTACAGCTCTCTTTTTTTTTTTTCCCCCTCTTCTTTTTATTTATTTTTTTTTTAACTTTAGTAGATCCATAAGACAAAACTGACAGGAAAACATCCACCTCTTGTGTGATGCATCTGATGTGCAATTGAAATGAAGAGCCTCATCCTTGTTTATTAGGATAACTGCATCATTCACACTCTGCTTATCATGTAATGGCTCTCTAGCAGATGGGTCCCAGTGGATGCTTTCCTCCCTTAAGGAAGGATGCTTCCTTGAGTGCTGTTTCTAATGTGTCTCCCCAAATTTCATTCAAGTGAAGAGTGCATAATTCTGCATATGATTGCAGAAACACTTAAAGATTTCTCCAGTTAGAATGCAAGAGAAATCCTTCTGATCAGTTGTGACTGTTGCTGGTCTCAGGATCATGGACAAGAGCAACAACAGTACGAAATACATCAGCAGACTTTGAGAAGGACATGATCACCCTGACAGATGTCATGTTCATGTTAAGGGACCCTCCCTCCCTCCGTTTTATTCTGTACTAAACAGATAGGAACATTCCTGGTTCGCATCACAGACTCAGTCTTGTGCCATTTGTCAGGGAAACTTGGGCAAATGTCCTGCCCAGGCCAGACTCAGTGCTGAGGCCTGGCCTGCTAAATACCACCCCCACCTAGCGAGTCTTCCCTGAATCCGAAGTGTGCCTTTTGAGGACCTGCCTTTTCTGGTTTGGTCCAAAGTAGCATTAGCAACAGTTGCTTCTATACCAGTCAAAACTGACGAGGTCAATATTCTCTGAAATTAGTCTGTCTTAAAAAAAAAAAAAAATAGAGAGAAAACTTTGTCTACTCTTTCATATACTCAGAAAGCTGCAGTATCTTTTAAACTATATCTTTGTTTACCTGGGATCATCTCTGGGCACTTGAAGCGGTCACCTCGTGCTACTAGTGTGAGTTTCTTCCAGGAACTGCTTGGAGTCCAAGCCAACAAGCCCAGCAGTCCCTCCTGACTCTGCTGAGCTGTGCTGGTTCTCTGTTCCTCAGTCATCTTTTACAAATGTCACCTACTAGAAGCTGCTGCTGGAATAGATCCTAAAGTTGTTAAAGTTCTGTTCTAATCTCCGCTTGACCAGCGTGGCTGATTCTTATCTTCTGGTGAGGAGAAGGCCCCTGGTCCACACCGATGTGCATTTAAGAAAACCTGTAACAGGTTTTGTTTCGGGGAGGTGGAGTAGGAGGCAGCACCTCTTCCAGTGGGCTCTGATGCTTTTCTCTTGCCTTTTTTGAACGTCCTCTCACGTATCATGGCCATGTAGTGGTTTTTTCCCCCCTAAAAAACTGTCAGGCATCTTAAAATTTTTACAGTTCCGTCACTTGCTTTTTGAAAGACTGGAGTCTTCCTTCCATGTACTGTTTTTTTGTGCACAGACACACACACACACGGCTCAGTGTCAAAAAGTCCTCTGGAGGACTGCAATCCATGTAAAGCAAGGATTCCTTTCTGTAGCTATCTTCTGTGGTTTGCAAAAATCTTTGCCACCAACCGAAGCACTTCTGGACTTGTTTTCCACTTTGGTATTCCTCAGGGTGTCTCTGTGCTGTTTATTGCTGTTCCATGTGACTTTGGTTGTCAGTATTGAATTTCATCTCGCTGCCTGTAACCCACTTTGCTAATACATCAGGCTTGCTCTACAGCTGCCGTTGTGCATTTGATGCCCTTCCTTTTTGTGTGTGTGTGTTTAGCTGCACGCTAGGATGTAGCTGAGCTGACTTGTTCTCTGGACAGATAACAGACATTTATGACTCATTTTGTCTCTTCTGTAAGCTGATCTTGGGTATTTATTATTCTGCAGTCTTGCTGCATTAGACCATTTCCACTGCATATTCTAGTCCCTTGCAACTGTCTGCTTTGTGAAATGATGCCTCTAAGCGATGATTTGAATAAAACCTCATCAATTTAACAGTGTTTTTC
This sequence comes from Todiramphus chloris collaris, assembly GCA_025345505.1. Taxonomy (NCBI): domain Eukaryota; kingdom Metazoa; phylum Chordata; class Aves; order Coraciiformes; family Alcedinidae; genus Todiramphus; species Todiramphus chloris. The sequence continues at coordinate 16,987,619 of JANVCC010000030.1, forward strand.
ATGGAAAAGAAGAAAGGGGCAGGACATGCTAGTTTGAATTTTACCAGCATGTTTGTTCTTTTTCAAACTGTGTGGAAATTAGTATTACTGAAGACTAGTGTATGAGTTCAGATATATTATGGGATGCAGGTATAGTACAGGATTTTTCAACCGTGGAATCTTCAGTTTCTTCCCACTGCTTTGTGTGGTGTTTACTGGAAACTGCCAAACTGTGGCAGTGTTTTGGAGGAGGCTGCTAGCCTCTCCTGCACTGGTCTTTTTATTAGTGCAGCCTCATTGTGTGCCTGTCTGCTGATTTAAACTTGTTTCTCTGAGACTGATGCTGATAGAAGTGAGTTAGCAACCTGCACTACGTGCCTCCCAGGTAATAGCGTTTGCTTTTCACAGCAGAGTAAAGATTGCTGGTGTATCTAGTGTACAGTTCTGCTGCAAAGCAAATTTAATTTAGTAAATAAATTGTAGTTGTTCGATAACTAACTGTAGCTGACCACACAACGGGATGTAGCAGGTGGGAAGGGAGTAGCTGTTCCCTTTGGAGAAGGAGCTCTGGATTCTGTCTGGACCATGTACAATCTCCAGGCTGAAATTCTGGCCTGAAAAGGAATCCTGATAAATTGAAAGAAAAGAGATTATAACTGTAGATTGTGTTCAGGAAGACCTGCTTTAAAATGAGAAATTGAAGAAGCTCTGCTTAGCTCATCCAAAGGAAAGTCATCAGACGATTTGGTCACAGACTATAAATACATAGGGGTGGATTTCAGACAGTAGCAAGCTCCATTGTTTTAGTAGAAAAAGGCATCTGTATTTCAAGTCTGTAACTGAAGCTAGACAAATGCAGATAGAAAACTTAATTTCAAAGAAGGGTATTAATATAATAAGCATTTTGAAAGCTTAATGGAATGTGATGTAATTGCTAAATCAGGGTAATAAATTAGTATTTCCTTTGTAAAAAGTATAATGACAAATGAAATTTGTACTTGAAAATGTCAAAATACATCACCGACTCTCTCATTCAACATGTAATATAATGACTTCAAACTGCTATTTGGAAGCTGTAAATTGCTGGAAAGCAGTTCATATTTTCTATTGCATCCATTTACTACTGCTTTTAATTTTATTTTAACTCTATCATTTTTGTGACTCTTTTAAAAGTAGTTGAACTCCACAGAGGAAAATTCTGTGTACACCATTTTAGATTCTGAGCCCATTAAGCCTCATTACAGAGCAGCACTACAAGAAGTTAGATGCTAAATCAAGTGGTGTGCAAATTCTCTGTGAAATAAAGCTGATGAGGATGGCGGTGGTGAAGGCCTAGAAGTGTATTCCTAGGTAAGTGTGGAATGCCAAAGTAGATGCCAGTCTCGGAGTGAAAGAGCAGCTAGGGCTGTCCCACCTTTAAGCTTGGAGTGGTTCCTATGGCTCATTTTTCTGTATTAAAAAAGAGTAGCATTCTGGTTCCAACAGAAGAGAATTTAATGTGTTAAGGGGCACGGGTGAACAATAGGAGGTTATATTCATTCAGGATTTCTTAAGGAATTTGTTTTTAATACGGTTGAACTATCTATTATTTGGGTGTAAGCTTTTTGTTTAAGCTGCCTGGGTATTCCTAAACATTGTTTAAGAAGGCAAATGTGATGCCCCTTTTAAAATGTGCTAAGCTGCACTCTCTGAGACTAGAGTTGAGCGGGTCTCATTTCCTTACAGTGAAAACTTTGAGAAAAGAATGAATAGGATATGGATAAATTGATATTTTAAAGAGATGTCAGCTTGTCTCTCTAAAGGGAAAATAAGGCCTCGCAGATCCTCCAGACTTCTTTGAAAATAGGGCACATGTAGATAAAAATTTACTTGGGAACATGTGGTCATCAGAGGGATTTGTCTTGCAAAATAATGGTTTGTGGATCAAAGGCTGTTAAAATTAATGGTGCCATGAGATAAAGGGAAAGGATGTCTTGTAGCATTTTCAGTTGTTTCAAGTGGGTCCCTTCAGCTGGGACTGGATTCCCAGAAGGCTGGATTTGTGAATAATCGGGGGAGAGAGGGAGATGATGTGAAGCAGAAGCACATAATTTTTTTTTTAATGATTTAATTTTATTTTCAGGTTGGCTAAACTAGCTGCAGACAATAACAGCCAAAAGTGCATGGGCACAAAGAGCTGGCGACAGTGATCGTCCAGTAACGACTGAAGAATGCAATCAGAAACATAATCCTGCATGGGAGCACATAGCGATAGGCTGCACATGAACTCTTTCTGTTCCAGACTCTGGAATTGGCACTGATGATTTCCTGAAAGCATCACCTTAGGACTCTGCAGCAGTGCAAAGGGCCAATGAAATGTCAGGGATTACTAAAGGAGTGGTAGAGAATAACACAGAATGTGACCCTGAGTACATTTCTTGTGTATCTGTATTTTGAATTTGTGGGGGGGGTTCAGTTTGTCTTACCTTGGGATATAGCACAAAGAGAAAGAAAAAGGGTAGCCAAGCATTAGTGGAGTAATCTAGTTATTTGTTTGGACAGTGAACTTAAAAATAAATAAGAACCCTGAGGGAGAATTTGATGAAGACTTACTACAAAAAAAAAAAAAAAGGAATTTTCCAATTAGAAATGAATTAATAGTTCTCTAATTCTAAATCTGCCACAACTGTTCTGGGAAATTGTGAAAGTCACTGCCCCAGAATACTGTGGAGATGATTCAGAAAGAGAAGGATTTCCAAATGGAGTTCAGTGGATTTGCAGAGGGCAGGTGGCTGTTAGAGACTGTGGTTGAGGAAAACCTTGATTGTCAGGTTTTGGGGAGGATTTTTGGGAAGATTGCTGGGCATGTGTCTGACTCCTGCTTGCCCAGGTCTTGCTGTTAGTAAGGTTCTTGACTGTTTGGGCCTTTGCTCTCCTCTAGTTTGGCAGTTTTTACTGTTTGTGTGGAGTACTTATTTTTAAAGGGGAGGGACATGAACCAGCAGAATAATTTATCAGTCTGTTATGCATTGCATGATTCACTGTTTGTGAATAAATTACAACAGGGAAAAACCCCTGTCTAAATCTCTAGAGGATGTTCTGAAGCTTGACGATAATGTGCATTAAATGCAGAGAATCAGATCTCAGTTTTTGTGTGTCACTCGGCGATCATCAGCATCTGACCTAGAAATCTCCGTCTCCAAAGAAAATGCCATCTGATAAATTCATTCCCTGAGTGATGCAGCAGTCATGAGATGATCAGAGTGGCAGGAATTAATCTTGAAATGCAGCTGGGAAGGACTGGTCCTTAGCTGAATAGTTTCAGAGAACTTGATGAAGGAAACAAGTAACAGGTGAATTCTTTACTGGTGTCCTTCAGCATGTCCACATAAGATGCTCGCTGTGCCTTGCTCTGCTGGCTTTGAAGTACAGTAGATATGCTGCTGTGCATCTTACAGGATCGTGGAATCTCCTTGTGCACGAGTGTGTTGGGAAATGGCAGGAGTTGTGCCAGGTTGCTGGTTTTATCTGGTGTTCGTTTTTATGCCATACTTTATTACTTTCACCCAATGTCTTGTAATGCAAGACTTGAAAAATATGTTAGACAGCTGCTAATTTAGGTTTGAGTCTCAGTAACCAGCATAAAAGACACATTTTGTTTTCTGGTTCTTCGAATTTAAAACAATGTAGTTATCTAGTTATAGCATTACTGCTTAATTTATTTTTCATATCTATTAGTTCACTTTCTTCTTTCACAATTTTCGGTGTTAGTTTTTCATTTGTTTCACTCGTGTTCTTTACCTGCTGATTTTTACCTGTGTTGCACTGCTCCAGTTTTATCAATCTTTCTCCTTCAACTTCAGCAACCATAACCGGGTGAAGTAGGCTGCACTGTAATGTACCAGTTTGTACTGAAATTTTTGTTTCTTGGAAAAGAAAAACTGCAAAAGAAAAATACTGGGGTGTGTGTCAAGCTGGCGCCCTGATTCCAGTGAACAGATGGAACGGAGGGTCAGGGAAGAATATGGACCCAGGACAAACAGATCTGATGGCTCCTCTGCAGGCTCTCAGAGGTTTCTGCTTTTGTTCCAGTGCAGGGGTTCTAAGAGCTGGGGATGCCTTGTGTGTTTAATAGCCCTGAGTTGTTGAGTTTTCATGGCCGTTGCCAGCTTCTTTGTCATGGGAGAAGAGCTTCTGCTTGTTTGTAGCCTATCCGGAAAAGTGCTAGAATCTTTAGAGTTAGAAAATAGCATTGTAAGAGAAATAAAACTAAAAAACAAAAACAACCAACCAACCAAAAAAAAAACCCCAAACAAAGACAAAAAACAACAACAGCAACAACAAAAACCCAACTCAAAGTAACCCAACAACCAACCACCCAAACCAATACCAATGTCACCAAAAAAACCCAACAATAGTCTTCATTTACTTGTAGGGTGCAAGTTCAAGTATTCCTGGATGTTAAGTGTGGTAAAACTTTTATAGTATTTGAATTTGCTGAAGACAATGAGTGTTTGACTCTCCACAGAAGATGCCTGTTTTGCTGAAACCTTGCAGGGCTTCTGTGGCTCTTTGTAGAGCCTGAAAATATTGTATTGTATAACAGTATTTGTTTGGAGACTGCATTATAACTCCATGTTGTCATGGGAGCAAGGCTGAGGAGATGCCAGTGTTTCTCTGGTGTAAGAATGAATAAAATGAGATGAGATATCTGGCTAGTGGCTGCATGGTAAAGATTGTAGCCGTGAGCTCTGAGAAATGAAAAGGCAAAATATCTGAGTAGCTTTATATTGGTATCAGAACTCCAGTGGAAGTAATAGTGTGTGTTTGGGAGGAATTCAGTGTGTGCTGAAACACTAATGGCATTTGTGTGTAAAGTAAATGTAAATGGAGTATAAAGTGGCTTTAGTATAAAGCCACTTTGTGTAAATCGAGTAATGAATTTTCCAAATTTTTCTGACACTTCCATCCTGAAAAAGCTAATGGATTTTAATTAATGGGTTGTTACAGGGTTTTCTTACATGGTTTTCTGTTTGCTGTTCATTAATGGCAGGTAAATGACTTTCTGCTCATGCTCAGCGTTTCAGGGTGAATTTATTTAATTTTATAAAGAGATTTTTTGACAGATGGTGATAGATTGCTCTCAGAATAATGGAATTGTCAATAAAATAATCCAAGTTTGTCTTAGCTTGGATTCACTGACTTTCTTCGGATCACTTGGTTACTTCTTGTTTTAAGACTGTCCTGAAGCACTTGGAGGACAGTGGGGTGCAGTAAGTGAACCTGAATGTTTCTTATCCTAAAGAAAAACCGATCATTCTTTAGATAAGATGAGGTTCACATGCATAATTTTCATACTTGGAGTAATGTTTCTTACAGTCTTACTCCATATAAACCAAATCCCCAGTGAGTATTCTGTCAATAAAGAAGTTTGGAGGAGAGTAGTGGGAGAGTTACCTAATGCATTTCTAGAGTTGAAAAAGATCAGTTTGCAGTATCAGAGCTAGATACAGGACAGCTTCATTGGCTGAGTGAATTGCAAAGAACAGAATAAGCATTACTCCCTGAATAACTTAGGAATGCTTGGAAATAGTGTTATGAAAGTTTATAAGAACTCTCATATCTATCAAAGCATGTAAACAGCACCCAGCCTGTTGGTACACGGAGAAACTCCCCTACCAGAACAAGCAGTAAAGTAGGTATGTTTATTCCAGCGCATTGCCCTTGACACACATCTTCCCAGTAAATCATTTAGCCTCTGCCTCCCTCCCCCCGATTCATTTACAGTTGTGTTTTGCTCGGTGTTCTGGTGAGTGAACGGTCTGTCACATCCCAGTTTCCCACCATGGCACACCCTTTCTTCTGCCAATTTCAAACCCCCTGAAATACTGACACCCTAGTGCTGCCCTTATCCTTCTCCAGTGAAGTCCTAGAACACATCTTCTTTTTGGTCTCTTTTTGATGCTGAATTTCTTCTTGTGCTTTGGTGGAATCTTTAGCATTATAATGACAGCTACTATTCTTAAGGTTGATGATGTTTAAATGTAGCTTTCTAGGCCTTGCTTTAAGTGCATCTTAAATGTATTAGATTTATTCTCCGTGGCACTTAGGAACCTAAATGAGGAGCCTTGTAATTCTGTTTGGAGTTTGAGTGCTGAGTGCTGGTGAATACAGATGACTACCTGCTGCATAGGGTTCAGTGTTAGACTTCTGTTTAGTATTTGAAACAGAAAAGTCACAAATTACCTCTTTTAAAACCAATATTAACTTTGTGTACATGTTGTATATTAGGGATTCGGAATATGACTGAGGTTCCACCATTTAAGCAGCCCCTTAGAGATTTGGCAGGATGAATTAGTTTTAACTAAGTAAATCTTTCTGAATACCAAAGGTGAGAAGTGGATGCTGGTGGGCTCCGTTGTATGAAACAACACGTTGGCTTTGATATGAAGTCTGTAAGGGTCCATTTTTAGATCCTGACAGAGAGAGGAAGGTTGATTGCTTGATATTGTTCTATTGAGACTATTGTTTGTATTTGCATGAGATTCTTAGTGGCTGAAAGTCTTACTCCTTAAACAACCAGTGGATATTGTGTCAGAGCACTGGTCATAGTTTCATAGTTCCAGGTTTCCCATTTCTTCTTTGCGAGTGCCCGTTTATCTCAAATGCAAAGCTCTACTTGAACTGCAGAGTAGAACTTTACCCCACAAACTGCTCGACAGTTTCTCTTGTCCTACAGCATTGCTTATGGTTGTAGCTTACCTGGGTTTGATGGGGTTTGGGGTTATTTTTGGTTGTGGGCTGGTTTGGTTTGGTTTGTTGTCATTTTGTTTATTTGTTCTTTTCTTCTTTTTGGGTTGTGGGTTTTGTTGTTTTTTTTATTATTATTTATTTTCTGCAGTAAAAAATAACTTCCTAGGCTTCAGCTAGTAAAAGTCTGGCACTGCGCTTGGTGCTTTACTTCTGCTTGGGTAATCATGGTGCAAATTGTTCCTCGTGGGGTTATTTTTGTAGGTGAATATTTCAATAAAGACTTGACAGTGAATTGGGGGTTTGTCTTTAGTTCAGGTTATCATCACTCTCTGCGACTTGACTGATATTCTGCTGTCACTGGTTTTCCTCTTCAGAGCCATTTGTTTTCGTTTTAAGTTCATTTGAGTTCATTGTGGAATGCTGTGGGGTTTGAGGAGGAAACTGGGTTAGGCAATCAATTGGTTGACTTTAGTTGAAAAAAAAAAAACAAAAACAAACCCCACCAAAACCAAAACAACCCCCAACCGACCAGATAACCCTTGCAGCTTAGACAGATCGAGCGTGCTAGCTGCATGCCTTTAAAACAGTGTTCATGGCTTACTCTGAAAAGAAGTAAGATCTAAAATAGTCACAGGCATTTAGACTGGGCCTTTTCATCTACAAGGGCTGGCTGGGTAAACCTTTTCCTTTCTGGGATGCAGAAAAATGTTCCTGTCTGTTACAGTTTCAGGATGGCTTGCCCATTGTCAGAGTCTCTTCGTAAAGCCATTATGTACCAACCTACCCATCTTCCTGTAGATGTGCCCTGGCAGCTTCATTGTTTCTGTGCTTTCTGTCCAAACTCTCCTGGAGAGCATGCAGGGGGACAGGTGGATGTTCTTATTTCCTCACCCTTGAGGAACCATGGGAATTAGTCTTTGCTCCATCATGGCAGGGAACAGAACTGCCCCTAAGGTAGGAGGATCAGAAACACAAATCTGAAGCCAAAGGTTCTTCATCCTTATAGCAGTGCAGAAGGATAGGCAGGCAAAACTGCAGCCACCAATGGGTTGAGGCCATCATAATTAAGCTTATCATTCATTAAGGTTTTGCTAAATGAATTTACTGTTCAATAACAGTATGGAGCATGCCGACTGGGATAGGCAGGGTGAGCAGCACCCCTGTCCCTGTGAAGTACACATGGTATGAATTTGTGGCAGCATTTGTAAGCACGAGGAGTTAGAAAGCTGCAAAAGCGCTTCTATTTTAAAGGATTTGGGGTTTAGTCACTGTATGGAATAGATGCAGAGTCCCCATCAAAGCTGGAGAGTTAGGGCACTAATGTGCTGAGCAAGGTGGGCGGGTGAGTTTGAGCTCATCGGGGGCGAAGCGCGGTTTTGAAGGTAGGTAACTTGATGAGAGAATCTTTCTCCTATGAAAGAAACAACAAGCCTGTTGCGAGGGGAAAAGCCCGAGTCGTACATGTATTAATGTATGCTACTTTTTGGAGGTTTTGCATCCCGTGTTCTGTATCGAGCATATTTTACCCTCTAGACTATCTTGGCAGCAAGGGCAGTGCTCACGCCTGGGTAGGTTGGGTCTCGTGTCTCTGCGGTTCTCAGAACTCCGGTGTGTGCAGCACATGAGCGTGTCTGATCGTGTTACATGCTGTTATAATAGATGAACATTGTTTGACATTTCAGGTCAATACTTGAATGTTTGCTTATGTTCAGGTAGCACTACACTTTTTTAGCTTTTAGTAATTTTTTATTTGGTTTCTATAAAGCTTTGTTGTGTCAGTAGGTATGCTTCTGATAGGTTTTATTTCCAAATGAACTTAACGCTACATTTTAAGTCCTGGAGAAATATAGGAAAAAATGTGTGTGTCTTACATGTATGGTTGAAGAACTGAAGTCAGTGACGTTGGGATGGTAAGGACCTGCCCAGGGCACAGGACAGCCCTGACTCGGGGAGGGGAGTGGCAGTGATGGTCAATGTTCGTGCTCAGCCCTCTGCTCAGCTGCAGGTGCTCTGGGCAGCATGGAGCTAATGTGGAGTTTCAGTGAGGAGAGATGGCAGTTGCACTTTTAACTACTGCTGGACCTCACCAGACAGCCTGTAAATCCCTGGAGGGTGTGGTTAGAGAAGTATTAACTTCGGTGATTTTGAGGAAGCTGGATGCAAAGTTCTTGAAATAGTGGACTTTGCTAGTGAAATGTCCTGTGACATTCTAGGATGTAGCTCAGAGAAAAGATAGAAAACTACACTGCCAGATCTTAAATTATTTATCTCTAGAAAGAAAAGATGCCTTTTATTTTCAGCTTTGTCACTGGCTATTGAATTAAGAGTGGTAGGAAGGAAGAATTTTCACGTTTTATTCATTTTAGAAGGTATTATGTTTCCTACTTTCAGGAAGAGGTAATTAATATGGTCTTGTTTTCATCCGTCAGGTCATATTAACAGCAGGTGCTGATGGTGTGTTATTTGCTTGAAGTCGGTGGAAGGCGTGCAGTATGAAATTATTTTTGCAGGGTTCTACCAGCTATTAGAATGGCTTCTGGAAGTAATGACAGTTGGTTAGTGAAGCTTTTGGAAAGACCTTTTCAGTAGACATCACTGGTCAAATATTAGTACTATTTTCCTTTTCCATGGGTTTTGCAGTTATCCAGCTATTGAGTCACTCTTACAGAATGTGGAAAGAAAATAATTCTTGGAAGAAATACTGCTGGTAAAACACTCCTGGCACTTTAACAGATTGCTGCAAAGAAGTGCACACTGTACACTCAATGTAGTAATTTAAAAGAATGAAATATTGATGATTCAGCTTTGTGTTAGCAACAAATTGTTCAGAGTTGGTATGTAATACCAAAGCACAACCTGATCCTGACCCCCCCTCTGGTTATAAAAAATCACTTAGTGCTTGATATTAGAGCACTTCATCCTAGTACTTAATACAGGCTGCAGAGAACACTTGCGGGTTCAGGCTTTCTGCAGTCAGAAGATGATCTGCCAAACCTGTACAGCTTTAGTTACATAACTGCTGTTTCTTGCTTTGAATTATGCATATGTCCCACTGCTTTGGCCAGAGATCTCCTTTGGAAATTATTTTAATTATATTTTTTCTCCTCTTCCTCCCAATGAAGCTGCAAGGCAGACTCTGACTTCTCACACATGAATGTAATTGGACAGAATCATCCCCGTGACTCTCAAATATATGATCTCTTTTAATACCATTCTTCTTGCCTTCCCTATCTTCTTTTCTCCTTGCCTTTTTTTTTTTTGTTGTTGTCTGTTTTCATTTTATTTACACCATGATCTATTACTACACTTGGATTGTGTATTTCTTCTTCCCTCTTCCGATGTGTTTTGAACAAGGTGCTTCATTCACTCGCCATAACTGCATAACACTGAATTTCAGAGCACTCTAAGCTTTTGCACTGGAGATTGCCCTGGCACACTCTGCTGCCCTGGATGAGTTAGGTGTTCTGCTTGTACCTCCTGTTCTCTGGCTGTCTTTTAGTTCTTGGACTGTTGCTCTTGGAACTACAAGTGCTTTCAAGTTTTTTTTCTCTTAATTATTGATGTCTTATTGATATCATCTCAGGGATCAAAGACATGAAGACTTCCAGAAAAAACCTTATGCTGTTATGAGTTATCTGCTACGTCATCTTCATTCTTTTGCCACTGAAGCCAGCATGGAAAGCACACAGAGATGTGAATTCCTTAGTCTCACCTTTTGCCTTGTCTTGCTCTTTCTTGTTTAGAGTTGAATATAGGATGCCAGACAGCTGGGTTGATAATAACATGAGAAAAGCCTTATAACCAAAACACCTTCTTTGATTGTGTGCTTTCAGTAGTTAGACAGCATCATGCTGGGTAGACAACAGAGAACGGATACACATGTAAAATGGGCGGTATGAATGCGGCTTGCTAAATGTCAGTCCATCTTGATAACATGTCTGGGGAAAAAAGAGCATTTTGTTTGAGCTATTTGGCATGATGTTGCCGAAGAGGGTACCGATGTGGGGGCTTCAACAGCCACAGCCTCTGTCCAGACATTCCCCCCGGGCTGGGGAATGTGCCTCAGAGATGCTCGGTATTAATGCACTTGTGGAAATTTCCCAAAGGAGAAGAAATTGGTATTGATGTCCTGGTTTTGAACTCTTTAACCTCTATGTAAATTCACAGTACGCTTATCTTCCTCTCTACCTTTGCACTTCAAAGACAAAATGTAGAGATTCTTGGGTTGTCTAGAACAGAACAACCTGGGCTCATCTGCCCATAGGTATTAGTGGGACACGGTCTTCCAGCTCCCTGGTACTTCCATACGCGTGAGCAAGTCCAGCAATGTTTGCAAGACCAGCACATTTCCACCTTCCTGTCACTGGCCAGAAACCTTTCTGTCTCCAGTTTTATGAATATTGCATTAATGATACGTTATATGGCTCTTGATTACATCCATTCTGGGTAGAAGATGAGACATGGCAGCTCTTGGTGATTAGAGGAGCATCTGTCAGTTCCTATTTATCTCTTAATAATCCATGCTGTATCTGGAAATGTTTGTACTTAAGTCTGTGTCTCTAGTTTTTTATGCAGTGTATCAAAATTAAGCTGACTGGTATTATTATTTAGTTATTCAGATTAGTTGTAAGAAAGGGTGCAGCAAGAGGGAAGAAGAACCATGGTTTAGGGCTGTCAGCTGATGGAATCTCCATTGAATCCAAACACAATACAGCTGATTGAACCGAGCTTTGTTTCCTGTGGGCTGGTTTCCTTCATTCTTATCATACCCCCCACCAGATACTCAGATTCAGAGCGCATTCTGAGAACAGACCCATGGGGAAAGAGGCAGAAAGTTTGTGCTAGGGCTGGCCCATAGCTCTGCAAATGATGGTCTTGTGTCCACCGTTGAGAAGACTGCCTGGCCACTGCCTTGAGACTGCTTCTTCCTTCCGTCAGGCTAGGAGTAGAGCTGTCAGTTTTCATCTAGACTCTGGGGAATTAACTTTGGACCCTTAGCCTCTGTTTGGAATGATTAATTTAGAATTGGCTGGTAAAGTTAAGTGTTCAACAGCATGATTAAATCAAGCTAGATCCTCATTGGGTGCTTATTTGGGGGTAAGGGTAGGATTAGTTTTGGAGCTTATTTTGTTTTGAAAACTGGGGTAAAAATGTAGTATAGAGTTCAGGCATCCTTGGCATTAAAAATGCAATGAAGTAATAAAGAACTCGGGTTCATTTAAAGGTCTTAATGTATTTTATCTTTACATGTAAACCATGTGCACCTTAAAGTTGTGGCCTCAGTGCTGCTGTATTTCATGGAAGTACAACTCTTAACAAGAGTTACTTGTGTTAATGTTATTGAATGGTCTGAAAATTGCTTTCTTGGATGGGATTTTTAATGTTTAAATCTTGTACTATGTTTGCCCGTTCACAGTCCGTAATTTCCATCATAAACTTAATTAAATTAATGTGTATTTGCTACAAAGCATTCAGAAAAGGAGACAAATGAGCGTGGGTTTTAAATTTTCTAGACATTAGACTTGAGAAGTTTTGAGGTGGCAAAATACAACCAAGTTTTGGGGTAGTGGGAGCTTGTGGGAGAAAGAAAAGAACTGTAGCCTTTCACAGCCTCATTTTCATAAATGACTTTTGCCATCTATTCAATAATTTGTGCATTGCATTGATTATTTATGGCCAGCAAATTGACTGTCGTGTGGTGGTTCAATGGTGCTCTTTAAATAGGCTGAGAGAGAACACACCATGCAGTACGAGCTGAAACAGCATTTACTGCTTCTTCCTGACACCATGATCTAGGAAACAATCATCTTTAACTTTCTCGGGAAGCAAAATATTGGTTTATTTTTCCTTTTTTTTTTTTTGTTGTTGTTTGGAGGGTTTTTTTGCTGGTGGTGTTTTGCTTTGGGGTTTTTTTGGGTGGGTTTTTTTTTCCTTTCTCAAAAAGGACTTTCTGTTGCTGGTTTCATGACTGCTCACTGTCAAAACTGCAAATACCGTGGCGATAGAAATGACGGCGAAATGGGAAAGCTCAAGCTCGCCGATTTCCCAAGGAGCCCAAGAATGGAAATACGTCAAAATTTCCACATGCAGCCAAATCAGCCCTTCTGGCATCAGCAGCAGGCGCTGAACGTTCGTACGTCTTTCAGTTCATGCACGCTGCCAGTGTCTTCCAAACACCGAGGGAAATTTATAAACCTTCGTGACAGTGTAAAAAAGAGTCCTACAAAGAGCACAGCAAAAGTAAAAGCTGCTAGTGGTTGGGTGTCTGATGGCTCGTGTTCTACCTGTTCCTTAGGAAAGGTATGTACGGATTGCCAGCGTATTTACAGAGGTGAGCTTTGGATGCACGCTGTAGAAAGTCACACTTTTCTGTAGTTTGATCCTTTCTGAGTCTAGAGGCTTTGTTACTTAGTTTGCTTTTGTATTTTGTTGCTTGAAATCAAGGGTAATTAGTCATTGAATGGGCTGGCACAGGAATACTTCCCCTCGGTGTTTTCCTCTTGAGTCTGTCACACTGTATACAGTGTGGGGTTTTAACAGTAATGTCTAGAAAGTGAAGAAACTCTGCTTTACTTGACTGCTGTTCTCCAAAATGCATGCTTTAGTACTCTAGAAAGAGCAGCATTCTGGAAGGTGCTGGTTTAGCTGATCTGCCTCAGGATGTGTGGTGCTATGATCTAATTTCAGGTTGGTTGGCATTTCCTCACGGGAGGAGTTCCTGGTGGTTGGCCAAACGTGAGAAAAGGGGTGTGATGTTCCTTTTCACAACATCAGGATTCAGTCTTAAATTTGGAGGCACTCATTTTAATTGATCACATAAAGGCAGTATTATCTTAGCTTTTAAAAACGTGCCACTTAAATGTTGAGGGGTTTTGAAGTCCCTCCTTACCTAATTACTTGCGGTTTACCATAGTGCTGTATCAGCATGGCTTTTCCTTGTAGATGTTAGCACGTTTCCTTGGGCTGACAGTCCTGAATAAAGTGAGTTATTGCTCAAGCCGTGCGTTCCTGTATGCAGTGTTTCATCATAACTGTGTGCTGCATTTCAGATAAAGCCAAACCAAGGTTCTTAATTGGCCCCCTACTTCCTTTGCAGTTTAGATTGGTTTGTGTCCATTTAAACCGGTCTTACTAAATGCTTCAGTCAGACATCTCTATTTAAAAGTTATTTGGAGGATAAGCTTTTGTTTTTCAGGATACTTCAGTGTATTTTTGGAGAACTACTGAAAATTACAGATGCTTCTTGAGAATTTCTGGGAAGCAGAGTGTTGAAAGTGATATTCTGGACTATTGGATCTTATTCAGCTGCTCTCACAGATACCATAGAATCATTTTCAGACTGATTATGTGTCGTGCTGCAATAAAATTAGCATTCTTTCGTTACAAGAAAGTTCCAGATCATCTTTCTCTGATTAAACAATTGAATTTCTTGTGTTCTCCTTTCTTGCTGTAGCTGTGCTGCCCGCAGTAGTTCACGCTATGCCGTGAAACATTCGAGTGCAGACAGTCCTGCCTTCATTTGGATTTGTGCATCCCTTGAAAGTGGTTGCCAACATTGTCACCTCTTTCCTCACCAAAGTGGTAGCGGGAGACTCAACAGGAGCATTGCCAGGGTGCTTGGAGGAGCAGGGAGCAGCTTGTAAGGGTCAGGGGACACTAAACCAGCAGCACACAGGGACAATGCAGTAACAGGTCTAACAGCTTAGGAGACTGGAACCTGACAGAATTAAAGGACTTGGAACAATGTCAGTTTTCAAGTAATAAGGATAAAAATTGGCACTGTTTGTGAGGGTTCTTGCAGCACTGGGGAATGAGAAGATAAGAGATGTGAGAGTTAAGAACCAAGGGAAGGAAGCAAGCCGGGAAATAAGCTGCCATTTGGTGCTCAGAGAGGGGTGCAGATTGTTTGGCCCGTGCAGAGATCAGCTGTGACTTGGTCAGTTATTTTACTAAAGCAAGGGGCAGGGAAGTGTATGGTCAGTGTCTAACACACCTTCTGTTTGGTTTTCACCTTCTCTTACTGTAACTGTAAAGCTGGATTATTTTATTTTCTGACCTGCTAACACTTAGCTTTGCAGTCTTAACGTGCTACACGTTGATATGTAATATGTGTATATCTGACATTTTGGATAAGGGATTTTTTGCTGTGTACATACGTGGGAAGCTGCCTGCTTTGGAACAAGGCAGACTCGAAGGGGTGGCGTATTTTTTGCATTTGCAGGGCTGAGTGATTGCTCAAGATCTTTAATTTGATCCATCCTCTAAAGGCTGCATTGTTCTTCCATAAACTGGAGGTTTGTTGCGTTATTTCCTGCGTCCTTTGCAAAATACATATTATAATTTTTCCAGGCCAATTAAAATTCTCCCTCACCTTCCTTTTTTAACACTTGAGATACTGTGCTGTTGTCCATAGGTGTATGTTTAAATGGCGTTAGTAATAATTTCTCAAGACATCAAATCCATCTTGTTCTTGCATCTTCCAATAACTGCAATGGTTTTCACCAGCTGTTCATTTTGGGTAGGTTGACTTGGAGCTGAAAAAAGCCCTGTAGAAATACCATATGTACATTCAATAAGGGTTGATGTTATGGAGCTGTTGCGGGTTTCTTTAGTATTTGCTTTCACTGTTTAATGTGGTGCGTGCTGTAGGTGTATGGTGCTTCGTATTTTCAAATACCTCAAACTTAAAAAGTACCTTCTTATACTGTTATGTTCTGGGGTTTAGCTTCATTTTCAGGATTTAGTATTTTCCTTTGTCTTCATTATACTTAAAGATCACAAGTATGTCTTGGAACAGCTAAGTTACAAGAGCTTTGATCTGCTGTGGAGCTTGTAATGTTGATGGTAGTTGCCAGCAGTTTATGTTACTGACAGCTTGTTGACAACCAGTATGTTAATAGCTCAAAAGGATTGGAGTCAATGTTTTGCTCAGAATGCTATTTATAATCTTGTTCCCTTTCAGCTTAAAGTATCAGCTTTCTGGGTTACTTTAAAGAAAATTCAGACTTCTGCCATTCTGAAGGTGTATGGTAAACCTTTATGAAGATCTTTGGGAGATGGATTAAAACTGGTCTAGCATCTGCCACTGATTTGACTACAAGATTTTCTATAATTTTTGCCCAATTTAAAAACCTTAATATACTTGTGATTTTTCCCCTTTATCAAAGAGGAATATTAACTTTGTTCAGTGCTATCACCTTCCCCCAGTTTCCCTGATTTTACACACTGGTGTACGTTGGTGAAGGGCTTCTGTTGGGAAACCAGCTCACAGAAAGCCTGTATCTGTCCCTTGACATGAACAGGTTTTTGGTTGGACCCCAAAGGCTCATTCCTCTGTCCAGCAAGGTGAGTAACTTGGTCTGAGGAAGCCACCTGGGTCTGCCTCACTGCCCGGGGTTCTGTGACACGAGCCCGTTGCTGGGGATGCTCTTCCTTACACAGCACAGCTGAAGGTGCTTGCGTGTCTTCAGCTGTACTTACAGCCTCCAAATCCACATGCTATTGCAGTTCTGGTTTCTGTTTGGGTTTTGTTTGTTTGTTTTTAAAGCTGTTAAATTTTAATCTTTGTTTTAAAATCTGTTTCTAGTTTTCATTATTTTTGACGTTTTTGTTGGTGATTTTTAGCCCGCAGAAGCTGTTCCTTCCTCTTCTCCCATTGTCCCTGTGATCCCTGTCCCACCAGTCCCTGCTGAGACCACTGTCATCCCATCCACCATACCACAGGTTTCTATTCCTTTTTTTTTTTTCTTAATGTTGTTCAACTTTAATTCAGTTTATTTCTTTGGTTTGTTTAAACTCACCTTTTGTTACTCATATACAGGCTTGAGATGAACTATGAAATAGCTAAATTAACAACACGCTAGAGATTAATTTAATTTTAGTTGTTTCAGAGCTGCGTTTACTCCTTTTAAAATAGCTATATTTTCTTAGGGAGTTGTATTAGGAAGTTATGGAATAACTAAAGAATGGAAAGAAGCAATGGGGTGTTTTGTGTGTGTGCATAATTTCAGAGCCATTTCACACTTGCTAAAGTATTCCTGCTTGGCTTGTTTGTTGGCAGAAATTTGTCTCATCTCATATACAAATACTTAATATGTGTCTTTCATTGGTTGTGCTTCCATGATGCTTCTAATGTTCTCCAGACGTTTATTGGTATTAGTGTCCTTGGGGGCATTATTAACATGAATTAACATTAATAACTGTGAATACATGACCACAGCATCACAAGCTATTGAATAGTTTAAGGAGTTATATGTTTGTGTATAGAATGGCATCCTGCTTTTGTTTTTTCCTAACCTTATTGTTAATTTTCAGTGCAAAAATCTCAAACAATGAGTGCTTGCTTCCTGCAAAGATGGGTAACATTTTGGAATGGTTTGGTGACTAATATTTATTAACTGGGGTGGTTTTGTAGTGTACGTGTCAGTATTTTTTTTTTTTCCCTGCGGTCTGCATTGAAACTCTGTGGCTAAACTTGCAACAGGTCTTAATCCTTTTTTGTCTTTGCTACATTATTAAATTTTACATAATCCAGCAATTATCAGAAGGTTTTACAGTTGGCTGGTTTATAGTGCAGTTTCCAGTGGATGTGTGTTTACACAAACCTTTCACCTGTACTTTTCCCAACAGGCAGACCAAAGATCTGATTGGTTTTGGAAGCATTTCCTCCTTAGAGAGGAGCTCTGCCCACATCAGGGGTGGAGGCAAGCAGGCTGGTGGACTTCTTTTGTCATCCTTGATGGATAAAGATAACTGAGTCTCTTTCAGAGAATGGCCAGTAGACTAAACTTAATTTAAAATAGTATAATTAGTGCTGTATGTATTTAATTTTCTTTTGCCTGCCATTGCTGTGATGCTGTTACTGTCCACTGGTGATGCTGGGTTACAATGGCAAGAGGAAGAATGGAGTGGTCTGTGCCTCTCCTCTGACTGCAGGCATTAGCTGGGCAGTTCTGCATCATTTGTGATTCCAAGCCATTAGAAAATAGCACAGAAAGTGCTAATCAACTTTTGTATTGGGCAGGTGCATATTTGTGCAATAGATACATCTTCCTATTCTGTTCATCAGTTTACCCCTTAGGCAAGCTCTTAGTCTGCTCATAAACAAACTTGTCAAATGGCTTTAAAATATTCTAACAAACCCTGGCACAGGAGCTTGGAAGAGGTAGGTAATTTAGAGAACTCCTGCAAGATAGGCTGACAGGCCAGGTTATTTGATGTTTTGATTCAGGTGTTGCCCTGTATGGTAGTAGTGTCCAGACATACCTTTGGAGTGCCTGGTACAAAGTCTTTTTCCTTCCTTCTTGCAATGATATTAAATTGTTTCGTGATGGAGAATTCAGGCAAATGCAGAAGGAGTGTGCATCAGTTTGTCTCAAGCATACTGTCTGTGTGAAAACCTCACATACTAACAGCAGTTTGCTTTTAGCTAGTTTTCATCATTTTTTTTAAGACATTAAAGGAAGAACACTTTTCAGCCCCAAGAAAAAGATTCCTGGGAAACCCTTGTTTTGTTTTATATTGATAAATTAAAACTACTTTCATAGCTGATACACATTTCTTTTATGTTTGTGTATATGCTGATCTCTTGTAGATCCAGTAGAGAATGGGCTCCTAAGGTCTCATGTTGAGTCAGGTTCTATTTCATACCATGTATTGTTTTGGTTTTCTTAAAATCATACTAATTCTAAAGCTCTTACAGGGATGGTGATGCATGATTTAATTGATTGGTATTTTCAGTACAGGATCTTATTTATATTTTAATCTTCTCTTAATAAAGCTTGCACCCGAACAAAAAGCAGAAATTGGGATGTAACTTAATGGCAGATAGTGGTTCTGAGGGGTAGCATTGTTTTGAGAGAGATGTTAATTTTTATTGTCATATTAGTAACTGGCACTTGATTTTTGTAGGGCAAAGCGTGCCTGTGCTTCTCCTGAGAGAATTGCTGGGGAAGAAGAGCATTGGATAGTATCTTGACATCCTTTTAGTTCAGTAGTGTGTGTTAGCTTGAGCGGGTAAAACCTGATTGTAGAACTCACTGAATGATACAGGCCAAATTCCTGACACAGCAACCTGTTAGCAGGTTAATGACTCTAGTGCAGTGATGTTAGAATATTCACCTCTCTTTTGTATGGAGCTTCTGAGTCATCCCTTACCTTGTAGCTTTTGGGAGCTTTTAAGAAGAATGCATTCTTCAGAAGTTTGTTGTCATGGTAATGCGACTAAAATGCAGACTGTGAATAGGTTAAGGCGATTGTCATGTTTGTGCAGGTCTTCAGTTTGTCTTGGAGTTTAATACTGGCCTCTGTTGCAGCCTGTTAACCTGTCACTGAATTTATTGACACGCACACATAAGGGATTTGAAAAGAAAAGTCAAAATTCTAAAGTTAACCAGTTTTCATACATTTAAAAAAAAAAAAAAAAAATTGGGCTTCATGAAAGCGGTGAGGAGATGAACTTTTTGTGCCACTGAGTTTATAAGTCTCATTGAACTTAATACTTGAACAGTGCTTGGAGTCTGGAATTCATCTGCATGCTTTGGCTTGTATTTTTTGTTCCTAGAGCAGGGTAGATGCTACCTATTCCAAAGGCAGATAATGAATGCAAAACTAGAAAATCTGTTTAGTTTGAAGTGTGTAAGATAAATGCCACCAGTCTCTAGATTTCCTTTCAGTAGGAGCCACATTTTTTGCAGAAAAATTCTCAATAACATCAGGGAGTAAAATTATGAGCTTATTTTACCAGTTCTTGCCCAGCAAGGATTCTGTGCTAGTCCCTGTTTCTGCAGCACTAATCTGCCTGCTCATGGCCGGTGAATCTGTCACATTTGTGCTGCTGTGTGGTAGGTCAATGGTTGCTGTGGATTGAATTGCAGAAGTCAGTTTTGCAGATCCTTTTTCCCCATAATTTTGGGTTTCTGTGAGTTGCCATTTTGCAGGCTGAAGGGCTGGGGGGAAGTCTTCCAAGCTGGAAGAAAGGGGAATCAGAGACGTTGATTTTTAACTGTTTTTTTTTAAGGATATTGGCCGGTAAAGCAGCTCTCCATACCACAAGTATTAGGGCAACTGGCATAATACCAAGTGATAATATGACTGAGTTGTTCTTTTTAAACCCAGGATAATAAATGACGGAACTGGTATATAAAATAGGAGCCCATAGTTTTGGAAGAGTAGTTTTGTGGCATGAAAGCAATTTGCTCAGGGTACAAACAGGGGTTTCAGCAGGTGAATATCTGAGGTTCTCAAGCCGAGGTTCTCTTTTAACAGAACTTTGAGCAAAATTGTCAACTAAATCTTGTATAATTATCGTTAGTGTTACTTTCTCTTATAGTGTATAATTTTCTTTTTATTCTTTTGTTAAAGGCAAATCCTCCTCCGGTGCTGGTGAATACAGATTCTTTGGAGACTCCAACATACGTAAGCCTACGCTTGCTTTCACTTATAACTTTAGATAATGGGTTTTGTATGTAGTTGTGTAGGCCTGTTGTTATTGTTTAATAAAACCTATTTTATCTCTTTGATGCTTGACTTTGCCAGCTGTCCTGATGGTTATTTGAAGCCCTTCAATAGCTGTTTCATAAAAACCCCCATATATTGTAAGTTGCAGGTGGAAGGTTCTGTGTGAATACCTGTGTGTGATGGTGTAAAACGTGGTTGGTTGAGGTTCCAGAGGCTCAGTGTTCAGAGAACAATCTGTTTCTTCAACTGTGCGGGCAGATGCTTTAATATTTAATGTGTTGTGCTTCTCAAAACCACTTCTTCATGTAGTGACTATACTGACGATTTTAGTGCTCTAAATGCTCATAAAAAATGGGTTGGTTCTGTTTGAAACACTAAGATAATAAGTGTGGTAAAGTGTAGGCTAAAATTTGTGTTCAGCAGGGTGTGCTTTGTGACAGGAATACCGCTGACAGAGACTTCAGAGGCTTTGGAGTGTCGCTAAGTTTGGCATAGGTTTCAGGTCTGAATTTTTCCTCCTTCCTCTTCCTCCTGCAGCTACTTACATTGTGTATTTTCTTGTCGTTTTCTTAACAGTGTTAAAGCCTTTACTAGGTGCTTGATACTGTGTTTATTCTAAGTACTGCTATTAGCAAGTGGAGAGTAAATGTTGCCCTTGTCAAAAGCATTCATAATTTAGTAACCTTGCTAGGAAGGAGCTGTAATAACTCGAGACAGGCAAAATCATGAATTAACAGTTTAAGCAAAAGACAAAAGATTAGTCTAGTGACATAACTGTCTCATAAAGGAGTCCCCAGTGTAATAATGATGCTTCTGACTAAAAGATCACAGTAGCAGCTTGCAGTGTGTGGCACTTCTATTGGTGTGGTGGAGATACAGGTTACAAAAGCCTGCTGAAGGTGAGATGTCTCACTGCATGCACAAACTAAACCAAGAAGAAAAGTGATCAAGCAAAATGTATTCCCTTTGCAGAAGGCCCCATCAGACAGAGGCACGTGGAGGGCAGGAGAAATAGGATGCAAAAATAGCATTAACACACTGCTTCTGAAAATCATCAGCTATCTAAATTATCAGTTTGCAGTCAATGTAAAACAAGCCCATAATGGTCTCATCTCTTCTGTAAGCCTCAGAAGTTGAATAAAGCAATAACATTCTGGGTTCCCAAGTAGCTAATGGAATTGTTCAGTGATATGTAATGTAAAATCATACTTGTGAAGTAATCGTGTCATGAATCTACAAAAACCTTAATTAGTCCAACCTTAATGATTCTATGATTCTGTTGAAGTTTTCTGAAAGAAATAAGAACCAAAATACGATACAAGAAAGACATCAAGGAATCAGTGGTCAAGAGCAGAGCTTTCATTATCTGAGCAATAAAACTGCTGAGGAAGTACTCCTTCTTAGAAGTCAAAATAGTTGGGGAAAAAACCACCAAGAAACAATTTTTAAAAAATTCATTATAAAAACACAAAGAAATCCAAACAAAACTTGAGTCTGTGGCACAAGAAAAGATTAAGAATACCAGATAAATTAACTGGATTACAGGTGAAAGGCTCTAACCAAATTCTGCTGAATTGCTAATAGATTTTTCAGATTCAAACATTAGTGTGGCGTAATTACAGCATTTGTTTAGAACTTCCTTGTTCTAGGGAAGTCCCTGCCATTAAAGCTTGGCTTTGGATCTGGGGTCACTTCAAAACATGCAGAAGGTGACTAGGACAGTGATTTTATTATATGATGTATTGCTGCTCTCCTGTCATTGCTAATGTTCAGGGTTTCTAATATAAAATCCATTCAAAGATAAATAAAAAACAAAACAGCCCTATAGAACCAAGCAGAAGATAAAACTGATGGAGGTTCTTTTTTGCTCCTTTTTATCTAGGTGATATTTTAAAATTGCATTGCAGAGTTTTTACATGGAAATAAACAGGAGCCTGCTGAAGTCTATTAGGATGGGCTCTGTGTTGCCTGATGGTAAAGAGTAGGGAAATAATTCATTGTCCTTGTTGTTTAGTTCAAGAAAAAAAATAAACTGCCACATAATGACTAGTCCTCTTGAACAATGCCTTCCCCAGGTACTGTAATACTGGATGACTGGTTCAGTTAGCACTTGTTGTCATTCTTGTAGATAATAGCTCAAGGACTAAGCTAACATAAAATCTTCTTGATCACAGTGGCCTCTTTTGTGTCGGCGTAGCAATAGGTAGAGTTCCATGTATTGAGAAGGTCAAGACCTTTTCCCTTTTGAATGGAGAAATATCATCTGTTAAAACCATGGCTTCTTTTCCACTGAATAAACTACTAAGGACATAGTCATTTTTGTGATGCTGTGCAAATAAGATGATAATAACCTATTAAGTCTGGAATGGATGTGACTTCTGTTGTTTTAAGGGGGGATACTAGATTGAGGAAAACTGTAGTGAGGGATAAATGAGCTTGATATTAGCCTGTGAAAGTTGTGGCATCTCCAGCTTTTGGAGCTTTCAAATATGGTGTAAAACAGGCATCCTGGCCTGGATTAGAAATAGTGTGAGCAGCAGAAGTAGGGAGGTGATTGTCCCCCTGTACTCAGCACTGGTGAGGCCTCACCTCGAGTGCTGTGTCCAGTTTTGGGCACCTCAGGACAAGAGAGATATTGAGGTGCTGGAGCGGGTGCAGAGGCGGGAAACAAAGCTGGTCAAGGGACTGGAAAATAGATCATACAAGGATTGTTTGAAGGAGCTGGGCCTGTTTAGTTTGAGGAAGAGGAGGCTGAGGGGAGACTTCATCACTCTCTACAACTCCCTGAAAGGACGTTGTAGAGAGGCTGGTGCTGGGCTCTTCTCTCAGGTAATTGGGGAGAGAACCAGAGGGAACAGTCTCAAACTGAAACAAGGTAGGTTTAGACTAAACTTAGGAAAAAAAAATTCTTCATGGAAAAGGTAGTGAAATATTGGAATGGGCTGCCCAGGGAGGTGGTTGAGTCCCCATCCCTGGCTGTGTTTAAACATCGCTTGGATGTGGTGTTGGGGAACATGGTCTAAACGAACTTGTAGAGTAGGGCTAATGGTTGGACACAATGATCCCAAGGGTCTTTTCCAACCTGAGTGATTCTGAGAAATGTAGGAGGAACAAAGTAGATGTGATAGTACTTTAGTTTGGTGTTAAAGTCTCTTTTTAAATTCTCTTCTAGAAAACCTGTACAGAATTTAAAATGCTCTATTCTATTCATGTATTTTATATTGTTACAAATCTTGAATAGAATATACAGAGGATTACAAATATAGAATATCTTAAAAAGACAAGATGATTTGTACAATAATAGTCTAAATGTTATTTCTTACCTTGTTATTTCATCCCCCGAGACTTGAAATAGGGAATTGCACGTAGCTACTCATTGTGTAGGCAACTGTTGTTATCTGTGGAGGAAAGCCTGTAAATTCCAAGTTCTTTTAGTAACTGAAGAAAAATAAATCTTAATGTTACTTTCATATGAAATATGGTTAAGAATTTGATATTGTTTTTACTTAATTTAGGTACTTATTGCTTCTGTTACTTGATGCCGTCCTGGTTCTGTAGGCATCAAAGAATGCTGGTATCTTCTCTAACCTGAGGATGACAAGGATTGCTTCTAGTATTGGGGTTTTTCATCTAGCTTTAAAATATTCTTCTAAACTCTTCTGGTTTTGGTCCTGTTTTAATATATTGATCTTTCGCATATATTTAAAATGGTAAATATACACAGTTGTTAAATTTTGCTGTAGAAGTGTCTTGCCCATTCCCAGTGAGCAATGGTATAAAGCATCAGTTCGGGACTTATTTTTCTGTTCCATGAGGACCAACAGTTTGAAGATACTGCTCTGTTCTCTCCAGTTTCTTCTTTACCTGTTGACCTCTTTCTTCTTTTCTCAATTTCCCTGTGCTGTATGGTCTGAAGAACATCTGAGGGTTTCCAAGAGCTTTTTTTTGGTGGTTTCTTTTTTTTTTTTTTAGCAATTGGAAGGAGAGGTCCTCTGCTTTACAGTATCTGTGCATAGAACAGTCTAGCTTACCTTTTAAACTCATACAGAAAGTGTCTGATTGATACACACAGCGGTGTGAAAATCACATGTCCCTTCTGAGCTTGGGGGGCACTGCGAATCGGCTGGGATTCAATGGGAGTGAACCTCCAGCCCAGCAAACTGTGTCATGTGGGGTGTGAAGTTCTCTGTAGGTCTCACTAAGTCTCACTTTCCTTTCTTCACAGGTCAATGGCACAGATGCAGATTATGAGTATGAAGAAATTACTCTTGAAAGGGTAACATGCTACACGTCTTTCTGTGCTCTGTTTTAATTGGGTTTTATGATGCTTTAATATGAAAAATTAACCTCTCGTTGCTTCTTGATAATCCAAAACAATCCTTCATGTGTTGTTTTTCCTTTTATTTGTTGGTTTTGGGGTTCTTTTGTTTTGTGTTTTCCTTTAGGTAGATTAATTGACCTAAAGAAAAAAAAAAATTACAGCCAGTTGCTAGCGTAGGAATGGAAGCTTTTCTTCATGTCCTTGGCCATTAAGAATCCAATGGGGGAAGGATCTCCCCGAGACATACTGCAGTTGATGTTATTATCTAGCCTTGCAGAGAGTAATAACACAAATTATGATTTCATTTCCGACGTTGGCATTTAGGATAGGCTTTTAGTTATACCGTTAAGTTTTATATTGAGATTCAGGTTTCCACTTGAGTTCACATGCATTGCTTCTTAGGTTTACAGTGTTGAGATCTCTCTTGGCTTTCTTCTCTTGAGCTGCACTGTTAAGGAAAGGAAGAAATGACTGTATTTGCTACCTGCACAGTTCTGGTGGTTACTGAGAGGGTAGATAGTTGATATTAAGGGCAGGTAGCTTTTGAAGAGAACATGTCTGAGTCTCTGCATCTATGAGGATATATTAGATGTGTGACAAATATTACTTGGGAACTTCTCTGGAAAAATAATTTAAGGAACAAATGTTGGTATGAAAAAAACCTCAAAGATCTAGTTGACTAGATGTGGAGGTTTTTATTTGTATTAAGTCACTTCAATGAGAAATCTGTGGGGTTGGAACTGTGTCTCTTAGTTAGGAAATGACTTCTGTTCCTCTATAACTGCAAGTACAATTACACCTTGTATAGGGTTATGTTTAGTGTACCATTGCAATACTTCTTTTCTTGCTGAAATTTATATAGATTTGTCTCTACACTGAATGAAATAAATATACTAGAATATCTTTATAATTAATTTATAATTATTTGGTTTTTTCTATCTTCAGGGCAATTCAGGACTTGGCTTTAGCATTGCAGGTGGTACAGACAACCCACACATTGGGGATGATTCAAGTATTTTCATTACAAAAATTATCGCTGGGGGTGCAGCTGCACAGGATGGAAGGCTACGGTACGGTGACTTTTTTATGTTGGGTTGCTAAATGTTTATTATTGTATTTTCAAAGAGTGACACTTCCTGGTACTTTCAGTAGTTTTACTGTGCTGCATTACTTCCTAAAGATGTTTTTCATACAGAAATATTTTGTAAATTCTGAAGAAACGTTTGAGTGGACCAATTTCCCCCACCCCAACCAATGAAATCTGCAGTTCAGTGAAATTGTGTTTTATCGTTTCTGTGCAGTGCTATAAATTGCTTATGCCATGTATTCTGTAGTCCTTAATTCAATATACAAAGGAAGAGCCTGGCCAAGTGGGATAGATAACTCTTGGTTATCCATGTGCAGATTTTCTGATCTGCAAGATAGTTGAGCTTAATAACCCTCAGGGGGTGGACTAGGTGATCTTTTGAGGTCCCTTCCAACCCTTAACATTCTGTGATTCTATGATTACGCTTGGTATAATTTTGTGTCTTTAATTTTTCAGATAAACCACACATCTTGAAAAGCAATAATTTTTGTTCAAATTAATAGAGCACTCCTCCAGTATACCCCATTTTCTGTAATTGTAGGCAAGTACTGCTACTGAACTCATAGTGAGGAAATGTTGGCGTGTCACTATGGTAGGAAGTGATGCTTGCAACTTCCTTTGAAGAGTACTGTTGGCAGTTAATAACAGATTGTATTAATAAATTATTTTCCTAATCTGGAATGGTCTTTGAAGTGTACCCCTCCGTCATTGTGTGTAAAACTAAAACCAACACATCCAATTGTAGGACGAGCTCTTTTTCTCATGTTGCCAAGAACTTGCCCTTTGTTTTTCATGCAAGTGGCTGGTGTGTTATGGTTTTCAGTCCTAATAAGCTTATTTCAAGGCTTCATTTTAGCTTGTTGACCATTATCTGGGGTACATCTGGCAGACCGTGGTGACAGGTGGGTCAGGCATTGTACTTAGTGTAATGAGAGCTCGGTGTTACTACAGCAACATGTTGAGTGGAAGGCCTGCACTTAAAACAGCTTGTGAAAAGGTCCAGTGGAGGTTGACTTGTTCATGTCAGGGCTTAAAACTTGTGTGTTCTCATTGTATGCCTCCTAGCTTCTGAAATTTTAACTTCTGTCTTGTAGCCCTAAAGAAAAGGTAGTTTGTTTGAGGCTTTGTCCAAAATGCTGTTTAAATGAAATGCACGTAGCGTGGTCCCCTCTTTGGCCGTGAACAAAAATATTCCTCTTAAAAATTTTCTAGTAATCCTTGTTTTACTTTTAAGCAGTGGTAATTAATTTAAGAGCGTTATCCTGAATCAGTATAATTTTGAAGCAAATTGTATGTTTCTTAACGTGTTAACATGTATGTTAGTGTCTTGGAGATAAAATATTGGTCCTAACACATCTGCTCTGCTGCAACACATCGGCTGAACGGGAATGTTGCTCTCTCCCCAGGGTTAACGATTGCATTCTGCGAGTAAATGAGGTGGATGTCCGGGACGTGACACACAGCAAAGCAGTCGAAGCGTTGAAAGAAGCGGGATCAATTGTCCGATTGTATGTCAAAAGAAGAAAACCAGTCACAGAAAAAATAGTGGAAATCAAACTTGTAAAAGGCCCTAAAGGTACACAGGGGATGTATAAAGCTTCTGTTTCCCAAGAAGGGTGGAGTTGACGATAGATTTCTGTGGTTATTTTTTCAAAATAGAATAGAACCTTGCACATGAAGTTCTAGGAAATGCAGAATAATGAAAACTAAATATTGACATCTCAAATGCTTCTGAATTTTCATCCACGTGCCTTGAAACTGTTCTTGTAGAATGTATATTTATCATTCAAATGATAAATACGTGTTTCTGATGTACTAATTTTTAAGTACATTATGAATTGAAATACAGTATTTAATTTAATTACCTAGAAAGGGTCTTTGAGAGATTAAAAAAAAAACCCACTTAGAGAAAGTATTGTTTTGTTTCTATACGGCTAAATGTTGGAAAGTCAGTCTGAAAATGTATAAAGGCTGAAGCTTTGCTGTGTGCATCTTTCACAAGGCATGAAGGAAATGATTTAGCTTTTCAATTTCTCAACTTCTGTAATGACTTTTATCTTCAAACAGGTCTTGGTTTCAGTATTGCTGGTGGTGTAGGAAATCAGCATATACCTGGAGACAACAGTATCTATGTAACCAAAATAATTGAAGGCGGGGCAGCACATAAAGATGGCAAACTTCAGATTGGAGACAAACTTTTAGCTGTAAGTAAATTTATTTTTTTTAATGGTCATTCATTTTTAGGCCCGGTAAGGGCATGATTCACTTTAAGGTTCAGCTGCCTGCCCATGGAGCACTATTGTTTAGAAATAAGTAAAAAAAAATAACATATATATATATATTTTGCCAGGAAATCAATGATAAAAATTAAATCACACCATTTCACCAGGAAATCTGAAATCAGCCCAATGTTTGATGCACAGCCTGTATTAATCAGCATGTTTATTTCTGATGCCTGCTATTATTTTCCAGGGATCTGAGTGGTGGGGTTGTAAAGCAGCATGCAATGGGATTGCTTCTTTTCTCAAAACCAAAAAAGAATAGAAAGGAACTCCATGTCCTGGTGACTGGTCAGCCTGTAGTGAAACTGCTGCTTATGTTGGATTGTGTTTGTAATGCTTTTGAATGGCTCTTTCTTTTTTAAGCTTCAAATACTTCAAAGTTGAATTTTCTATGCACATTGTAAAAATAACTTCCAACTTTCTTAAATTCCATCTGCAAATCTAGCTGTCCAACTAGAAAAATGACACCCTAGAGTCAGGAATTTCTGAATTGTAAACTAAACTTTTGTAAGGCATACTTGCTGCAGTCTCCTGCCTCTGCCAGGCAGTCCCTGCTTCTGGAAGAGCTCTGAGTGCCTCTGTGCTTGGAGTACCTGACAGCAGAATGTGGGCTCTCTTGCTCTTTGAACACTAAGAAACTAACTCTATATTTTTAGTGCAGAGTTTCCCACCTGTAAAAAGGCTTTTTGGCTAAGTTTGTTACTTAGAAAGATGGAGCTGGGAGAACTGAAACTGCTCAAAGGCAAAGAATCCTGGAATTATCCCTTTATCTAAAGAATCCTGCTTATTTTTTTTTTAAGTATTGTGAATAACATGTTGATGTTACAATGGATAGTTCTGTGAAAGTGGCTCGAAGAAGAGCAGATTCTTAAATGAGAATTGGGAGGAAAAGAGAGAGGGAAAGAATATATTGTGTTTACTATTAGCTGCACAATAAAGAAACACCTTCATATGTCAGGCAAATTCACAAGCTGGAAGATCCAACTGCGTGACAATAATGCTCTTAACATTTGACACTTTTTAAAGTGTGCCTCGTGGGAAGTGTTTTGATTACGGGAGTTGCCCACAATGCAAAGGCACTGGAAAGTTCCTTTTTAATAGCAAACTGCTTTCCAGTGTTATAACTTGTCACCTGTACAAAAAAATTGCTTATATCATATACGGAAGATTTTTAAGGATTTTTTGTTAAAAACAGCAAACTTTGACAGATTACTTTATCCATTAAAATAATTAGCCTCACAAATCAAGTAATTTTGGATTAGTATCAGATACTGATTCAGGGATGCGAGGAGTGTAAGCAATATGCTGTTGGATATAGTAAATATAATGTCTTAATTTATTGTAGCTGTAATCATTCCCTCAGTTCATTAAGTTAGGAAAGAAGCAAGTGAAATGTCAGCTATATTATCTTCTGATTAGCTGAATTTCACTTAGTGAAAGCTTTAGTCATTAATGTAGAGATAAGCTTCCATATTTTGTAGAATGGGATTGTGTTGCAATTACTAATGCACTGCGAGATGATTTTTCGGTCTGTAAGAGTGGTAGGGTTTTCTTTTTAAAGAGACTGTAGAGAACTTTTATGAAAGTTTTAGAAAATGTAGATGGAAATAATGTATTTTAATAGTAGAGTTTTCCTCCCACACGATGATTGACAGGGCCCAATTGTTTTTACACATTGTATATAGGCAAGTAATCTAAGGAGAAGTCTTTTTGGTCCCTCAGGTTCAGTGCACTGCAAGCCTTATTTCCCATGTTGCCTGGAACTATCTGCAGAAGTGACTTCCCTCTTCAAAATGAGGGAGAGAGGGCCAGCAGCTCAGTTTAGCGGGGCTTTATATGAGATAGTAACTGTTAAAAGATTTTATTTATTTAAACTGAGATGCTAGTGTTGTACCTGAATAGCAATAGGATAAAAAAAATGAAATCTATTGCCTGTAAAGTTAAGCTAGTTTTTGTTACTTGGCATGTAAATCAGTCACTTAGAAACTTTTCCAGTTTTGACCCCTACTTTTGACCTTTTGAAGAATATGTTGTCCCATTGTAATGTCTAGAACTTACTACGTCATGGCAAGATGGTGTAGGATTTATGCTTACTATAAAAAACTTTGTTCTCTAACGCTTTTGGTAACAGACTGTGGCAGAGCTGTCATTGTGCATGCACGTGGCATTTTGTCATCTTTGTCCCCCTAGCTTTCCAAAGTCATGCGTGCCTTCTTTACAGTGTTACATTCAATAGAGCTTCTTCAAATCTTTGGAGGAAAGACTTGCCTGTCTTATATTTCACAGCAGTACACAGCATCTCTTATATAACTTTTATATAACCAATAATGTCTGTGGCACATGAATCCTAATGAAGACTCTCAATGCCAGAGTGCTCCAGCAGCTTTCAGTGAGTGGCATATGAAAACATTTTTTTTGTGTTGAGAATTTTTGGGTTTTTTTCCTCTTCAGGTGAACAGTGTTTGCTTAGAAGAAGTTACTCATGAAGAAGCAGTGACTGCCTTAAAAAACACATCTGACTTTGTTTATCTGAAAGTTGCAAAACCCACCAGCATGTTCATGAATGATAGTTATGCCCCTCCTGACATCACAAACTGTAAGTGCAGCCTATCTTTGTCATTTAATTTTATATATATTTTTTTAAGGCTTTAACATACCCAATTTTTAGTATAGTATAGCTTAGCATAGTTTCAAGCTTTTAAAAATTATATAGTGTGAAAATGTCATACCAGAAATTTGATGAAAAATATACGCTGAATGGAGTAACAGCCTGTAGCTTGTGTAATGAAGAGACAGCAACAACTGGGCTCTTAAGTGCATTTCAGTGACTGATGTGATGTTGTCCTAGTGACTCAGCATTTCTGATCACTTGCTGACGAATGCAAGAAGAATTTATGCCTCATTCTACTTGGAGGCTGTGAAGAGAAGCAAACAATGCACTGCGTAGAAGTTCAGTGTTCCGTGAACTGAGAAAGACAGTACTGTTTCGGGTAGATGTTTTAGCAGTGTCCTGACATCTATGTTTAATTTTTTCTTCCTTTATCAGGAGCTGCACATAGTTGAATAAACTGGAGTGGGAGGAGGGGGAGGTCTTGAACTCTGATGCCTTCCTGTGAATGTGTCACAAAATTCCATATTAATTTCCTTGAAATATTACTTCAGTTTTGACCTAAGTGGTAATAATTCAAGTGGAAAAACAGTGAATGCTATAATGAAAATAGTTAGAGGAGTTTCTTCTTGACATAAGGATACTTACAGGAGTCTTTTTCAAGTTAAGTGTCCAAATCTGGGAAGTTCAGGGTTGAACTACGACGTAAATAAAAACTTTCATATATTGTTTCTTCAAGAGGGGATATTATATTACCATGTAGTGTTTGGGGAAAGCAATGAGAATGATTTAACTGTATCTTTACAAAACTGAATTGGTGAACTTCTCTAGATGACCAGTTTTAGCCCTGTTCAGAAATTACTTCATATGAAAAGAACACTTTTGGATTAAAACGCCACCGATGTAATTTAGAACAGTATGTAAAGAACGACAAACAGAAGTGCAGTACAACAAAGGACTGAAGTACCTTGTAAGCCCATCATTTATTGGTAATAGCTCCGGTATCTTTAAATCTATTTGGAAACTTATTGACTTACCATTTGTAGATAATTAGGTTTTATGTCTTCACTGTTATATTAGAAGGCTCCATTCTTTGATCTAAAACTAATTTTCAGCCTTCGCTTACCTCTAGTTTTAAACTTGTATATATGGTTAGAGAGCAGCTATTTTCCCTTGCATATCTAGTTTATCCCATAATACCCCCTTTCTCTCTGTTTCTTTGGAAAGCAGACTTCTCTTTAAGTTATAACTGACCTCTTCATATATTTCACCTTGAACTTAGGTTTTTCTGGGACGGAGGTAATCTTGATTTGTACGTAGTGTCCCTGATAGTGTTGCTGGGATGTGGTCCCACTGCTGTGGGTGGCTCTGTGAGGAACACAGAACTATCTGATCTCTTACTACTCTATCTGATAATTTGCCCAGTTCTAATTAATCAGGGATACTTGGATACTGATGAACATCTCTTTCTCAGTGCCCCTGATGATTTAAAAACCAAACTGCAATAAGGCTTAGATGGACAAGAATAAAGCACTATGGCAACTTACAGGACTGGTTGTCTCTCTGGGGAGGAAAACTAAACTGCAATTGTGCAGGTCGGGTGAGTGGAGGAAGGAACTTGTAGGATTTGACATACCTGCTCTCTTAGCAGGCAATTATAGAGCAATGGTTGGATGTAAATGTAGATTCTCATTTAAATTTATGTCTTAGGGTACTGATGGTTTGATCTTAAAAACACTGTAGACTAAAAAGAGACCCCAAACTCTGTGGCTGATTCTTAGTGCTGCAGTGCAGTAGTTTGGTTATGGGTAGGTGAGCTCAGACTGCTGAGAGTCTGATTTGAAGCAGCAGTCATGTTTCCTCTGACTACAAAGTGCTGTTCTCCTTTTGGCAATTATTTTGTTCTTCTATTCACATTATCAATATGTACTTGCAAAGGAGTGTTTGCTGGAGCTGTATGCGTGAGGCCGTGCTGTTGGCCCTCTTCTCATGCAGCACATTGATTTCCTCTCGAATGGTGGATGAGCTGGAGACTCAGTTCATCGAAGTTAATTGCACTGTAACGAGCCAGAAGAGAGGCAGGGGTATATTTTCAAGAATACCTTCTTACCGTGTTTGGGAGCTCCTCTGGGAAGTTCTGTCAAGGGTATTCCCTCACGATTGCCATGAGGGTGAGCTCTGACATCTTGCCTCGAGACCTTCATTTTCCAGTTTGCATGACTTAGTCTCCCATCTGTTTTCTGGAGTTAAATGACCTGGCCACAATTGTAGGTCCTCTTTTGCCCTATTGCTTACCTCCTTCCCGAGTTTCTTTCCGTTTGACTGTTCTCCCTGTAAGTGGGACTTGAGACAGTGGTATTCTGTGCTGCCCAGTATCCCTTCCTTTGTGTGAAGCGGTGCTTCTGTCCACTGAGGAGTGAAAAGACAATCCTCAGAGCTGTCACACTCCTCAAGCTCCAGCAGCTTCTTTTGGGGACCTTTCTCCTTCCACTGAAGCATTTCTAAAAAATGACATGATATTTCTCAGATTCCAGGTGTCTGTCTTCTGTCCTTGGGAGACCTTTGACAAGGTTTGTGTGTTAAACTGCTGTCTGCACTTCTCAGTAGATTTTCTGGTGTTGATTTAATTTAGCTGCTGTTTTAACCTTCAGTTCTCTGTCTGAAGTTACTCTGTCTTTATACGCTGTTTCAAGTAGACCTTTGTTAGCAGTTAACCAAAGAACATTCTTCTGCTGGGTCCTTTGATGAAACTTCAGTCTGTTTCTTCTTGCAACAGAAAGCCTTACCCAAGGCTTCCTATGCATGTGCCCCTGAGCAAAGTGCAGCTGGCTGCTGCTGTGCAGCTGACATGGAGACTCTGGATCTACTGCCTGAATTTTGCACACGAAGTAGATCCAAAGTTCTTCTAGAGGTGTTTAATGACTTAATTCACAGAAACCAGTTCAGCCTTTTCTTAAATCTTTCACTTATAAGAATCAACTAGACGTGGCTAAGGTGCTAGATGCTATTTTTCTAATAGAGGGCAGAACAAAAGCTTTTTCAGTACCACTCAGTATTTTCATGTTCACACTGGAAATTTCAAAGGGAGATACCAGTCTCCGTGAAAGCTACTGTATCTTTCTGAAAGTGTACTGTAGCTGTGCAACTAGAAAGCCTCCACTTTCTGTTATGAGCTGCTTAATTAGATAGGACTCATACCAAAAAATGGTGACTGCTGTACATAGCATTGCAGAAGTGATGTTTTCAGGGTTTGTTTGCACCTTTGTTCTCGTCTCAGATGAGACCTCCAAAAGCGCTGCTGCATTTAGCAGAGTGGTACTGGGCACAGGAGCTTTAGCTTAGGGCCTCTGAAAAGCTTCTCCCAAGTGACAGGTATTAAAGATGTATTTGCCAGAATCACCTGAATTGTGGGTGAATGTTGAGGCAGTTACCAGTTTTCCTTCTTTACCTATCAACCTGCAGCAGTTTTGAGACATATTTACAGTTCTCCTTTGCATTTCTGGCCATCACAATCCTCTTACCCAGGTTCTTAGGAATTCAGACCCATCATAAAGAAGACGTAAATACTGTTCCTTTCACTACTGAACATTTTAAATACTCACAGAGGCTGCGTGTGGCCACGTCCATGACAAGCGATGTTAAGGTAGAAACCCCATCTGCTACCTGAGTATAAGTAGACTGTTCACTGCTCAGAACTCCCCTAGGTTTTGTTGGTTTTGATTTGTGTAGGGTTTTTTAAACACTCATTTTATCAGAAACATCTAAAAGTACTTATCAGCCTGGTATCTGTGCTGTCTGCAGAAGGTGCAGTGGATTGCTCACTATGCTAACTCCTTTGAACGTGGCAGTTGGCTCAGAAGTCCTCAAAACACCAAATTCAGGATTTGGTTCTGTTTAAGACTTTCCCTCTGGAACTGGTCTGGTTTATTTCTAGGGCTGCCTCACTTTCCCTAGTGCTGGGGATTTAACATGCAGAGCTAAGGATACTGAAGAACCGTTTGAAAACCAGGTTCACAAATGTCACTATCTAGGTTTTCTGCAGAATCTGTTTTCTTTTAGAAGTCCTGTAGCCACACGATAGTACGGTCTTCTCAGGTGGTCTGATGGCTCAAAAGAGGGGAGAAAGTAAGTTAGCTGTATGGTTAACTAAATAATTTGCTTGATATTTCATTGGGGTTAGTGTCAAGGGGCATTTGATCAAGAGCTTTCCAAAAACCTGATTTATGACAGTATTTATTGAGAAGAGTACAAGTCCTGCCAATGTTGTGGCACCTGGGGCTGAAAATTGACCTCCATCACTTGGTATTTATTAGAGCGAGTACGTGGCTTCCAGCTGCCCGTAGGGAAGATAATGTTGCATTTCTTGTTAAAGCAGAGTTGGGACTGTCTGCAACCAGATCATTTAGCAGGGAATAAATTTAGAAACAATAGCTCATGGTTGTGTGCTGCAGCTCTAGAGATTGGTTTGCGTATGGGTGATGAAAGCTTGACCACAGCCCTCGGCAGCCTGGACTGGTTGGATGCTATGCCTGTTCCTGTTGCTTCTGTGGGATTTGTCTCCCAGCCCTTGAGGAGTGGATTGCTAGGTTGAACCGTTACTTTACAGCCATCTGCATTCTTCTGACTCAAGAAGAATGCAGGTAGGAAATGTACTTTCTGAGCATGTTGCCATTTGTGCACTCTTCTCCTGTGTGGCATCCAGTCTTGGAGACACTGGAAGACAAGAAGTTACAGTACAGGAAGCATGGAAATTTGAACAAAAAATATGTTCGTTGTATGCAGAGGAACAACAGCACTGGGGGGGATGGTCCTGGGGACCGATGCCATCCAGCTGGGGAGCAGCACTGGCAGCCAAAGTGATTTGCTTGTTTGATAAGCACAGTTATTAGTCTTCTGGAGTAGGTCGTATGCCAATAGGGAGTGTAAACTGCCTCAGTGATCTATATATAAATGTTTGTTGGTAAAGTAGCTCCTGGAACAAATGTCCAGTAACCTGCTGGTATAAATGCTTTTAAAGTTGAAATATTACTAAAAGTCTAGAACCTATTTCAGAACCTAACATTAGCTGTTCTCAAGGGTTAGGGCTGGGCTGGCTGCTAGATGAATGGCAGATACTCCCTGTTAACCCCTCTCGCTTCCCAAGTGGAGAGGAAAAAGGGGACAAGGGAGAGGGACTTAGGGATTAGGAAACAAAACTGAAACAGCTGCAATGAGGAAAAAAACCCACAACAAAACAAAACCAAGATCTAACTCACCCCTCTCTGATGGGAATTGTGTCACTGTCACCACTGCTGCTGGGGGAGTGAGTCCCAGAGTGGACTCAGTGGCAGACAGGAACTGGATTCGGAAGCTGAACACTGGGACTGTGTTCAGTAACTCACGATGGGGATCGAAGGCAGAGTGGACAGAATCCTTCTTGGATGATGACTGTTCTCTTGTGATCCCTCAGCTTCGTACTGAAAATGACACATGGGATGGAATCCCTTCTTGGGCAGTTTAGGGTCCCCTGTTCTGGCTGCTTCTCCCCCCACGTGTGGCCTTTTACTTTCTGCACTCCCAGCATGGTATAAGATGTAGCCATGGCTATACGGTTACCTTGGTGTCTATAAAAGCATGTATAAGCAGGAGCCTTTCTGCACACTAGTCCCTGGTAGTAACTACACATCAAGTGTTCTCACTAGCAGAAGCAGGTGCTGTCTGCAGCAACATGATGGTACCTTCAGACACTGCAGTTACTCACAAGTAGCTTCTGAGAGACTATGCTGGAAAGTAAAATCACTGAACAGAACCAGTTCTGCTCTAACTCAGACCAGGGCACCTGTACAGTGCATATTATTGAATGTCAGGAGTTGGAAAAGTGTCCACATAGTTTTTGAGGAACAAAGCACTTGCTTCCTGTACAGACTTCTTTTAACGCATGATTAATGATGAAGTTTTGACTCCTAGTCAGTTTTAAAGTGTTTTCCTGGGCATGTGTGCATTAGTACAGTATTGCCACTCTGCATTAAGAACTAAAATACTTCAAGATAGGGAATAATAATTTTCCTCACTAGACACATAAATGCCTTATTGTTCCTTAAGTGCCATAAATATGAGAAGAGAATATGTAATAACAGTAAATGACAAAAAAGTTGTAATTTCATTTACAGTTACAGACATTGTACTTGTGATCAGTGTCCTCAGTTTGCAGATAATAGGGAAATAATAGGAAATCTTCCATTTCCTTTTTGTGTAGAACTCTTTTATCTCAAGGCAGAGTGGATTTGGAAATGGAATTTCTCCTTCAGTCTTTGACTGCTCCTGTCAAAGCACGCTCATTTTATACATGTAACTCTCTGTTCATCCAAGACACAATTCCTTTCTCACTTACATCAGTAATAATATTTACTTGGAATACAAATTTCGACCTGATTTAGCATTCAGAAAGTGATGCCCTGTCTTCTATTTCTATCATGTTCCTCATGAATATTCTGCAGGTATAATCTCGATCTGAAACGATTTTAGGAAAGGCACAGTCACTTTTTTTTTCCCCAGGAACTCCATGGAGAGCCTTTTTATGCCTTGTATGTTTACTTCCATAATGCTGAGAATGCCAGCCTGGAGAAAGGACTGGGCTTTTCTAAGAGAGTATCATCTGTAGAACTCTGTAAATGATGTAGCCAGTGCTGATGTGAAACAGTCCACAGGTCTGAAATAATAAACTCTTACATTGCTTGGTAGCTGAGCTTGAGTTACACGGTGAAAGGCCACAAAATGAAAAATAAAATAGGTGACAGTATTAGCTGGTATGTGTCATTTTGAACATGAAGCTTTAGGAATCTTAAAAAACAATCAAATGAAAAGTGGTCTAAGACACTAAACAGACCTTTTAATAAAAAATCTAATTACTTCCTATAAAATACACGTTTTTTTATAGCTGTCACTGACTTCTTGAAAGCAATTTTAAATTGATTTTGCAAAATGATATGATTTAGTGTGCGAACAGAACATACAGAGCTGCTGTACTGTGCTACAGGTTTTTAGTCTCTTTTAATTGCAAACCCATTTTCCGCAGACTGGGAAAAAAGCTTATAAAGACTGCTTTGTGGGGTTTTTATGCTTTTTCTGAGGAAAACCAAAGCTATATGTACAGTAGTAAATATTTTTTAAATGTCACTTGCTTTAAACAAAAAGCATGTACAATGAAATGGAAATACTCTTGTATTAGAATACTTTTTTTTTTTCCCACTGAAAAAACCCCAAGTTTTGAAGTAGTTAGTAAACTGTTACCTGCTTTGTATTGTGATGGACAGACAGAAGTAGGTAGGAGGATCTGTAGTCTTTGAATTCTTGCCAGAAGCAGAAGGCTGAAGATGTGATGTTACAACTGTTCTAATAAGTAGTTTTAGGAGTCCTTTGTCTTCAACAGCTCTTAATTATTAGGGAATTCTCAAATATGAATGCTTTTGTTGATTGTTTGGTTTTAGCAAACTAAGTGTTCTCTTTGCTTATAGACCTCAAGGAGCTGAAGTGAGGGAAGCTTCCTTTTGTCTGTGTTGTGTCAGGGGACAGGCTGCTTCTTAGGCTCACATTCTGAGTTTTACTGGAACCACTTGGGAATCTGGAGTTGTGATTTCCAACATTCCGCAAAGTTCCAGGCTAGAGCATGTAACTTGCTAGGGGGGCTGGTGTGTCTGAATAATATGCTTAATTACCTTATCAGCTAGTGCTTGGAAACTACAGAAGCTGTTGATAGTGCATTTCAATACTTGCTGAAATATATTTCTGAAAAACTCCAAGAACTCCAATACTGTTACAGAGCTTTCAGGAATCAGAAGCTATCTGGCTTATCAGGCATGATACCAGATGTTAAGGTGCCAACCATTAAGGTACAATAGATGGTTCCCAGTCTGGCTGGATACCTTTTTTTCAGACTGTTGATGTGATGCATACTCCATGGATGCAATTTACTGCACACAGGTTTACTAGGAATCTAGAACAATACAGAATCAATCCCCAGAGCAGACTGAGTGATTTGAAAGCTGCTGTTTAGCAAAATCTATCATATAAAAATACTCTTGATGAAGTTTAAAAAGCATCCAAATATTTTACCAGTGGTTTAAAAAGTCAAACAGAAAAGAAGAATATACAGGTGGCATCTGTTGTGTTTATTCCATGAAACAGCTTTGGGTTTAGTGTAAATCCCCAGAGGTCCAGCACCACATCAGATACAGCAAGTGATTAAGAGCAAAGAGAATCTGGCAACTTTAATAATGTTGAATCTGCGAAGTGTCCCTACCCTACATGTTTAAGCCTCAAAGCTTAAAATGCCTAGGCCAGGAAAAAGATCTTGAGTTGTAGGAGACAGTGGGTGTGACTGTGACTGTGCCTGCTGAGTGGACACTTAAAATTGATGTGCCTAACTTGGAAATAGATTGCACCCTCTTCATTATTTATTGGAACAGCTCTCCTGGAGTTGTAGTGTTTTCCATCGATTGAAATCATTAAGATGCAAAATTTTTCTGGTATGT
This sequence comes from Todiramphus chloris collaris, assembly GCA_025345505.1. Taxonomy (NCBI): domain Eukaryota; kingdom Metazoa; phylum Chordata; class Aves; order Coraciiformes; family Alcedinidae; genus Todiramphus; species Todiramphus chloris. The sequence goes on from JANVCC010000030.1 coordinate 17,026,596, forward strand.
GTGGTGTGATTCAGGTAAAGAGTGCACACTTCGTGCACGGGCCTTCGGGGCCTCTTATGCAACAGGTTAGACTAAATCCTTTTAATACTCCTTTCTTGTTCTAGTCAGTGAGACTGTGAACAAGGCAGCTGAGCCTTGCACTATGGTTGAAACGTTTTGCACTAGCTTGTTTATTCCTTGTGGTAAATTGATGCCTCTTACCTTGAAGAATAGGATGTGGCATAATCCTACCTTTGTTTCCTGATGCGTGCTGAGCATCACTACCAGCACCTGTGCTATTAAAGATGGGTTTGTTCAGTGTCGTAAGAAATGTAACGTGCCTTCCTGTTCAGACTTGCTAGTCAGAATGGCCTGGAGTATTCTGGAGATGTTAGGATGCCCTGTGCCAAAGCATTGAAAAGGAGGAGGTAGGCAGTCTAACAGTTTGGAAGGAGTGTGGCATTCAAATGTTGTATTTTGCACTGATGCTCTGACATGGTAGTTTTAAGGAACTGAAATTCTTCGTTGACTTCAGTCAAGTTAAAGACAACTTTAAAAAGAGATAAACCTTGAGACTGTCCTCATGGGCTTCAGCTATCCAGGGTCTGTTTCTAAAAAAGAGGGTTTTCAAGACACAAAGTGAAAAATCTGCTTACTGATGCAGTGTGAGGAGGCTGGGGAATGTGCAGAAGTGACTCAGTACTTTAGAACTGTGGTACTTAGAATGTATCATTTGAACTGTTTTGTTTCTAGAAGAGGTCACTCCTTACAATATTTTTTATTTCCTGCAGTTCCTTTTCCTTTATTGCCTTAACGTTTTGGGGTTTTTTCCTCTTCCTTTGAAGCTTATTCTCAGCCCGTGGATAACCATATCACTCCATCTGCCTACTTGGGACAGTCCCTGCCCCCAGCGTCACCAGGGCGATACTCCCCAATTCCCAAGGGAATGCTTGGAGATGATGAGATTACCAGGTAATGAACAACCAAAGCTTATGTTTATATGTACATACACACACATGTTTAGCTACAAACATACGTACATGTAATTTATCAGTCCAGGAAAAATTATTCAAATCAGAGCGCCTTGCCAAAGTGTTCCATCAGTTGACTACTTTAGGGTGGTAGTATGAATAGCCCTGAGATTATTTCTCATTTTAAACCCAGCAAAGTTGATTTTGTTTGTTTGTGGTGGTTTGCTTTGTTTTTTAAACAGACAAGGGTTTGATTTGATGGCTTTGTAAATCCTGAAAGGCTAGAGAGCTCTTAATCCTTTCACATTAACAAACCGTTCATTCCTGCACCGATTCAGTAGATTGCATTAATCTTTTGTTCATCAGAGCTGATAAAGGGAAGCTGTTCTAATTTCGTTGCTCTTCTGTTCTGCAAGTATAGGGATGTCAGACTGCATTTTCTCTACGTTGTTGCTGAATTCTGTGTTATACCATCATCTGATACTGATAATTTCACTCACTTCCTGAGGCAGGGTCTACCCAAGATTGAAACCTAAGTGGTATAATAAATTGGAGAATGAATTTTAGTGTGTTGGAAGGTAGGAGATGTCTTTGTAGATATTCTTAATTTAGGATTTAGGTGGATATGTAAGCCAAAGTAGTTCTGTCCTGCTGATAGCAGTGCTTATAGTTTTCCTTTAAATTTACTGTAAAGGAAAGGTTTTAGTTCTTCTGAAATTCAAGGGCTGTTCAGAGATATATTTGAGTGATTTTTCTTTAAATTGCCTTCACATCTTCTACTCCCTCCATCCCAAAAAGAAGCTTAGAAATTTTGAGGAATGTTTTAAAAAGATAATGCATATTCATCCTTTCTAATGGCAGTAATTTTATTGATGTGTTATTGTGACCCAGAGCTATATACGTAGGTTTTTAATGTTATTTTTTGGTAATACAGTACTCTGAAAAAATAGTCTCGTTGTTTGATTTCATTTTGAGTGATTTTTTTTTTTAAAGACCAGACTAGTTGATTTTTTTGGTTTGTTTTGGAAAGATGCAGCTTCTTAGTTTATAAATTAATAATTAATGTCTCTAAATACTTAATGTCCATTAATTGTTCTTGAGTGCTCTCTAGTGACTTTTCAGATACAGTGCACCACTACTCTGCTTTACTAGAAATGTCTATTTGTGAAATAATTCTTATACTGGGTCAAGTAGTGGATGACTTCTGGAAGGAGTGTTTCTGCATTAGAAGTTGACTGTCCTTATCTTAACTTGATCAGTATTTCTGCTTTCCTCTCCTTGTCCAAGTCAGGAGGGGATCCTATAAAAAGAATCAACAATTTGATTTAGATTTAACTTTTGCAGTTGTAGTTGCTGCAAATAAATGGCAAATGTATCTGAGAATGTCATAAATTCTGCTTGTTTTTTTTTTAAATAGGGCTTATGCATCCCTCTTGCTTTGTTCTTTGTTATATTTATTGTTTATCCAACTGGAGTGAAATTAAAGCACTAAGAACATATTTCCCATTGTAGGTATTTCCATTAGAATTTGTTCTTTAAGTTTCAGAAAGGAAAAATAGTATTTTGTCACTTGCTGTTACCATTAGGTAGATAAGACTGAGCTACATTGAGGCTCTTGAACGTAGTAAGAATAGAAGGAATTTAGAATACATGCACACTACAGACTGTTCAGGTCACCCAACAGCAGGGAGGAGATTTGGGGGTGGGGGCTGGACACACAACGTCGTTGCCTTAAGAAATGTGTAACGTTTGATACTTGAAAACTCATCTTTTCTAGCTGTGTATTTTACTTGTACTCTATTTCATATTCTATTCTTTCATTCAGGGAGCCTAGAAAGGTCATCCTTCATCGAGGATCAACAGGTCTTGGTTTCAACATTGTTGGAGGAGAAGATGGAGAAGGAATTTTCATCTCATTCATCCTTGCAGGAGGGCCAGCTGACCTGAGTGGAGAGCTTAGGAAAGGAGATCGTATAATTTCTGTAGGATTTCTTGCTTCTTTTATTTAATCACCAACAGAATTTTTTCCTTGGATATTAATGCCAGTTAATGATTTATATGCAGAGAATATAATTAACTGAGCTAAATATGAGGCAATGGAACGGATGCCAGTATACTTCCAAAGTATCTTTGACGATCTAAGTTTGCTTCAGCTTCTCATCTGTAACTCAATTAAAATACCACGTTCCTATCTCAGAGACATTTGGTGAAGACATACCTTAGTCTGGTAGCTGAGGGGTTGTGTGTGTGTCTGATTACAAGAATGCAGGCTTCAGAAATAAGCCTTCTAATGAGATGGAGACACTTGGCAGTAGTGTTGAAAATTCAGTGCTTTACTTCCTGGGGTAACTGCTAAACTTCCTGTTAGTCTTAAGTAGATCCATCTCATACCTGTCCGATGAGGGTTTTTTTTCTTTTACTAGTACTGAAGGTCATAAACATTTTGTGTGCTTCTTTGTGAGATGGTGTAATTTATGGAGAATCATTTCTTTGGACAGTTACTAGTCATTTGTTCATTATTGAAGGGAAATAGTTTATTCTTATTAAAAGATATTTTAAGTGCTTTTTTTTTAACTATAAAAAGCACTTTTGGTCTAAAATGTGACACATTTCTTGTAATGCTGTTTTTAAATCTGCATTAAATACAAGGCTAGACCCATGGAGGGTGTGGACTGTCACTGGATGTTAAACAATGGTTTGTAGGCACGCTTTTGACAACGGAGATCCCTGAAGCCCTGTTGTAGAAAGGTTAGGTGAACCACAGCAGAAAGTAATATTCCCTTTGTAAAAAGAAAGTAAAAGGTCTTAAAAGAAGAAAATTGACTTAGCAAATACAAATTTATTAAGTATTACAATGTCACAACTACGGTACTTAACAGAGGGATAGATGTGAGAGCGGATTTATTGACTTCAGTAAGTCAGTAATCTCTGTTTGTATTAACTACCTTGTAATACTGGAAACGAAGAACCAGCTTGTGTCCACTTCAATATTTTTTCACAAGTCTGTGTTCTGTAATGTTAAACACAAACTTTTATTTTGATAAAGAGCTTTTTTTATTGTATTACTTGCAGGTAAATGGAGTGGATCTAAAAGCAGCAACCCACGAACAGGCGGCAGCAGCCCTGAAGAACGCAGGGCAAGCAGTAACCATCGTAGCTCAGTACCGTCCAGAAGGTAAGGCTTGCCTTGTACATTCAGATTCGCTTCTACAGCTTGAAACTGAGAGAAAGGCAATCTGCAGTGTCCTCTTACCCAACCCCCTCTTTTGAGGAGAGAAACAAATAATGCAGTAGCTGCTGACACATACCTGTTAGCATAACTGCAAGTGACCAGGTGGGTATGTGTGCCAGTGTTGGTGCCATGGCTTGGTATGTTTCTTGATCCCATTGTGTGCAGAAGGTTGTTTCTTCTGTAAATGTTAACGCTGTCAGAGCATGAAAGTTAAGCTGGTAAGTTCAGAATTTAGTAGAAATACCATGTTGATATTTTGTATCTGCAAATTGTCTTCTTCCTTTATCACCTTTAAAATGATGGGTTTATTTTCCTTTGTGGTAGGAGGATAAAAGACTAGTTTCTAATTCTTTCTCTGTTGCAATGATTCAGATGACTTAGGGAGACGATAATTTTTTCATTCCTGTGTTTCACACTGAGATGGTATTTCTGTTTATCCAGCAAGTTCTTCTTGTCCAGATGATTTTACAGTCTATATGTAACAAGACGGTTTTGATGTCTTGCTCTGTACAGTGATGACCAACAATTTTCTCCAATTTAGCAAAATTGGAAGGCCTATCAGTAAATCTTCCTTGCAGTAAATTGTCTGCTTTAACCTTGTCTTTAACAGTGCTGGGAAGGGGTCAGTGTAGGTGTTTATCAGGAGTGGGCATTGAGCAGGACTGCCTTCATCCAAAAGCGTTAGGCAGCTGATTGCAGTACACTTTTATTCATTCTTTATTTCTTCTTTTCTGTCATGTTTCTTTTATCTTGTCCTCCCCAAGTCTTTGAAACATTAGTTTTCACGTTCTACTGCCCCACCACCCGCACCAGCATCATATATCACCACTCACCTCTCTTTCTGGGATTCAGGCTTTTAAACAAAAATAAAAATCCCTTCGTACTCTGAAAGTCAGAACTATTTTCCTTTTAGAATGAGAACTAGGCATTTTGGGTGGCTCTTGCTCTTTCTGCATTGGAAGTAACAGCTTTCTTCATTACTACTTGTCCAAGCATATAACTTATTTTCTTGAAACATGTATTGAGGTGCTTGAGTGACTAATGGGATTTTGAGTCATTGCACAGAGATTTGCTCAGAGCAACATACACTGCCTCTTAGAAATTTCTCAACGACTGTCACTTGTATACTTCAAACCTAGAGCTGTACTCATTCCTTCATGATGCTTCATGATGCTTCATACTGAAGCATTCAGAGCACGACTGTATGCAGCTGAGCTGTCTTGAGAATACTGTTCTTGAATTATAGGGCCCATTTGAGAGGATCCACGTGGGATATGTTACTGGAATAATCTTAGGTTATGGGCAACACACTAATCAAAGGATTTTTTTTGTTGTTGTTTTAAGATGTTTGGTCTGGATAACCACCTTGCTTTCTGAAACAGTGCTTAAAATCTCCATTCATAGTGAAGATGTTGGAAGAATGTTTAGGGATTACTCTACCCCTTTGAAGTATGCCATGGGGTACAAGTGTAACTAGGACACTGAGATCCATTGTAGTTCGGAGGCTGAGAACGAATTGACGCATGGCCAACCTACCTCAGAGAGCTCAAATTGTTGTTTGTTTTTGTGTAACATCACTACTTGTCTTTTTTGTGCTCCTTGTGAAAAGACATTCAATGCAACTTACACTGTCAGCTTCTTTCAGGTGTGGTGTGGGAGGAAAGTAGCACCAGATATTCAGTGTTCATATCTCAGAGATTGGTGAAGAGACTATTTCCTTAAAGGTTACTGTTTGATTATTGATATAGGAAGGTGGTCTGTTTGTGACTTGGCTTCCCAAATAAAAAGTATCATCCATGTGACTGAGTGTAGTTGATAAAAGTGCCTGTGTCCTGTGATCATCTACACATTACCTAAATTATAGCTTGATTCATTTAAGTTGGGATCTTATATACACTTATAAAACTATCTCCACTTTGTTAATGCTATTCAAAAAAAAGATTAACAGTATTAAAATGAAGAGTTCATAAAATCATTGTTCTTCATCGGTGTATCTCAAATGTCTTCATAAAGATGAAGAGCATCAGTTACAACTGCTTGTATTACATATGAATTTTATTTATATTTTGAAATCCAGCAGGATTTTGTAAGAGATGCTGGCAGCTAGGACAGATCAAGGAGATTCTAGACATCCATCAGGGTTCATTATAACTGGTTAAACAGATTCAGTATGATAGGAGCATTTGGAAGACATTTGGGACCAGCTCACTTTGCTCTCTGTAATTGTATATGACAGTCTGTGTGTTCATAGATGTGGTGGGGAATGCTAAATTGGTTTTGCCTCCTACCACATTAACTATCATAAATTTCTCATTTCCATTTCTTCTCAGTTTTTTTGGGAAAAGAGGATTGTTTCAATCAGATCTCTCCTAGAAAAGCCCAAATAGGCTGCAGAATCTTTGGAAAACTATCATAAAGGGCTGAATTTTCCATATCTGTCTCTTCAGATCCATCATTTATTGAACAGTAGTTACTGGACTTGGGGTAGGCCAATATGCTTGAATGATGCTGCTCTTATTGTATCTGGGCTCAAATTATGTAACTGCTGACTTTTTTTTTTCCCCCCCTTAAACCTTCAAAATGTTCCTTGGTTATAGAAGTTGGAGACATGTAATCTCATTCCTAAAAATATCCTTCCTGGCATTCATTTGGTTTCCAGCAGTCTCAGTACATTTGAGAGATGCCTTACAAAGTTTTCCTACTGTACTGAATCAACTTTCAGCAACTTACCAGCACACTTTGGGATAACTAAAAGCCAACTAGGGAATGTGAAGGTATTCTTCTGCTTACTCAAGTGGCTCACACATCAGGCACTGCTTCTGTAGCACCTGAACTGTAGTCAGTGGACATAAAGCTTGGTGCTTAGATTTTGTGCCTTGTGGCAACATACCTAGGAGCTACTTTTGTCAACTGGGTCACCATCTGGGTTGTATTTGCACATACTTTCAAGGTACACATGCACATATGTGTGATACAAAATCTCCAGAGTTGCAGAGATGGGGGAGTTGGAATCTGCTGGGTGCTGCAGCGGAGGGGTCCATGGCAGGAGAAGAGCAGAAGTTTGGGAAACGGGGTTTCCACTGCACAAGTGTGATGGGGAAGTCAGAAAGTCATTCTTGTTTTCCCTTTTGTTTGGAAGCTTTTCCTTGTTTTTCTCCTTGTACTACAAATTTCTGTCTCCTTTCAAGACAACATTCATGAATAGAAAGGGATTTTGCTTTACCATGAGTTCCACTGGAAACAAAGTACCGTGACCTGCAGCGTTTTTGAAGAAAGTGATGTTGCTCCAGTAAAAAGCATTTTGATGAGCTGTTGTCATTTGTAGAGGTTTCTGAGGCATTTTACTTTGCTATTGCTCCTTGACTGTGCAGAGACAGATCAGTGCCACACTGCTGTCTCCCTTCTTTGGGTATTCTACAGATGTAGGGTGGCAAGGAAAAACCGAGATATTAGAGTGAAAGAATGAGAGGAAGCTCTAGGCAATTGGGATATGTGTGTGTCTCCTGGGAGTCAGGATTTAGGGATAGTTAAGAGTTATGATCATGCTGCATAGATGGGATACAGGAACGTGGGAGCCTCGGTGCTTGAAGGGAACGTAGAGAGGAGAGGAACAGCAAGGGGGAAGTACAGAACTGTCCAGAGGGATACAGTCCTGGGAGGACTCTCCCCTCATTTCACATAACATTAGAAATGTCAGTGTCCATTCAAATTAAAACATCATCTGAAACGTTCTTACGTGTTTTGAGGATGACATGACATTACCTCAAAAGTCAGAATTCCTGACAGGTTAGATTTTTGCCATTCTGAAAAGATGGGAGATGCAGTAGGCTGCCCTAACTGTGTTATAGCTTGAGTGCATTTCAGTGTTTAAAAACAAGAAAAATAGCCAAAGGTGGACATGAAAAATCTGAAAATGTATTTGGTTATAATTGGAAAGGTAATAAGTTTTTTTGAATTAAACATTTTTTTTTGTAGTAGTTATGTTCTTCTAGGTTAGAAAAGGGCAATTAAGTATATGCATGTAAGTGCAGTTAATGTTATACATGTTAGCTGTGAAGCCTGCTCTTGGAGAGCCTTGAAAAAGCAAGCTGGCAGAGTGTGCTGGGCTCAGCAGTCACTCACTGGTCAGCTGACCCTTCCCCAAAACAGGAGCAAAACTCATGACCCTGTCATGACAAGAGGGGTAGCAGCACTTTTTTTTTTCCCCCAAGGATCCACCCAATGTGCAAACCCCAAAATTTTTATTTGAACCAGTAGCACAGTCAGGCTTTTTTGTTTGTTTGTTTGGGTTTTTTGTTTGTTTGTTTATTTTGTTATCATCTGCTTGTTATATAGAATTTAGAATCTGCATAGGTCTTCTCTTTGTAACAGCTGCTCAAGTCCTTCTCTATCCATCCACTTGTGTTCTGTAAGAGTGGTAAGATGGTGAAGCGATCTGATTAACTCCATGTTCTTAGGTGATTGGGTGGATCAGGGTTAAGATTACGAGAAGGTGGAGACAAAACATGAAGAGAAGTTTTTAAGGGTTTTTTTGGTAAAACCTCTAAATCTGTAATTATATTGTTCATGTAGGTAGTTAACACATTTTTTCATGCATATTTATTAAAGGAGTTAGTGATTCAAGATTCATAGTTGGAGCAAAACTCCTCATGTGGTGTTAGCCAGATTTTTAGGTTGCTTTTTGTGTTGGGCGATTGCTTATTGTTTGTTTTGAGGAGACTTGTGCAACTATTGAAAAGATGCATGACAAATTTGTAGTTTTCATTCTCTCTTTAAAACAAATGAGTAGAAAGAAAGAAAAAAAGGGAGGGAGGGAGGGGAGCAGCTTTCTTAGAGCTTACCTTTCAATGGCCAGCGCTGGGCCAATTGTTCTGTTTGTAACACTTCAGCTCTGCCGTCCTTTCTAGTGGAACTTAGAACAACAGAAATAGTAGCACTTTCATGTTTATAAGCTAAGATTATTTTCTGAGCATTTATCTTGAAATATATTGTATATCTATTTATGGAAGACCAGCTGAGTAGCAGGAAGCCAATAATGGTGTTGCAAAACTTAGCTTTCAGTATTTGTTTTTTATCGAGTGGATAAACTTCCTTTGCTTTCTACCTGAAAACATGGATAGTCTTAACCAAAGATAGTTTAAAAGATCAGTACATCCCAATTCATAAAACGAAAAGTTCTTTTAAAAATATAATTAAAAAAAAAGCATATCCTTTTGGGTTATGTGGTCTCAAACTTCCAAACTTTGGTTCCTGCTGGTTTTGTACCTGCTTCTACTCATTTGCAAGTAATCCAGATTAGTCAGTTAAAGTACTTTTAAAATCCTGCCCATTAAGATTAGAAGAAGGGTACTGCTATATATAGTCCTATAGATGCTCTAAGGCAGCTTACACATGTTTTAATCCTTTAAAGCCTCACTTCTTTAATAAATAAAATTGTTTGTCTTTCTTAAAGAGCAGTTCAGCCTTTTACAAGCTGTGAAGGTGTGGTAAACCTTCAACAACTTTTTCAGTGAATTGAGCAGTGACTGGACCTAGTCTCTCTCGGAGTTTGGCAGGCTCTCTGGGAGGTGTTCTTAACTAAATACAAATGCAGTTTTTCTAATCTGCTTTGAAATTCTGTGGCCTAGTCTTCCAAGTGATTAATGAGGGACAAGCTCATTAGACATTAGAGTGCATGAAAGCCACCAATAGCATATGGAATGCTTTGTGGTCTCTCTCAGGTCATGTTAGTATAAAGTGACAGTCATTGAAGCAAAGTAATCACCTCCTCACAAATGATTTATGATGTTGGTATTGTGGCCCATACATTTTAGTAGGTAACCTCTTCCCAAGTGTTTTTGAGTGGTTGTAGTAAACACGCTGTACTCCACAACCTCCCCTGCCCCCTGAGATTTACACTAATGTCTGTAACGAGAAAAGATGTGCAAAACATGAAGGGTACCTACAGATTAATCAAATGCCAGTATAAGGTAATCAAGTGATGGCAGTAGTATGTGACCAGAACTCATACATACAACTTCAGTCACCTACATGCTGTGACAGTCCTGCCTCACAAGCTTAGAATTAAAACCAAATTGGAAGGTCCACAAAAGATCAGTGTGATGGTGACCACCCTGTCTTTCTAGCAGGCTCCATTTCTCGGTTTGAAAAACTGAAAGAAGAAAACTGAGTATTCTCAGAGTGAGGAAAAGAATATAAATCAGTAGTTATATAAAAGTCAGCACAAGAATCCTGCTTTGACAGCTCTAATGGGTCCTGCTAAAGATGGCTTTCCACAGACAGATGGGAAGAGGGAAGCAAGGGACATACTTTTAAAATTAAAGTTAACTTTTTCAGCTCTTTGTGGATTCAGTATATGTTAGAAAAATCTCTGCTTCTCAGTGCTGTGCTGCCATCTGTTCCCTGTACATACATCCATGCTTCCATGAGTTGCTTTTCCTTCTGTGCTGCTTGCTGAATTTTCCACCCCTGCTGTAGTCTTCTGTGCTTTTGCACTGCTTGCTAGAATGTGTGTTCCAGACCAAAGTAATGTTCTTTGTGGTGTTCCCCCCACCCCTTCCCCTGACTGTACAGACTATTCAGCATGTGTCTCTGTTTCACTGTCTTGTTGCCCACCAGACAGGCAGTCTAGGAGAGTTTCACTGGTCAGACTCCTCCTCTGAAGTTTTGATTTCTGTTAAGGTAAACATTGGCATTGAAAACATAACCATTTTATAGGTAAAAGCACTTCAGGAGCTCGGGAGCAGCGGAATCTTCCAGGATTTCCTAATCTCTGCCCACACACCCTTTTTGTCTCTTGCTGTGAAATGTGCAAACATGAAATAATGCAGATTTATTCTAGTTTTGCACCATCTGCTTATCCAGTATAATTTTAGAGTTTAAACTGGAGCCCAGATGTATTCATCCAATGTTCTTAACAACTGATAATGTGTAAACCCAAGTAACCTTTGGGGTTGGGTTTTTTTTCCCCTTTTAGTGATGGTAGAATCCTGTTGGATAAATGCTATGAATTGAAGGAGCAGATGCTTGTGCTTCCTCAAGCTCTATGTTATGGTAGCAGGTACTACTCCCTCCCTGCCCCTAAACTTACTGGAAACTTTGATGAACTTCTAGCCAAGGAGCGACACTTTTATTTGTATGTTTTTATTTTATTTCTTGTTAGTCTTGCTGCCTGTTACCCTTTGGTTAATGTACAGCATCAGCAGCTTTCTAAAATTTAGAAGGCTAGAAGAGGTCCTGAGTGAAGTTCCATTCATTCACTGCTGTTGCACATGCATCACATTTCAGGTCCTGGTCAAATTCTTTCCTGAAAGGTCTGAAGATTTGGATTGTGTGGTTTAGTTTGGTTTTATTTCCTTTGGGGGAGGGGAGAAAGGGTCAGTGTTTCCTGTGCCAACACAGCTCTTTTTAATATACCATTTGAGAATCTCAATGTTTTGATGGCTGTGGAAATTGGAATGTAGATGGAGTCCCCGTGGCCAACTGACTCCACATGGGTTAAACTCAGCTTTGCCTCTTCATGGAAGTAGCTAGTGTCCTTTCTGTTTGGGGTTACTCTGACCACATTAGACCAGAGATGAAGCATATTCCTTCTCAGCTATGTTCTTCATTTCCTCTTACCAGGAAAGCAGAGTGTCCTTTTCTTTTTCACTGCCTGTTCCAGCTCCATATTTCTGGAATGTTGAGTGGCAAATTGAAACTTTATAAAAAAGTTAATATTTATACGTGCATTGTATGGCTTTGTCACACTTAGCCATGAGAAAGCTTATTGTGCTATTCCCTGTGATTTAGGGGGAAAATATGAGAGATTATATTGTATACTAGATGTGTAATATTATGCATACCCCATAAAAAAAAAGAACAGAGTTGTAAAGAAAACAGTTCTCTAGCATTTGGGAGAATCTAGGGATGTTAAGCTGAATCAAATAGGTAACTTAAAGACACAATGAAATTCTGTAAACGTTGAAAATACTGGAGAGTGGGAGTGCAGTTGAGGTATTTACTGTAATTTCACAGATGCACACATGTGCACCACCTCTGCGTGTAGATACACGTGTTCGTGGTCCTATGAGTAAAGTTCAGCTTGTGCAGTGGTGTTAGTAAAAGCTACCAAAAGAAAGGGAGGCTTAAACACCAAAGGGAAGGTATCATCCTGTGGCTGCCTAGTTCTCATACCTGAATACTTGAGTTCTCATCAGTGTGAGAGGCAAGTGTTAAGCCAAGATTGTGCTTTTCATTTTATCCAGTACTTCTGCTGTTATGTTCACTGAGATGTTTCTTACAAAGTCATCTGTGTCTGGTACACCCATTACATGAAGTCTTTGGTTAGTTGAAATTTGATGGTACTTCTCTGTAATTTGTTTGCTGGTTTTATTGTTTTGTGTTAGTAGCCATACGCTAGTAAGGGCTTGATTAAAAACATGGAGGTGTGTAGGTAGTTTTTTGGTGCTTCTGTAATCAAATAAAACTGCATTTTGTATGGATTGCATTTCATTCTCACACAGATAGGAGATCCAGTCTTGCTACCAGCTGTTGGCTATTGATGTTCCCCTCTTGTAGAGCACAGGAGATGGAGCAGCTTTGGACAGTCCTGACTGCTATCTTGCAACTGCTTTTCTACATTCCATAAACTACCGGATGGCATCAGTGCCCTTAAATTTAATGAAGGTGCTAAAGACAGTTGATATCCAACTCTTTTTAATCCTATAAATAGAAATACAACCTGTCCTATACAGATTAGCAGAGCTCTCACTTCACTTTATAATGCTGAAGTTGAACCAAGCCTAACTACCCAACAAGGGATGGGTGCTGATCCTTTGGGTACCAAGCTGATACTGCTTTTCTAATGCTGTCAAGTCCTGCTCTTGTCTTATTTTCTGTCTCTAGAATTAGTTTCAGTACTGATGTACCTAATACCAAGCTCTCTTTTTTAAAAAACAAAATCCTGTCTGCTCTTCATCTTCAAACCCAATGACTTTAAGATTTCTATCCATTCTGTTCCTCCCAAAACCTTCTGTAAGAGGAATAGAACTTGAGTTTTTATCTCGCTCTACATCAAAGGAGCTCGCCAGATTCCATCTGCACAGTGTTTAAGTTTTTCCTAAATATGACATCTCTTGGCACCCATTCTTTTTGAATATAGAACCTTCTCAGTCCCAGACCATTAGCTTCCTTTTTTTGCTTTACTGGTATGGCAGGAGCCTCTGTGAAGAAATTATTCTCTTCCTTACTCCTACAGATGTCCCTGTCACTCATTCAGCACTTGCTTCCCAGGAGTTCTGATAAGAAAAATTAAATGACTCCATGAAATTGCAAGACAAGCAGCCTGAAGTTGATATGTAGGATGAAGTAGAGTTAAGGAATAGCATCTCCTGTTATCTCTTGTGTGCTACATGGGAGGAAATCTGATTCTTCTAACAGATGACATACGATACTTTCTTAACAGATATTTGTAGTCTTTTTCCAGTAGCTGTTGCAAAGAACTGCAGATCTTTTCAGTACATGCAAGAAAATGCTTGATTATCTGATTATTTTCCATGCTTACTTTCCTTTCACACAGGGTGCATCAGAAAAACTCTCTTACGTCATAAATCTCAGCTACTGTTCTTGTAATATGTTTGAAGTTTAGAGCTGTTGTCTTCTAAGCACCCAAGAAATAGGTGAGAGATTAAATGATCACTTCTCAGGTATAAATGGGTAAGATGAGCTGACTTACCCAAGGCCATGCAGTGCAGCAGCAGCACAGCAGGAGCAGATTGTTCTCTCTCTGCATCTGGATCCTTCCCCTAATATGTTTTAATTCATTTTCTTGAATTTCTTTTTTGGTACCATCCTGTCATCTTAAATTGTTTTGCTATTAGCAATAGCATTGGAAATAATATTTTTGCCAAACCACCACATCAGTCTTATTTAGTTGTAGTAAATTGCTTTATCTGGACTGGGTTTAAAAATCTCTGCTGAAACGCACTTGGGGATGTTTTAAAAGCTAAGGTACTACCTTAAAAACTACTAGCTTTTGGGTTTAAAGGCTAAAAGTCAGGGTTATTTATGAGACTGTTCATATTATTCTGGATAGGGTTGAGCACAGTTCCTGTTGCTAGAGCATAAGATCTATTGAAGCCTGAACGAGAACCTGGTTCACAGAATATTAACTCTGTTTTTTCTTCTTCTGTATAGTCTGTAAGCCTTGGTGCTCACTGTCTGATGAGTGGGGAGAAAGCGGTACAGATTGTAATATGATAAATCATTCGTAGTATTTAGATGACGCTTGAATGAACCTTAGAGATTTGCTGAAGATTTTTTCATTTTCAATCCTCCTCTGTCAATCTTGCATTTCCTGAGTAAATTCGATGCCCTCGGGGAATAAGGGTGCAGCTAAGCCAGAGCAACACATTCCCCAGTTCAGCAGCTGCTTGCTGCACACACCCTGGCTCTCCCAGTGTTGACTTGTTATAATCTGGCATCACGTGGTCTCCTGGAGAAGGTGGTGGCTGCAAAACGTTTCCTTTAACTAGGAAGGTTTTGCAAGTGGATCTGTTGACCCTGAAGTCCAAACTGTTCAACTGAAGGAAAAACTTACTTGGTTTAAGTTCATATTTTATGCTGACAGCATGTAAGTATCTCGCTTCAGGAACTGTTTGTCCTGAAGAAGCTATTATATTTTCCTATCTGCCTTTGTAGCTAAAATCAAATGCATTTAGCTTAGTTTTATTAGTGTGCGGTGCTGCTTAAGAACGCAATCCGTTTTTCCAGGATTAACATTGTACATAATTCTATAGAGGGAGTTTGAATCTCTCATGCCATTGACAAGTGGATTGAGATTCATGCCAAAATGCTGTATTTCTTCTCTTTCCTGATCTCTCGTGGGCACGTTGTCTCATTCAGATGTTTTGCATATTTCCTACCTTGTAGTCCTAAATCCTTTATCTAATTCAAGTCCAGTAATTTTAAAGTGCTGACACTTTCCATTCCCATTTCTTACCATTTAAAATATATAGTTCTTGATTATCAACTTATGTATTTCACATGTATGTTCTGAAATTTTCTTTTTGTCATGTGTTAAAATGTATCTGTTTCAGTCTATTAGTGTAAAAATTATAATTAGTAGAAATTGTCTTAATTAGAAAAAGTGAATTATAGATTAAAAGTGTGAAAGTATAAAGTATCATTTGCTTTGTGTAGTCAGTTATTTCAAATTTTATTGCAGTTAATACTGATGTACAATTTTATCAGCTTTTAATTGCAGAACATAGTGCTTACTTAAAATGTTGATATTTTCTTGTACTGAAAAAGATGTAACAAATGCTTATTCTCTGAGATTTTTGTCACGCTTGTGAGTAGTTTAATTGCTGAAGTACAGGGGAAATTATTTGCAATGCCTCCCTTTCTTCCAGAATACAGTCGTTTTGAAGCTAAAATACATGATCTACGGGAACAGATGATGAACAGTAGCATTAGTTCAGGATCAGGATCTTTGCGAACCAGCCAGAAGAGATCCCTATATGTCAGGTAATGATCTTTTTCACTGTATTGCTAGTGTGTTTTTTCTCCTTTTCTGCAGACTTAACATTTCTATATTTGCAGTTTTATACAATAGCTTACTCGTTATTGAACTTAACAAGTATTTGTAGGCAAAATATATGAAAACCAAAGGTTAACTTAGATCAACTAACAGAGATGAAAAACAAATAATAGCAAGAACCCTGTATGAAATTTAGTGAGTGGTGCTATTACTTGCTTTTTGTCCTCTTCAGCAAAAACATACATTTATTCTTTAAGTGTATGTGAAGTTTTAAGAACTTAACTCAGTTTGTGGTTTTGTGACAGTGGTCTTTAATTCTTCCTTGTTCAGTTCTTGAGTCCAAATGTACAGTCTCCCTGTACTTGAGCTTTGACAGGTTTCCATCTTATTTCCTTCAGCTTGCTTTAGTTGTATTCTTGGCTTGTATTGAGAAATCTTGTTTCTATATCAGTAGCATTTTGGTATAGAATATTTTCTGCAGTAACCAAGAGAGCACATGCATCAAAGCAAATGAACTGCATATTCTTCATTAATTTGTTCATACAGAATGACACATGAAGTAGAAATATAAAAGAGCATGAACCAGTAAAGAAAACAGACAGTTTCACTGCAAAATTGTAGCAAGTTGCATCTCATTAATGTGACAACCAACTCCTACATCAGTTACCATACATTGATAAAGCACAGTGTTTCAAGTATGGAATGTAGGTAAAAGGATTGCATTTTTAAAGACAAATTCTTGAGTTCGCTGAACCAGCTCATCTTGGGATTGAATAAGGACCAGGAGTAGCCTCTAGGCCAGGGGCCAGAACATTTAGTAGAGTAGGCAAGACTTTGGTATTGCTGGTGTTCGAATTAAACTTGGTTTAAAATGTTGTAGAACCTCACTGGCTTGCCTGCTGAAATCCTAGGCTCAGGTGCTCTTGACTTTTCCCATCTGAAGGAGGTATCGTGTTCTTCATGGAGCTATGGGGAAGGAAACAAGTCTTTACCTGAGTAGTTGCCTCTGTGCTCACTAAAGCCTCAGACTTTGCAACCAATTTTGGAAGGCTTAGAAACCTATGTAGTAAATACACAGCACTTCCCTTCAGATTGACAACAGCATGTAGCCCTTGTGTTTTGACCTGTTGTTTCAGGAGCTTTCCTTGGGTTCTGGTTTTGCAGAGCCAATCTTGGATTTGGTGTTGGTTTGGTTTTTTTTACTTCTAAGTTTTGACCCTCAGATGGATAAATGCCTTAAATGCTAAGGACTAGTGCTTGATATCACAGTTAGCCCTGTCTTAGAAATTGCACAGGAAGGTGTACATACAAATACTGTGGTGAGGTCTTCCTTTCCATAGTCCAAGATGGGTTGCTTTAGCCCCCATCGTATAACTAAGCCTAAACAATTCTAAAAGCTTTTATTTTGCTTGGTTAGCTATAGCCTGATTAGGCTGTAAACCATTTATGCTCGTGTTCATGCATTTTAAGCCTCTGATGAGCATTTTGCATGTAAGTGGCATTTTTTTCTACTGATGGAAGTTCTGTAAATGATTGAGGTTGACCTTTTGCCGGCTGCTGCAGAAAACGCAGCCTTCTCCAGGTTGTTGGCAGAAGCCTTTTTGGAGACTGATGATTCCCTTTCCAAGAAAGGTTTTATAGACTTGGTAATCAGCTTTGTTATAAGCCAGAACGAAAATATAAAATGCAAATATTCGTCAGGAAAAATACTTATTCACCCACATCTCTTAACAGAGGGTGCTGCTAGGGCTTTTGAGATCTACTGTCATCACACCAAAAGATGCCAAAGGCTGGTAGTGAACTTGGTATACACAGAATGGGTTCACATCTGTTCTGTCTGGTTTCTGATGTAATTTGGACCTCACTGAAGTAAGTTTTGTGAAACTTTTCACATACTGCTAGCTACTGACAGGACACGTTAGTTATCCAGCTTATTCCTTATTATAAGGAACTGTGGATGATCATTCTGTACTTCTAATGGTACCAACCCAAAGCCAATTTTAGTACTGAAGCTAGGGGTTTTTTCTGTAATATTTGGTTTGGATATGCCTTAAAGGATTCCAGTTACATAATGTATTGCTGAATTGAATGATAAATCCACAGATGGTAGAAAAACTATCAAATAAAAATACTCTAAAAAGGAGAATCTCTATTGATTTCTCAAAGTCATAGTAACAAATTAGCAAATGAAGTCAGGTACGCGATTGTGTACTTACCACTGAAACTTGGTATCTCTATCTGCCTGTAAAAAGCATTTTGGAGATGTTAGGCAATACTCAGGAAAGGCAGTTGTGTTTGCCTGAAAATACCATTTGAAGTTAAATGGCAGATTTTTCTTAATTGCATGCACATCAATATATGATGAATAGGAAAAGAAACAGTCCTTGGAGGGCAATTCAATAACAATTCAGCAGCAGGTAACTCTTCATTTGCAGATCTAACTACCCCCCCCAAGATATACTGACTTAATGGCATTCTCCTACTTTTGCTTTATATCTCTTTTGATGTTTATTCTGTGAGAGAGATTCTACCATAACGTGTTTTCATTTTTGCATCTGAACTATATCTATACGCGCTCCCCCTGCATCTGCAGACTCAAAAAGCATATATGGAAAGGTGAGATACCTTCGTGGTACCAGGTTTATATGAGAAAATGTTGACAGGGATTAAATTTGTTCCATATTTTCTCTCATCTCGCATGCCAAACCTCAGTCTGTGCAATGTTTGTAGAATTCCAAATTGAAAATTAATTTACTGTCGTGCATTTTTCTGCCCAGCATGATACGGTTCAAATGCAAACAATGGTGCTGATTTCTGCTTGAATCAGAGTAGAAAATTATATCTCCAAGTGGAAGAAACTTTACAGCTGTGAAATCATTAGGAGATTTTTAACTAAATCCTTTGTAAAGTAAGGTCTGTCATTAGCTCCAGGTCTGCCAAGTGTACTTGTTTGTGGGAGGAGCTTATTTGGGCATCCCCATGATATTCTGGGAGTTCGAGTGTATAGTTTCAAACGGCTTTCCCAAAAACTCTGAGAAGGAGAACCTCCTTTCTAAGCTGACCTTCACTCATGCTGAAGCTGTAAGGTTAATTCACATTCCAAGAAGTAAGACAGGGAGATGCTTTTGCTGCAGTAACTCTGTATTGCTTTGTTCAGCAAGAAGATCCTAAAGAATAAATGCTTCAGTAAAACTTGAGCAGCAGCATATGATATTGAAAGGAAATGAGTGTGGCCAGGTAAAAAGACATTGTGAAAAACCTGGCACTGTTAACAAAGCCATGGCTGGTTTTTTGGCTTTGAAGCGTAAACATTCATGAATCGTGCAACTTAACATCAGTATTTATAGACTTGTAAATGAAGGAAATAAGTTACCTATTTTATTGCTGTTTAGTTGCTGAGTAATACAAGGTGAAATAAAAGTGAGGACCTGGTAAAATAATTTTTAGGACTTCTCATTTAAAATTAAATAGAACTTTAGAGTGAATATCATGGGACTGCATTCCAAGCAGTATTGGTCAGGAATACAGAATTTACTTTTTAGTATGTTTGTGTTTATAGCTTACACTAAATAAATCTGTCTAGGGTATTGTTAATCTGCAATAAGACTTCATACAGAGACTTAATAAATATGTATACCAGTCTGTAAATAAATACGTCACCTTGGCTGTGAGATGAGTTCTTGTTTGGTGAATTGCCAGGCATACGGGAAAAGCCATGCTAATCCCTTGGAATTGAAAGAGATTTTTGTTAATCCTATTTGCTTTTTTGGCTCATTTATTTGATTGTTACCAGTTCCTGGTACCCCTGTAAATTTTAGCTGCATAGTTTTGTCACTACTGTGTAACACTAATGCATCTTCTTATCTTTATCAGCTTTGATTTTTTTCCTTGGTAAAATTATTTTTCTGGAATTAACCTCACCAGAAAAAAACATTTGATGAAACTCCCTTTCATTGTGCAAAAATTATTCCGTGTATCTGTTTATCTCGTTAGAAGAGCACGTGTTGATAATACATGGGGTTTATCTGTTTGTGCTGCCATTTCACTCTTCTGTATTTTTTCTCTTATGCAGTCAGCACGTTAATGCTGCCAGGCCCAGCTCACTGCTCGTCCGAGTTCATATTCAACCCAAAATTCAGACATTAGAAGTAGTGCTGGTAGAAATCCCAGCTTGAATGCTAACGAGAGTTCTCAGGAAATAAATTTCACGAGGCAGTTAGTTAATTTGGTGCAAATGTGTACAACTTGAATCTGCATGAAAAGCACAAAATGGATTATGCTTAGTTGATTTGGAGATACAGAACGGTGTTTGTCCAGTGTGCTTCTTGAACAAATGTGCAGAATAAATCTGGAATAACACCTACTAGATGTATATAATTTTATTACCTGGTGTATTTGGGCTATTTCAAAGGAAAAAAAGGGTTCTGATTTTCTGAGAAGAATCAGGATATCTCAAGCATGTTATGGAATTAAGCTGAAAGATCTTGTAGTGAAGGTTACGCTCCTAAATGAAGGTGATGTTTCATCCTCCAAGCTCTTTAAAAACTGAAAGCCTAATTTTATTGTAAATTTAGCATATTGAAAGCATTGCATATTTAAATATAGGGCTTTGTGTATCATGAGAATAAACATTTCTAAACCATTTTAAAATTTGCCTTGTTCTAGACCTTAAGAAAATATTTTTTAAAACTTATAGCCCTTTATGAAAAGTGTTTGATACTTCTCACAGCCCAAGAAAGGCATGATGTCTCAGCTTTATTTTGCAGGAGACTTTCTGTCAGTTCAGTTCTTCTTCAGCATCAAGTTCTTATTTTTTTCCCTTGAAGCAATTTTTCATTGGTTATGAACTACAGTTCAGACCCAAAGAAATGCCCTCAGTGCTTTAGAAAGGCAACATGCACAGAGGTAAAATATGTTTTGAAGTAAATGGTTTTGACTTTTAGGGTACTTACATGGGTTAAATTCTGAGACACAACTCTATCAGAAAAAGGTACATAAGACTAGTGTTTGGGATGAGGAATTGAAATGAATTTGGACAAGGAAAAGGACACCTTTTCAAATCATCCCCTTGTAATCTATTGACACCACTTTGTGACGGACTTGATGCCAAGTGTCTAGATGGAGATAGAGTATCATTTAGAATATGACTGACAAACACCTGAGTTTGCAGATGAAGTAAAATTGAGTGGTTTTTGACCTGTGTCGTACAGGCACTGCTCACTTAGGTGAGCTTCACACACCTTTCTAAAGTGTAAAACTTAAGGAGTATCTCGTACAGTTTTGTATGAGTCCTGACATTTGTTTCCATATTCTTGCTAAACCCTCAGTTGTGATGGGAGAAACATACTGCTGGTCTCTTCAGTTCCTCAGGGAATCAAGCCAAATATAGAATGATCCAACAGGGAGGGAGGAAAGAAATGAATTTTAACTTGGATCAGTTCCACGGTCTGGTGTGCCATGTGCATTTTCTGCTTTCCTAAGCAAGAAGGGGAAAAAGAGTCAGTACAAAGCAGGCATTAATGTGGGTATGGGTAATAGTGGGCTTGCATAAGCCAACCCTCCTGGCAAAAATGGTTAATAAAACTGTAGCACAGAGCTGGTGTTCAGGCATTGCCGGGGCCTATTGTTTGAAAACAACATACCTTAGAAAAAAGGATGAGGTTCTCTTGAAGTGCTTGGGAATTTTCCAAAAGAGTGTACGTAAGGCTCGTTGCCTTCAGGTACTACAGTGGAAAAGTTGTGTTGAGATGGTATTTCCAAGTTGTTGCCTTTTCTTCTTCAACCCTGTGAGCAGGATACTGACTTTAAAGATAGACACTAACCTTTATATACTAAATTAATTTCAAGTTATAACTTGCTATGCCCTAGGTGTTCCTGTGCTGGCAGGGGGGTTGGACTCGATCTCCAGAGGTCCCTTCCAACCCCTACCATTGTATGGTATAAAATAATGAACATTCCAGAACTCTCAGCAATGCTGTACGCTTCAATCTCTTGGTTGCATTTTTTTATCCTAGGCTGCCATGTAACTTGCTCTGTGCGAAGTACTTACTGCATTGCAGGAGGCATCTTCTGTGCACGTTTCATAAAGCTCCAGAGTTTTCCCTCTGGTTGATGCTTGTTCTCGTTCGTTAGAGCGTACAAGTGTGTGTGGATGCTACCCTACAGGTCTGTGTCTGGGTGTATGACAGACTCTTAACCAACCGTTGGGATGATGCATAGTCATTGGTAACGCTGGCAGCCTGCTTCATATTTAATGATGTTCATACTCCCCTGGTGTTCCCTTGTTCTATGGGTTTGTGTTTTGTTCTCTTTTCAACACAGAGCTCTTTTTGATTATGACAAGACTAAAGATAGCGGCCTTCCAAGTCAAGGATTGAACTTCAAATTTGGCGATATTCTCCATGTCATTAATGCTTCTGATGATGAGTGGTGGCAAGCACGACAGGTAACTCCAGATGGGGAAAGCGATGAGATTGGAGTTATCCCAAGCAAACGCAGGTATGTCTGTTTTATTGGCTTTGAGATGTCTACCTTAAACATCTGATGTGACTAATACCTATATTTCATGTGCTTTGCTCTTGGTTGTTAATTCTGAACCACTTCAGCCACTTGCTTGTGTTTTGTTTTTTTTTTTTAAACAGCCAGTCTGTAGTGGAATACTGATTACATCAATGAGGAGTTGTGTTAAAGTCCTGTTTAGCCTTAGGAGTTGTGTGCTGAAGGTGATAAAGCTGGTCCAAGTCCATTTCTCTGTTCTCACCATAAGCAAGTTATGGATTTAATAACAGGCCATGCAGGTTTAATAGCATTGTACCTTTTCATATATAAATAATACAAAGTGATTTTTATTCAAGTGATGGCATTATCATGAATTCTTTCTACTCAAAACCTGGTAAAACTGGCAAATCTTTTTTTGGTGGCCCAAGTAAATGGAGATGAAGTGTGTGTTTGACATACTAGAGACCCTAATAAGGGATTAGGTGCTCTAAATTTTATCCACCGATGTGTAATTGGGGCTACTGATTTACTGTGTCCTGTTTGTACCCAAAATACCCCAATACCCTCACAGCTCATCGCTTGAGAAATAATACTGTACTTTTCCAATGCATCTTGTCATTAGCAGGCTTCTGTTTTCTGAAGGTTTCATCAGTGATAAAAATCTATACTAGAAAAAGTACACCTATACGCTTCTGTTGAAACAAGTAGTAACTTCAAGTTCTGGAATTGTGCTGATTTACCACTTGTGTGTTTTTGTGGTAGAGTTGAGAAAAAAGAACGAGCCCGATTAAAGACGGTGAAATTCAATTCCAAAACAAGAGGAGATAAAGGGGTGAGTTAATGAAGTGCTAATTACACCTGCCATTGCAAATGCTAACATTTTTCCGTGGTTGATGTGTGTAGACTCAGTTTCAGATTTTAGTAAATTCTGTCAAATAGAAATGAAGAAATTCTGAGCACCAAAGCAGACTTTAATGGCCAAACCCACTGCAAATTGTCTGAAGAATTAGCGTTATCTTTAATACTGTAGTGTAATAGGAGTTGTATGTACTAATCAAGTATTGAATTGATAACATTTCTAACAGCAAGTGCTGTATATAAAGCAGGTTAGTCCTTTGGTGTAGATTGTACTCCTGGAGTCACTTCTTTGGGAAGGGGCTTCCTCCCAGTTTCGGAGAAAGTAAAATGTTTGCTTCTTTAAGGATTGCTTTTGCTGGTTGTTGGTTTTTAATGTATCTAGAAAGTAAAGCTCACCGTGGGGCCCTATGTTGAAATGAGGCTTTACAATGTACATGATTATGCAGACAGCATAGAAGTAGCTTCTTTATTAGAATTATAGTTTCTATATAGAATTAGACTTAGAGATTCTATACAAGGGCATAGGCCAGGAAAAACTGGAGGCTTGTGCCATTGCTGACCAGACTGTCTCCATCTCACAGCTTTTTTTTCCTGCCACTCTATTGACACAAATACTGATGTGTCTGTGCTTAAACCATATCAAATAGCCCGTGTAGGTGGAAAATAACCCAGTCCAAAAGAGTTCCCAAGTTGAACTTTAGTCAGTCTCTTCATGCAGTTCACTGCACTATGTGCAGCCTGTCCCAGTACACACGATGGGGACGAGAGGTGAGAAAGCAGTGTAGCTACTTTAATAATGGGAATCTTTGTAGCTGGAATTACAGCAATTTCGTAATGGTACAGCAGCCAATATCATTGTTTTCATTTTGAGTGTGAGGCTTTTTTGCAATCTTTTGATCATTTTGAAATTTGAGAAACAATTTCACAATACAGTTTTAAGTACATGCATTTTAGATACAAAATATATTATATAATATAAAATATATAATGTAATTTCTTTAGTCTGATAGATGCCTTAAGCTCCCTATTTCTTAATGAGTTTGGTTTTTTAATAGCAGTAATGCTGTAACTTTCATGTTTGACATTTAAAGACTGTCATATGCTTATGTACATCCCTCTGCTACATGGCAAAGGTTTCAGTTTAGCTTATAAATGAAGAAAATGTTTGGGCTTTTTTTTTTCCTGTATTTATTTAAACAGAAATCACAATCTCTAGTTATTTTCTGATGAAGAATCACAGTACTGCCTTGATGATTCACTGGACTATTTGCAGATTTAGTCTGTTTTGGTGCATTCCTATTTTGGTATTTCAATAAAATGTTATCAGCTGATGTGGTAATTTTTAACCTGATCATTTTTAACATTTGAGTTCACTTTTTAGAAGTTACATAAAGAAAATGGCTTAAATACTTCTGAAAAATTACTTAATGTAATTAAAATAATTTTGCCATGTTCTTTGAAAGATTGTTGCATGGTTTTGTAGCTTGTCTGCCAATAAAGTGCAAACAGTTAATTAATGATGAAGTAGCAGAGTTCAGTGCACGTTGGCTGTGTGCTAGCAGAGCACCAGAGATTTGCATGGAATACTGAGTGGAAAAGCAACTACGCTTGCCATTGATACAGAACTGCAGTTCTTCTCTTCAGTAACAATTCATTTTGCAAACACGCTTACACTGTTCCCAAGCTTTTGCTTCAGCTGTCAATGTTTTAACATCATGGTTTCTCCTTAAAGTATTCTTCCTGTGTTTGTCATGATGATATTTTTTCCCAGTAAGTTGTCTGCACTGTACATGTCCTTGTGGACTGTGCCTTACCGTGTCTGTCTATCATCGTACTCAGTGGACATCATAAAATAGCAGCTTTGTGCAGTTCCTCAAAATTCCTACATTAAAACCTTAAAGAATAAGCCCAGTGATAGCAAACAGTAAAATCCATATTCCTTTCCTTTTAAGGAAAGCTAAAAAAACCTGGAGCAGAAATGGTTCAATGTTTCCTGTTTGTTCCTTTCATATAGGCATTTATCTCACTTTCTACGCTGCTGCTGTTTTCATATGGGCTCGCTTATGGTGCCTGTTTATGATTTGCAGTGGGCTTATGAAAAATTTAATACAATTACTATGCATTTGCAACTAATAAGCAGTTCTCTCTAGCTTTTTATAATCATGGTATCTTTAAAAAAACAATCTTTGGCTAATCTTTTCTGCAAAATTAGTATATTACTTTTTGTTTTCCCTTTTTTTTGGCAATGGAACTGACTCTGACCATTATACATGCAGTATATGAAATTTAGTATCAGTTCAGCAAGATTTACTGTACAGAAAGTCTAAAATAATTCTGATTATGAAATACTTTCAAAACTAAAATGAAGAACCCATTACATTTTATTAAGTACAATAAATCAGGCACTTGTTTTAACTATACAAATTCAAGAATCTCACCACCTCAGTTAAACTGCACCATTTTAGCTTCATTACATTTATTTCCCCTCTTCTTTTGCCTAAAGTGAGGGGCTTGTGTGAGACTTCCCCTCTTTGAAATTCATGTTACAGTATTTTTCAGTTTACTCAGCAAGGATCTCTGCTGGGCATATTTCTTTGTTGCCCTTGTTCTGTAGGTTACATCAGCCTTTCTAGTTACGAGATACTGATTGCAATGACTTCTTGACTTCAGATAAAGGACGTGGGGAGAGAAAGAACCTAAAACATTGTCATGCAAACTGGGGTTCCTGCAAGCATATGATTGCCTCAAAACCAGTTCTTCTGTCCATGCGTCAGGTTGATAATTTACCAGTTCCTCCAGCGGAATGACAGTTTTAGTCTAACACAGAAGCCAGCCAATGAAGGGTTCATGGAGTTCCAACTTCACACAGCATTGCTATTTGCAGGGCTCAGTGTCCCTGCCTGTGCTCCTGTGGTACCGTGTGCCTCTAACTCCTGGTAATTTTAAGTAATCATTTCTTAAGCAGTGGCAATGGAAACCTCACTGGATGTTTCGGTATCTGATACTGCCTGGCAAGTCTGTGTTAAAACAGACAGTCAAGAAGGATTGTTAATCCTGTAGCAGGATGCAGCTTTTGTGTTACACTATAGGCATTCTCTTCAGGAAAGCCAAATGCTGGTTTTGGAGATGCACCAAAGAAGGTGGCCTACCATTTGAAAGCGTTTTGTCCTGTTTTACCCCGAGCTGTTACTAGATTTCATTCCATACTTAATGCTGGTAGGAAAGGTAATAGATCTTTTTGCAGCTGTATTGTATGGAGTAGAGGAAGATGAGCTCACATTGCCTAAATACAGACAGAAGATTACTTGAAAGTTAACATGCTCCAAATTTTAGAATTAGCTGTTAACAGTCTTTAATGAATGAATTGATTTTTTTTTTTAACTGCTGTTACAAAATGGTTTTGTGGAAGTTTTATTAATTCCTGCTGCATATGGGCTCTGCTTGACTTAGAAATAACCAGTCCCCCTGCAGCACAAGGGCTCAAAACCAAGTTGGGCATTTTCTGACTTTTGTTACCTTCCCGTAGTAGAGTTTCTGCAAACCAAGCAACAAAAACGTGGCACACTTCAGGTCTTGGCAAAACTGGTCAGATTATTCACTGATGCCTAAAGATTAGAAGACATTTCAGCTGACTTCAAGTTAGCTGTATTAGTTCTAGTTCTGGGCATAACTGCAATAAAAACGTAACTGATTGATATGTTCATTGAGTTTCTTTATTGAATTAGAACAGTGTTAAACATGCTGTAGTCACATAATATCTTCAGCAGAAAACATGGCACATATTACTAAATGCTGTGTTAGTTATACCTCTGTATGTACTTCTGTATGAACAAAAACACATTCATGCTCTGTGTTGCTTAGGGAAGGAGCACAGTAGTAGTTTATATTCACATGTGTGGATATGTATATATCTGTACAGGTAGCTCGAGACACTTTGGTAGCAACTGTGCTGCAGAAATTCTTCCCCAGCACAGGCAGCTTCTGTCAGAAGGTGCTGAATGTCATTCCTGGCTGTACAGGGCTTTTCACGTGGCAATTCTCTGTAAACGCAGTGTTGAAAAAATAATTGCCACGGTAAACAGATCAAATGAGTTTGTGACCTTTTGAAAGTTAGCCTTGGTATTGGGATGCAGACTTGAAGTGTGCATCAGAGTACAGAGTGAAGTAATTTCGTTCAGCAAACTTGCAATGGATTGCAAATGTGAAAGACAGAAACAAACAGAGATTTGGGTTGTTTTGTTGGTTTTTGGGGTTTTTTTTATTTGTTTGGATATTTTAGATAGACATTTTACTTTTTCCTTTTTTCATATTCCACTGTTACTTAGTCTTATTTTAAGTGTATTTGGTACAATGCCAGCTTTTAACTTCATTTTTCTTTACTGTAGGGTATGTTGTTTAGCAGTGGTCACCAAAGTATTTACAGTTTTACCTTTGTAAACAGGTAACACTGACAAATGCCTCTGGTGTGCTGTAACGGTGTCAGCTGGTTTAAAAAGCATTTGTAAAGCATCAGTGGGGTTTTTTTTAACTACTGTAACCTCTATATTCGATAATACCAGTGATTTAATTGACTTTGCTATAAGATGGGCAAGCCATAATGAACTCAGCCTACTTATTCACATCTTTTTACACTCCCAGCAAGCCTAACTTTGTGAAATACAAGTCAGGCCACATAGGACGAACCAGCCTACCAGTTCTCTCAGTAATAAGCATGTGAAATATGGAGGGTGTGAGCAAAGCCATGATCCCAGTCTCTATCCTTAGTGAGCTGAGAAGATAGTAGTAAACTGAAGTATGCACTGCATAATGTGGTTATAGGAGTCAGCTTCCACAAAGCTGCTGGTCTGGGCCTTTGTTCACACAGACATTAGACATCCTTTGTTTTGCCCCTCCTTCTCTTCTTCAGCAGTCATTCAATGACAAGCGTAAAAAGAACCTCTTTTCCCGAAAATTTCCCTTCTACAAGAACAAGGACCAGAGTGAGCAGGAAACCAGTGATATTGACCGTAAGTATGTGGCACTCCATGGAGAGCGAAGTACACATAGAAGGGCCTGCTAGATTGCAGTAGGGTGTTACCATGGAGACAGTTTCATGAGCTGCAACAGGATAGTGAGCTTGAGGTGCCGATGACAAACCAATCTGGAAAATCAATAAATCCATTTGCTTGCCGATAAAGTAAAATTTAACCCAAAGATATCCACTGGGCACTACTGTTGAGTAACAGTGTGTACCTAACTAGAGGAGATAACAGCCCTCCAGTGCTGTCAGTGATGGTTCCTGATTTCTGATTTGGAGGAGAGAGCGCAGCAGCAAAGAAAGTCTAAGGGAGCTCACCAGCTTCTCAAATCTTTCTTCAAAGTCATTCATTCTAATTTGATTTTCTAATAAAGAGAGGATACTTTAATTTTTGTTGTTGTTGCCAGTGCAAAAAAAAGTGTCTTCTCAAAAAGCAGTTGTATAGGTTTGCTAATTCAGACCAGCTCTGCTACAAACTGCATTCTTGGCCATTTGCATCACTGATTACACTCCATGTGACAGTCAGGTCAAATCCAATAGCTTTGTCTTCTCCTGTGATGTTCTGGGAACTGTCTCCTGTCGTAGCGCCAATATTATATATAACTGACAATTATTTTCTTTGTGATTGTCTTTTTATTGCTTGCCCTCTGGGGACTACTCTGCAGGAGGTCCCTGACGACATGGGATCAAAAGGCCTGAGTAAGTGATCAAAATACTCCCAAGTTATTTTAACCTCCATCTGAAAAATTACCACTTTTTTTTTTAACAGATCTCTTTGAGACTGGTGCTCTACTGGCATAAGGAGGTTGACTCTCGATGTTTCATGAGCTTTTTCTAGTTTGTAATATTCTGGGGATTTTTTGCATTCAGGAATGTGTTAAGTTCATGTGACTATGCCATTACATTTATTTGTTGTTCAGAAGTTTACCAGCACTTACTTGTTTGTCCTCAATAATACTGTGTTTTTAAATTCACTAATATTTTTTTTTGTTACTTTTATCTTGTCTTTGGTTTTATTTATTTAAAAATAACCCGTGGCTTTTTACAGTAATAGCAGAACCCTTTCTGTCATACTGTAACTAGTTAGTGTTCAATCCTCTCTCTAGGTGACCGACATTTACAGCTACTTAAACAAAAACATTTGCTTAACAAATGCCATGACAGTTTTTCTGTCTGACTTATTTGAACTCTTAGGATGCTTTTAGACCAGGTAGAGGGGTAGCTAATAGAGCAGAAATGTGAACTACTTGAATACAGCAAGGTTCAAAAGCTGCTGAATACTCTTGAATACAGACCCGTTTGTGTAAACAGACAAATAAAATGACAAATAAAAAAAAAAAAAATCAAGACCTTGCTTTCAGCACGTGTATTAAACATATGGAATAGCCCAAGTAGTCACTACAGATATGTGACTAAGGGCATTAAAAGTAACATTTCTTCCCAGGGCGTAACTGTGATACACGGTGTTCCCAAAATTACATGTAAGAAGCTGTAAACTTCTCTGCTTGGCCTCAATCATGAAGTAAAAAATCCAGTAGCTATAACAATTTTCCATTTCTGAAATGACAAGTTTCAAGGAAATTCATGGTCTAGAGCTGAAGACCTTAGCAACCTTTATGGCCTTATCATTTATGGTAGATCATAATCACTCCCTGTGGCCTTGTGGTCATACCTAGGTTAAACCATCTAATATGGTCCAAAAATGTCACTAAGTGATTCTGTTACAAAAACAAATGGCATCTAGCCTGGTTTTCAGCACAGACCTTTTGAAACTGCCATACCACATTTAATGCAGGCCATGTTACTTGGGCTCTGCAAGATAGCTGTTCTTGCTGGCATTTTAGGCTTTACAACTTCAACAGCTGTCAACTGAGAGTAAAAGGGTCCCTCTTTCATATTCTACCATGAGGCTTTTAAACATCACTATATGCCCCTTCCATGCCAAGGTAGACATTGTTTTCCCAAGACAAGAAACCAGATCCAAATTGCTGGTACTCCCAAATGTTGGGAAGCATTTGTCTGGTTTGGAATGAAGGAGGGAGTTCGGTCTAGATAGATCTGCAGTTTAAAGCTGTTAGTTCACTTAATCAAAAAACATACTAAAAGATTGGTTAGTTTATGTATAATGACTAGCTTTTAAAAATCCTGATTAATCACTAGAAGTATACTTGCTTCATAGCTGTATTCTTACCTCTAGTCCCCTTGCTTCCTTTTCTTAAATCTTGTAGGGGAGGAACTGCAGTGAATTTAATGTTTTAAAAAGGCTTGTCGTGACAACATGTACTAGCATATGCACATAATTAGGTAGATAATTTCAAATTAATTGTTTTTAATTTGTACAGGCGAAACAGAGCTTCTTTGTGCAATCTTAACCTGTGACTGTTAGTGGTTTCCATTACAAATGGACGTGGTCATTGGGTGGCATGGACATTTTTACAATAAAGTTCATCAATATCCAAGCTCCTGTTCATGAGATTTGTAGAAAGTTCAGGTAACAGAATAGATTGATACCTGAAATTTTTTAATTGCATGAATTTTTATCATAAACATATTTAACGTAGTTACATAGCTTAAAAAAATTCAACACCCTGGAGCTACTGAAGTATTCTGATTACTATGCAAAAGACATGAAATTAATATAGATACTTCAGAGTAAAAGGCAGGAGCTTTGGAAAACTAAAGCATTACTAGGAGGGGGAAATCTGAATTCTGCATTGCACTTCAAGTAAACTAATATACCGTAGGGAAGTGTGTATTATTGAATGTGCTACACTATACAGGACTAAGTTGCAGGAAATATTTTCTACTAAAAGACTCAATATAATCAATAAGTTGCTTGCATGGAAGTTGAAATGCGTATTCCCAGTGTTTCTGCACAACAAAATTCATCTTCAAGTGAAAAATCTTAAGAATTGCAGGGTTACATGTGAAGTATAATTTAGTGTACTTCTTGTAATCTTATTTTGATGTGCTATTTAATGTTTTTCTTTTTATTAACATCAATTCCTTTCATATGACATTAAGCTTGATCCTGAGAGCTATGAGAAGTACCTTAAAACTTTTATATGCAGTATGTATTGATTTCAGCATTTCGGTATCAGTATTGTCTTTCATCTGGATTATTTTGTGTCAGTTTGCTTTCTTTTGGACTCATGTCATTAGTGTACGTTCCTTATTTTTTTTTTTCCATTGTGTTGCAATTTCAGAGCATGTAACCTCTAATGCCAGCGATAGTGAAAGTAGTTACCGTAAGTGTTTTTAAGTTCTTTGTTTATTTAGAACCTTTCTTTAGTAGCTCTTTCTTTGGTTTTGTGTCTTTGTCTTTTCTGGGTATTTACATGTTAAATAGAACTTCCTCACCTTCAGGTGAAATACATATTCATGTGTGTAGTGAGTACTGTAAATTGTGCTGTCTTTGTTTTAAAAAACCTGACTAGAAACACTCATTTCAGAGCTCCTTTATGGATATATTTCATTATGATTTATGATTTTTCTGAGTTCAGCTTCATTTGAATCTATTCCTACTTTTTAAGTGATACGAGCTACCTAGACATACTAAAACCTCAGTGTAAATTTAATGCTGACAGATATAATTATATGTAGTTGAGCTCAGTGCTAGAAGCATAACTAAACAGTGTAATCCACTAAATAAATAGTGCAGTACCTATCTACACTTTGTCCTGACACTCAGATTTAACATGTAACTACTCCTTATGGAATTCAAGTTGAGCAAACATGTATTTACCCTTGCTTTCAGCTTTCATTTATCTATTTTGTCAAGTGTGGGGGCTTAGTGTGATTTGTCTTCAAAGCATACAACACAGGTTCAGTGCTGGAGTCAGCTGTGATAAATGAGCTTGCTAGGCACACGTGCACGTTCTGTTTCTGAAGACACACAGTCTTTTAAATGCTAGACTGGGGTAGCTTTTTTTACTAGCCCAAGACTGTGGTACTATTTAGTATTACCCCAGCCACAGTAGTACTGTGTGTTCCTAGTGGGTAATATTCTGCATGATGCTGCTCTTCCACATTTCAAAATGTCTTAAACTAGAACCAGAACATCAGTCCCACTGGTTGTTTCCAGTGAGCAACTCTGTAGTAAGGTGCGTGGTCAAGACCCGGAACCCAGACAGAGTGGAGCTGGAAGATTAAAAAGTTGAGGATTTGAAGAGGAATATGGAAAAGAACAGTGATTGTCACACAGTGTGACACTTGAGTGGTTCACTGGTCAGCTCCTGGTTGCCATTTATGTTAGGGTGATAAGGAAGGTAGTTCATTAACAGATAGATTTGCTTGGAAGCCATAGATCTCAGAGGTGCTGATGCACAGCTTTTCTTCCAGATGATTGCACACAAGGAGAAAATCCATACATGTATATGAAACACTAACAGTGTTGTAGACTAATTGAAAAGAAATGAACTGGGGGAAGCATTCACCTTCCCTGAGAATAACACAAAATTGGGTGTTTATGGAAGTTGCCTTTGACCAACTTACAGATTTGAAGCATTTTCAATGCCATTCCATTAAAAGAATCTAACCATGACTGTTGCTTCATTAATTTGCTGCTTTCCTCTCTCTCTGCTCCCCCTCTCCCAAGGTTTTTCTCAGAGCTTGCTTTATTATGTTTAAAGCTTGTTGTTGGTACTACTGGTTAGTTTCTTTACTCTGTTGTTACTTGAGAAACCCTGATTTTATTCTGAATGTCACGGATTTGCATATCTGAATGTGTAATTCCAAGCACTTTTTATTAAAATAATATTTTTAATTTCTCCTTTCTGCTCTCTTAATATGAAAGTTATCTTGATTACAGATGAGTACGGTTGTTCAAAAGGTTCATTCTATTAATACTCATTTTTTGAAAGTATTGAAAAGCAGTGACAATATATACTTTTTGCCCTCACTCAGAGGATGCTTTTTATTTATTATCTCTTCAGTAGTTTGCTTATCTAATTTTTGACAGTATAGCAATGTGAATTCTCCAAAGATGTATCTCATGACATGTGAACTGGATCTTTCATAGATAAGTTGATAGTAAATGATTCCCTATTCCTCTCCCTGGCCTAAAAGGGGTTCTGAAAGTATATACTGTCCTTACAAAATCCATTTGCATGAGTAACTTTTTGAGATCCTAAAATATACAGGCTGCATGTTTTTGTGTCTGTCTTAGGTATTCCTCACTTGCAGTAACTTACAAAATGAAAACGTTGGGTTGTGTATTGCTGTAGTGCAGGTGGAATGCAAATTTATTGCAAATAAAGAGAAAAATATTTCTCTCAAAGAACTCGTAAATTTTAGATATAAAAGATAATGGTATTTGCTACGAAATAAATAATAGATATATAGAAGCAATATATGATCTTACAAAAGCCTTCATCTGCCATCTGTTTGTAAATAACTGTGGTGTAGCATTGGTATCTTCCTTTGCCCATTACTCGTATGGCTTATGGACTCCAGAGAATGTTCCAAAATTACACAAGTGAGTTATTGAAGGACTGTATTTTTTTTTCATAGTAATTTCATATAATTTGAGGTTGTACCTTCAGAATTATAAATTCTCTGCTGTTACGGCATTAACTTTTAGTTATTTCATTGCAAGAAATTCTACTTTGAGATAATCTCGTTAGATTAGAAATAATCTTTTAGCAAGGTGGCAACTGAGGTATATTTCAGATGCTTTCACTAATGTAAAAAGTCTGCAGCTGTCAAAGATCAAAATTCAGTTACTTCAGTTTCATTCACTGCTGATGTGCTTTCTGGAGCTGAGAACAATACAAAGCATTCTCCATTTTCACCTTTAAAAATTCATTAATGAAATGATAGTTATTTAGTATATACAATTATAATGGGTGTTACAATAAGGTGGTTGAAGATGTTTATATAAATGCCACTTTATAATTAAGTGAATATACGTACACCTTGACATATATGATTGTCAGCCTTGCATAAATACAGAAAAAATTTATTCTAAATGCTGACTTGAAAGTCTGGAGAATGTTCCTGGTGAAGGTGGCATTGCCTCTAGCAGTGAATGATGGCATGCATGCATTTCATTCAGGGAAACATGTGTAACAGCGTGTCAGTAATGCTTTAAAATTCTTCTTGTGCTTGATGTCAGCCTGACATGCTAACATAAACCAGGAAATTATTTATACTCTGTGTCTTATGCTTTAAAATCTTGTGTTTGGCTTATCTTTGTGTTTTTCAATTCATTGCTCTTGAAAAACGTCCTTCATCGGTATCATTGTAATGCATATTACTGGGGAATGTCTGTATCATTATAGTTCATTAACTGACTCCATTTAAATATGTCAGTTTAGAAGAAAATACATAGATATGTCTTTGCATTTACATTGCAGGTGGCCAAGAGGAATATGTCTTGTCATATGAACCAGTCAATCAACAAGAAGGTTTGTAGATCTCACCCGTTAATAAAATGTCATCTGAATTATCGGAATGCTTCATGTGCCCTTATCTACTGAGCAGTTGTGATAAACATCATCACTGGTTTGAGCTTGTTACTATTATTCAAATGAATCAAGCATAAAGGCATAAATTATCAAATGCGATTGCTGAATTAGTGCAAAATCCAAAGTTGTGCTACTTAAAGTAACTTTGTGCAGCTTACATTGCGTAAGGAAAATAGGGTACGTTCAATATTGTTTAATATTTTTGTCTGTGTGAACCTCAGAAATTATAGTTGCCTTCTGTTTCATATTGCTTCAGAATTCTCACTGTTGCAATTACCTTTCTCTGTCGCAGCAAGTCATCTGTCAATAGATCATTTGTTTAGTCCAGTAATGAGCTTTAATTGAAATGTCTGTAATTTATGGCAGTCTCCCATTTCTGTATGGGCCTATTATATGGCTAATTTGGGTACCTATTGCCAAGTGATTTGTTTGTTTGTTTTCCCCCCAGAAAAAAAAAAAAAAAAGAATTAAATGGAAATTGATAGGAGAAAATATCTTCTCACACTTGCATTTAAATACAATGCTTTTGACTGATTTCCAGTGTCATGCTATCATCCTTTTCACCATGGCCCTGATCATGCTTTACTGCATATAACAGAGGATTTTTAGTGTTCCCATTAAACCACCAGAGGTGCTAATGGTTGATTTGCATTATCTGATACATAGCTCATATTTGTAAATTAATCTGTATAAGGTATGTCCATCGGGAATACTTGATGCCTATTACCTATCAAATAAGGTGGCAGTCAAAGTAAATATACATCATGGATTCTGAGTGTCAAGGTTTCCTTTTGGTTTCATGCAGTGAGTGGCATGGCCCGCTTGCTTCCAATAGCATTGTGGAGCACATTCCCACTCCAACTTGTACTGGTTCCATTTCATCTTAAGCTTCCAGAAGTAGTAAAAATTATTCTAAAAGGCTAACACAAGCTACATTATACTCAGGCATTGTCTTCATGATTCTTGCAGTATAATCAGATCTTTTCTGCTTAAACTTAACTTCCAGCCAAAACCCCTTTATAACGTTATGAAAAATTAAGCTGCTTTTAAAAGATGTTATGCTTACTTTATAAGGATGTTAATAGTTACAGAAGCTGTATACAGTTGAGTCTTTTCAAGTATGACTATTTAATTGTGGTCTTAGAGGAAAAGAAGCAGCTTCTCCTAACACAGAACTAGAATTTCATGAACTCTGCTACTGGTTAGGTACATTTTGAAGTGAAAAGATTTCAAACTTCCCCCTTTTGCTTTTTTCATCAGAATGAAGGATGTTACTTAGTGAAAAGCTTCGATTTATTTGTTCTCCAAAGACTGCATAATTTAAGACTCATCTTCAGTCAGGGTAGTGATTTGAGAGTGAAGATCTAACATGTTACTGTGGCTACAGTATTAACTGATACGCATCCTTCCACATGTCTTTCTTCTCTTTAGGAGTACATACTCTTCTAGGTATTAAAATCATTAAGATGTGATAAAGCTTATTTTGCTGAACTGTAAAAGTTAACAATCAAACTGAAACATAACTGATGGTATTCCTTTACTTTATAGTCAGTTACACTCGACCTGTGATTGTTTTGGGACCCATGAAAGACAGAATAAATGATGATCTGATCTCTGAATTTCCAGACAAGTTTGGCTCATGTGTTCCACGTAAGTCTCAGCAAATACTAAAACAATTTAAATGATTTCTTTCTGTTAATTTCCTTAATGGACGTCCTCTGTATGTTGACTTAAAGTTAAGAGATTATCTAAACTTTATAGACCTACCTTAGTTGTCAGTCACCTCTTCACTTATGAAAATTTTGCAGTATGAGACACTACGTTTTGAATATTGTGGGGTAAAAAGTCAGTGGTTTACGTTTTGCTGTTAAAATGACTGGTTTATGTTTAAAGACACTACTAGACCAAAACGCGATTACGAGGTGGACGGACGCGATTACCACTTTGTCACTTCTCGAGAACAAATGGAGAAGGATATTCAGGATCACAAGTTCATTGAAGCTGGCCAGTACAATAATCATCTTTATGGAACCAGTGTCCAGTCGGTGCGAGAAGTAGCGGAAAAGGTAAATCGGTGCCAGTTACTCTCACTTACTGAGCTGATTTTCTGCCTGTGCTGACAGGGGAAAAGAGAAGGAATGGCAAGAAGGCATTAGGAACCCTCTGACTGTAAAAGGGTTTTGTCCAAAGCTAGAAACAAAGCGTATTGTCACAAATGTATTTAGGGAAACAAGGAAGCTTTGGAAAAATGAAAGCATCGTGATAAAATGATGGGAAAAGAGCAACCGTAGTTTGTGCTCTTTTATAAAAAGAGAATAGAGAAGAAATAATTGGAATTACATTCTGATTAGCCTCGCTCACATGCATAGATCATTGGCTAATTAAGCATAGTGGTGGTGTAGTTGATTAATATGATGATTCGTTTCATATAGACCTGTGTAGAAGAAAACTTGTAAAAATGTTATTCTTTGTGCCCTTCATGGCTTTAGGTGACAAAGGGAAAAGAGTAAATGTAATAAATGCAATTTTAGGAAGACTTTTTACATAACTACCGCTACATTCTGGAGGCTTACCTTCCTTTTTTATCCCAAACAGATTTGAGTTAACTAGTTCTTGCAAAATCTAAATTTCTAAACTCAAACTGCAGTTTACTTGAGCTCTCTGGAAAAGAGTGGGGAGAAAAAAAGCTTATTTCTTAGAGTAAGATACTTGTTTTTAGGAAATGTTTTTTGCAAGTTTTGCACACTGGGTTGATGGGTGCTATTCTACTACTTAAAAATATGGTGCGTTTGCAGAGGACAATGTTATTTGATCTGTACAAGAAAAGAAACGGCTGTTTTCTAGGTGGGAACTCGCACGCATGAGCGCTTTCAGTGCAGACATGCAGAGGGTTCAGCGTGTTTCCTCCAACGGAGGAGCAGTGTGGGACCCTGCGCCAAAGCGGTGAACTCCTAACGCCATCGATGCAAATGCTCTAGCGTTGGTGGCTGCAGTGGAGATGCGTTCTCTTCGCTGAATTATTAAGCTCTGCATACCTGTGACTTAAACTTTGCTTAGTGCCGTTTTCCCTTCTCTCTTTACTTCCTAGGGCAAACATTGCATTCTTGATGTTTCTGGTAACGCGATCAAAAGGTTGCAGATTGCCCAGCTCTACCCCATCTCCATTTTTATTAAACCCAAAACAGTGGAAAATATCATGTGAGTAAAAGTAAAGTACCTTGGGTTAAACTCTTTGGGACTGTCACTGTATTTGAAAAGCCAACAGCAAGTTATGTGAAGACAAATGAATATTTGCATTTTAAACAGTATTTAATTTCCCAAATGTAATTCCACATTTTTAGATGTGATTTCTTATCCAAATTAAAGTGTTAGAGAATTAATGTCATTGTGCTAAATTCAGTGGCAGAACAGCTTATGTGTGTCGTTTAGGAGAGTGTCTTTTATTAGGGTTAATAGTTGGACAACAGTTTAAACCCTTATTTCAAAAGGCTCCAAGCATTTACAGTTGTTCTGAAGTGTATAATGTCTTCAATTTCAGGGAAATGAATAAACGTTTAACAGAAGAGCAAGCCAGGAAGACGTTTGAGAGAGCCATGAAACTGGAGCAGGAATTCACTGAACACTTCACAGGTGTGTTTTCTTTGGGATTGTTTCCTTGCCAGGGTTGAGATTTTATTGCTTTCTGGAAAATAGTAGTTGCCTCACTGCTGAGATAGGGCTGAACTTTGTTTTCCGGCTGACCTGTGATTGTTTTGAGTCATGAGCCATCTCAGTACCTCTACCCCTATGGCAACGTGATCAGTTAATTCAATGTATACAAAAACTCACTGGGAGCTGCATTTAGGTTTTAAAAACTATGAGACTTTCTCCTGTTTTCCGAGGTATTGTAATGCAGATGTTTGCTTTGTTGGTACATTGTACTTTTAAAGCTTTTTATTTGCAAAGGTGAGATTGGCCAGTAAAGCTCTCTGTAAAAATAGGTAATATTTTAAATCAGGAAGTGAAGAATGATGGTAATTAATTAAACCTCTGGAAATTGAGCACTAGAGCATTATGGTACTTAGCAAATCAAACTCCTGTATGCCACAGACCTAACTATCAGCAAGGGAAGGGCTGCAGGCACTCGCTGTGCCAATTGTTTGCATTGTAGATCCTCATGTGAGGAGACTGATCAAGTCAGGATCTTCTGGAGTAATTTATTGAGGACAGAAATGAGCCATCCCTATTCCTGTCCTAGATAGACACTCCTTTCCTTCCTGTTATGTTCCCCTTTGCTGTGTTTCACTGCTTGCTGCCCCATTCACCTCTTTCTGTGAGTCATGACTCCCTTGCCCAATTCCTTCTTTCACATCTTCTGTGGGCAGAGCTGTGAATGCAACAGGCTGCTCTGCCTGGGCAGAGACACAGGAAGGAGTGCGGGCTTCATGTGGGAGGAAGACAGAGGAACCAGTAAACTCCCTGTCCCAGTCTTTCCACTGCCTTGTCCTCTACAAAGACAACTTTGGTCCATCCTTTCTGGCTGCCTCCCACCCTCTCTGCTGCCTCACAGCTGTCAGTTTATCTCCATACTTCATCTGGCTCTCCCCCTCTTCCCAGAGCTCTCTGTCTGCACCCAGCACATTATGGGACTCTCAGCAGATACTGCAAATTCTGCCTGTTACAGAGTCCCTTACCTAAATATTTGCAGATGTGCCACATTAGTTGTTCAGGAAACCAGTGAGCTTTTCTTAATAGGTAAGTACTTAGTAGCTAGTTTTCTCCCAGGCTGTCTCAGGGCATTATATAGGAAACTAAGGGACAAAATACAAGATGTTTCAAAAACCTTTGGGCCTTTTTAAGCACTCTTGTGCTCAGGGACATGTTTCTTCTCAGCAGTATAAGACTTGTTGACAAAGGAACATAACAATGGTCAGACTATTGACTTTGATAATCCAGCTCAGGCCAGAAATCCTTTTCTGAATCTGTTTGAGATACTCAAAGATGTTACAAATCCCATTGAAGTGCTTACAGTTTGGAGACTGCCACTCATGTGAGTCGGGTGGTAAACCACAATGTGTGAACACTGCCTAATCCATTACAAAAAAAGTCACGTGCAGTAATGGAAATCAGCTTCATCAGTAGAATTTTTTAAACAGACTTAAACATTGTATTGAAGCACAGGAAGAACACATCCATCTTGTGTCTTGAAGGCATCAAGCCTTGGAAGAGGTGTGGTTAAACGTAGCTGGAGAGAAGTCAGATGCTGAAGCTTATGGCTATTTGCATTGCAAAGACATTTCTAAATCTTTCTCGTGCACTGCTGTGCTGTGAACGTAATTGCACAGCCTCCTCCTTCAGGCACTATGACAATGCAGATAAGGAGGAAGTTTTTCAGAGATGGGAATGACAAATAGGAGTAAAAAGAAGGTGATCTGCTTGAAAGCAAAGCTTAGAACCAGCAGTAATATATTCATGCACAGAAGAATGAGTCTGGCCTGCCTCCAAAATTCACTTTCATGCTAAACTTTCTTTGATTATCAACGCTGAGCTGACAATCCTAATGAAAAAGAAGTTGCTGTCACATGGTGATTGCTTTTTCAAACTGAACTGTGGTAGAGACAGCTCAAGCTTCATCTGCACTTTACTCTGATACATCAGAGCACATTCATATTGGCTCATTTCTAAATATTTTCTAGAATTGGAGAAAATATATCGAACTTACACCACCTGAATGTAAATTGTACTTTTAACTACATAAGGAAGCCTGTTGTCTGTAAAACCTGAATCTATTGGCTGGGCAACAAATGCCATGAGTTCCTCCTCTGGGTGAAAGTCAGCCAGTGCTAGCAGGTAGAAATCCAAGGTCAGCCAGCCCTGCCATGGAGTTTCAGGATCTAGCCAAGGAGTTCACCAGGCTGCGGTACAACACACCTGCCTTGGGCTGACTGCGTGAGCACCCAGCCCTGTACTCTGTCTTGCCTTGTGTTGGAAACACACACAAAAATTGGACCAGAGAGAGCACTGGATGATGCAGATTGACTCGGGCAAATTCTGCTGTGGTTAGGAAAAGCAGAAAACGTGTGTATAGCTGTAGTGAAAAGGGAAAATCACATGGTAACCCCAAGTGTCTGAGTGGGAGAGATGGTGCTTTGTGTGTCCTGCAGTACCACAACAACGTGCTTCCCTCCAGCACTGGAATCAGCTGTCTCGGTGGGTGTCCCTTCCTTCAGCAGTCTAAAATCCTCTCGCCACTCTGAGAGAAAAGAACAGCTTGGCTTGGTTTCTGTGTGGAGCTAGGAAGGATGATTGCTGATTGCCACATTGTGTTTTGCAGCTATTGTCCAAGGAGACACACTGGAAGAAATCTACAACCAAGTGAAACAGATCATAGAGGAACAGTCTGGGCCTTACATCTGGGTTCCAGCAAAGGAAAAATTATGAAAACAGATTTTTATTTTTCATTTTCTAACTGACATCACCTACTACATCTGACAACTCTTAAGCCCTTCCGGTGGAGCCTGCCTCTAGTTCTTTCCAGCGTGGTTCATACCCTAACCATCACATTCTGCAGTTCCCATAATGCTTTACATTTGGTGTCTCTCTTAGTTTAAATAATTTGTATTATTGTGTGTTGTTGGTTTGCCATTTTTCAAACATGACAGTGGAATGGCCTGACCAGCTATTAGCTTAGGGGGGTCGGGGGGAGGGAATTGCTCGGTAAAATTCCTTAATGTTTAAGGGAACGTAACTTTCAAAGATTTTTCAAAGCTTTATAGACATTCTTTTAAAATTTCATAACAATTGAAAGACAAGTTGTATTCAAGGCAGTTGTAAATCCTGAGTAACTTTGCACGCTTAACTTTAATAGCATGGTTTGGTCAGGGCAATCAATTTCAGGGTTTATTTTTCGGAGTTAAAATCTTATTCTCAGTCTTTTGGTTGTTCATTTTGGTTTGGTTTTTTGTTTTGGTTTTTTTTTTCTTTCCAGGCAGTTAGAGAGAAATTTTCAAATTTTGAGTTAACATTTTCATTAACTCCCACTACTACTCCTCAAGGGATATTCATTTTCATAATTTCATATAGATATTCTTATAATCTATTTTTTCATTTCTTTGCCAATAAAATTGCTAGGGACAAAGATGTGTAATGTTTTTAATCTTCCTTGTGAAACACTATTTATAGTGTCTTACAGAAATTGTTTATAGATGACGGTCATCACACTTTTTGAGCCTAAAATATGTTTAGGTGCTAGGAAATGTATTTTTCAGAGGAATGCCAAATTTCCATTGGCAGTAATACAGAAAGCAGCTGCAGAGATGGTCATTAGGGCAAGGAGAGAACGATTCGTAGCCGAAAAATGTGTGTGTTCTTAGGGGTCAGATTTTAATGAATATTTTACCCACAATAACTGCCTATTTTGTTATAATAAATATATATATATTAAACTTTCTTTAACTAAACTCTGTAACTATGGGAATTATTTTCTTTACATAGTTGCGCACACGTATAAATATATATATATATAAAAAAATATATATTTTTCTTTTACCACCTACTCCTAGCTTTTTGTTTTGAATAAAAATGCAAATTAGAATTTACCTTCCTTAATCATGAGAAATCAAACGGGCTGTGGTGGCTGGGCATTAAGTCCAGGGAATATTAGTTACCGGAAAAGAATACATGCAAGTTCTCCTCTTTTCTACGGAATTTCAGGTGTCTGTCTTCCCCCCTCCCCCAGCCCTTGTAATCTGCATGTCTTAACCAAAGGGAGAATTCAGAGTCGACGATACAGTTTCTTTCTCTGTACGTGTTCATCTCGGATTTCATAGGCACGAGATCTTCCGTTTGCAGAGCACAAACTTCTGTGCTGAATGTTACAGAGACATTGTACCAAAACATGGAGCTACCTTCCTCAGTGAAATCCTCTAATTCCCCTATCATTTGGTACCTGCCACTGCTGCTTGGAAAGTGATTGTTTGTAAGAGGGATGTATTTACGGCAGTCGCAGGGCAGGCACACAACCAAATGAGCTTTGGTTTGTAAAGAATTATCAACACTATCCATTCCACTTGTTAGAAAGAGGAGAACAGCTAATAAACTTTATTGTACAATATGTTTGTCAAGTGTGTCTTTCCTCAACAGAAACAGAGGTGTTTGTAGCATTTTAAAATAACTGACTCAGACTCTAAATGAAAATAATACGTTTGAGGACCACTGATGGCCAGACTGGGGCTGGTGAGGCTGTTACATGAGAAGTAGGGTTAAATTAGGGGCACAAATATTGCTGGTGTTACGTGGAATGCTCGTAAGCCTTACAGTAAGTGTAAGCTGCTGGTTTATGGCACAAAAACATTCCTTTTCTTTCCAGATTTGTGAAGTGGGTGTGCTGCCTTTCTGAGACTCCTGTCTGTGGAAGTGCAGGGTGCATGACATCAGTGCCACCTTTGGTCAGTAATGTCATGAGTTTTTAGAGGATCTAGGAGTGTACTGTAGTGTAAGCAGCTGGCTGGCTGAGGTGTATCGTGAGACAGCTTTTAAAAAAAATCCAAAGGATCTAACTCTCAGCTGTCAAATTTGCAAACCATGACATGTGGGATCCCTGTTGTAAACTGTTTGTTTTGTTCCCCCGACCTCTTCAGCCCATCAGAAAAAGCCCAGTTCAGCTGAGTAGATACGTAAGGAATTAGTCTGCCATGCATTGGGGTATCTGAGTAACTTTGACAGTACAATTGTCGTGTACTATAGCCAGGTGTCACTGAATACAACCCTCGGGCTGACGTCCCCAGCACTTCCCTTGTGTGATTGTCATGCTAGAGTGAAAAGAAGTCTGAGACCAAGAACACAAAGGACTCTGGGATATCTTATTTGCCTTCTAACTCAACTATGGGTAACTGGTATACAGAAGCATGCTTGAAGTAGCTACTGCTCTCTGTTACTCAGTTATAGTGCTCGGTTCCTTTGGGGGCATTTTTGATAAATTTTGCTGAAAATTAGGTTAAGGAATTTAGTGTCTCTGTAAAGCATAGATATTCATGGAGTTATGAATAAGATAGGAAAATGAGCTAAATCATTATGAACTGTGCTTGTGTGACGGTGTAGAAGGGGTTGCATCCAGAAGAGGCCTCCTGCACAAACATGCTGTTCTAGTGCCTTCTGAGCCTTCCCTGGAGAGGATCAGAACCACCACAGGAAGGGCCTGATACCAAGTTTGTTTATTTATTATTATTATTATTATTTTCAGAAATAGGGAAGGACTCCAGTGGTGCCGGGTCACTCTTTAGCACTGTAGACAGCTAATTCCAGATGGCCTAGGGAGCTCAGCCATAACGCTTTGAGGAGGAGGTCTGGAGGGGTCATTACCTATTTTTTTTCCTGAAGTTTAATCTTGAAATAGCAATGAATTGATTTAAACTGAGCTGCTTTCTTACAGGTGCTGGTAGGTGTTAAAGCTGGCAGGCTGGCCAAGTTACAGTCAGGTAGCTGAGTAGCTGACTCCTGAAAGCATCTCCCCAGCATTACTGGGTGTGCAGACCGTCTGCAGGCTGCCTACAGCTGTGCTGCTGGTGCCCACTCCAAGTAGAGGATGGTAAAGATGGGGGTTTGGGGATTCCTGGTGGTACACAGCCGTTCTGCTCTGGTAGCTGGGTGCTGAGCAGAGGAATGGCAGTCAGCAGAGCACAGCTGCACAGTGCCTTGTATCTAAACAAAGTGCTGCAGGCAGCTGCTGTTCATTGAGTACAGAGAAGTGAAGAAAAGGGCAGCACAGATGCGTGTTGCTCCATGAAAGCTGCTTGGAAAGTCAGCAGCTTCCAACAGAGCTACTGTCAGCAGAGTTTTTCCTCTTTCTGGGAGGGAGAAGCCATCCTAGGCCTTCTGTAAAACCTTCAAGACACCAAAGTCCGGCAGCTGTTTTATAGCAGTGGCTCTGAAATCTCAGATGTGCAGCTTGCCCACACAGTCCCACCTGCAGAGCAGCCGGGCTTCGCTGCCGGGAAAGCCTGGCTTTCCTCCGACACCTTTATGAAGTGCATGGCAATGCTGAGAGTGTGGCCAAAGAAGCGACCCTCAGCTCTGTCGGGTGAGGTGCTTGGCTTGAATCTGCTTTTGCTTCCTGAGCCTCAACACCACGTAGAGGATACAGAGAACTGACACTTAAAGTGAGGTTTTCTTTGCTTTTGCCGTAGGGCCGTGCCTCGGTGCGTAGCTGTTTATCCAAGGCCACAGGTGGTGCTGAAGCCATCACAACCTCATTGGTGCCTCACATATTTTGCAATTTCCTAGTCTGAATTTTTTTT
Source organism: Todiramphus chloris collaris (assembly GCA_025345505.1). NCBI lineage: Eukaryota > Metazoa > Chordata > Aves > Coraciiformes > Alcedinidae > Todiramphus > Todiramphus chloris. The sequence goes on from JANVCC010000030.1 coordinate 17,071,413, forward strand.
TTGCATGTGTAGAGGCTGTGTGAAGAGAGGCAGGCTTTTTTTTCCCCATAGTCATTATCAGGTGACGTGTGCCAAGGTAAGCAAGACAAGTTGTTGAACAAAGTGCACCTGCAACTGAATGCTGCTGACTTTCACCGAGAGCGGGCTGGGGAGAGCACACTTGCAGAAGCTTTGATCTCTGAGGGTTCTGAAGCCTGAAAAAAAGCACAAATCCAAAAGTTTTCACCATGAAGAGATCCAGAAATGTCTTCTGTCTTCTCTTCCTTCACGTTGGTAAGTGTCCTCCAAAAACTTTTCTGTGGCATGATGCCTTTGGGGTTGATTTCTATGTGATGTGAGAGAGCAGGGGGAGATTAGAACCATTTCAAAACCAGTCTCATATGTATAGGGGAAAAAAACCAAACAACAGACCAAAAACCAAACACACAACCCCACAAAAAAAAAAAGTAGAAAAGGAATAGAAAGAGCTGTATTGATCACCATGTACGTGTCTTGACTCATTGGTGTCAAATGTATTTCCTTAGCACTGAATCTGCTTTTGTCTCACTGGTTTCTTTCTCACAAGTGTGAACAGTTCTGTGACACAGAATTTGTGAAAACAGAAATAATTGCCTTACTCCACCTACTGTGCTCCGTGCACCATGCTGGCTTTCTCCTGTCGCTCCCAAATTCTAATGGTAAATGCTTTCAGTCTCGGTGCAGGTGTGGATGCTCTTTCTGAAGCACTCTGCAGTTCTTCAAAAACAAATTATCCTAGGTTTGGGAGGTTTTTTTACATTGTTTTTGTTGAAAGCCCTTGGTAATGTATTAATAGCCATTTGATAACGATGTAACATGGTGCAGAACTGTTACTTTCAGCAAAGGAGTTAATTGGTTGTTTGCCAGTGAGAAAGTTGTGTGTGTGTTTAGGACTTGGAGCGTATTTTAAATGGAAGTTGCCAGCTCCTGCCTTTTCATGCTGTAAAGATGGGCAGCAGGGCCAAAACTGTGAATCAGCTTGGGTTCAGAGACTGACCTATTATAAGATGTTCTTGGTTGGCAGTGGGAGGAAAGGCTAACCACAGACCATGTCTGTGCTCAAGACAACGTCAAATGGGTTACCTGGAAGGGAAGGAAAGAGGAAATAGCCCAGGATCTGGCTTTCTTTTAACAACAAAGCTCAACAGTTTGGAAAGGGACAAATTAATTACCTCTTTCCGATAAGTGAGGAAAAAAGCAACAGATTCATGCTGTTTCACTATTTTGGCAGAAATGTGGAGCCAGATAAGCTTTGTTTCATGTTTCAGGTGTATATGGCTAATGATTTCTCCGTACTATTAATGTTTCATTTCCAGTGTGTTTCTATCTAAAACCAGAACACTGAGGCTGACTGATGGCACTTAACCATACATACTGAGATGCTGAGACCCCAATTCAGTTGCCATTTGTTTGTGTTTTGGAGAAGAAAAACCCAAACCCCTTTATCAATGAAAACCGAGGTTCTTCCTTCTGCCCCAGGAAATTAGTGGTGAATATTTCACCCAGGTGGATGAGCTAGCCATTGAGTTTCCATGAGGTGCCTTTTTACCATGACCCTATTGTGCATTTCTGACCATCTTGGCTCTCAGAGTTCCTGTAACTCAGAGGTGGGCAGTTGTTTATCCCTCTCCTAGCACATGCTGCCATAAAAACTTCCTGTAAGCTTTCCAAGTCTGACTTAATGTTTGTTGACAGCAGTAGTGTTGGCTCTGAGCTGCAGTGGGACAAGCCAAACCCTCTGTTTCCTTATCGGAGGCAAAACAAACCTTACAGCATCAGTGGTCTTGTTTAGTCTGCAGCCACCGAGTCAGAAAACGTGTACGGCTTCTATTGCGCACTAGGGGAGTAATTTTGACTTGCAAAGATAGATGTGGTGTCTCAGCCGCGTGGCAGCGGTGAGGAAGTAGAGGGGTAGTTAGAGTTTAGAGAAAACCACGGGACAAATAACACAGCAGATTGCAACATGAAATGTTATCCAAATGTAGAGAAGCAATGAAGTGTGCTTACAAAGATGATCTGTGCGTGTTTATCAGCATAAACCATACTTGCATGTGCGTTTTGTGCACGGCCGCAGCGTTTGTGCCTGATGACATCTCCTTACAAAGCAACCGAGCGTTGGTAGCTTTGGCACTTATAGAAGTGTAGTGTTTGGGCCTGCTGAAAGACCCCTTTCTTCACTGATTCATGGCATCTCCGCTCTAAACTTGATTCGTTCATGGAACCACCCTCCCCTTTTCATGACTGTGGAAATGGCCTCTTATGAAAGAGTGTTTTGAAGGGACAAGTTTACTTTTCTAGCTTTCTTATTAAGCCTGAGGGCAAGGCTCTTAAGATTGCTGTATTTATTCAGTCCAAAAAGGGCTGGAGCAGAACTCCAGGTACTAACTAGCAGTGCTTGAGACACAGTTGCCTTTAAACAGTCTCTTTGGTTTTGTAGTGTGTCATTTTAAATAATCAGAGAACCATAGAATGGTTTGGGTTGGAACGGACCTTAAAGATCATCCAGTTCCAACCCCCCTGCCATGGGCAGGGACACCTCCCATTAGCCCAGGCTGCTAAAAGTTCCATCCAACCTGAACACTGTCAGGAATGGGGCATCCCCAGCTTCTCTGGGTAACCTGTTTCAGGGTCTCGCCACCCTCACAGTAAAGAATTTCTCCCTAATATCTAATCTAAAGCTACCCTCTTTCAGTTTGAAACTTACCCCTTGTCCTATCACTACACTCCCTAATCAAGAGTCCCTCTCCAGGTTTCCCATAGGCACTCTTTAGTTACTGAAAGGTCTCCCCAGGAGCCTTCTCTTCTCCAGGCTGCACAACCCCAACCCCCTCAGCCTGTTCTCACAGGGGTCGTGCTCCAGCCCTCTGATCATCTTCATGGCCCTTCTCTGGCCCACTCAAGCAGGTCCCTGTTTCTCTTGTGCTGAGGACTCCAGAGCTGGACACATTTTAATCACTTTTCATTCAAGAAAAGTTTGTTTTCTGCAAGGTACTAAGGGTAGTGTGGCTGCCCTGCCTCTTCCATGGTACCCATGTTTCTTATGTCAGAAAGAATTGCTGTTGTGTTTCAGTGTGTGGGTTTGAACCCATGCTGTTTCCAGTCCCAACCCCTTCAGTACTCCTGTTAATCTGAATGAAAGGGGGAACCATCTCTAAAGATTCACTGTTGGAAGAGCTCTGATTTCTTTCTGGTTTGGGAGGAGGAAAAGAAGGAAAGGTTGGCTCTTTGGGAACCTTTTAATCTCTGTTAGAAAGGCACTGCTGTGGTTTATAGCATTTTTCTCTTGGTGCCATATTTACAGCTCTCGGCCTGGAACAGATCCGCTGGTGCACGATCTCTGAGCAAGAGCTTTCCAAGTGTCGTCACATGAGTACGGCCTTTGGCGGGGCTGGCATTCTCCCCCCTCTGCAGTGTACAGCGGGGGGGTCCGCTGAGAACTGTACCCGCATGATCAAGGTGAGTTGGGAGTGGCAGCAGAGTCACTGATTTCATTGCCCACACGACGATTAATAATCCACTGGCAGCGTGCACAGCTCTGCAATGAGCACCCGATGATCCAGGCAGCTGACTCTCTGCTTCCTGGCCGTTCATGTCTCTAAAACATCAGTGCATATCTTTTTAACAAAAAATCCCCAAACATAAAGATTTGCATAGAGCCTGAGTGGGAGAACAGCCCCGTGTCATCTGTTGGGTTAGTGGAACACTGCAAGAGGTCTTAAGTGTTTCCTCCCAAATGCTAATCTTTGCTTTGGGAATTGTCAGATTTATTTAGCAGATATTTAAGAAGGAATGGAGCTGTAAGATGCGGGCGGTAGTTAAAGCTGTGCTGCTGAGCCTCTAAGTAGATTGTGTTTTGATAAACTCTGGATCAAGCTCTCATTTCAGGGTCCCATCATGGAAATCACTGTATATACAGATGAGATGAGTGTAAAGCCAAATAAGATCTCCCCATACCAGAGCACAAAAGAGGGACAAAGCAGCCAGTGGGGTGAGCAAAGGGCAGACAAACCCTGCTGTACTAATTCAGCTGCCCAGGGCGTGCTCAGGTTCCAAAAGTGAACGTGGCTCTGGGGAAGGTTTTAAAGACTGTAAACATGTGGCTGTGGAAAATAATCCAGCCCTTAGGAGGCAGTGGGAGGCAGCGGGTGGTTACTGGATGAAATGTGGAGGCAAGTAATCATAGTCACCTTCCCTGACAGTGTGGGGGAAGGCAGGTGGTTGGCTGTGTTAATAAATAATATGCCTTCTGTATCCTGTGTAGACATGCCCAGAGATGAGGGGTTTGTGGAGGAGATGCAGACAAGAGGTTCAGAGCCAGGAAACAAGGCTCAGCAGAGTAGTTTGAAGGGAGATGGGGCAGGTGGTCATGTGACCAGGGGAAAATAAAAAGGAAACATTTCAGAACTTGGTTATCTTGTAAATTTTTTTTATTTTTTTTGGTCAACAGAAGCAGAGGGTTTTCTGACTGCTAAAGCTACCACACTGCCTCTTGATAAGTACTGTTCTTGAGCAAGGGAATCAAGGCTGCCTTAAAGGATGTTAGGAGCAGGTATCGATACATATGTGGATCTTACCTCAGGATTAGACAGGAAACACTTTCCAATATCAGATCATCCTAAAAACGCTTGGCTGATGGCTGCGTTCCCCAGAGGGAACTGTTAGACTCTGCAGAGCGGTTATTGAAAGGGCTGATGAGTGTCTGCTGCTGAGATAGAGCGCGGACAGAATTACAGTTGTAAGGCATGGCGAGCAGCAGGCACCTCCTCACAACCCTGGATTCCTAGGGAACTTGGTTAGCTGATCTCAGAAACCTGCAGGCAGATAGCATGAGTAGCTTTCTAATGAGATGGATCTTCTCAGTAGGGCTTCAGATGAAGCTTTGTCCTCGAGACCTCTTTCTTTCTTGTGCTAATAATCTACTAGATGTTTAAGCTGGCCTGCACTGTATAGGATGGTGTGGAACCCCGGAGTCCACATCCACACTGAACTCTGCCCTTGGAGGCCAAAAAGGGAGTGGGATGCAATGCCTGAAGAGGCAGAGATAGGCTGGTTTATAGCACTACATAACTTGGACTTAGTCCTGTGAACATGTTAGCACATGGATAGAGTAAAAAAGGGGTTTATTTGAAGGCGTTTAAAAATTGAGTAATAGCTAAATATTATGCTAGGGAACCTGACAATATTTAATGTGACCCAGAGCTATTCTTCAGCAGGTCTTTAAACACTTGGGTAGGTAATTCTCAGATGTTGTAACAGACAGGAATAAGTCCCTCTGGAAATAATTAACAGGTTATTACCATCGCATCGAGAAATCACACATGGAATAATCTTGTGCTTTTGCTAAATGTATTGGCAAGTGTTTGCTACAAAAAAAAAAGTGAAATACACTGTTCTGATACACCCCCTCAGCAGTGACTGTAGGCATTTAAAGGAGAGGTCTGCAGCCTACAAACTACTTCGTGTTAAATATACAATAAACCCTTTTTCTCCCTTGTTCTGTTATTTGTATGCAAGCTGTTGGTAGGAGGCTCTTCTGCTAAGCAGAGCTCAAAGGTTCAGCTTTCTAATCGGAGAAGTGCTATCTCATATGGGAGTATGTCCTTAAGAGTCATCAGAGAGCTGCAGGATCCATTTCTAAGAATCCTTTGGACTACGAAGACTAGCGAGGCCATCACAGTCCAGGGATGGTTTCTGCTTTATTATATCCTTCTGAAATCCCACTTGGTAGTTGTTCTTCAGAAATTTGAGTGGCCTTGAAAGAACCTTTTGGAAGAAAAAATATCTTCACAAATGCAGGTTAAGGAGCCTCTTCTCTTAAATTTATGAATACTCTGCTTCTGGCTGTTGAGAAATACTGATAATTAATCTTCACCATGTGTTCTGCCCTTGTGTCTGCACAGGATAATTTGGCAGATGCAGTGACACTGGATGGCCGTTTGATTTACCAGGCTGGAAAAGAGCATGGTCTGAAACCTGTGGTTGGGGAAGTATATGATCAAGGTACGTTCTTTTAGATGAGTTAACATGAGCTTTTTCTTAAACATTTTCACTATTTCCATTTTATTTTGGCGTCCTGTTCCTGAAGACTCTATAAACAGCAGGTAGTGGTCAGCTTCCCTCTTGGATGTTCCTTCCTGTAACAATGTGTGTGAGAAACAGGAGATGCAAGGCTGTGGCAAACTGTTAGGTCAGAGTAGCCCTTCCTCAAATAGGTTTGTTGGGTTAGTTTTTGGTTTTATTTTTTGTTTTGGGATTTTTTTGTTTGTTTATTATTGTTTCACTGCTTTCTGTCATCTTTGCTCTATCCTTTCCAGATTGATTAATGAATTGCAAAGCATAAATTGTAATTAGGATTCTCTCAGTCCCAGAAACTAGAGTAATTTGAATTTGGTTCTAATAGTTTACATGATTACCTGCTGGAAGAAAGGAAGTGACAGATTCTACTCCTTATTTGGGTGTCCTTAAGCTCCGAGTTGTTCTCAAGACAGAGACAGTAATTCAGTGGTGACTTGCCAGCCTGACTATGGGCTCTGTATCGACACATTCACACAGAATCACTCAGGTTGGAAAAGACCCTTGGGATCATCGTGTCCAACCGTTAGCCCTATTCTACAAGTTCATGTAGACCATGTCCCTCAGCACCACATCCAAGTGATGTTTAAACACAGCCAGGGATGGGGACTCAACCACCTCCCTGGGCAGCCCATTCCAATATTTCACCACCCTTCCAGTGAAGAATTTTTTTCCTAAAGTCTAGTCTAAACCTACCTTGTTTCAGTTTGAGGCTGTTCCCTCTGGTTCTCTCCCCAGTTACCTGAGAGAAGAGTCCAGCACCAGCCTCTCTACAATGTCCTTTCAGGGAGTTGTAGAGAGTGATGAAGTCTCCCCTCAGCCTCCTCTTCCTCAAACTAAACAGGCCCAGCTCCTTCAAACAATCCTCATACCATCTCTTCTCCAGTCCCTTGCCCAGCTTTGTTGCCTCCTCTGCACCCGCTCCAGCCCCTCGAGATCTCTCTTGTCCTGAGGTGCCCAAAACTGGACACAGCACTCGAGGTGAGGCCTCCCCAGTGCTGAGTACAGGGGGACAATCACCTCCCTACTGCTGCTGCTCACACTATTTCTAATCCAGGCCAGGATGCTCTTGGCCTTCTTTGACACCTGGGCACACTACTGGCTCATATTCATTTGCTTGTCTGTTATAACCCCCAGATCCCTCTCCACCAGACAGCTCTCCAACCACACTATCCGTGTAGTTCAGAGCTGGAAGATGTCCCCAGTAACTCTGAGAGACCCAAAGAAGGAACAGCTCTGGAAGCAGTCTGCAGGCAGTTGTCCCACTGCTCTATTGTGAGATGGAACTGGATTTGGTTTGCAGCTGGGTCTTAGTGTGATCTGGCCAAGGCATCCTCAGAAGTGACTGCTGGGCCCAGTCCACAGGGACTTGGATCACCTGCATCAGTTGTTGTGTGTGCCATGGTCTCCGCCCCAGTCTGTCCCCCCCTGCCACTGTTAACCACATCATGGCCCTGGTGAGGGAACTGTACCTCAGTTTCTCAAAATCAAATGGGCTTTGTGATCCAGAGGCTGCCTATCTCCATTAGGAGCTCTAATCGGAGAGAAGTGAATTAAATATTAATGCTTTCTGATCTAAACTAAGTCAAACTGAATGACCTTGTGGTCACTTCAGACCCTAAACTCTTGACTCTGAGTTACATCAAACTGTAACATAAAGAGAATGAAATCAGCTGTGATGTTCTAGTGACACCAACTTGTTACGCTGTGTCAAATTAAGATCAAGTTAGTAGGTAACTGGACAATAATGATTTTTTTTTTAACTGTTAATTATATTGGTTTCAATTCAAGCTAAATATATTTAGAATCACAGAAAATTTCTTCTTGGAAGGAACTTCTGGATGTCTTTCATTCCACCTCCCTTTCAAAGCAGGGTGACTTTCAAAGTTAGAGCAGATTGTCTGTGGACTCTAAGAGATTTCACACTGAAAAAATAAGGGAGAACATCCAGTCACAGTCAGTTGGTTCTCACCAAGGATGTGGACAATGTGACTTGCCTGTGGCTGGGGAGCCACAAGAGGCCTTGAATCAGTGTATCTCACTGTGATGCTGCTGCAAGGCTACTCTACTTGCTTCTCTTGCTTCCTGTGCTGCAGAGATTGGAACTTCCTATTATGCTGTGGCTGTGGTGAGGAAGGGCTCCAACATCACCATCAACAACCTGAAGGGAGTCAGTTCGTGTCACACAGGCATCAACAGAACTGCAGGCTGGGATGTGCCAGTGGGTTATCTAATTGACAGCGGGCGTCTGGCAGCAATGGGCTGTGACCTTCCAAAAGGTGAGAGTTACAGGGCAGGGAGCTGTTCTTCAGCAGTACCTCTGCGTGTGGTGTTGGGACCCTGTGCGTGGACAGCAATGTGCGGTTCCAGCTGCTGCTTTGTTCCTAGTGTAGGTCTGATGAAGGCTGAGGGTTTGTGCTTTTTAAAAAAACTTAGAAAACATCTTTTAAGAAAAAATGACTTCTCCTTTCTAAATGTTTTCAGCGGTGTACTGTGTAGATGTGTTAAAATGAGACTGTAGCTCTTGTTTGTTCATTGACAAAGATCTCTCACTCTGATTTCCCACTCAGCTGTAAGTGACTATTTCAGCGCGAGCTGCGTTCCTGGAGCAAACGGCATGAACTATCCCAAATCCCTCTGTCAGCTCTGCAAAGGGGACTCGGCTGGGCAGAACAAATGTGAACAGAATTCCAAAGAGCAATACTATGACTACAGTGGGGCTTTCAGGTAAAAGTCATTTTTATTTTTTTATATTGCTATGCAATATCCGTAGCCATTGTGTCCCGGCATCACTGACAGGAAGCTGAAGCCAGACAACTTCCAGTTGATCTTGTAAGAAAAATCTGGTTTTGTCTTAGCACAATCTGCATTAAACCTAGAAACCAAACAAAAGTAATTCTAAACCCACAGTTTCAGGTATTAATACATGAGTATTGAAACCAAATGGATGTTTAGCACTCCACTGGGGAGGGACATCCCATTGCTCTTCGCTTTGCCCAGCAGCTGTTGATGCAAATCTGAGTGTTTGTTTCAGCAGGTTCTGTCCTTCCCAGTAAAACCTGATGACCCTTGGAGTCTGAGAGCTGAACTGCTGCCCTTCTCAGCTATTCCAGTCATCCCACCTCAGATGCACTGAATTATTGAGCTGCTTTGCCCTCAGTTTTTGCACACCAATCTTTCCCTCATGTTCCTTCTTCCTGTCTGTATGCTGTGTTGCAGCTCCCAGTCCCTGAGTAATAGCACTGACTTGAGCAAGGGCAGAGTTTGCTCCTATGAGACAAACACTCCTCTCTGTGTATTCCCAAAGGACCGTGCAACTGCCTTACACAGAGAACTCTCCCGGACAAAGAAGGTCGTGGTGTTTGTCCCAGGCAGCACTGAACATGTTGTCCACGTTCACCAAATGACAGTGATAGTTTACATCATGCTCTAACAGCCACTAGTCTCTGCCTTGAGCAAAACTCTCAGCACAAGGAAATAGGTCAGAGCCTGTGGCTGATGGAACACGGCACACAGCCCTCTGGCCGGCAGCCGGCAGTGGCCAGTGCGTGGGAGCTGTGCTTTGTAACGCAGCGTTGTGCTTGGATTTCTGTCTATCAGGTGTTTGGCTGAAGGTGCTGGAAAAGTCGCTTTTGTGAAGCACAGCACAGTGCCTGAAAACACAGATGGTGAGTAGTCCAGAAGCCCATTGAATACTGGCTGCAAGGCCTGCAGTAAGATGGCTGTAATAACAGTATAATGGCAGATGTTTGGTTTATTTGGAACTGAGAAAAACTGAGCAAATTTACTGAGAATTCATAGAGTCCTAGAATTGTAGGGGTTGAAAGAGACCTCTGGAGATTGAGTCCAAGCCCCCTGCCAGAGCAGGATCACCCAGGGCAGGCCATACAGGGACAGATCCATGCAGGTCTTGGAAGTCTCCAGAGAAGGAGACTCCACAGCCTCTCTGGGCAGCCTGTTCCAGGCTCTGTCCCTCTCACAGTGAAGAAGTTTTTCCTCATGTTGTGGTGGAACTTCCTGTGTTTCACCTTGCGACCATTACCTCTTGAGCTATCACAGGGCACCACTGAAAAGAGCCTGGCCCCTTCCACTCGACACCCACCCTGCAGATATTTGGAGCACAGAGTGTTCTAATACCGATGTACCCACAGATGTGTGCATCAGCAGTCCATGTGATCCTTTGGGGTTTTATTTGATTTTATTTTTTATATTCTATTTTTTAAATAGTTTCAGTTTTTAAAAAGTTTCAGTGAAGAGGTGGAATCTTGAGCTTCTTCATGAAAGAGAGCTTAAACAGCACTCAGCTCTTAGTGTCGTACAGGCCTGGGCTGTTTTATTTCTCCTGCCTACCCAGGGATTTGAGCAGGCATTAGCGATTTACGAGATGCAGCCTGCCCTGTCTGCTGGCACTTTGTGACATCTACTTTGAGTGTAACATGACTTTAGTATCATGGGCCTGTCTGACCAGTGTTTTGGGATGTATTACATAGTCAGGAATAGTTGGAAGATGCTCATGACACGTGTGTTCTGCTCCGTATGAGCAGGTGATGCTTGGAGCAGACGTGGAGCCTGAAGCGTCAGCCCTACCTGATGTCTGTTCCCTAAGCATGTTCTGCCTGATTTCAGGAAGAAGTCTGTCTTCATGGGCCCAGCGCCTTCGCTCCCAGGACTTCCGGCTTCTGTGCCGCAACGGCAACACCGCTGATGTGACAGAGTGGAGAACCTGCCACCTGGCCCGAATCCCAGCCCGTGCCGTGGTTGTGCGGCCTGACACAGATGGGGCTGTGGTTTTCCAGCTGCTGAACCAGGGACAAGTAGGACACCTTTTTATTTAATCAGTGTGTTGCATTTTAGAGGTGTTCTCTCACCTGTCTACCTGAGCTGGAGACAGGATGTCTGGGTACCTTTTGTGGGATTTGAAGGGGTGTGGGATGTCACATGTCCCATGTAGATGGTTGTGTCACAGGTGTTGTGTTTGTTTTGTTGTTTGGTTTTTTTCCTTCGTTTAACATTACAGCAAAGATTTAATGGGGCAGGCAGCAAGTTTCAGATGTTTGACTCCACAGCCTACGGTGCCCAGAATCTTCTGTTCAGAGACTCCACCACAGAGCTTGTTGCAATCACAGCTCAGAATTACCAGGCATGGCTGGGTGATGAGTATCTTCATGCCATGCAGGCCCTGCACTGCAACCCCAACAGTAAGTCATCTTTAGATTGCTGTTCATAGCCAACAACAAAGACCATCTTTCTTCTGCTTTATTTCCCTCTGTCTCTTGGAGGGTTATGGCAAGATGTGAAATTTGATCTTTCAGTATGGAGGAAGGTCACTTTTTGACCTGGAAACTGATATTGCAGCATAGTTTCCTGTGCAGATTGGCCCACTTTGTGTTATAAGATGCAAGTGTTTTCTACCCTTTCTTGCTGTGTGAGAGACATTAGGCTGGTAAGCTGTTACTGCTACCTGGTACTCCACTTCTTACCTGCTAATGAGGGGAAATAGTGATGTGTTGCTGTTCACATCCTCAGGTAGTTGATAAAGAATGGATGAATGGGTTCCCAGCAGAGAATTTCTTCCAGAATTTGAAGAAACCCTCAACTGCTCTTCATTGAAGTGTTAACTGTACTTTCTGTTATTGAAAGAATATATAAATGACTTGATGTGCATTCTGGCAAAGTCAGAAACACAGATTGCAAGAATCCCTGCCTTAAGAAGCTGAAGAATGATGGCAGCTGAGCCTCCCAGCTGCTGTGGCAAAGTCCCCCACCTCCTGCACTTTTCTGAGGGTTGCTCAGTGACAATCAGCTACAAGGAATCCTGGGTTCAGGGAGGTTTTTTGCTGCACTCAACTAATCCATTATGGCTGCGCTTAATGGTCAGCAGCTGTAGGAGTTCTTGTTCCTTTGCTGTGGATAGGTTTGCAGTGTGGACTAATCTGGAGAGCTCTGTGGTTGCCAATCAGGTGTAAGTGTGAGCTAGAGGGATGGAGAGAAACCCACAAACACTTGTAATAAACTCTGCGGTACATTTGTGACAGTGGGCAAAGTGCATCCCTCCACTGTCTTTGTCAGAGACAAGAACTGTAATGTTTCCTTTCCAATTTTGTGCAGCGTTGCCAGAAAGCCTGAGCTGGTGTGTCGTATCCAGTGAGGAGATTTGGAAATGTGGTGAAATGGCCACTGCCTTTCAGAAAAAAGATTTGAAACCAGCAATTCAGTGTGTTTCAGCCACGACGAAGGAACGGTGCATGGAGATGATCCAGGTAGGCTGCTGCAATCCTTCTGCCATAAACTGAAGTAACATAAGCTGCTCTCTGCTGGGTAGGTAGGAGCAGAGGTGGCTGTGCTTAGGTGACTGGTAGGAATATTGGATTTCAAGGAGTTGACGTGGTCTGGATGGGCCTGAACCCTGCTGATACTCAGTTTTGAGGAGGGTGTTGTTGCCCGTCCAGCTCAAGCCTGTATGTATGAACTCTCCCATCCCCATCTCACTGCTGATGCCTTATGCAAGTTTGGGGGTTTTCTTTACAAGTGTGTTGCTCTTTTGCTATCAGGCTTGCCCTTTGAGATGAAACAGGTTTGATGTCATACAGGTGTCATCATTGTAGCAGGGAAGGTATCTCCTGTTTTTTCACAGAAATCCAAAATTTTATTTTATTTTTCAGAAAAGGGAATGTGATGCTGTAGTTCTGGCTGGAGCTGATATTTACACAGCTGGGAAGATGTATGGCCTTGTACCAGCTGCTGGAGAAGGCTACTCTGGTAAGAAGGTCAGGAAATAAATATAGACCTTATTTTTCCAGGTTGTTAGAAAACATCTCTAAAAGCATAGCCACTGTTTCCTAGCCCTGCTGGGGAAGCTGTTTTCAAAGGAAATGAGAATTACTATCCTCACGTCTTGGATAGAGGAGGAAATAAGTATGGGATGGGTTCCTACAGTGAGTTTGTGGCAATTTTTATCTGTCCTGCTGCAGGACTAGGTTGAGCCTTCGGCAGTTTTGAGTCTTGTACCTACCTCTTTATTCGTCTCTTCAGTTCTGCAATAAATATTTACAATGGAAAAAAATAGCTGCAAAACCCACGGAAATTTTAATACAGGTTTGAGTTTTCCCATAAAAACTTCTTAAAGCAGTTTTCTGAAATCACTTAATGACTCAGATGTTGTTTTTCAGAGGGATGTATTTATAAGAGCTGATGTTAACAAGAACAGTTCCATCTTCTCTAGATTAGTCATCTCAAGAGCACAGCAGTACCAGAATACAGGCTTCATAAGTGAATACAACATTGTGAAGTAGTAAAGTGAAGGATAATTACACACACATTCACAATTCCTGACTAGCTGATTGTTGGTGCAGAGCTGGCACCATCTAAGTGTAATAGATCTGTAGAAGATCTGTTACAGTGGGATGTAGTGGGAATGTTTAAGGGGAGTTTAATAAGCAGTGGGAATGCTTAAGGGAAGCTGTAATGCATTTTGTTGGCTTTTGTGTGTGTTTGTTTGTTTGTTTTTTCTGCAAGCTGCTGACAACAGCAATGCCTACTATGCTGTGGTGTTAGTGAAACGCAATCTGTCCAATGCGTTCACCATTGGTGACCTGAAAGGGAAGAAGTCCTGCCACACAGGACTGGGGAGAAATGCTGGATGGAATATCCCCATTGGTATACTAATTAAGAGGGGTGTTATTAAGACCAGAGGCTGTAGCATTCCTCAAGGTAAGACAACAGTACTACATCTCAAAAATACAGTAGCGGTTTAACTGTAAGAAGTAATTTTGGGATGTCGTAGCTCTGTATTATCTGTTTGTGAAGAGGTGTCATGTTTTTAATGTACCAACTTGAAATTGTAAGTTTGCCACCAGAGTGGACTAATGGACGGGTCATACTGAGAATGTTACCTCGAAGGTGAAAGTATTCCTGTCTCTCTGTCCTTTATCAAAAAATCATTGGCTAATTTAGGTTGGAAGGGAACTTTGGAGGTCATCTTGTCTAACCAACTGCTCAAAGCAGGTCCAGTTAGATCAGGTTGTCCAGGCAGATTTTAAGTAACTCCTAGGATGGAGTTTACACACAACCTTCCTGGTACCCTGTCCAAGTGTTTGACCACCCTTGGTATAAGTTTTTTTTTTCTTGTATCTAATCAGAATTTTCCTTCCTGTAACTTCAGTGTGTTACTTCGCATCCTTTTGCTCTGCATCTCTGAGAAGGATTTGGCTCTGTCTTGAAAAACCCACTAAGTAAATAAAGACAACAATCCCCAAAAAGTTGCCTATCTGCAGGCTGACCAAACTCAGCTCTGTGTCTGGTATGTCATGTGCTCCAGTGCTCTGAGCATCCTGCTCTCTTAGAATGTCCATGTCTTTTTAACGCTAGGAGAGCAAAACTTGGCACATGTCAGAGAATAATCACTTCCCCTGACTGCTCCACTTACACAAGACAGACAGTAGGCCGTTAGCCTTCAGAGGCACAAAAGCATGCTCTTAGTCAACCTGTTGTCCACCAGGATCCCCTGGTTCTTTTTTTCTCCTTTTTTTCTTTTAATAGAGCTGCTTTTCAGCCTCCCAGTCTCCAGCCTTTCATGGCCTTACTCCATCCTAAAAGCAGGATTCTGCATTTGCCTTTGTTGAACTCTGAGGCTCCTGTCAGCCTGTTTCTCCAGCCTGTCCAGATTGATCTCAAGGGCAGCCCTGGCCTCCAGTGTATCAAACTTCAAAAGTTTATTCCAGTTTTCAGAAATGCATTTGAGAAGTCCATTGCTTTTTGTATTTAATCAAATTTAAGCTTATACGGTCTTGAAGATCCTTCTTTCACACCTGTCTGTCTCAGCTCTGGCTTGGGGATATTGACCCAGGGTCAGGTATAATGGGATAGTCACAGAAAGTCACATTGTCTATACAGCTGTATCCCCTCTAGGTGGTACTTTGAGCTCTGGGATGTCATTGCAGTAAATGTATCCCTATCCTGAATTTTATTACATTTATTTTCCAACTGTATTTAATAATGGAGCAACGTAGCACAGCCAGCAAAGGATCTATGACCGTAAGACTCCAGATTCAAATTTTGTTTGTCTTTTTCCTGTCTTCCAGGAAGCTCTTGGGTTTCGTTACATAATCAGCTAAATGGTGCTTTGAAAATATTTTTGAAGTTGTAGTTTGTGAATTCCAGTAAGGCAGCTGTAACTCAGGTTTCTGGTGTTCTGCTGAAACCTGCATTGGATGTAACTTCATGACAGTGTAACTTATCTTTCTTGTGAAAAGCTCACACTTTTCACTTATTATATTGTTTGTCTGTCTTTCCCCAGCTGTGAGTGAGTTTTTCTCCGCCAGCTGTGTACCTTCAGCTGAGCAGGACAATTACCCAACAAAACTCTGTGAACTGTGTATTGGAGATGACAGTGGAAAAAATAAATGCAGTGCAAGTAGCCAAGAACGTTACTACAACTACAGTGGAGCCTTCAGGTAATCGATACATACGGTTGTTATTTACTCCGTCAGCTTGTCCAAGTGAAGGAAGAACTATGTTCCATCCCAGTCAGAAAAAAGACATTATTGTTGCTACAGTTAGATGGCATGTGCTGTAAATGAAGTGGGACGTGTGTCCCCACATGTCTGCAGCAATACAGGTATGTCATCAGGCATTACATCAGATCATGTCAAAGCCTTTCACCAGCTTCCTGGCCTGCAACCAACCAGATGGCCATCAGCCAAATCCATGTCTCTTTTTACAGAGCAATGGGCACCTACCTAGTGAGGACCAAGTGAGTTGTCACCAGTCTCCCATCTTGCTTTAGTGTGACAGGTAGTCTGCTGCTCTGAGTGGTCGGGTCATCCATAAAGAGCTTTAGCAGGGACGCAGGCAAGCAGAGGCCAGTATCTGGCTGCTCTCAGTCCTTGCTGAGCATGGCAGGCTACTGAGGGGGAGCCAGGAGTGGGTCTTCCCCATCCTTACTCATTTGTGGCTGTATGTGCAGGTAGTTTTTCTGAACAGCACAAACAGCTGTGGTCAACATTCAAATATCACATCCTCTTCAAAACAAGGTTTGTTAGAGGTACAGTGGGGACGTAGCATAAAATGGAATAAATACCTTTTGTTAACAGCAGACATCTGCATATGGGGCCATACCTGAAGACTGACTGTGCAACTCTTAGATATGGAAGTAGCACTTCTTTTCCTGACCTTCAGCTCTGAAGGTAACGGTGCATGTAACAGGGCTGGCACTGAGGTCTTTTTCCTTCATGGGAGGAGATTTTATCAACAACTGCCTGGAAAATATTCAAGTTCTAGACTTAGATAACTACTTTTTGCAGTTTGATTTTGCTGTGTCCAGCTGCTCTGCTGTGGTGAATGCCTTGCAGGCAAACTCCAGATCCTCTGCTCTGCTTCACAGGCTAACAGAGTTAGCTACCAGTCACAAAAGGAATAAGCAACAAATGTTGTTAGAGGCTGTATGAGCCTTGCTTATATCCTAAAGTTCTGCATTTGATAAAAGTGCCCAGACAGCCTAAACTTTATATGGCGACCACTTTTGGGGTTTTTTTTTTAACTAGAGAAGATGTTTAATTCATCAAGTGATGAAAGGTTAGGATTTCCATGAAAAATGGAGGGTCACAATCTTCTGCAAGGTAGGGAAAGGTCTGGCTGTGATGCTCTAGGTGATCCTCTCTGAACAAAGGATGAGTTATGGAAGGTGACTGACAGGAGCTTAAATGTCGCCTCAGATTTCCAGATTCCTTCAGCTCTGGGTATCTTCAGACTAAGAGGTATTGAGAGGTCATTCAGTTGGTGTATGATTCACTGCTAGGGGCAAATTAAACACTGCAGAGTACTGAAAAATCCTGTGGAACAGCCTTTTCTGATGGGGAAGGTAGAGAACAGCACCTACGGAATCCTCAGTTCTCTGCCCGATGGTGTCAGGCTCATGGTGACAAGACTTTTGATTATAACTGCTCATGTTAAACCAGGTAGATGTGAAATATATGTATTTTTGGTAACTGTTAGCAGTAATAGCTTTCCCTCACATTTTGTACTACATAAACTGTGCTCAGTTACAGCTTTACATCATCTTGATTTACAGAATGCTTCTTGAAAACACTTGTAGCATAAGCTGCAAGATACCACCACTAAACTCTGTCACCCGCACATCCTCTGCAAGCACACACAACCCAAACCTGGGAAGCTAGATCTCTTTGCTAGCTCACCCAGCTCACTGAATTGAGGCTGATTCTATTTGTGTGTTATTTGCTGTCTGAAGCAAGTGCCATGCATTTCTTCTGTCTGCTGACATCGTATTTCAGGGCTAGCAACAGTCCCCGAGACTGCTGTGTCGTACACTAGACGCCACCACAACGTAATGTGGGAAATCACAAATGCTGGTAAATGCTGCCAGGAAACCTTCTGGAATGGGATCCCACACTTGTGGAAGAAAAGATTTTAGGGTGCCCTTGGGCCACTTCTGCTTCAGAAGATTAGGGGAAACTGAACTTATTTCTGGAGCAGTACCCTTAGAAACTCCAGTTAGATTAACCAGATGCCTTCAGCGTGCAGGGCTGTAAAAGCAGTGTCTGTGGAAGCACCAAGGTCACTTAGCTTAGGAAAGGGAACAAAAAAGTACATGTGTGAGCATGTACATATGCAGGATTTTATAAACTGTTTGTCTGTTGACTCAAAGGATTTTATTAAAGAAAAGTCATAATGATGCACGCTTTGCACATGGTTTAAAAAAGAGTGAGAGTTAATGTTGGCAGATGTGGAATGCTTCACCGAGTATCACACCTTTTCTGTTTCCTTGCTTATCTAATATTGGCCTTTTACTCTCTTGCTCACACTGTTTTTAATTAAAAAAAAAAATCCTGTGATATTCCTCTCTTAACAATCTTAGAGTATTTTTAATACCTTGCAAAGATGTTGGCTTCCTCTCTTTTTGGGATGCTTCATTTCTTTGTTTATTGCCTTAGGGTCTGGTGCCTTTGTTTGCAGGAACGTACATAAGGAAAAAAAAAAAAGGTTATTAGAAAGTGTGATTCACATAAAGGTGCTTTGAATTGAATTTTTATCTCTCCCAAAGGTGCCTGGCACAGGACTCCGGGGATGTGGCCTTTGTCAAGCACTCGACAGTGTTTGAGAACACAGATGGTACTTGGTTTTGCATATCTTTTTATTATAATTCAGTTCTTTTTCTTGAACCTTTTTACTTGAAAGCATTCATGAGTGACAATAACCAGTTTCTTTTTTCAGGTAAAAATACTGATAGTTGGGCCAAAAATTTGAAGTCCAGTGATTTCCAGTTACTGTGTCCAAATGGTGCCCGTGCTGAAGTCGACCAGTTTGCTGACTGTCACCTGGCTCGGGTGCCAGCTCAAGCCATTATGGTTCACCCAGATACCAATGTGTTTGCTCTCTATGGACTCCTGGCCAAAGCCCAGGTATTAATAATCCCTTTATTCTATGGGGGAGCTGCCTATGGTTGAACACAGACCAAGGATAAAGGCAACAGGGCCGTACTGCCGTATTGCGTTCCCTGCATCATGGGTCTGGCAGCATGTGCACTGGGCACAGCTCTGCTGTTGGAGTGGGGCAGAGAAAGTAAAAATACAACCCCTGTAATTCTCCCAGTAAAACCACCCTGGTGCACAAGGGATTTCAACTTTTTGCCCAGACACTGGTTTCAGTAGTAATTTTTCTGGAGCTTTAGGTGTTTACCCAAACTATACGACTTTGAAGGCTACAAGATATAACAGTACATGCTAACACTTTGCCATCCTGGAATCCTCCTGGGAATGCACCAGACTGTTACTGGGTATATGCTGGAGCCTTGTATGGGGTAAACCATCTAGGCAGGCCATGCCTGGCTGCCACAGTTAGGTTCCTGTCAGGCAACTAGTTTAGAAAAAATTGTGAGTATCTGCATGGTGGGCTTGTCATTTCGGTGACTCCTGTGCAGCCAAACCCTGTATCATGCAACAGTATTTAGACAGAAGAATTTTTTAAAAATACAGCTGTTTCCAGATAGTAACTAAAAAAACAAAATCACAAATGCTGTTCCTGTAATTGCCAACGGCAGAATTCTGTACCTAATCTACTGGGGCATCTAAAAGCAAATACATAAAGAGAGAACCTGCAACTGTGTCTGAACTTTTAATCAACAGAACAGTTCCTATCCTCTTTCATGTTGTATGAGAAGAATTTGACACTTAACCTTTCAAAATACTGATAATTTTGCATTGTTTGCAGGTCTACTTTGGAAACAGCAGCAATGAAAACGGATTCAAAATGTTTGATTCTTCAGCTTATAAAGGAAAAAACTTGATCTTTAAGGATTCAGCTGTTGAGATCGTGCCAGTAAGAGAGAGGAGGACATATGCAGAATGGCTGGGGAGTGAATATATCGAGTCCCTTGAAGGGATGCAAACACCACAGTGCTCTGGGGCAGGTAATAAGCTAAGACAATACCTACTCATGACTACTGTTGTTCCCCTTCTTATTTTATGTCAGATACAAGGCTTGGACTAGCAGAGTCCAAATGGCGTCTTCCAGGCCACCTTTGCCTTACCACCTTTTCTTCAGATAAGCTGCTGTTCGCATAACATGCTGTGCTAACATTGGAACGCATCTTCCTGCCTCTCTGCAGGGCGAGTGCTGACAGCACCTGCTAGCCAGGGAAGTGGGGTGGGACTGAAAGCTGCCCCTGTCGGGTTGGATGGGGTGGAATTCGGGGCAGAAGCCGGCAATACTGTCAGTATGGTTCACAAGATCTGTCCAAAACTGGAGCATCTTTGCCATCGTTGCTGATGTTGAACCGCCCTGGGCTGGAGGGTTCTGAGGTGCTGTTAGCTGGATACTGGATCTCTGACCTGCAGAACAATTTCTGCATCTTGAAAGGCAGTATCAGAAACCTTCTCTATTGAACCCTCTCTGGCCTCCTGGCTGGTTATGTTCAGACTCCTGTATCCCTGCTTATACCATCCTACCCTTGCTGAGGGCAGCAGTTTCTCCTGAGCAATGCTGCCAGAAGAGGTAAGTGCACAGAGGATGCACAGACTGTGGACAGAGAGACAACCTTCAGTCCAGAGTACAGCTTCTGCCAGGGGCAGTGTCCACCACCTTCCAGTAGAAGAAAGTGGGGAGAATCTCCAAAGCCCACTGGATGAAAAAAGGCATCCTGAGAAGGGACTACGTGTTGGCAGAGGAAAGAAGGAAGCCAGCTGTCTGCATCCATTGAGTTTGACTTTCCACAACTAGTTCTCAGTGGTTCAGGGAGATGTCATCTGCCCTGTGGCCTTTAGTTTGATGTGATGTCCACCAAGAAACTCGTGGCTGTCCTCTTTCTGCATGGGGTTATCTTGTGTGCCTGTGCATGAAACCTGTACATGCTGTTAGTGGAGCAAAGTAGTTGGCTTCTGATTAACCGTGTCTGTATCTACTAGCTTGTGGCATTTGGTTTTTATTTTTATCCATAGCTGCACTAACAGCACCTGTTGCTGTGCTGCTGGCAGGCAGCGTCCTCCTGACTACAGCTACTGCCTCATGATCCTGGGATGAACAGACAGCACAATAAACACCAAACACCCAGATACTACTGCTATTAATAATGTAAATAAGTGAAAATACCAAATAAACGTGAGAAGTAAATGACAATTTCTCCAGAGTTCAGCCTGGTACCTCCCCTACTCCTCCCTGCTCTGGGCAATGACCGTTTCCCCCGATTCCTTTCCTCCGGGGTTACCAGGCCCTAGGAGCGAGAGAGAGGATCCGACCCCTCCTCCTTCCCGGTGCTGCGGCCCCCTGCCCCCCGGCTGCGGCCGTTCCTGTGTCCCTGGCCCCGGGGCCGCCCCGGGCTGGGTCGGGGCTCGCTCCCCTCTGAGGCGCCTCGGCTGCCGCCCTGGAGGCGGCCTGGGGGCGGCGCGCGCTGCGCAGGCGCGCGGGGCTCCCGCTGCGGCGGCCCGGGGGGGGGGGGGGGGCGAGCGCCCCCTGGCGGGGCTGGGGGGGCAGCCGGGGCCGGTGGCGGGATGTGGGCCAAGGGGCTGTGGGCGCTGCTGGCCGCGCTGCGGGCGGGCTGGTGCCTGCTGCCCCAGGCCGGCTACCTGCACCCCGACGAGTTCTTCCAGTCGCCCGAGGTGATGGCAGGTAAGGCGGCGGGCGGCTTGGCGGGAGGGGCGAGCGCCGGGCTCCCGTTTCGCGACCCCTCAGCGGGCGGCGGCGGCGGGATCCGCCCGGGATGGAGAGACCCCGGGGTGCGATTCCCTCGCAGCCCTGCAGCGCGGGTTCCGCGGGGAGGGAGCGCCGAGCTGCGCACCCTATGGGCGTGGGCGGGCTGCGCTCCTCCCGCGGGGCCGGGGGACCGAGCGGCGCTCTCCGCGCTCCCGCCGCGCTGCACTGCGCACGGGGCAGGAGCGGGCCCTGGGTTCCGGGCGCCCTGGCCGCGGCAAGGGGCGCCTGGAGCCGTGTCACCCTAACGGGCTTCGGGGGTTGGGTTTTTTTTTTCCGAAGCTTTGTGAAAATGAAAGGTATGGTCATAGAAATTGAGACGACTGACACCAGTCTCAAAAGTTTAGCGAGTGCTTTTCATCCTGATGGCTGTTAGTTATGTCCCTAATGCTGAATTATTGAATAAAATACGTTGTGTATGCATGTATTTTTTTCTTTTCTTTCTTTATAGGGGATATTTTAAACCTACAGGTCTATTATCCTTGGGAGTTCCTTTCCAGCTCTCCTTGCAGAACAGTTGTTTTCCCATTAATGACATCTGGACTTGCCTACTGGGTGATTAAATCTTTGCAGCAGCTGGACATATGTTCAAGTTGCATCAACAGCTACACACTTCTTGTGTCACCTCGCCTTCTCTTTACGATCTTTTCTTTCATACTCGACTATAGTGTTTATCGATTAGCTCCTTTCTGGGAAGCAGATCCGTGGAAAGCGCTGGTCCTTCTTGCTGGATCTTACGTCACTCTGGTATTTTATACAAGAACGTTTACCAACGCACTTGAAGGACTTCTCTTTGCTCTTCTGATGGTATTGGTTTCCTCGAGAAAATCTGATGGTATCTTAGCGGAGCCTACAAGCAGCCCCCTCATAGGTGTTGTAACAACTGCTGGGTTTTTCAACAGGCCAACCTTTTTGGCATTTGCTCTGATGCCCCTGCTTTACTGGGCAGGTTTAATTGTTGACTCTCAAAAGAGCATTAAAACTCTCATAAACCACTTTTTTAAGCTTGTCCTTTGTGCATGTTTTACTGCCACTGTTTTCATAACAGCCGATACCTTCTATTTTACCAACATGGGCTTAGACAACCTCTACAACATTCCGAAGAGCAGCCTATTGGATGTACTAGGCCAATTAAATGAGAAAATTATAGTAACCCCTTTCAATTTCCTCAGCTATAATCTTGATCCTCGTAATCTTGCACTGCACGGAAGTCACCCACGAGTTACACATTTTACAGTCAATGGAATAATGCTCTTTGGGATCTTACATATTCTAGCCATTGGAGCTGCTTTTAAAATGTTAAAGAAATACATCCAGCAGTTAACGTGGGTCAGATCGTATTGCCGTGGGTCGTCTGGGCTAGTGGTGCATTCTGAGGGCAATCCAACATTACTGCTGTTTTATTTTGTTCCTTTGGCATTTCTCTCCCTATTCAGTCACCAAGAACCTCGTTTTCTCATTCCTCTCATCCTGCCGTTAGTCCTGTTCAGCACATCACAGAACAGAGCGATGAAGTGGAAACATGTCATTATTATTTTCAATGTTCTTGGGGCTTTGCTCTTTGGGTGCTTACACCAGGGAGGACTGATACCATGTTTGTTCCACTTGGAGCAACTTGTGCATTCCCCGGAGTCCTCAAACCATCCCAGACACTATACTCTGCTCTTTGCACACACCTACATGCCTCCTAGGTCTCTGCTTAATATCAAGAAGACAGACACACATATAGAAGTTATTGATATGGCTGGGTCTGAAGAAGAAACCCTCTGCCAAACAGTGGAACAGCGAGCAAGCAATTTTACCTGCATTGACTGTCATGTTCTTGTTATAATCCCTGGCACAGTCAGCGCCGCGGTTAAAAAATGCAGTGTCTTATTCAAGAAGGAGACTTTTATATTTCCACACTTATCAATGGAAGACCCACCACAAATACACTTCCTCTTCAGTGGAAATTGGAGAAGTCAGTTAGGACTATACATCCTTCAGCTAGACAGAGAGCAGCAGAGCCTTTAGATTTTAGAATAACAATCTTCTGGGTTTTCACATCACTTGGGCACTCCCTAAAGGTGCTGTGAGACCTTCCTCTTCAAAGACCCACCTTCCGCAAAAGCAGCGGCACTGGGAGCTCCCCTCAGTCTCTTTGTTCCCTTTCTTTGTACTCTTACGCTCACCAGTAGAGCCAGTCCTGCTTAAAATTTGAGTTACTGAGTGGTGTTGTATGTGAACCTGTGTAATTTTCCTGATGAGAGAGGATGAAATTGAGCCCACCAAAACTGATTCAAGCGTAGGTCTTTGCATGTGAGATTTATTTTTGAAAGTTCTTACACTCTCTGACAGAGGGTTTGTGGACTGTGTGTTTTTTACTGACAACAGGCATGAACTCAGCTGCTGTAGAGGGGCTACAGGACTAGACAAAAGCTGGTCTGACTTAGTGAGGTTTTATTTTTATGCTCTTAAAATTTCAGAGCCTTCTCTCAGCCATTAGACCAGATTGCCATCAAAATATAGACACCAGCGCTGTAATACTGTCTTGGGTGGCTTTGTCTTGAAAAACCCCCGGTGCTGACCTGACAATCTGATTTACAACATGGAAGATGCTTCTGTGTAAAATCCTTCTTGTGCTAAATCCTAAAATCCAAGCTTTGCCTGTTTAGCGTTTCTCGCCACAGTTCCCCCCTTGCGGACACGCTGCACACATACTGCAGAGAGCAGCTGGAAAGGGCTGCATTTTGATGGCATTAAGCCTGTCTGTTCAGCTCCTGCAGACGGGTCTGCCCTTCCCACGCACTCTGGCCACGGGTCTCGCAGCTCTCCTCACCCAGCAGTGGCTCCGCAGCCCCGGCACCGGGCGCACGGCCAGGCCCTGAGGTGAGCTGGATCGAGGAGCTGCAGCGACAGGAACCAGGTAACTTGGAGGGATTTGATCCTTTGTATGCGTTCGACCAAAGGGATCTCTGAACCGGCTTTCTGTGGGGTTAGAGATCCACCCTTCTGCTGACGGGGACCGTGTGAGGATCTGCGGGAGGTGCTGCATCCCCTGCACCCCCTGCCCTTTCAGTAACTGCGCCCCATTAAATCAGCTTAGTGGGAATAACCGCATCCTGGCTCTCTGCACTGCAGAGCAGTGTGATTTTACAGTGGGATGCAAATAACCCTGAGCTTCAAGCGAGCGTGATGTATATGCTCAATAACAGCTTTCAGTTTTGCCTGCGTGAACTGGATCCAAAGCAACCCAACATCGAGAGTGATGCTTATTTGGCACACACACTGTAGGTCAAGCTTCTCTATGAGACGAATCTGACTCTTAAATTCTTTCTGCTCCCTAAGGCAGTAATGCTTTTTGCAGTTCTTCATCCACACAGCTTCACATAAGGTCTTATAAGCCAGGTTTTTAACAGAGACAACATAGGTTAATGGCAGGCTCCACAGGGAAGCTAGGAAAAACACGTCAAGGATTTGCCTGTATCTTCCAAACTATACATAACGATACAGACTGTTAAGGAACATAGCTCTTGCTCTGTTGTGTTGTCTCCTGCATTTTGTGTTGTCCCTGCCCTACACGTTCATCTCACATCCTTCATCCCTCATTATTGAAAACCCTGTAAATTAAAGGTGCATGTTTTGTGGGGAGGCAGGGGGAGAGGGGGTTCATGTTTGTACCAATGACTTGGGAAGCAGTGGAAGGAGTTAGGAAAGCAGCACAGCACCAAATGTTATGTTCAAGTTAATTTCCATTTTGCTCTGTTATGCTGGGATGACAGCCATGTGCCACACCAGGTACTCCATGTCCTGCTTACTGTTTTCAGCTTGCTTAAACAGCTTCTTTAATGAAAACTGTTTTCATAAAACTTATGATCTCTGGCAATCTCAGTAGGGTGGATCTTGAAACTCTTCCGGGATGTGATGGAGCACCATTCCCAGGGCATGATGACTTCACTACCACTGCACAGGTAACCTGTGGCAGAACCAGGAAAGAACCTGGACGACAAATACTAACACAGACTGAAAATACACTGCTTTTGCCTCACCAGCTAGACTTTTGTCACTTACACAACTGATCAAGTTTTTCCATCCATGCACACCTAAGTCTTTGTTGGTGGGAAGTTTAATTTTACCTGCAATGCTGGAAATTTTATCTCGGATAATTTACAAGGTTCTTTTCACTTGGGCTGGTACAAAGAATGGAAATCACTCAAGCCTGGTTAACTAAGCATCTTGTCAGCTGGACTAAATAAACATGCTTTGAAGGGAGGTTAACTACTTTAGTCCTGTATGCACTGTTAGATAAGGCAACTTAAGTAAACCTGCCCAGTGCATCAACCATGACTGATACATTCTTTTCCATGTTTAGAGATAGTATGGTTTTATTGGTCACTTTTTTTTCCCCTAAACCCTTCTTACTACCATAGACTTCAGGTGTGCTTTAGGATAGCTACTGCATCTCTTTTACCTACCTGTAAAGGGGGAGATTATCCTATCCATCACCAACATTTAGAGCTCTTTTTGTATCAAAGTTGTATCAAATATAGAATGTGACTGTTGTATAGACAGAAACCGTTAAAGGACCTCCAGGGAGACATCTGGTTTTATTTCAAGTTTCTTAACAAGCACTGAAAGCGGCAATCGGGGCAGCGTTCTGGATGCTGTTCAATGTGAGTCTGCCTGTTACCGAGTACCGTGGAAAGTGTAAGCTGACTTTGAAATGAAAATCCATCCTACCACTCAGCAGCGTCCTTCTCGTTTTCCTGCGGGAGCTGGGGAGGCACTCCGGGCGCTACGCTGTGGACAAGCAGCGCAGGGCCGCAGCTCGCCATCCGCTTCCTGCAGCCCGGGCTCAGGGCGGGGTCCTCCGGCTTCCCAGAGGCCGCTGGGGTCCGGCTGCCACCGGCAGCCCGCAGCCGGGGCCGCTGCACCCGCCGGCTCTAACGCCCTCGTCCTCCCGCGCTTGGCGCCGGGAAGCGGTCGCCGTTTCTTCCTCCTCTTCCTCCCAGGCAGGATCCCGCGGCGGCGGTCAGGGCGACGATCCGGGGCGGCCGCCTCGGTCCGGCCCGCGCCCTGGGGGCCGCGGCCAGCCCCGCGCTCGGGCGCCGTCCTTGAGCTCCTTGAGAAAGGCGTCGCGCAGGCGGAGCACTCGGGGGCCCAGGTCCCGGGCGGCCCGGCGGGCGCCGAGCTGCCCGCGGGTGATGGCGGCGGCGGTGAGGCGCGCGGCGGCGCGGATGGGCCGCGACTCGGAGAGCTGCTCGATCAGCCGCGGGTTGCTCAGCAGCGCCAGCAGCACGCGCCGCAGCACCATCCTGCGCCCGCTCGCCGCGCAGGCGCCGCGCGCCGCCCCCCGCCCGCTCTCGCGAGGGCCGGGGATCCCCTCGCCATTGGCTCCCCACCCGGAGGCCGCAGGGGCGCGTGCGCGGGGAGGGGCTGAGGGGCGGGAGGCGGGCGAGGGGCGGCAATCGGTGAGGGGCGGGGAGCTGGCGAGGGGCGGGGAGCGGCTGAGGGGCGGGGAGCGGCTGAGGGGCGGGAGGCAGGCGAGGGGCGGCAATCGGTGAGGGGCGGGGAGCGGCTGAGGGGAGGCAGTCGGTGAGGGGCGGGGAGCCGGCAAGGGACGGGGAGCGGCTGAGGGGAGGCAGGCGGCGAGGGGCGGGGAGCGGCTGAGGGGCGGGGAACCGGTGCGGGGCGTGGGGCTGTCGAGGAGCGGCAATCGGTGAGGGGCGGGGCGGAGAACCGGCGAGGGGCGGGGAACCGGCGAGGGGCGGGGAGCGGCAATCGGTGAGGGGCGGGGAGCCGGCGAAGGGCAGCGTGCGGCCGTGCCGCCATGTGCTCCGGGGGCACGCTGAGCATTCTGTGCAGCGACTCCTACGCTGACCTCAGCCAGTACCGGGACCAGCACTTCCGGGTGAGTGGGGCGCCGCCGTTACCGGGGGCGGGGGCGGCGCGGTCCGCCGGGGCTGGCTGCGGGCCCGCCCTGGGGTAACGTTGTCGTTGGGTTTCAGGGGACGCGGTACGACCAGGAGCGGCTGCTGAGGAAGAGCTGCACGCTGTACGTGGGGAACCTCTCCTTCTACACCACGGAGGAGCAGATCCACGAGCTCTTCGGCAAGAGCGGCGACATCAAGAAAGTCATTATGGGGCTGGACAAAGTGAAAAAAACCGCCTGCGGTTTCTGCTTCGTGGAGTATCCTTCTGCGGGCCCGGCCCTGCTGGAGCCGGGCGAGGCGAGCGGGCCCCGCGCTGGGGCGGCTGTGATGCAGGCTCTGAGTCAGGGCAAGGTTATTTGAAAATAACTCGGTTGCTAAAGTGTCCTGGGAGAATCCTGGGTGAGGGAGAGCAAACATACACTGCAGGTCCAGCAGGGGTTGTTAGATTGCTCTTGCTGCGTTGCTTGAAGACAGACACTTTTTTGATAGGTGGCCTCTGCAGTAAAAGCATGTTCTCAGTGCCCGAGTAAACAGGTGTTTCTCTTTATACAAGCATATGCACAAAGTTTCTGTTGGTATCTTGTGTCCCTGTCGTGTGTTAACTTCATAACATGCTAATCTCTTTGAAGATTGTTCTGTTACTGGGTCCAGTGAACTCACTGAAATGCTGGAAGTTTGCAGCATAAACAAAGAATGCATGGGACTTTTCATTCTTTCTTTTGTAATAGAGCTTTATGCTTCTGAGGGTGAGCATGGTTAAAGAACTTAATCCAATATCTGCATTTTTAAAATGCTTGAATTGCTGCACATTACTCTGTTTCACTAGTAGTTTTCTTAGCTCATATAGCTTCATAAAAGCAGTTGCTTCTAAAAGTAACTGAGCAGGAACCTGATGCAGGAAAGTACTTGGTTTTGTAGTGCACTTGATGTTGTTCTTTCTTCCGTGTGTTGAAAATAGAAGCTTTTTTTTTTCATTAACCTATTCTTAAGATACTATGCAAGAGGAGATGCTGAAAACGCAATGCGATACATCAATGGAACCAGACTTGATGATAGGATCATAAGAACAGACTGGGATGCAGGATTTAAGGAGGGCAGGCAGTATGGTCGTGGAAGATCAGGGGGCCAGGTAGGTTGTTGTACAGCCTGGTTTTTAAGAGATTAGTGACTTTGCCAAATTACTGCTTTTTGAATGAACACACTCAGAACAACTTCAAAAATAGCAACTTACGGATTATTGTTTAAGGTGGCACTATATGTTAGTCTGTAACACATCTTACCAGTGATGATATCCACTAAGAATAAATAAGTTTTTCATATACTTACTGAAAGTACTTTCAGAAGCTATTTAGCTACTTGGGGATGCTTAGAAAAAAATCCCAGAAAATGTGAGGCTGTCAGGAACACGAAGGAATAACCCCATGCAGTGGTACAGGTTAGGGGGTGACCTGCTGGAAAGCAGCTCCTCATAGCAGGATTTAGGAAGCCTGTGTGGACAACAGGTTAACCATGAGCCATCAGCGTGTCCTTGTGGCCAGGAAGGCCAATGGTGTCCTGGGGTGCAATAAGTGGAGTGTGACCAGCAGGTTAAGGGAGGTTCTCCTCCCCCTCTACTTCACCCTAGTGAGGCCACATCTAGAGTACAGTGTCAAGTTCTGGGCTCCCCAGTCCAAGAGGGACAAGGAAATAATGGAGAGAGTCCAATGGAGGGCTACAAGGGTGATTGAGGGACTGGAGCATCTCTCTAACAAGGAAAGGCTGAGAAACCTGGGGCTGTTCAGCCTGGAGAAGAGAAGACTAAGAGGGGATCTTATCAGTGCTTATCAAATATCCGAAGGTTGGGTGTCAAGAGGATGGGGCCTGTCTCTTTTCAGTGGTTTCCAGTGATATGTCAAGGGGCAATTGGCACAAACTGGAACACAGAAAGTTCCACCTAAACGTGAGGAAAAACTTCTTTACTGTGAGGATGATGGAGCCCTGGAACAGGCTGCCCAGGGAGGTTGTGGAGTCTCCTTCTCTGGAGACTTTTCAAAACCCACATGTTCCTGTGCAACCTGCTCTGGGTGATCCTGGTTTGGCAGGGGAATGAACTAGATGATCCGCACAGGTCCCTTACCATCCTGTGTTTCTGTGACAGCACTTAGCTTACCTAAAGTTGAGCAGGTAGCAGATGCTTTTACTGCTGAATCATGAGGCTAGGCTAGCCATCCCCACGTTGGGTGTCTTGATTAAAGAGTCCCTCTGGACATTATTAAAAAAGAAGTTAGTTTATGCTGTATTCCAGGCTTCTGCATGATGCCATTTGCCTCCTGTTTTGTCAGTCAGCTCCTTGTGGCCACTTGCATATTGTGAATTCAGTTTGACTGTATTCTGATGGTGTAATAGGTTTTGAAAAATTGTTTGTCTTTACTGGCTTCCCTTTTTCCTCCTTCATCAGGTCCGAGATGAATATCGGCAAGACTATGACGCTGGAAGAGGTGGCTATGGCAAAACTGTTCAGTGCCAGTGAATATTGAATGACTCTTCAGCCTCACAGGAGAATTAAATCTGCATTGTAAGTGTCACCAGGCACAAAACAGGTCTGTCGGACACAGATGTTTGTAGCTAGAAATTCACAGAAGCCATGTTCCTGTGATCACATAGTACCTTCAATATCTCTTCTGTTTTAATACCAGGATCCCAAGCATTGCAGAATACATTAATACAGAGGACCTGGGAGCAAGGTTATAAGCAATAGCATGCGTGAAACTTTGGTCTCTAAAAGCTGCTGTAACTCTACTAAAAGGTACAAAGGTTTAACGGTTTGGTGCTTTGTTTCACTGGCAAAACTTGAGTATTCTAGCACTGGATTTTGTTTACATTTCTATCCCAGGGTGGAGAGTGGTGATTAAGGAGGGTCGGTGTATGTTTCAGAGATGAAAGAAGGCAAAGAGCCTGATAAGGAATGGAATTTCTAGGGAAATTTTCCAATTTCTAGGGAAGACTCACAGCTGCAGATTTTCTAGGGTTACTAGATTAGCATCCTTTTACACTGGTGCTGTTCCTAGCATTCCTACATGAACAGCCCCAATAAAACAAGTCAGATTGATGAGCCCAGGAACCATGAAGTGAGAAGCAAGCCTAGCAGAGAACAGAAAACAGACCCTACAAAGTATAATGTTATTGCAGGACATTGATTCACAACCATATTGCATTTTGGGGTAGGGGGACCAGCAAGTGTAAGAATTACAGGTAGCAGTTATTTTCACAGTTGGAGTTGCTCCTGTTTGGTAGCTCTCTACAGCTATAACATTTGAGGAACAGTATCTTTCCTGTGCCTACAAGGGCAGCATGAAGCCAAATCGTAGTTACTCCCACAAATGGGATGTTTGTGGAATTGTGTATAATGAGAAAGTTTATTCTCAACCTGGATTTTCTATTTGAGAAACTTGACTTCAGACAAAGGTGGTAAAAAAAAAAAAAAAAAAAAGCTTTTGGAGGAACTTTTCTGCTGAACATGTGATAAGAAGAGTAAAATTGTTGCAGGGCTGCATTTTATTTTTTCCCCTCTGTATCTTATTAATATTCCTATTTTGTATGATGGGAATTTGATGTACTGCAGATATAGGAATAAAATTAATTAGCAATCTCAAGATCTGTGAAATGGACCTGCTGAAATGAGATGGTTTAAAAGGAACTCTTACAGGGCTTTAGAGAATTTTTTTTTTTTTTTAAGGAACTGAAGATATTGTTAGAAATCTTGGTGTGCTTCTTGTGTCCAGTTAAACTGTTCCTGCAAACTGGAAGTGTATTGAGGTAGAACAACTGCAGTGAGACTTGCTTACTTTGGAAGGAAGAGTTTGGGTGAGCTTTGGTTTGGTTCTTTTTTGGCACATAAAGACTAGATTTTCAGGATCACTTGGTGCTGGTCTGCAAACAAACTTTGAACAAAGTTACCTTTTTCTATATAGCACACTCGATGAGTTTATAGCCTGTAATCTGCTTTAGGAAACCTCTGAAGTTTATTTTTCATTGTATTAATTTTGTATCAAAAACTGTGTTACCAAAACGAAGTCGCCTACAAATAAAGCTGCAACATTAAAGTTGTTGGTATTTTTTTTTAACAGAATTACTGAGAGAAGGAAGCTATATTCTGGCTCTTGTCCTTGTCCTTTATTTTAGTCTCTTTTAAGACTGAGACACTGAATATTCCCTTCCTTTTACTGGATTTTCAGCCTTGTTCAGTTCTTAACAGGATGCTGAAAGATTTTGGTTAATGCTCTTCATTCTGGTACTTTCTGGATTATGGAACAGGAATTGAATTCTTTACTGATATTGATGGGGATGTGAAGGTCCTCGTTGTGTAAGAAGCTGTTTTCAAGGTGCACTTCCTTAAAAAGTAGTTTTAAACCTCATTTTAATATTGTAAGTGCTTTCAGACAGTCATTCTCAAATGAAATGAAGGTGATAATAAGATTTTTCTCTCAAAACCATCACTGTCTTTTGCTGCATTATGGGTGATGCATATGGGAAGATTTTGTTTTAAAGTGGAATTTAATATTTTGAGAGAAATTTCAATCAAAATGGGATTTAAAAGCACATGATATATCATATGAAGTCTTAATATCTCAAAACACATGTAGAGGAAATTGATTGAATGTGGTTTGATTTTTGCCTTCCCTAATTGAAATCAGACATTGCTTTCCTGAAGCTAGTGCTTAACAACAGTAACTGAATTAAGTCTTTAAAACTTCACTAGGGACTTTAGCTTTCCTATGTGCCTGTGCATTATTTAGGTTCTTTTGAAGTATAGATTCTCCTGTGACTTTTTGAAATGCCAGACAATTATGGTTATAAACCCTTTCGTAGAAGTTTAAGCTCTGTGTTTACTTGTTCTTCATAATTAGGGGCTGTTACGGAATTGCATCTGTAGAGAAATACTGCAGCTAAGAATATGAGTGGCAGCTTAGATAAGCCTTGATGGAAGAGAAGCTGTTAGAAATTAAGTCAGTGAGAGCATCAGTCTGTCCTTCAGCCTTTCATGCAGGCTCATGGAGGATTTACATGCCTCTCTTTGGCCCCAATAACTGCAAATGAAGATTTATATTCACAGTATTCAACTCTTTGTATTGCAGTGTAAAATCAGAAGAGTGTAAATTGGAGCATTCATTTTCAATGACTGACAAAATAATCCCTGTGCCCACTGGAGCCCTGCAGGCTAGGTTCAAGGTGGTCTTTCTATTAGTCGGGTTACTCAGCACCACATGAAGCAGCAGAGTTCATGCTCAGGCTGGCCCCAGTGCAACCACTGTTGGTGCTAAGGTCGTGGTTCTTTCTACGCAGCTGATTCTGAAAGACAAAACAATTAAAGTATTTAAACTAATATCCAGGACCTCATCTTCTGTATCTTGTCAAGTTAGTCTTCTTGTAAGGGTAAAAATTGGAGAACTACTAAAATCGACGTGGTTTGTATGAAGTTTTTCAGCTGTAGAGTCAAAGACAATACTAATCAAAAGAAAGCAGGCTACAGGGACTGGCCATCTAGTACTATTGTTTGTTTACGTTTCTAAAGCAAAGATTGTACCTTATGCTACAGCACATAACCAAAGAAAAATTGGTGGGGCTGGGGAGAGGGGGAGCGTTTTTGTGGTCACTGGGATTTCTGGTATATTTGGTACTCTCAGGTAAGTGTAGAGCCTGGTATGACTACAAGTGAAGTAACAAAAAAGTGGTGAAGACTGCAGAGGGAAGCGTCCGGGGCTTCAAAACACCCATTGTGTTTGGGAAGTAATGGCCTAATTTATCAATTATCTGCTTTCATATGTCTCCTGCCTGTTCCTATCTAAATAAGCTTTTGCACAAGGGATTGGATGTACTTAGAGCTGCTCTGCAGCACACAACTCCTCTACTCTCCCTTTTCAGGTAACTGGATGGTTTAAATGTTTCTCATGGTTTTGGGGGAGGAGGTCTCCTTGCCCTTGTCTGCCCAAGACCAGTGATGAGTCCCAGCTTGTAACTGGCACGTGTTTTCTCTTCACTGCTTCATCTTTCTGTCACAAGACTGTCCGTGTTTGTATCCCAAGGTTTCAGTAACAGTGCAAGCTGAAAGCGGGCTTTGCTTCTTTCTCAGAAACATACTCTCTGTTCAACTGGATGAGAAGCCATAGTAAAGGAAAGGGACAGTTTCTTTTGAGGGGTCATTGCTCAATTTTTGAGAATTAATTCATGATTTGTATGCTAAGGTAAAAGGCTTTTAACATTAAGTTCCTTTGAGGCTCATTTTCAGAACTTAAAATGATTTAACTATAGAAATTAAGAGAGCTTATTTCTTTCTTCCACCTCCAGACACAGCCATCAGCACTGCACAAGCAGACACCATAGAAATTTAAGTTGGGCAAATAAGGGATATGTACACACAAAGGTCAGACACTGTACTTCGGGCATCTGAAGTTCCCAGTATAGTGTCCCATTATAGACAACTAGTTATGATCAGTTCTAGAAAACAGAATCTGAGATAAATATAAATCACAAAAGACTTTCATTGTCACCGACGTAACATCATTTACTCTAAGCTTGGCCCAGAGCTCTTCTTCAGGTCCTACTTTAGTAATTTTTCACAATTAAACATTTTATTTTTTATAGCACGTTGTGGAGCAAGATTGAGCAAAGCCTTCTATGTTCCATTTCTGGGCAAATGATCTAGGTCTGCAGAGTCTGTAACATCATATTTGTATGTTCAGGACATGTAACTTCACCTGAAGTCTGCACCACAAAGGCAGAAATGGTATGCTGTGGCCCTGTCAGTTGAAGATAGAGTTACATGAAGAAGAAAGTTTGCTGACCTTCAGAAACTGGTTTCTGAAAGCGGGAGAAAGCCATTCTTGTGTCAGAGTTCCACAGCTGATGAAAATTCCCTTCCTGCCACTCTGCTTCCCAGCCTCTTTTCAAAGACAAAGGACATACTTTACTTCAGTGAGGTAACATAAAGATAAACATGTAGCCAAACTCTTCTTTGCAACACTTACTAGTTCGTATTTTTAGATCTGACACAAATGATCATCCTTCCCTTTAGCAGAGCTATGAAATTTGAGTTCCACACACTTGGAGCAGGCAAGTGCCATGCCAGATGGCTCCCTCTGGTGACTATCAAATGGGTCTGCTGTGGTTTTCTAGTGTGGCAGAGATGGCTGCTGGAAGCTGCTTTGTGCAGCGTGCTGCTCTCGCATTGTCTCAAGATTTTGCTTTGGTTTGTGTTGTAAAAACAGACAAAAAAAGAAAGAATTCTCATCTATCGACCATTTTTTTCAGAGTGGAGACAACTGGAAATGAGGGTCTGTGGGTCTGTAGCCCCTTGCTGTTTCTCCGTTTAGCAACGCTTCCTTGTCTTTTACTGGGACATATGATCTCCTGTGTCTGTGGTGACATCTTTCCCTGCTCCCAGCAACCTCTTCAGATTTTGCCAAAAGGCTCAGGTGATATCAAAGGAGGGCTTGACTCCTGGATGCCCAAATCGTGCTCCACAACCTGCCATTAGTTACATTTTGTGTAGCTGTGCCAGCAAATCCCCTTGTGCCAGTGATCAGTTTTCCAGGCTCTAGCAGGTTATGAAATAAAGTTCTGTGTGACACACAGAGTAAATGTACACAGCTTGGCAAGACAGTAGGCAGGGTCTTAAATGTCTCACTGGGTTTTGTGGAGTTGGGAGTTAGTCCTTCAGGCACTTTGCAGACAAATGTCTTATTGCTTTGGAGTATCTCCGTGGGAAAGCACCCTTCTTTATCTTACACATTTCTGATCTGAGGCGAGTATAAGGAAGACACACACAGGTACACTTCTTACACCTGGTTTGGAAAGATGAGCAGTAGTTGCAGGATATAGATCAGATCTTTTAAACCGTTTTTACAAAATAATCATAACTATCTTAAGAACAAAGTAGGGATCTGGTGGAATGATCCCTCCATTCAGGGCTGATGTTATTTGCTTTGTATTAATACCTTCCCAAGCAGTTACAGGCACCTTTGCTTAAGTCTTCCACTAATCCCATGGTACCACTGTTCCATTTACAGCTAGGGAACAGGTGGATAAAGGCTGTATTTAAAATTCACTTCTTTCATTTCCTTCCCTTCCCGGGAGCACCTTCACCTGGATTTCCAGGGGTGCTTCTCAATGGAAACAGGACTGCACAGAGTGGCTTTTCATCTGAATCCCTCTGCAGAATGGAGAGTCTTAACTGTTCATTGCACCTTTGTGCTGTGGCGGAATATGGCAGAAGCAGTAATCTATGAGTACATGAACTGAATTAAATGTAGATTTTTTAATTTAATTTTATTTCATTTATCATTATTTCATATTTGAAGGCTAAATATTGGGTTATTCCTGGTGTAGAATTCTATTACTTTGAAGGTGCTACAGCAGATGGGCTTTTGAAAACTCTTTCTTTACTGTTGAGTAGGAGCAACTGTGCTGGTTGAATGTTTCTCCCAAGAATCTCTCTCTTTGTTCTCCAGTGTTCATCTCTGACTACATAAAACCTGCTTGTGTTTTGTTCTGTCATCATCCAACAAAGTGTGGACAAATCCAGTTGCTTCTGTCCTGACAAGAAAATCAACCACGTTCCACAAGCTGGATGAGGAGCTGAGTTGGGATTTCAGACACCAAGCTTCACAGAGAGAGACTGAAATGGCTTCCATCAAAAAATAATGTGAATTAAGCATTAACCAATGAACCACATTCATTGGTTACTGAGGGGGAAAACATCTTTCTTGAGGGCCTTGAGGATTAGTATGTTTTTGAAATTAAGACTACACCTTAAGTAATTTTCTTGGGTTTAATTTTATTTAGAGCTACCTCTGATTTCCTTTTCAAGCTGGGCCATTTATTGATTCCTCTGGGACTGGTGTTTTTCAGTTAGGGCAGTATTGAATCACAATTTGAGTTATTACAGGTATAAATAAAAGGCTTTTTTTTTTCTCAGAATATAATTTGAAAACAAACGGGAAATAAAATTTTCTATTTTGTTATTTCTCAGTTATATGCAACATAAATATAAGCATAAATTAGCCTGAGTTGCCTTGCAATTAAATTTCTGGAGAACAAACCTTTTCCCTTCTGTAGCAGTCTCTCCTTCCAAGCCACAATTTGAAAAGGAGATTCTGATTTTCAAGTTAGAAAAGGTAAGAATATATTAATAATACATAATTGTCTTTAGATCTATAGCTCACATGCTGTTTGAATTGCTTCAAACTGAACTGGTTTCTGTTTTTTTGACTTTTATTACTTTAAAATAATGGTCTTATTAGACTTTGTCTTCAAATATTTTTATGAGGAATTTTTCCTGACTTTAAAAAGTGTTGCTAGTCAGTTCAGCATAATTTGATTATACGTTGGTGCTTTTTGTTGTGTGTTTGGTTTTCTGTAATATCACTGTTTTGCAACATCTTAAATTAATTCTTGTGAAAACAACCCCCCTGTCAGCTTGTCATGCTGCCACAAGATGTCATGAGAAGCCGCGTCTCGCTTCAAGATGAGTGTGCTCTGTGAGTCCTCCCCATCAGCCAAGTCAGTGGTTGTTCTGGAGTGATGTGCTCTGAAAGCACTTCATTTCACCATACAGCTAACACAGTGTCTGGATTTCTTGCAGAAACTCTCACGTTAGGATTCTGCTGGAAACAAAAGTGACTAGATACCCTGAAGCACTAGCTGTAGAACTGCCTTAAGGTTGCTCAGATGTTGCATCCCTTATAACACTAAGCACTGTAGAACTGAAACATTCTGTACGGAGTAACCAGGATTGGGGATGCTGGCAAAGGACTGGTTTGTGGTTTGACTTCTTGAGTTCTAATTTTTTTTTTTTCCCCCCCTCTAAATGTACTTCAGTAAGAAGAGAAATATGTCTCCAGGAACTGGAAAGGTCTTTTTCCTATTAAGTCTGGGAATGTTCCAAAGTCTCTGCACTTTTGCTTATGCTTTTGAATTCCTAACTGAATTCCCTCTTTGAAATCTACACCTTAGCTTGGAAAAGCCTTCAGGAAGCAACTTACAAAGTTCCATCCCACACAGATGTAAGGAGACAGTGTTTGGTATTGCCTAAGCTTTTCAGAGGGAAACTCAGCAGAGAATTTTTAAGTTACTTGGATCTCACAGATGCACCTTGAGTCATGGTGGACTTTTTGATTAATTGTTTCATAAAGTGCAGTCTTGTCAGCAATTTAGTTTTACCTCCTGTTGAGCTCAATGAGATTTGTGTGCATAGTGCTAATGTACTGAATGTGCTTTATTGAACTTTGCCTAACTATTTCTCCATGAACTAAACATGTAAGATGCTAACATGGTAAGTGAATTCTTCAAAGGTCATGCAGGAGCTGTATTGACTCCTGAGTTGTATCTCAAAGGGAGTCAGGGAAGCTGAGCAAAACAGTGTCACCAAACAGCCACAGCTTTTTTTTGTAGGAAAGATTAAAAACCCCTCAGGGCAAATGTCCAAAATCCTGTGTGGGATAGTATTTTTCTCAGAACCCGGGGCCATGAGGGCTGACAAA
Organism: Todiramphus chloris collaris; assembly: GCA_025345505.1. Lineage (NCBI taxonomy): Eukaryota > Metazoa > Chordata > Aves > Coraciiformes > Alcedinidae > Todiramphus > Todiramphus chloris. Next base: position 17,109,130 of record JANVCC010000030.1, read on the forward strand.
TATTACTTGGTCTATGGAGTTTGACAGAGAAAAATCTTGCTTCAGAAGAGCACAGAAAGCTGTCAGGATGTGGAAAGTGAGGCAAGATTCCATCTGATGTGTACTAATCCAGTAATTTGGGTTCTAGACACGAAATGGTCAACAAAGTAAAGTTAATAAAACATTAAAAAAGGCCCAGTAGCCTGGATAAATTCATAGTGTCCATCAACAGTCCCCAGATACAGGGTAGATTCTGTGTTTGTTCATGTATTTTCCCCTAAAGATATTTAACTGAACTAAAACTGGCATGATAGCGAGTTTGTTTTGATTGATTCATTCCCTATTAGAAAACAAAATCACTTTGATGCACACAAACAAGCAGTGCTGCTTCTTGTGCTCTGTGAATTGTCTTCCCAGTTGAGCCAAGTACTTCACAGGCTGGAACACACCTCAGCAGACACAACACATCTGTTGGCAATACAGAGATGAATAAAACTGAGAACTAAATAATTTTAATCTCTTTCTAGGAAAGAACGAGCCAGAGCTCCAGCCTCAGACAAATCTGAAGGTAATTAACTATTCCCAGACCCAGAGCTGTCATGAGAGGAGAGAAAACATACCATATTAACCAGTATGCTTAAAGTACCAAAGCTTTAGGGTGCTCAGGGTTGTGATGGACTGTCAGACTGTGGAGTTTGGTGGGTAGCAGTGGAGAGAGCGTATTTCCATGAATTTTTGCACAAGGATGATCAGTGTTCTGTCTGGTAAAGGCTTCGGAGCACACAGACAGATGCACTGTGACTACTGTCTTTGCAGAGGGTCTGGGTGCTTTTCTCTGCATCAGTGGCACTAAAACAAAGCTCATGATTTTCTTTTTTTAATGGTTAAGGCAGATGCCTACTCTGTTCAGGAAGAGAGTTTCATTACAGCTGTTAAGCCCAGGAGAATTGAATATATTCCTTGGGTATACAGATAAAAACTCACCAAGTTTATTCTGGGTTGAAGTTCATGTGAGGGTACTGGAATCTGTTTCAGTTTTTGATATTTTAGGTTTTAGTACATTTGCAGTTAGTGCAGATAAAATGCAGAATTGCCTCTCAGTAATTACTTTGTCTCTTCTAGACAGAAATTTCTACTGGCCTGTGTAATTTAACAATGAGTTCTCCTCTCTCAGCTGCATTTCGGTGCAGCCTCAGGAAATGAGCTTCTTCGTGACTTCCAAAACAGGCAGGTACCTGCACAGAGTTCAGTGTAAAGATAGTGTAAGAGGGCTTTTTTTAAAAGCAAGTTTTAATTTCTATTATAAGTTTTGAGATTAAAGTGATTTTCTAATTTAGAAAGCATATAATGCAAATTAATTTTGTGTTAAGAACCCATTAAAATAATTATTCATTTCTAAACATTTTTTCTTGCTGAATACATTGTTGCCACAACTGCTGTCAGCGACAGCATAACTTACAGTAGAGATGTGAGAGACTGAAACAGCAAAGGAATAATGGTGACAAAAGCTAGAAATAAAGCATCATTTTCTGTTAGGCCTTCCTTTTAAATGGAGGAAAGGTTTCCACTTCATAAGGATTATATTGTTGCTTTTCAGACATGATTCAAAGATACTTATTGAAAGAGAGAAGGTATAAAGCATCATTGTGTCATTAGGAATTCTAGTTCCATTTGAATAGGAAATGTTCTATTTGTAATCCTTAAAGAAAGCCCTCAGGTCATGAACAGCATTTCCACTTGTGGAGAAAAATGTAAGAATAGTTTTCTGAAAGTCTGTCTGAAATGAACATTCCCTTTTGAACTCTTTATTCATTCAATTGCTGGGCACATTTAAAAAAAAAATCATTGAAGAATTAATAGAAGCTATGTGAAAAATTAAGCAAAAAGCCCTCAGTGAAATTCCAGTGTTTTTTACACTATTCACAGTGTAGTTTTAAAGTAAAATAACTTGTTTTCAATAGGCCTGAATTCATTAGTTGAATATTCCACAAGGAGGACCTGCTTTTCCTTTCATTTACTCCAGGGTGGATGATGAGTGAATTCACAGACCTTGGTGGCATTGCCGTGCATAGACGTAGGAAGGGAATGGGTCAACAGAGTATCTGCTGTCATATGTGAGGGACATTTTTTTAAGAGAAAAGGGGCACATTTTCTGGATTTGAATGTACTATAAACCTGGACATTAGAATATTTCTGCTAACTGTGTTGGAACACTTGAATTTTTAAACCTGGGAGGTTATTATCTTTATGCAGACACGTTCTATGAACAGGGACATGAAAATACCAGTGCAAAGCAGATTTTCTGCATCTACTGGTCAGTTTTGTAAGCAGAGAATGTTGCACCATTACCATGGTGGAAAAGGGACCGTGCTGGTGAACAAAGATGATGCAACATACGTGTCAACACAGCATATGTCTTTTCAGTTCTGTTTGTCATTTAAAAAATTTCCTAGCATGTCTTAATTTTTCTAGCAGGTTGATTAGATTAAGGACTAACTCTGGTAGGAACAGAGATGCTCTGAGCTGTCTCTCTTCTGGATGTGAACTGGTTGATTATTGTGACACTGCGGCCTCCCTCTCTTGTGTCAGCAGCAGCACAGAGATCTGCGGGGATGACAGCCGTTACTCCTGAACTGTTTTCCTTTTTTCTTCATTACATCATTTATGCTGGTTCTTACGGCCTAATGTATTAAAAAGAAACAATATTTGATTTTTCCCCATGAAGGCAGGAAATTGAGAGTTGATTTTCTATTAAAGCAGTGTGATTCATACTTACCTTGAAGAACTCCCGAGTTAAGAATCTTAGGTCTTCTGTTAAATGCAGAAAGAGAACCCTTCACTGTTTGCCAAGAGGCTGAGGTGCTGTTTAAATAAACTTTGAAGAAAAAGTTTTAGATGTTTTGTAATATTTCCCTATTTCTTCACTAAACTGTATATATCCATTTATTGATAGCAAATTCCCCCTTTTCTGTGGTTGCAAAGCTTACTGCAAGTACCCTAGCATCCTGCCTGTAAACGAGAGGGATGCAATCCTATTCCTGAAAGCAGCATTTGGCTGTTTCTTCTCCTCTTGTGGTAAAAGACTGTCTGCAGCTGTAATGCAGCTGTTCTGAGTGCAGTGGGGAGCACAGAGGCAACCTGCCCACATCTGTCCTTGCAAAAATTCAAAGTGACAGGAAGCGTGCTGAGGCCCTATGTCAGCGAAGCCGAGGGCAGAACAGGCTGTGTTGTAAGCATAGCTTTAATTTCTAGGACAGTTTTTGAGGCAGTTGAGTCTGGATCAGTAAGAACAAAAGTTTCCTTCTCTGAATTACCACTATGTGTCAGCAGATGCTTGAGAACTTTGAGCAAACTTGGAAATCTCTTCTCCAGAAGCACATGTTTAACTCTTACACAACTGTTGGGACTTACTGTACTTCATTCATTTTTGTGTATGAGTTACCTGCTTTATATGTTGAAGAGTCAAGAATTGGTTAAGTACTGCCTTTGTCAGGCCTTTGCAGCTGTGATCCGTACTGCAGGAACATTTCCTTTGTGAGTGGTCTGGTATCTCCAGTATCGTTCCTGGGAGACCTGGCACATGGACAGTACATTGTCTTCAAAACACTTCATCAGTTCTTAATCCCTTTTGAGTTTTGGAGCACTGAAATGAATTGACTGTTTGAATGTATTTAGCTAAACAATAGCTTAATATGCAAAAGATGGTAGCTTTTTGATGTGATTCTTAGCCAAGAAAACAGAATGCCCCTTTTCTATTTATCTAATTAACGGAGCAGTATAAATCAAATAGGAAAAGCTGAAATTGTTCATCTCAGTCCTTGGTTGACCTGCGTCAAGCAGAGATTGATTTCACAGGATCACAGAACAGTTGAGGTTGTATGGGACTGCTCAAGACCAACCAGTTCAACCCTGTGCTGGGTCACCTAACGCAGGTTACCTGGGGCTGTGTTCAGTCAAGTTTTGAACATCTCCAAGGATGGAGACTCCACAACATCGCTGGGTAACCTGTTCAAGTGTGTGAGCATCTGCACAGTAAAAAAAGTATTTTCTTGTCTTCACATGGAATTGCATGTGCTTTAATTTGTGCTCATTACCTCCTGTCCTGTCTCTGAGGATTACTGAGAAGAGCCTGGCTCTTCTTTACACCCTCACATCAGGTATTTATACACATTGATAAGATCCCCTGAACTTTCACTTCTCCAGAGTTAACAGTTTTAGATCTCTCAGCCTCTCTTCCTACAACAGATACTCCAGATTCTCAATCATCTTTATGGCCCTTCATTGAACTCACTCCATTGTGACCCTGTGTTTTGTACTGGGAAGCCCAGCACTGGATCCAGCACTCCAGGTGTGGCCTCACCAGAGCTGAGTGGAGGGGAAGGATCACCTCCCTTGACCTGCTGGCACCACTCTGCCTAATGCAGCCCAGGACACTGCTGGCCCTCCTTGCTGTGAGTGTACATTGCTGGTGTTTCTTTGAGACAGTCTTCCATTCTCAACAAAGTTCCCAGGTATTTCAGGGCTGCAGAGTTACTCCCTCTTTTTTTTCTTGGCTTTTTTTTTTTTTTTTTCCTAAACATGATTATGGTTAAAAATATATGTTACAAAACAGCAGTATAGGCTTATATTGTTCACAGTAAAGACTCACCTCAAAGTGGACTCAAAGAAAAAACAAAACCACAGATTGATTGTGAGATAGATTCTATTTATATTTTAGCATTGGTAAAATCTTTACTGTTCCTTTATGGATATATTTAGTTTTTGAAAACAAGAAAAAGATTCATTTTGGAGAACGCTGGAAACTTTTTGTTAGAATTATTGAAAAAGCCCACCTTTTAAAAATGTCAAAATGTACCTCCTTCGTCTGTGTAATAAGATTTTATCTCTTTCTCATGTTTCTCTGTGAACTATTTCATATCTGAGGAACTGGTTCCAAATAACCAGGATGGCATCTTTGAAAATATGTTATCAGTCAGTTCTGCACGTGGATTTTCCATGGTTTTTGAAAGCAATGCTGAAATTTGAAGCGTTGTGACTTGTGCTGAACCTTTGCTTCCTCTCCGTGTTTTCTCTCAGTGTCTCTGCCCTAACAACTTGCCTGCCAGCAGAATGTCCTTTCCTGTTTAAATTTTTCCCATATGTTCTTTATATTTTGGGCTGCATGGATGATATATCACATTTAATTGCTCTTCTTCTCTGCATCTACATAATTTGACCAGAGGTGCCAGTGAGTACCTTCTGTGGAGAAGGCACAGAAAAGCCGCATTTCACTGCCTTGCTGTGATTTGACTTTGTCAATGTCAGAGCTACCAAATGTGTGCCATATTCTGCCTTGAAGTCACAATTTTAAGTTAACTGGGATAACACCAACACTGTTGGAGTTGCTGGGTGCTATGACTTACCCCTCAACTGTATATGTAACTGTGCATTTGGCTTCTTGCAGTCCTGCAAAGAGTCTTCTAGTAACGAATGGTGCTGAGTATCATAGAATGGTAGGGGTTGGAAAGGACCTCTGGAGGCCATCGAGTCCAACCCCCCTGCCAGAGCAGGATCACCCAGGGCAGGCCACACAGGGACAGATCCAGCCAGGTCTTGGAAGTCTCTAGAGAAGAAGACTCCACAACCTCTCTGGGCAGCCTGTTCCAGGCTCTGTCATTCTCACAGTGAAGAAGTTTTTCCTCATGTTGTGATGGAACTTCCTGTGTTTCATCTTGCAACCATTACCTCTCATCCCATCACAGGGCACCGCTGAAAAGAGCCTGGCCCCTTCCACTTGACACCCACCCTTCAAATATTTGTAAACATTCATAAAATACCCTCTCAGTCTTCTCTTTTCCAGGCTAAACAGCCCCAGGGCTCTCAGCCTTCCCTCCTAAGAGAGATGTTCCAGTCCCTTCATCATCTTCATAGGTCTCCGTTGGACTCTCTAGTGTTTCCCCATCCCTCTTGAACTGGGGAGATGAGAACTGGACACAATATTCCAGATGTGTGGAGTATCAACAGTTCACCTTGCAGTCTAAGGCCTGTGATATCTTACCAAATAAAACGGTTATAGTCAAGATAGTCCCTGGATGGTTGTTAATACTTAAAATTAGCCAAAATATTTTATATTCTGAGTAATATATTCTCCTGCCCTTTGTGACATGTTTGGCTCTGGCTGCTATGTTCTGTTTACATCCTGTGCTATTTTTAGTAATGTTGATTATCCTTCCCACCACTTCTGTTGCAAAACAGAATGACATGTCTTTTTACTGGTACGTGCTACTTTCACACATGGCTGCAGTTTCACCAGTGATCAAAACCAGATGGATCAGTCGTGTGTGAAGACTAGTTTAATGGGAGTGCTGCTGGGCTAATTGGAGTGGACTCGTGGATCTGTTCCTTTCCTTTTCTTATATGTGTAAATGAAAATGTCATTTTGAAGTGGACCTTGTTTCTCTGTTTCCCTCCACGGAGAAGTGCCAAAAAAGGAGAACACTTAGTTTTTGAGGGATCTGAATTTGGTCTGATTTCTTGGAAGAGCCGTTTTTTCTGTCAGATGCATTTCACGGGCTGTTTTGAGTGCATTGGCTGGGGACCTGCCAGAAATAGTGCTCGTTCCAGGAGCATCAACAGGCAGCGGAAATCTCTGTTCAGAGTTTCCAGCAGTGGTGGGGAGATCAGCCAGGTTCCTTGTTGACATAAGGTTTTTCCCCATCTTTCTGCAGAGTATGTCCCATATTAGCCAAGCTTTAACCGACATTAATAAATGCCAAACACATTTTCTGCAGCTGCATGAGCAAGCTGCCCAGAGTGGCTATTTATCACTCTCACTCACTCTGACCCAATCAGACCCACATTACCTGTACAGAAAATGGATCGGAAGGGGATAATTCTTTACAGCTTCTCATGAAAGGAACAGTTAATCATTTATCACCAGACTTAGTCTTTATGGCTGTTTACAATTCTTCTGCTTGTGACAGTGGGGAACGTGTGGGGCCCTAGGAACTACCAGGACTCAGAATATTTTGAGAGGTGCTACTGTAGCAAATGTGAGAAGCTTGAATGCAGGGTAGTTTATAGCATGGTTTATGTCAAGCCTTGGTCTTTAAAACTAATAGAAATTATAAGCAGATCGAGGGTGGATTTTGAGAGAATTCCCAAGAGCGTATCACAATTAACAGCATTTTAGAAGGCTGGGATGCATTTTACTGGCAATTCCATTAAGGCAAAGAATGGTTGGATGAAAGTGCATTTATATGAATCACATAGCTGTTTTCATTCTGTTTAGCATTCAGGCTGTGTAAATTTGAGTGCTCTGCCTGTCTGCTATGTGTAAAGGTAATTTTAATCATTAAGGTAACCTTTACCTTAAGTTGATTAAGCTTCTTGCGCTCTTTCTTTTTGGAACCCCCTGACTGTATCAGTTGCCTCTATCGAGAGAAATTCTATCTTTTATTAACTTGTAGTTTTATTGACCTATAATGAACTAAGGATATGAATAAGAACATTAAATGAAGAGAAATTAAAAAAAAAAAAAAAAGTATTGTTAGGGAAAAATACAAAGGAAGACATCTTTGAATAAAGCCTTCTTTAATAGTTTGAGCAACTCCATTCTAATACAAGTGCTCAAGGACATAATTGGCTATATATTTAACAGCAAGTACTGTCTCTTCACAGGTTGGCTTTATCTCAGATTCAGGGAGCATAAAACCATATCTACCAGTGTCTCGGAGCTCAAAAGTGAAGGAGTACTTGATGCCTTCATCGAAAGCCCAGTCATCAGAGCCCCCTGCAGCAGGATCTGTTGATAAAGAAATAAAATCAAGCTTAACTGGAAAAGTGTAGCTATACATTGAAATGTGATGTACTTTGGAGTCGCATCACACAGGCATAAATGTAGAAAGAACAGATAAAGAAGAATATTCAGTGAATTGATTGAGTTCCCCTGCTCATGGAAATGCTGCTCTGATTTTTAGGCCATTTGTGAGCTTCGTTCCAGCTGATGTGGGCAAGCAAATGTAAACAAGCTAAACTGCTCCCTCCTTGTCAGTATTGTGAGGAGACCATGGGAGGAATGTCTAAGGAACAGGAGAATGGCACACTTGCATGGGGTTGTTTAGAAAGATTTCATATCAGAAGCAAATACCCCCTCACTGAGTAGCTTTTCAAAGTTCATACGGATCTGAAAGAGCTACAGATCTGTAGATCAGCTTCATCTTCTCGACAAATGGTACCCTCCCTTTCCAGCACTTTGGTACAATGAAGGCGGCCTCTTTTGCTGAGGAAGGAGCCTCCAGTATTGCTGATTATCACCAAAATATTTTTAAAGGAAAAAATCTTCATAAATACTCTAAAAATTTGGAGCAATTGTTTTTTAAAGGTTTGGGGGTTTGTTTAGCTGTTTTTGTAATTAATAAGGAACGGGAAATAGGAAAATTTATTAGTTTCTGTATTTAAGTAAATTAAGAGATCTTCTTATTATATATAGGGGATATTAAAGTTCCAGAAATCTCAGTTTGGCAACCTCAGCTCGACTTTTGATGCTGCAAAGGCCATATGTGATCAGCTGAATTCCCAAGAAGGGTAGAGGAATAGAATTGTAATTAGTACATTAATGTATAAATTGTAATTAGTGCTGTAATGCAAAGCAAAAGAAATAATTATCTGCGTTGCTGGAGTGGTTGGAGCCTTTCTTTAGGATTCACATAATCCTTTCACTTTGACTTGGAGATACTGGTAATGCAGAAAATCTCAGGTCAAGATCTTTATGTTGAAATCTAAGCTGTGTATGATTTAGGAATTCATGCTATGCATAGGAATCCCTAAACACTTTACCACAGCACTTTACCTTCCAGGGGGTCACACACTCCCTGGGATCCTTAAGGAATATATCACCCCATACTTTAGACATTACAGATTCCATATGTACCTCTGAGTAAATACATGTGAAGAAAGAAGGGGACTACTTAGGAAAAGGAACAAGAATCACTAGAAAACTGCATTTGATAGTCTTAGTAGCACTTAATAAGACAGCTAGTTTATTTGAGCAGTACTTACAGATTGTTGTAGCTCCTGGGCCGTATGTGTATCTGGTATTATACAAACTGGCCAGCTCTTTGGATGCAGCACGAGCAATGGAATCCTGCAGGAGAGGAAGAATGATAAAGGCAGATTTTTCAGAAGCTTTGAGTGAATCTAAGAGAATACACTGTTGAATGAGCTGCAAAGCCATGCTTGAGAAGTTTTTATTTGTAACCTGTTGTGCACCTCTCAGAGTGACTAGATGTCAGTAGCTGACAAGGCACGGCTTGTCCTGTTGTTGTGAAAAGAGTGTATTGGTAAAGAACTCATTCTCCAAGCTTTAATGGAGTGTTGTCCAGTGTGTGTATTGCTCTACTGATGTACAGCCTGCTGTATAGTCCAGTGTAGTTTGGATAGGTAAGAGAACAATAAGTAACAGGATTTTCTATACTTAGAAGAAACTTGTCCAAGGTGAAAACTAAATAAGGAATCTTACATAGAGACAAGAGAATCTTAGAGAGCAGTAATAATGCGGTACAGGAAATTGCGAGCGTACAATAGCCTTTCTTTTCCTTCTATTCATGAAGCTTTAAATTCAGAGTACAGTCAGCTTAGTCAGAGGAGTGGAACACTGATACAAGTGGAAGCAGATTAAGGTCTTATAAATATTAACAGCCAGAAAAGGCATAAATTACCCTGGAACCATATGTAGTCTCATTAATTTCAATTCATTTCCTGTGCACAGAAGGACTCCTTCAACTCCCACTGATTTCGGTGAGGGTTGGATCAGGCCCATCAATAGTACTATGGAACTTTGTATGTTTGCATTAAGGAAAATTACAGACTTGTCTTTGGAACGTGTGACTTTTCCAGTTCTTCATTATACAGCATGTTGGTAATAAAACATGAAAACTATTACTAACAGATGATAAATATGAATAATTTTTATGATTTTTGAAAGCAGATGTTCAATATAATGGGGTTGCCGTATCTTTCTTTATAGCTTGCAGCTGAATGCCTTACTATTCCAGGAATTTTCCAAAGACTCTCCTTTCTCTGTAGGTTATACTCTGGCTTACTTCCCAGTGGAAGATATATTGTAAAAATAGTCTTTGCTCATCCTTAAGCTTCAAGTGTTCTTGTGACTTACTGGAAAAGGCACATTGGACAATGTATTTAGAATATCTTTAAGTGAGAGAGCTTTACCCAGCTTCTACAAAATGGCAACAAAATATGTTTGTGTTAGCACTGGCAGCTTCCTTTATCGCAGCTTTGCAAGTGTTTACCCCTTCCCAAATGGAGGATTTTGAGCATTCTAGGATGATGGGAGTCTGCTATAGGAATTCGTAGTTATTTAGCATGGTAAGAATATATAAACAAGGCAGAGCAAACAGTATTTTAAGCTTATCCTTCCACCTATAGCATTGGTGGTACCTGAATGTGTTGTTTGGTTTCTGGCCTCTCTATTGTCCAAACACAAGCAATTGTAGGAAAAAAATGTTGCTTTGCATTTCACAGTCTTGGATTCAGAGGAACTGGGGTAGCTCAGCTCTCTCCAGTGTTGTTTTTTTTGAGTGGTGGTTTTTTGGTTTGGGTTTTTTTGGTTGGTTGGGTTTTTTTTAATCCCTTAAGATGACTTTTCTAAAATCCGTAAAAAGTTTTAACGAATGATGTGGCAGGGAACTGTAGAGGCTGGAGATTGCTCTCTGCTAGTGATGCCATGTTTCCTTCAGTCATCTTTTGTTTATAATATTTACATTTAATCAGCACCTGAGATTGAGTCAAATCTTCTCTCAATAGTAAATTAATTTTTAAATGTAAATCAATTTTTCCACTTTTGAAATATATGCAAAGTGGAAATTAAATTTGGAAAGATAGTCTGATACTACTTATAGCCCTGCTCATAACTAGTATTTTCTCTCTAGTAAACTGCATTGTAGGGGCAATAGAACAGCAGAGCTGCTCTTTGGGTTGATTGGGCACGCCTTGCACTCAGCTGCCAAAGGATGGGTTTAAATCATACCAGAACAGATACCAGAAGAAGCATGGCAGGAAATGTTTTTACCTGAGGGAATTTTTTTTATTACTGGCCAGGAAGTCTTAAAAAAGAGAGATTTGTAGAAAGAACAGTTGAGATTTCCAGCTGTTAAGAGCCTGGAATTCAAATAAACAACTTCCTCAGGCTCTCCAGGTCGGAGATTCAGGTGGTATTTTAAATGACCCTCTCTAAGTGTAAAACATGACTAAGCATTTATGAAAGGAAAGGAATCTTAGTCAGGAGTTTGATATCTGATGTTTTTCCTTTAAGTGACTCTCTACCGCTTGCTTTCCTAACAGATTTATTGTCCAAAGCCTAAAGGTAAAAAAAATAAATTCAAGTTTATAGGAACTAAAGTCACCTCTTAATAATAATAAAAATAAATATAAACCAGCAGAAATAATAAAAAATAAGTAAATACTTGTGAGTATTGATAAAAAATGTGGAATTTTTTCCTTTTTCTTTCTTTTTTCTTCTTTTTTTTTTTTTTCTTTTTAGTTTAAATAGCACAATTACTCAAAACCATTTGTAAAAAGGAAATAACATGGTGATTTATGCAGAGGTATATAAATAATGCCCAACATTTTCCGAAAAGGAAAGTGATATTTAGCTTTTGAAAAGGGGTTTGGATTTTCAAGCCTGTATATTTTCTGAAATACAGCTGCAAGGAGACACATTGGTATGTCTTTGACCCTTGAGGATACTCTGCTGTTGAGTGATTTTCTAGATCCCTTTTGCACAACTAGCTTAACTGAAATGTTATGGTTTGTTTGGAGTTTGTTTGGGATTTTTTTTCACTGTTAAGAATCACATTCCTGCAAGGCAAATTTAACTGAGAGTTATAGTAGCAGAGAAAGAACTGGCGCCCTGAAGTCTTAGAAATAACTCCAAATTAATACCTTGTAACCGGGAGCAGAAATGGCTTTTCAGCTCCTAACTCGCAGCTGAACGTGCAGAGCTGGTCATTTCAGCAGAGGGTACAATTCCCTGTGCTGATCACCCATCTGTGTTTACCCACCAATTGCTAATGTCTTGCTTGATCTTCTGTACAGTGTGCGTGTGCCAGCGAGGCAGCAGAGCTGTGTTCTCAGTTGTCATTATCTTACATAATCCACAAGCTTTAACCCTATTTATCCAGTTATTAGCTTTTAATGAAATATATGTTACTTGTCTCTCATTCTCACTACATCAGGAATTTTGAACTAACAAGATAAATGATCAGGCTAAGCACTTTCCATGTGTTAGTAGGTAATTTGGGGGGGAGCATCTCCCTCATTCTACTCTTGTATTATCAGGCTAAATTTGCCAGCAAATTGCGGCTGTTTAGAAACACTTCAGGGGTGTTGATCGTGGAGCTGCTGCACAGGAACAATTCCCTTTGCCCTCAGTCTGACAGCGAGCTGGAGAAGCCTTTTCAATCATTGACTGGACCTCTTGCTCTCTTCCCTCCCTGGACTGTGAGCTGATTTGCCCAAGGCTGAAAGCAGTATTTTAACTTCACCTCGGTCTCATGTGCTACTCAAGTGACCCTCAACTTGCTTTGTGATGAAAGTCTGACAATGTGGTATTTGCCAGGTTAGCTTTAGCCAAGTGAAGCTAAACTTCTGAGGCTTACTTTTTTTGCCAATAAAAACAGACTCACCTCAAGAGTCCACAACTGATGTGTAATTTAGTTTACTATTCTGTTGCTGCTCATAGTTAAGCATGTCCCCCGAGAGCCCGGGGAATCCAGCCAAGTGGAGGACTTTAGCGTGATGCTTCTATGTTCTTTGCAAACCTGTTTCTCTTTGACAGTCCCACAGAGTGTTCAAGAAATAGATCCCCGTTGAGAGGGTTTCCCATGTGACTGAGTTCAGGTGAATGAATGTGCCCTACACCTGTTGGATACTCTTGTCTTTCAGCCAGATTCGTACCTGAGCTTCATCTGGAAGATGGTGCTACTGAAACCATCCTTTCCACAATTCTCTAACTGTCAGCACAGAGCAGTTCTGTTGTGGGACACCTGTTGTGGCAAACTCGGTGGAGGGACTGTGAAGCCCGTTCCAAATACTGCTTTTCTGCCCACTTCCCTCTTGTGCTTCCCAGCTGACTTTAACAATATTTGCTTGTAACAAAGAGTACAATCACAGGAATTTGAAACAACACAGACACGACAACAGCCGAAGTTGTGACTCTTCCCTGGTATCTCTGCCTCTTAGATGACAGGATTTTTGCTTTTCTAAAACTCTTACCCACAGGTCTTCATATATCTTAAACACATTCAGGAATAAAGTCAGGAGTAAAAAGACTGCTCCCAGGCATCAGATTAAATAATCAGACTGGTATTCACAAAGTCGTGCAATGTATTTGACATTCACACTTCTTGCAGAGTGCACAGACTCTGGGAATAGCTGCACTTCCTACTATATCCTATTTTAAGCAAATGAAATGCTAGACCAACGCAATATGGAAGGTGAGTTTTGGTGAGCTGAAACAATAAGCAAAGTGGCCAGTATGCATTCAAATAATACAAATTGAAATCCCATGTCTTGAAAATGATCCTGTGTTGTAGATGAACACAATATTCTGCAGCCTGCTGAACTGCCGTAATGTGCGTACATTAATCTGACAATGAGCATGAGCTGGCTGCAGTTTGTTGGTTAACTGAGAGATAGGACTGAGCCTGGAGAGGAAGGAAAGGCACGATACACGCTCCTCTGCTCTATTAAATCATAGTTCAGAGCCAATTCAAATACAAAGAAGAATTGATAAAGCTAGATATGTCTGTTGAAAATGAGGGTGACCTAAAAGGAAGCTAAAGTATGAAGTGATTAAAAAATATGGGATGAACTGTTTACGAAAACTGCAATTAAATACAGAGCTCTTTAGTGCAAGAGAACAAAAATGTGAATAGTAAAATAAAGATTAAAAGAATTTGGGGTTTGGAGAGATACTGGTCTGGCTAAGTGTGTTTTCTTTTAATTGTAGAATGCTAATGCTTCTGTTCTCTGTAGGAGATGGATTCAAGTGTGCACTCTGTGTGCTGGGTAACACTCCAGGGTATAGTAAGGAGTGAGTCAAGAGGATTATGAAGCAGGCAAATTATGACTCACCAGAAGGAGTACATATTTCTTTCAGGGTGTCATCACAAGAATATTGTGTAACTTCTGAGAAATTCCTGACCTAGATTTTTCTGTCTTTGTGTGTTTTTATTTTTGTTGTTCGAGTATTGTTTGGGTAACAGTGAAAGTTATTGTCAACACCTCAGAAGAGGGCTGGGGAGGTACAAAACAACAATCCTGAATCAAGGGAGAAAAATCTGGGGAAAATCCCTGTGGGCTGTCGGGTTGAGACCCTCAGAGATCCTCTTGCATTTAAGGAGAATAGTGGGAAGTTGTGGGAGGGAAGGGCCATATGTGACTCCCATCATGTTTTGCACCCCAGGGCCAGAGGTGGTTGAGGGATAGTTCTAATCCCCAATTTAATGTAAAGTACAATAACTTTGAGGTTGCTCTGATTTGCTGTAGCAATGCAGTGGAGCATAAAGCATGTCTTGGATTCTAAGAATGCCCTGTTCTAACTGATAAACCAAAACCAGAACAGTTTTATGCCTTCTGGTGATTTCTTGAGGCTGTGAACAGAAAAAGGCTTTTGAGCTCCAAGGACATGCTGCTCAGTGTGCTTGCAGGAAAGGAAGCTACAAGCATTCTCTAGATCTTTCTCTTCTGCAGACTTATTATCTTCAGTCTCAAATTGCTCATTTTTTGTGCCCTTCTATATCTCAGACAACTGAAATGCAGCATAAGCCTCCTGGTATTGTGCTACTTTTAATTAAATACAGTGGAACATAATGTTGTTAATGATAAGCAGACATGTGAGGTTTTGTTTAAGCACATGTCCAGTTGCTCACTCAAGGAGATAAGAAATTGCAACTATATTTCCTTTAATTTATTAGATCTGTCAGAGTAAAAATAACATCTAAGATAAGATAATGGCACTATAAATTTTGCTTCTTCATTCAAAAAGTGATTTATGGTCCTTATATTTGCCCAAACAATTTCTATTAAAAGTTGAGATTCTCCTTCTTCAGCATTTCTCTACATTCTAAACCTCTTAGTCACGAAACACAACAAGGTACAAAATAGTATCTTTTTGTAGCTGTCTCATTTCAAGCAAGTACAACTGTTGATTTAAAATCTTAAATTTTCTTTAGTCACAGCTTAAATGAATGTGGTTTAGTTATTTGAAGTTTGAAGCTGCACTTTCAAACCCGACCTAGAGCCTGCTAAGTCAGTCTTTCATTTAATTCCTGACATTGAGTGAATTAGGCCCTTTCTGTTTAATTATCCCAAATACAGGCAATGCTGATTGGGTGATACTCTGATCTCGTTCTCCAAAAGAAGGACTTTTGGCAAGAAGTCTTCCCTTGTTAAAATCGGATATTACACAAGTTGAACACCCCTGGGATCCTGCTGTCTTTTTGTTGGGGTCACCAATGAAGGAAATATTTTCCCTTAATTAAGACACGAAAAACACTCATAAGGTCACCTTGTCATGGTGGTGAGATTTGTGATAGCTTTGTAGTGGAAAATAATGGAACTCTCTCTGGGATCACTGTGCCTAATTTGAAATAAGGGTAAAATGATGTTGGAAAGCCTAACTTAGGAAGTGAAATCAAATGGCTGAAGAGAAATATATAGCTTGCATTCCTGAGCAGTTTATTTTTTATGCTGAATGGTAACAGCAGAGTTGCCCTCTACAGCAGGAAAGGAGAGCTTTTATTGATAAAAACTGTAGAACCTTAACATGGGTGATTCATGAAATTTTACTGTGTATTAGAATAGAACATTGCTAATATAAAATTTTCATTAAATAAAATAATTTGCAAACCTAGAAGATCACATAGGTTCTTATTGTTAAAGATTGTTTTCATAATGAGCTGTCAATGTAGTTTTTCCATATAATACTGTGAGAAACATGCTGTACTTTTAGCCATGTTTCATCACATTTGCTCTTGATTCAAAAAACTGGGCAGAATGTCATGCAAATTTTTAACACATGGGAACTTTGAGATATTGACAGGAAAGCAGCTTCAAGGGGTTTGTGTTGTTATATTAGTTTGGACTGAACTGCAAACTGTGAATATAAAGCTTTTCTAAAAACTGAAGGCAAGAAATTATTACAGTTCCCTGGATTAATTACAATTACAAATTTTTGTAATATAAATTAAGAAAACAAAATGTTCATCTTAATTTCATCCTCTCTTTCAAGCTGTAAAAAATGTAACAAGAAACTTCATTGTTGGCTCAAATTTGTATTTGTACTTCAGAATCATGACATCAATTTGGGAGCACTCATAAATCTGTCAGACCTGCACAGCAGAGCAACACACAGTGTTGTTGCCTTGGACTTTTGGCAACATTGAGGAGAGATTTGTTTGTTTTGTGATGTTGTTTTTCTTGCCAACAGCTTCTAATTGCTAATATGCCAGAGATCTGAAGTCATTTTATTATTCGTGATTGTTAATTTTTGGCCTTATAAAATGTTTACAACTTTTATATGTATTTAATAATTTTAACCCTTCTCTCTGTTTTTAAGGCTAAAAATAATGTATATATATTCCAGACTGTTATCTTTCTTAAATGGCACCAGAGTGCAGCCTATTGTGTGGTTCTCTAGGCTAAAAAAAGATGCGTTGTCCTTTAAAACACCACTTTCATCCTCTCCTCTTCCATATAAGAGCCGTGTTTGAATCCAGGTCTCTTTACAAAGGCCATAGAAGTGAAACTTCTTCCCTGTGTTGTATCTGGGTTTATCTATACTTTTGACAAAAACTGCCTCATTGTCCTGAACCTGTATCAATAGGAGTTTCACCATTTTACTTCATTGGGAACTAAGGGTCAGTAGGAAGTGGTAGACAGTGATCTTTCTCTGCCTTTGGTGAGAGTCATTTCACAGTTACTACCATCTATTGGGCTCATAGCTTGACTCAGAGGGCATAATGTCTCATGTAATGTATTAGAGCTACATACACAGCAACCTCCCGAGGAGGGAAGAGGCAGTGCTGCACAGCATACTTGATTTCTGTGTACTATGACTAGAAGACAAACCTGACCTTGTGGCAAATTCACTGTGTATGTGGAAATGAAATAAGACTTTTAAGTTTATCCTGTGCTTGAACTGTCTTGAAGTCATCATGGTTTCCCTTGTTCTTGCTATAAAAGTCTGAAGTATTTTCAAAAATGAGAAGTACAGATTCTTTCCAGATGTTCAAGAAACTGCTTGAAGTTAAATGGACCTAAATAGTAAGTGATGATTTTTACTTATTCTTTTCATTATGTCAAAATGACAAAGAGACTTACCAGTTCCTTGTAATTCGATGGTAATTTGTAAGTATATGAGTAAGGGAACAGTAGCAGCTGGGAATAGGAGTGAATCGTCAAGTATGCCTTGATTGTAGAAAGATGGTCACGAATAAAATCAGCCAAAGCCTTGGTCTCCTTTTCAGACTCGGGCGCAGAGCCACAGTAAGTGGAATCACAGGGGTTTTTTGAGGCCCCAAGAGCTGGGAAGAAAAGTGAATTTAATGAGTATTTCATGGAAAAAGTTGGTTGTTGGGACAGTCATGTTACACCGCTTCTGTAGATAAGCCTTGGAAATCCTACTGCCTCACGTGCCCTACCAGTGGAGAGAGTATTTAATTATATAGTTAAGACACTGGGCAACAGGAGATAGCATTAAATAAATATGCCCTGTACAGTGTGCATAGTTGGAAGAACATGAGTATTGATGTAAAGCCCTATACTGCGTAAGTGATTTGGGATATTGATTTGCTTCAGTACTTAGCAGGCCTCTCTTTGCATAGTTCCCCCATTTCTCGAGGCTTCCAGAAAAGAGAACCCTCTCTACTGAATGAAACCAACCAAAAGAAAGCTCTTTCAGTTTTGGTTCTGAACTCATAGAGTGTGGTGTATGTGTATGTAAGTCTATGTATGTTTGTGTGTTACGTGTTTGTAAGTGTATATATACACATGTGTGCATATATATATATGTTCATAGAAGTAGCCATACTGATGATGCTAGTAACCAAAGTCTTTTTTTTTTTCCCCCAAACTGCCCCAAATACTGAACACCAGCTGCTCCACGATGTTATACTGGTGGGCTTCATTCAAGCTTGATCTGGGCCAACCATCAGGTAGGGAAAATCTGTAATTAAGTATCTTGACCCTTACACCTCTGTATGATCACCGAAAATATCACAATCATTCTGGTTGGAAGAAGCCTATAGGAGACACTTACTGCACCAGCCAGCATTGAAATTCCTGTTGGGATCTGTACCAATGCAATTGCTATTAGCATTTTTGGAGCGTGTCTTTCTCCACATGCGATTCTGAAATAGAATGGTGATGCACAGATCAAAACTAAGGGAAAGTTCTAACAGCTGGCTTTTTCAGCAATACTCTTCGTGAGAAAGAAGGTACTTACAGTTGTCCAAGTGTAAACATAACCATCAATATTAACAACAGGCAAAACATAGAAGTCCAAGCTGTTGAGAAGTGTGGTCATGACAGTATCTTTTCCATAAGTCTCAACAGCCTAGTTGGAGAAAAGTAGAAAAAGCTGATGATGCCTTCATAGATATGTATCTCCTGTGTGTATTTAAAGGCCTGGGCCTTGATTAGGAATTAATTAATGTGGTGGACAAAGTCATCCAGGTCACTCCACCACATGAGGTAGCAACCCTGTCATATTATGTAGAGATTTACGTATTACATAGAGATTTACACTGACTGTCCTGGTTGGCCGGGCAGTGTGGCTATTGCCGGTGCTGGGCTGGATGTTCCAAGGGAAGGTCCCCTGTACACACCGTGCAACTGTTGCTACGTGGAGTAAGTGGGTTGCACGGATCACACAAGAGTCTCAAATAAGAAATCCTAGTTATACTGGGATTGTGGACTCAAACCACACTGCTGGTAGAAAGACATCTCATTCTCATAGATTAATGATACGGTAATGTCGATTTTGAACATGATAATAAGTCACTAGTAGGAGATTTCCATCTACTAGCTTCTTGCTTGCAGACAGAGAAAAGTTCCTGTCCATGTATCCTGCCTACATCCTGTCACCTAAAACATTTGGGTTTAATTTATGTGAGAAGGAAAATATCAGTATTCCCACTTTTTATATCTGTTGTACAGAGAAATTTCATCAATAACCAAAATTACAGAGAATATTTCCAAAGAACAGACTTACACCTTTCTGGTCATAATGCTGTGGATGCACACATTCATAAGGAGGCAGTTTTTCCCTTCACTTTTCCAGAACAAACATAAGAACTCCTGCCATAAACCTGTGTATCCTGATTGTTCGTGGTCATACGCTTGTTCACAGGTTTATACTGGTGTCGAGGGGGCATGCAATGATGATGGAAATTTGCTTTAAGAAGTATGTTGCATTCATGTTTCCTTTACTATACACAGACATAAAGGACAACACAGGGAGCAATACAATGGAGAAAGGAATCTTGTGCCCTGTACCTAGCAAGTGGGAAGGTTTGATATAGAATCTAGAGAAGCAGTTTCAGATTCAGTTTGGGGTTTTTTTATGCTTGATTTGGTTTGGGAGATTTTTGTTTTGGTTTTGGTTTTTTTTTTTGAGATATAACAATCCATCTTGCTCATGTTTTTCTCTGGGTTTTTTGTTGTTGGGGTTTTGTTTTTTTTTTCCTTTTATGTCTAGAAGCAATCCCAGGTGAACCACAGATGATGCTCGGAGGACTGTGCTTTTAAAGCACTTCTGCCTATCCACACTTGGATCCACTGAGCAGAGCCACTGCTGGTGTCAGGCATCCCCATGAATTAAGTGAGCAGACAGTGAAAATGACAGCTGTAGTGACGTGAATTGCAAAGAGAAAAATGGTAGCACATACTGTCTGCAGCCTTATTGGGAGATAATGAAATCACATTCCCATCGACTCCACTGAGATGTCACTTCCAATTTCCACTGCTCCCTACACAAAACCTCATGGCTGCCTGATGAGACTGAGATTATACTTTCCATCAATGCCTCTACCAGTGTGGCTCACTCAGGTACTCTGGCTTTCCTTTGCCTGGATTTTAAATCCCAGCTGCTCCTTCTGGGTGTGTGGTTGTTTTTTTTTTTTTTAATCTTCAAGAAGGATCTCTTAGAAAATTTGAGATTCAATCAGTGAGTTGTTCTGCTAAGGTAATTGATCTCCCCCTGCTGAGGGGGAATGTACCTCTTCTCTGTAGAGAAGACTGTGCAGCATTTGGTAACTCCCACCTGCTTTATATTGGTGGTGAGGAGAATGAAAAGACAAATGAGGCAAAATAATTTAATTCAAGGCCTAAAGTATCTCAACCTGAACTAAAGTTAATTTTACCTGTGCGGCTCTTTTCTGAATACAGATTCATAGTACAAAACCATTCTGTATAACTTGAAGTGGCAGCTCAAAAGGATGTATATGCATTTCCCTCTTCCTGAGTGGAGTTTAGGGAGCTTTGTCTGTAGTCTTCCTCCTGTCTCGTGTACATTTCTTAGTGCACTCTGTGCTTAGCTGAGGGCAGGTTTCCACCCTCTCTATTGCCTTACTGAGTAATGCTGCTTGCAGGGAATACAGCACCTGATGCAATATATAAGAAGACAGCTGTTCTGATGTGCATTCAGATGCCTTCTGATGTGCCCTTCAATTTCCTTATTCCCTACTCCTAATGAGTTTGTAAAAAACATGACTATATTTATAGTGTTATTAGAGCTGCTTGCTCATCTCTCACCTCCCTCTGACTACAGGTGCAATGGAGGAACTTAGAGACTGTGCAAGTAACCCTTGTGGTTGTCAGCACCTTTTACACATGTTTTGAGGTAAACTTAAGCTTCTGGAAGATTACAGGTCCAACCATTAAGATCTGGCTTAAGTAGTTAAACCCTAGCCGTCTGAGGTGAGAGAAGGGATGTGCAGGCAGGTATTTAAAGATAAAAAGGTAATCTGCAGTGGCCTTAGACCTTGCTGCTCACTTAAGATTTGATTAAACATAGTTGCATTTTCTAATTTTTTTTTAACATTAAGATTACTGACTTCTTTCACAAACCACTGGCAGAATGCAGGGGAGATCCACTCTCTTGCATGGAAACCACAATCTATAAAGATGGCCTTCTTATTTGGACCACTTTTTCCCATCTAGGAAAAAAAGAAATAAATAAGAAAAATAGGTAATGAACAAAATGATTTGTATGCATTGTATTGCTAACCTGGAAGGTCAAACTTTATATAAATATATAAATATAACATTCATATAACCTATGGAGTGCTCTCAGCTGTAGCTGACCATGATATTTGAGCTAAAACTATAGATTCTTAACAGTTTCATTTTAGTAATAAGCTTCCCCTCTCATAATTATTTGATTATTTTGCACTATTGATTTATTTCCTGTAGTGTCTTTAAGAGTTGATCTTGTTTGCTTGATTTCTATATGATTTTAAATGCTTATGAAATTTTCAGCAAGTAATTTTTACCCTTTCACCTTCATTTAACTCATCATATCTTTTTTATTCATAATAGTTATGCCAACAGATTTGTTGTGGTTTAGCCCCATCTGGCAGCTAAGCACCACACTGCTGCTCACTCACTCCCCCCAGCAAGATGGGGAGAAGAGAACTGGAAGGATAAAAGTGAGAAAACTTGGGAGTTTAAATAATAACATAATAATTGAAATAAAATACATACTACTACTAATAATGTAATGAAAAGAAAAATAACAGAGAGAGAGAAAGAAACCTCAAGAAAAACAAGTGATGCAAATAAAAACAATTGCCCAGCCAGTCCCCAGGCAGCATTCCCCTGGCCCCTCTTCCCCCTAATTTATTGCTGAGCAAGACATCACATGGTCTGGAATATCCCTTTGGTCAGGGTCGGCTGTCCCAGCTGTGTCCCCTCCCAGCTTCTTGTGCACTGCCAGCCTACTCATTGGTGAGGTGAGAAGCAGAAAAGGCCACAACTCTGCATAGCACTGCTCAGCAATAACTAAACCATCCCTGAATTATCAACACTGTTTCCAGCACGGATCAAAAGCTAGTTACTGTGAAGAAAATTAACGCTACCTCAGACAAAATGAAAATGAAGATACAAACAAATTTCTTGGCTATTGGTAGAGAGACTGACATTTGTAGATACTGTTAGAGTAAATGTGTTTACAAATAATGGATGGAGAGAATGTAAAGGTAGATGATCTTTCAGATAGCTCTTGGGAGTGTGGTTGAATTTGTGCCTGAACTTCTTCTAATTCATTATGCCCCCTTTAAATAAAAAAAAAAGAAAAAGAAAAAAAGAAAAACATCACAGTCATAACCAAAATGCATTCGGTTTTCTGCAAAATGTGTATTAGGATTTTAGCATCACTTGTGTTTTAATAGACATTGTAATCTTGTGGAGGCTAATAGAGGAAAAGTCTGGCACAAAGAAATCCAGCACTTACTTTGAGAAGGTACATTGGCCGTCCTTCATATGTTTCCCCAATTACACTGCGAGAGACAAGGTCTGGGTTCTGAGCAGCAATATCAGCAGTCCAAGCAGCTATCTGTTTAATAAGGAGGTTAAATTTACTGATGTCTCTGTTCCTCAGGTCCAGACTAATTAATTTACAGCCTTCAAGCCAGAAAGGTCCTTCTGAACATCTAACTTGACTAAATATTTAATGCAGTTTGTAGATTTCCAAGAGTTAATTTCTGCTTGTACTAGAGCTGCATGTCTGAATTAAGATTTTCTTGTACAAATTTATTTAAACCTATCATTGGAGTATTTCTGGTGGACTACAAAACCCTTTGAATGCTGACCCTGCATAGAAATGACCTTGTCACCTCTTAAACTCTCTTCACAAAAGAAAACTTCTTGTTTAGCTAAGTAGATTGAACGCTTAAATCTTTTACATATTTTAATGCTTTTCCGTTTCATGGCTCTTTTATTCATGATAATTCTTGAATTACTGGCAGAAGTGCTGGATGGGGATTTGTAGGAACAGTCCACCAATGCCAGATGCAAAAGAAAGAATATCTCCTTCATCTATTTATTATTTAAGGGAAGTAATAACAGCCTCTATTATCCTAATATTGCAACAGGTTCCCTTTGCTACAGGTGCCTTCAGAAGCTCACTAAAAAGTTGTCACACCCAGACAGAAACAAACCCAAAACATTTCATGCCCAAAGACCTATCTGTGAACTAAGAAAAAGGAAAGAGCAGACAGATCTCAACTAACTGGTAAGGAAATACTAGAACTAATGGTTAACATTATGGATGTTGGTGGTTTTTTCCATGCCAATAACCTTTGCAGAGTCAGAAGAGCTTTTGTTTTTATTTTTAAATAACCTTGTAAAAGGAGACATGTTTTTTAAGGAGAGTTCTGGTGGAAGAAAATGGATTAGTTCAGTATATGTTCTACAGACACCACTTGGAGAGAAAATACAAATTTTCTTGTTTGAAAATGTACCAGGTGCTTGGTGGGCAATGATCAACACAGTACAAAATAAAAGATTTTTGCAAGGAAAGACATGAAAGGGAGGTTTTCATACTTTTAAGTAAACTTAAAAAGCGATGCAGTGGAAGGTAAGGAGCCACTGCAAAGATGGGAAGAGTGACAGGGGCAAGATTCCATGTCAGGAAAAATAAGCATGGCTGTGAAAAAAGGAGGGAGGAGGGGAGAGCTTATGGTGGAAGATAAAGAGCTAGAATTGAGGCAGGGAGTGGAACCACATTTTTAGCAGAGGAGATGGGAGAAGGAGTGAAAAGGAAAGAGCAAATTAGTAGTGAAGCATGTCAGCTTGGTCACTGGATTTCTGACAGAGTTTCTTTGCAGCACTGGGAGAATATGTAGAGGAAATAGATGTAGGGGAATGGGTTATACTGAATAACGAGGAATAAGGAGAAGAGGAAGAAGAGTTTTGAGAAGGAATAATGATAGTAACAGGTGGAACAGAAGAGGAAAATGGAGAAAGACTGAAAACCTATCAGAAGCCATTTTGACTACAGGGGCTAAGATATCAAGCTGATAAAATGGTAAACTTGAAACATTTACCGTTTCCCAATTGTTGTACTTTTCATAGCTGTGTGTGGTGGTACGAGCTTTGCTGTCAAACTGGGCATCCAGGGCAGCCTGCAGGTTGTCAATCAGAACTCTGTAATAAGACACCATGAAATGCATGAAGAGAAACATACAATTTGCTAGCAGGACAGTAAGCACCAGGTAGATATTTCCGGGCCTTCCTGGAATTAAGGCCACATGGATTGTGAAATGAAATATGTGTGGAGGAGATAATTTATGCATTTGAAAACAAGATATATTAGATTCAGGTTTCAATCTACTTCCTGCCTCAGTCTTGCCACCAGAATGATCATGGAGCAATAGGTTCCTCCCGGTTAACACCTGAATACTTATTCCCATACTAACAAACCTCCAGGATGGCAACAGTTTAGTTTAAGAAGGCTGGCAATGCTGAGAGGGTCTACAGAAAGTCAGCTCCAGGCTGACCTCATGTTGACAGATTGTCTCTGCCCTAATAGGAAAAGGGACCTTTCTTGAAGTTATGGCACTGGAAGAGACTTAGATGGCAGCAACATAACACTCCCATGCAGCAACGCAGAGATCTTTGCCTGATTAAATTCTCTGTCAAGCCAAGATTCCAAAGTTCAGGTGTGGTTTGACAGCTCTACTGCAGGTGGCATTATGCATCCTCCAAGTTACTTCACTTCCTGTGAGGCAGGCTATTAAAGCAGAACACACAATGGCAAGAAAATCCCAACGTCCTGTCTGGATTGTTTGTGTTGCTCCTGTTGATTTTTCCCCAGGGCTGACACAAAGGCACAGCTCATTGTTGAGCATACACTTGGGGACCTTTTGCTTATGTTTCAACCTTGACTATCAAAAAACTGAAGTCCTTTTGTTTTTCCAATGCTTGCCTTAAAGTTTTTACAAATACTACTCATCCAGGACGTGTCCTTGATCATTTGTGATTTGGATAGAAGAGCAGGAGGCCAGTTTGTGAGGCACCACCAGCCTTCAGAACAAACAGTGCAAATTGACAGGATATCATGGCATTGCAGCTGCACTTCAAAAGAATTGTAATGGCTTAGGTTGTCACAAGGACACTCCACTCAAGTTTGTCAGGGACACGTTTCAGACACTATGGCCTTTGTTGCAATCAAAAGCTTTGTGCATGGATCTGAGCGAGTTCATTAATATTAGAGGAAAAACTACAACATATAGAGTAACTCTTCCTTTGCCAAAGAGGAAACTCCACTGAAATTGGATTCCTGTGCTCTATGTGGGCTGTGGCATTACTCCAAAATTATTTATTTTGGAGTGTTTTTAGATTTTGTTCCCTTAGTGTCATCCAAATTGGACATGGTTAACATGAGGCCAGTAAGTTTAGGCATGGATTACCTTTGGATTTAGCAGATCATAAAAGTCATGTTTCATGAGAACTGTGTGCTGTCCAATGAAGAAATTTGGTTTGGTGGAAACAACAGAGAGGCTGAGAGACAAAAAACTCTCCACTCAGACAAATGAAGTCGTGAGAATTTGATCAAGTAATACTGACTTTCAGTGTCTGAGTACATGATGTTGACAGATTATCAATTACACATCAAAGAAGCCCGATAATCAAGCCAGGCTGAGCCAATTTGCAATGCTCAGGTGAAGCTAAAGGAGAAATGAAGACAGACAACCGCACTCCACTCCAGCCCAAAATCAACTTCTCATCCTGTTAATGCTTTCATAGTGGCTGGAAGAGATGAAGTATAAGCAGTTGCCTGATCCTGCTCTTTTATCCTTACTTTCCCTTTTGTGCCACTCACTACAATGCTTTCATTCTCAGGCATGTCTAATGTGGCAGTGAGGTCTGCTCCCTTCACCTACGCTGCAGTTATATTTGATCATGGAAACTCAGAGGGCTTTGTTATTTCTGGGTAATATACTTACAAAATATTTAAGCCAATTAAGATTTCTTTCTTTAGAGAAATCCTTGCCATAGCTCTGCTTTGTGACTTGAGTAAGCCCAAGGCTGTCCTGGGAATCTCTCCACTCACCTGGCAATGTTCTTCTCTTTGTCACCAGTTAGGGGTTTTTGCCCCTTTAGCTATATGTCTGCACTTTAGAGAACTCAGTAGTGAACCTATCATGGTAGCCCTTGAGACTCACCATTTTCTGGCTTCAGTTCCCTGATACGATCATGCAAACCTATCTGGCTCTTTCTACACCTTTGCTGCATTTTGCTTTTAGTGGGAAATCCTTCTTGTCCCCTCCGTACTCCAGCCTTGTGTACTGCAGTGAGCTTTCTCCTCAGGGAAGTTCTTGGTAGTAAGCCTTTGCTTCCTGTCTCTTACCTCTATCAACATTTCACTTCACTCCTTTAGCACAGAGCAGCTACAGTCCATTTGAACTGCCACAGGAAAGCTGAACACAGTAGAGGCATCCACAGGAGGGGTGAAGTTTGTGGCAGAATGATCACTTGACCCGTATGAAAGGACCAAACACATTTTCCCTGGTATTTAATCCCTTCTACTCAAAATACAGGAGCAAGCATAAACTTACCTATACTCCAGTCCACTTTCTTTCAAAAGATCTTCAACCTCAAAACACTTGTCAGCTTCAACTCGGAAATCAACTTGCATTTTTGGCCTTACCAGTGTGACAGAGTCTGGCTGCCAAAAGTCAACCTGAAAGAAGGCCAAATGAATACGTAAACAAATAAGCACGTACATATGGCTGGTATTTTTAGCTGATGTATGTGTGATGGTGATGCTGATTGTGATTAATGTACCAAATTTCATTCCTATCATATTGCACTGACTCAACCTTGCTTGCCAGAATTATCAACCTAAAATTGAAGTGGAAAATTAGTAGAAAGATTTTATTAGGCCCTGCAGTTTCTGTGGCAGAATTCTGGAGATGCAGTGACAGTTTCACAAATGCCAAGTATTCCAGTATCTGAGTGCGTAAAGACTTGTGAATATTATAACTAGCCTTACAACTGCTTACATTCTTTGTACAGATTTCATGGGAGGTTTTATCCTAGAAGCATTAGACAGAAATGGCCTGACTCAGTAACAGAGGGACAGAAATCATCTGAGAAAGACTATTGTCGCTATGAGTTCTTTTAAGACTCAGTTCACTAAAGCTGGCATGAGGAACCCATGCCTTTAGAAGGGCAGACAGATGACATCACTATTACTATTTCACATATTTTTTGCTGAAGTCAGCTTCCAGCCCTCTGGACTTAGCACCCTATTAAAGGCCAGTGAAATAAAGTTGACTTGCCAACCTAATGCAAATGCCTCATGAATGTAAAGGAAATTGGAGCTGGTGAGCATATTCATTAACTACAAGTCTTCAAGTGAGATGACTGTTCCAGGATACACTACGGGATCAGTCCTGACAGATTGCTTCATTTAACAATGGTAGTTCGTGGATCGTTTCTTTGCTTAAAAGAAAAGTAATAATCCCTTTACACAACACACTTAAAAGCAAGCATGGAATATTAATTTTCTTCATATTGGCAGCACTGTTCCAATAATATATTCTTCTACAGAATACTGTCCCAGTGTGCTATACTAGCCTGATGATGATAGTTCTTCACATCTGTACTTTGTTAAAAATACCATCCTTTCATCCTACAGATAATGGTGTCTTTTTCACCAACAGCTATTTTATAACATCAAAGCTGAAGAGAAATATTGGAAACACATTTTCTGCCTTTATTGTTTTTCCTCATGTCATTGTGTCATCATCTATCTACACCAAGGTCAGCAAGAAACATTCAGCTTGGTTGGAGAGAAAGGAAGCTTTAAAGGAAAGGCAAAGAAAAGATGCCACGGGAGACCAGAGGCCAAAGAAAAGTTCCATTTTTGTGGCGTATGGATTTTTAGATTGTTTACATGAGCAAAATGTTTTGCCTATAATGGTAAAAGTACTGGTAGTTGGATTTTTCATGTTTTATCTAATACACTCTTGAAAGCACCCTGCACTGAGTACACCATTTCAGATTAACTTATGCTGCTAATAAATTCTGCTGGGCACTTTGATATTCAGACTGGGTTAACCAGACTTTCTAGAAAGGTATTGGAATGTATTTGTATAACTCTAGCTTTACCACCCTGTCCTGTTCCTTCTGAAGAAACAGTCCAGCTGACTTGAATGGAATCAAGATGAGGTCTTTAATTCACTAGCATGATAATTTTTTTTTTTTTTGGTTAAGATATATGTTAGTTGAACAAAAGGAGAAACGTTCCTTTCAAATGCAATATGCCCCTTCCCCAAGTTCTTTACCTGTATGCTGCTGGCAAGGGAATTGATAATTTCCACCTGCTCATCATTCTGCGGAATCACACGAAACACCTTTTGCCTGAAAGGGGACAAAAAGATTGGATTTTAAGCAGGTAAGTCAATTGAAAGGCTTTTGCTCATGCAGAAGAGATTGTGCAATTATAAAACGTTATGTCTGTTCTTACCCATCAAAGGCAAGATCCTGCAGGTGAGCAGAAACACTTGCAGCACCTATGAGAACCAAGAGCACCCACATTTTCTTTTTTTAAAGAAAAAAAATCAAGTTTTCAGTTACTCTATGCTGCTTTTATAACCTGTTCTGTTCTGTTTTTTATCAGTTATATGCCAGAGCAACACACCAGTCAATTGATAGATTATTCCCTTGGCCTTGTTTTATTTGTGTACTATTTATAATTTGTGTTTTCCTCCACACCTGTTAAAACAGCTGAAAGTCTCAAGGTGGGCTGGATGAAGAATCTCGCTCCTTGAGTTGGTTAAACTCTTGTTATGTGAAAGTGAATTTAATTTACTTTGGTCTTTTCTGTTGTATGTGAATTTTGATTATATATTTTTTCTTGCAATCATTTGGTTGCTGGATTACAGACTTTGTAATACTTACATTATTACTTTATGTCATGGTAGATGTCTATCAGTTGTTGCAGTGTGACTGGTCTTATTCATGCAACATTATTCCTCTTCCATAATTATATGGGTCTGGCTTTGACAGAGGAAGAGGAAACACATTCGGGACATACCGATTATCTTGTTTTTTCCTCCCAACAGGGAAGAAAGGTACTCATCTTACTCTTTGCTCAGTCACTTCACTGAAACTTGTAAATCAAGTGTCTGTGGAACTGAGAGCATAGAAATTTCTATCTGCAGCAGACTGCTCTGTATAATGCATTCACTGATTCTTCCATATTCTCTAATTTAATGATGTAAGCATCAGAGGTAACTATCTTTTAAGTTAAACACTACAGTGGGCATTACATGTAGGCCAAGAAGATCAAATAAAATATGGTTGTACAAAAGATTTTTTAGCTTTACTTTTCATGTTGTACCTAGGCCATCTGAAAAACAGTAGCATGTTTGCATCACTGCACTTGCATCTGTTTAGGTTTTGTCAACGAATACTTGGCATTAAATGTAACATTAATTATCTGTTGATCTGTGTCCTGAGGTGACGTTTTTGGACAGGGAGCCCCTAAATGAATCAGTGTATAAATATAAAAAATTTAGTTTATGAGCTCAGTTTTGTCTTTCTAAGTAACCAGACAAATTAAAGGGGTTCAGACACAGATAATCTTGAAGAGGTTCTTTGATTTCATGTCTGCTCTTTTGCAGAAATGTATATATATGCCTATCATATAATACATGGAACATTTATTAGAAAATTAATATATATTCATCTCAGGTTAAAAGGCATAGTTACAGTTTCAAAGTGCAGAAATTTGAATTGTCAATGACTATTTTAAGAATTAATGTGGCATCAGACTTTGCATCTAATTTTTTATCAGGTTCCCTGGAGTCAACTCAGTAAAGCTGCCACAGCCTTATATACAGAATGCTTAGAAATAAATCTTAAAATCAGTGTACCAAAAATACAGCAGTTTATGCTTAACAATCTGACCCGTGATGAGTATGTTCCTAAAAGGAGACTCCAAAGCTGCACTGAGCCTGTTTATCTAAAACTGTCTTTGCCAAGTCGTAAGGTTTGAACTTACTTTGCAATTAATGACCTAATTTGTAGCGCTGCAGGCTCTTGCCCAGCAATAATCTTACTTATAGTTAAGTCTCATAAGAAGGATGACAGCAGGAGTTATTCTGACAGAGTGCCAAAACAATACTGCAGACTCTTCAGAAGTTTTAATTTTAAAATTATGAGATCTACAGTATCAGATAAAATGCTCTGATCCCATGAACAGTGCTAAGACAATAATGTGGAGATGATCAAGCCCAGATCTTGCGATGAATAAACGAACACAAGAAGTAATCAAACAAATTGCAGATGTCATCATTCCCTGTTGAGTGCTGAGAAGCATCTTGGAAAGAGAAGACTGCCAGATTTCAGTGCCTGAGTTTACTTTTAAGAAATTCTTTGGGTTTTCATGAAGTTTGAGACGATGGGGTTTTTTATTGTATGTTTGGGTTTTTTTCTCCAAACAATCACAGATGCAGCATTACTGCCATCAACTACTGAGCTGGCAAGCATTACTGAAAACTATAATTTCTAATGGCAGTCTTTGCTGCCTCCCAAACTGGGTTGGAAAAAAACAATGACCTACAATCCTACTTAAGTGATTTATTTTGCATCTCAGGATTAATGGTTATTTGTCAGATTAGCTCTGAATATTGTCTTTTTTTTCTATAACTCTATAATATAGATGTTTAATATTTGTACGATAAAGGGGCAGCATAAGGATAAATTAAAAAAAAAAATTAAATTCGGTTAAGCCATCTGTTCTTTTTAGTTTCTGATTACAAGCCAACTGCACATCAATTGGCCATGGCTGAGTAAGCCTTGGCCTTACTACTTAACACTGAGTGCAGAGGCTTCTTATTACCTATATCTTTGAAAAGATTCAGAAGGAAGATTTTATTTTTTCATCACAAAAGTAACAAAAGCAGCTAAATTCCAAAAGGAGAGTGTGTAGCAATTTCATCTGGGACATGTATTTTGTCTTAAATTTAATTGAGCACAGCTGAAAAAATAAAATTGTGTCAGCTAGTGCAATTTTTTTGCAGTTGTTTGCTTTTTTGATGATTAAAAATAAAGCCTTCTATGATGTTGTCACTCACAAAGCATATTCTTTTTGTTTAGTGACATGATCTGTAAAATGTTTTGATGTTAATAATTGGCTATATTCCAGCTGAAATCATTTTTTGTAGTACTTTCTTATTTCAGTTTTAGGAATAGAAATACTCTGCTACTCCACTTTGAAAGGCTTATGAAGGCTAACTGCAGACTGATAAAGTGAAAAAATACACATCAATCAGAAGCATCCTTTATCCTATGATGCCTTTCCTCCCATTTGTTATCCAACTGAGTCCAAAAGTCTGAGGATAAATAATGTCTCATTTTCTAGGATTTTCAGTAGATACAGATATCCTGAATCAGATAGTTTGTTGAGCTATATTTTAAAAAGTCTGCTATCTTTTAATCACAAAATATTGTCCATTCTTCTAATCCTTGATTGACAAATTTATCTTCTTAATATTGTTTAATATTTATTGTGTTCCAAAAGATCAGTGAGAACCTCCTTAATGCCCAAATCTTAATACTACTTATGTATGTAATGTAGCAAAATCCTAACATATGCTCCAGATCAGCCACATATGTTTGAATTATGGGTCCCCTCTTATCATTTTTTATTTGTTAAGGTAGTATGTGCTAAGCTTAGTTTTGAAGAATAATACTGTTGAATATATTCTGAAGATCTTTGAGAGTACTTTGAAGAGGCCAGGATCAGCAGACTATCCTATCTGGCATGTGCTGCAAGCTTTCTTGGTACTTTCTCTATATTTATATATTATTAATATTGCAACTCTTAATTCATCAAAGGCTTTTTCAGCTTCAGTGCCCTGGGACATTCTCGTATCCTACTGTTTTGGTAGCAATGGGTAGGTATCTTCTGTCTTTTTTTTATTTATTTATTTGTTTTTAACAGTTGTATGTGCTACTTCATGTGAACGGGAACAGGGTAAGGAGAGAAAAGAATGTGAGTGATGACATCTAGGGTATGGTGCAAAAAAGGAACCTCTCCTGATGTATTTGGGATGTGTTTCTACTTCTATTGACTCGTCAGGTGAGAAACAGCAAAACCCATAGCTGTTCTTTTGTAGGGTGAGTGGATTCTTGCCAATGTATCTCCTGTGAAACAGGTGTCATATTTTTACCATTGACTTCTAGTAGTCAGGATTAAGACTGAATGTATTGCAGCTTCATTATATGATCACTCCACAGATTGCTTTGTGTTTAGAAAGTATCTTCTATCCCTATCTAGGAGTTATTTCATGTACCATATACATTCAGATTCCTATTTGCTTGAAAAAGGTGTGAAATACACTAAAACAAATCCATAAAGAAAGATACTAGCAGTGCCAGAATTCCCAGAAATCAAGCACTGAGAATCTGTTCAGTGCCAAACAGAAGAAAACCCAACAAACTAATGAAGCAATGAGAAGAACTAACCTCACAACGACTGGGTATGGACATCTTCTACTTAATTAGCTTATCCTTGGGATGGACTTTCTGTCATGTACAAGAGTGTGGCAGGTTCTCATACTTAATTAAGCCTATTCCCTGGCATCTGTAAGGCTGGCAGGGTCACAGGAGGACTCAGCAACAGCTCAAAGATACAAAGAAGCGTAGAGGTCCTTCCCCTTATGATTTTTAAGGCACCAAGATCAGCATGTGGTACATAGTGAGAGATTGTGCTTACAGTGACAAATTCATAGCCTAACAAAGTACATGAGCAGCTAGACACTCAGTACTCATACTAAGAGAAGCCAGTAGAAACTTTCAAGTCTCATTTTCTTGCAGTATCGGATGAGTGTAGGAGTTTCTCTTCTGGTGTAGATCAGCACAAGATTTACACCTATATAATGCCTCCAGCAATGCCAGAACCAGCTGCTGCTGAGGCAGTGCTATAATTATTCTGTAATGAGATACAGCAGTACCTGCCCTCTGTTGAGGACTCTCCAGGACATCTAAAATACAGGTTGTTAGCATGTTATCTTCCTCAGTATTCCCCTAGTTCCCATTCTGGCCTCTGCAAGAGCTGAAAGTAAATCAGTCTGTCAGTACGCAATCATCCACCTCTAGTTTTAACAGAAGGATATAGATAGACGTATGAATCTCCATTTTATCCAGCTAAATATCATCCAGATAGTGATGCTATATTGGAGTTAACACAGCTCAGCAGGGTTGCCACGAGTGGGAGTGAAGACAGATGACAGATAGTGGGAGAGTCCAGGATGGGTAAAAAAACATCAGCAAGAAAGGTTCAAGGAAGAGAGCAGACTGAGCAGCTTGATTCCATACCTAGGCCTAACTGAAATTTCTTTTTACACATTGCTAGGTAATTTACTGTCCTGTTTTGCTTTTTGTAGTGTTGACCTTCATGGATGACGTAAATTATGAACATTCTTCCTGTCCTGTATAGCTTGGTTTTCATCTGTAGACATGATCAGGTGTGAAGCTTAATGCTTAGTGCATCAACTCCGAATGATTTTGAAATCTGGTGCTCTTTGCTGAGAGTCAAGTTTTATCAACTGCTGTTATACTTGGGCAAAGGTCAGGGACTTCTACCATTTCAGAAAAACAAGAACATTTAGATATGAATAAACATTCTCGGTTTGCATTTCTTGAAGTAACTCAATTTTGCAAGTAGAACTCCACTGTTATCCAGTAGAACTGCAGCTAATTCTCTGGCTTCCTCCCCAAAACCTATACGTTTAAACATCATTAAAATTAGTTCTTTCTTTACTTTCTACCAGAGTTTGGAGTTAGATTGACTGGGTATTCTGCACAATACTTTGTTCATGTAACAATATGTTCTGTTTGAAGAGACTCACGGTTCTTTGTTGATCAAAAGTATTCATAAAACTCTTTCCAAAGCAATTAATTGCACTAATAATCTATAGTTGGGTGTCATTATTAAAACACAATAATTGCAAAAACCATAGTGAGAACTCACTCATTAAAGGAGTATGGGGTAGCAAGTTAGGCTGAAAGAATTAATCTTCTCACTCTTTGTTCCTCTGTGAA
The DNA here is from genome assembly GCA_025345505.1 of Todiramphus chloris collaris. NCBI lineage: Eukaryota > Metazoa > Chordata > Aves > Coraciiformes > Alcedinidae > Todiramphus > Todiramphus chloris. The sequence continues at coordinate 17,143,231 of JANVCC010000030.1, forward strand.
CGTGCGAGTAAACAAAATTCCAACTGAGTGGAGAACCTGTCTGATTTAAGGAAGTATGCTAGACATTTGTGAGACAGCACAGGGAAAAAATAATAAGAAATCAAACTCATGAAGGGGAACCGAATCTGACTGAGGTATGGATTGTTGTGTAGCTGAAAAGTTCCTTTTATTCGTAGAAGGAAGTCAATGACTAAAGATAAAACTGGCCTTCACAAGAAATGGATAATTTGCTATTTTTCAATAAACAGTAAGCTTCACAGAAGAAAGAAAACCAATGTTTTGACAAACTATTTCATCATGTAGCCATAGCCATAGTCTAATCTCACTGTCATGAATTTATCTGGAATTTAATTCAGTTGAACAAATCTCTGTTAAACTTGTATGAAAAGGACCTTGGTGAAGCAAAAAAGCAGCAAGCTGCAGAATATAAAACAACACCACTTTTCTGAAATACTTTTGTCTGTACACATTGAAATGTTTAGGCATCAGAGATAAGATAGCTGCTTTAAATTCAGTGTCCAGATTCTGCTGTATTACACTCATGCAAGTCTGGATGTTTACATTCAATCATTTTGCTTTTTTTTTTTTTTTTCTTGGTAAAGTGTGATAAAAACAAAATTATTTTCATTAACTTGATTTGAAACAGTTTGTAAAGCTAGTTTGTAATATGGTAGTTCAAACACTGGGACCACACAGGTCCAATTTTAGACAGAGTCTTTTTGCTACTATTTTATTTCTTCTGCTTTCTTACTTTTCTGCACTTCTCAGCTTCCAAGCCTGAAATGAGACAGGCTGGGAAGGGCTGAATGAGGAGGAGAGAGAGAGAGACCATGCTGTGATCCACTGCCTCCTGAATCATCGCAACTACCTGGATTCTTACATTGTGAGTTATTATAAAAATGTTCTCAAAAAAGAGATTTTGATGTAAAAATGAAGCTCTAGTGCTTCATGGACATGATAGAAAAGATATCCCAAAGCTCTATGCTGTATTCTGAAGACAGTATGTCACACTCATGATGTTCTTTGACTAAAGAATCCAACCATTCGGTGCAGCAGCTCAGATACTGGATTGGTGCAAATAACCTGGTGCAAGAGCCTGGCCAGACAGAGAAAACAAACACACAAAAAAACCCAACCAACCAAACACAACAAAAGAAAAAAAAAAAGGAAAAAACAAACAAACAGAAAAATGTAAAAGTTAAATATATATACATATGAAAAATAAAATCTGGTTTATAAATACAAATACTGTGGGGATTTTTCTTCTGTAAAATCCTATAATACTCCTCCCTTGAGATGTTTCATAGTGAAAGGTGAAGTTACTTCCCTGCTATGGTTAGCTGTTTTTTACTAGTATGCATCAGAGTACTTGTGGAAGGGTTGGGGAATTTTTTCTCTTCTCTGCTGCCAAAGCATTTCCTACGTAAGCAAAGCTGCCTCTTGGTTTGTTCATTAAGTTGCTCACATTTGACTTTGCTTTCTCACTGGAGAGCTTACAAAAGAAAACGTGAAGTTTAGGATTTTGCTTGTTTCTGCTGCGTGCATAGTTATTAATTAAATATTCTACTTTATTTATGCTGATTTTGTCCCACCCTATTTCTGAATTAGGAAATTCCTGGAATGTCTCATGTTTGAAGAATCTGTTAATTTTTATTCAGTCCAGGAAAATAAGACATTCGATGCCACCCCTAAACCGAATAACAAGCTTCTGGAGCTGGAATGGAGAGATTTTTGTCACCCCAGTACCCTTGAGATGGAGAAACTTTCCGCTTTCCCTCTGGCCATTTTATCATCTTCAGCTTGATGGTTCAGCATGTGCTAATGGGAAACCCTGTTCTTCATGAGTGATCCATGTGGAGCAAGCCAATGCGGTGTACATTATATGAGAGAGACAGACAATTTTTACCTTTAGCAAGCATGGAAAGTATCTTTGAATGGTTTATGCAGTCTCAGAATAAGCTGTCTAACATATGCTAAATGTAGAAGTATTTAAGATTGAGGGTCATTTTTTTTTATTTGCTTTTCTGACAGTTAACATTTGATTTAAACTTGTAAGTGCAGACTTGAATGTGTTAGAGGGGTTCATCATGCTTTTAGTAAATAATACATTAAAAAAATTAGTAATGGATTTTAATTTCTAAAATATTTTCATTTGTTTAAGTTTTAAAGGTCTTGTGATATATAGTCAAGGTTTATTATATACTCAATGGGAGTATAATTGGCAGGTGTGGGGGTTTAATAGTACTGCTGAAAGAATACCTAGTCCCAAGGGGAAAAAAAATCTGCTTCTCATTATCCTACTGCTGTTCTCTGATTTCCACGTTGAATGAAAAATCTGATATGGATTCTTTATCCTGCGGTGCAGAACTCTGTGATATTTTATAGACTAGTGGATTTATAGACTTTCTAAGACTTTTTACAGATGGAAAGCCCTCAAATGTCTTCAAGGTGAGTTGCTGTTCATACTTTTATCCCAGCAGTGTTTATAGGGGTCTGTTGGGATGATGACATTTCCAAACCCATATGAACCCTCTGAGCCAGTAAATGGAGCATGGAGTAGCATTGCCTAACATTTCAGGCTCTTGAGCTCATGAGGCCGTGTGGCACAGGGCAAAGCAATGCAGCTTAAGTCATGATGAAATCTTGCTGCAGTTTTTTTCTGCAGATCCAAGGGTAATTGTTAGCATGCCTACTGAAACTGATATATTAAAGGTTGCTGTAATATGCTCTGCATTTCCATTGTATGGTCTGGCAGAAGTGAGAAGATTACTCTGACTTAGAGCTTTTCTATCAGTAAGATGAGGATATCTTAGCTGAAAAAATGCTGTTTGCTAAACCCAACATTTTATGTAAGATTTGGCATCAGCAGGTTCTTGGAAGAGCAATGGTTCAAAATGTAGTGAAGCGGTTCAGCCAACATGAGGAACAGAAAATTTAGAAACAGCCTTTAGTAGCTGAAGCTGGTGAGTTCCAGCTAGATTTTCTTTATCCTCTGGCTCATCAAATGTAAAACAGAAATAAGAAATTTCAAAGGTGTGATAACAAGTGGGAAGACAGGTTGAGGATAAGAGGTGATAGGAAGACTGAGATTAGAAAAACCTCATTCTGTCTCTACTGCACTATCAGCAGACTTTCAATTCATTAGTGGATGCAGTTCTGTCTAAAAAATGTGGTTGTCATTAGTAAAGGTTTCAATTTTGCATGCTCAGATACACTGAAAGGTCTCTATGCTCACATCTACTTACTGTATGTCTAAGCATTATTTAAATAGTCCCTTAAGTTGCTATAACAGAGTAAATGCAGGGAAAAAGTGTAATTTACAGGCCTCCAAGATGTTCAATGTACACAAAAAATTGATCTTGTATCTATTTGCCTTGATACTGCAGATTAATGAATACATCAAAATCAGGATCTGTGTAACGCAGTTCACGAGGGGAACACAATCTTTGTGCTTAGAAGCCAGGTTTGTTCCTTGCTTTTTCAGGCATCACACTGCCTGAAAATAACACAGACATCAAGTGCCACCTTAGGTATGATTAGCCTGGTGCTCCCACTAATTCTGCTGGAAAACTGCTTCTGACCATCTTCTGATGCTTGGATACTGCCTTTTGATTTATAACATTATTTTTTTTCATGATAAACTGATGCTCAATTATTCTCATACCGGCATTTATCCCTTAGATTTAGAAGAGCTTTATTTTCCTCTCTGATGTATTTATGAGGCATAATCCTATCTCATCTTAGATTTTATTTTGCTAGACTAAATAAATCAAAGCATCTGCTGGATTATACAAGCCTTTATTATTATTATTTTTTGGTAAGACAGGCATACACACCATGCCTGGCTGTCTTCCTCTGTGCTGTTTGCTTCTAACTGTGGCTAACCAAACTAGCATTTCAGTGGAGGAACCACGAGAATCTTTACTTAATAACATCAGTGCTTTCCTAACTCCTGACACCACTCCATGTCACTCTTAGTAGCATTGCAATGGCTTTCCCATGATGCCATTGCATCAGAAGCTTATAATCAGTTTGGTTTTGATCACAACTGGAACAATTGTGTTTCTTCAGAGCAACAGCATCTTGATGAGCTAATAGCGAACATATAGGCCTGACTGTTTTAGTCAGTCTTGTCCTGTGATCTTTTCTCTACTTAACTGACACTTTGCATACATCATCACTTCAAAATGCCACTGGAAATTTCCTGTAAAGTTTTCATTTAGTCTTGAGAATTTAAATGCAAATCTACTGAAACAATCCAAATTATTGGTACCAAGTGAGAGCAATGGGTCTGCAATACTTCCTTTATCAAATACTTATCTAAATGCATGTATATATTTATTTATGAAACATGAAAAAAATTAGTACTTGCAGAGAAAATGCCTGGGTTTGGGTGTTTTGGTTGGTTTGTTTGTTTGTTTGTTTGTTTGTTTTCAGGCTTACATTCTCAGCCTTCAAGTTCTTGAAACAAAAGTGACTAGTTTGGCTTACGGGAAGTAATTCTGGATCAAGGTAAGAATTTTATGGAGATTGAAAGATGAAAGAATGATGTTTTAATCAACTTTCCCCTTCATGACATTGTAAGATGTGACCCTGACATCCAAAATAGTTAAAACTGTGATTTTTTTTAAAATGGTATTTCACTAAGTTCTGATGGAATGAGTGTTGGGTGAGTGTGAGGGGGATTGCTTAGTTACAAGGAAGATTTGGCACATTTACAGGGAAGTTGCTTGGAAGAAAAAACATTTCTTTTGAACCATTTTGTAGCACTTCTTTGAAGATTATTCTTTTCTCTTAGCTGCAAAAGAAAGGAAATACCTGCTTGCACACTCTTCTCACCCACCTACTAGATAAGGAAATCCTCGTTCAGTCATTGTGCTCTGCTTCAGATGCACAGGAATGTGTGGTGGAGCTGTTCACTTAAATGGTTTACTGCTGCTTCTTCCTTGGCACCATAGCAAATACTGGGCAGACAGATGGGAACTCAGAGCCATCCCAGACCCACTAACAGCAGCTCAATGAAAACTGGAGACCTTGAATGATAATAAAACAACTGAGTTGGGTAACAGCCTCAACTGATGGAGCTCTCATGTGGAACATACTGTGTCTACAATGTTACAGGTCATTTCCTTTGCCTTTCTCTATAAACATGTTTTTCAAATTGGTTTCAAGTCAGTCCAGCTGCTGCAAGCACAGTATATTGAAAGCATATTAATACGACAGATAACTAGCAGCTGTTGTTGGAAAACTGACAAAGAGAAGGGTAGACAGTTGCTTCAGAGGATGAACTTGTGCTTTCAGGCAAAACATTGTCTTTGATATTTTGCTTCTCTGTGAGTTTTTCATTGCAAAGGCTGGGCTGGTGACACTAAGAGGCCACATTCTTTCCAGATACAGCTGGAGCAAATGTAGCCATGCCTGATAAGAAACAGATAAGCTGATGGACTCATTGTTCAAGGCACTGAATGACAGTGAAAAGGTGTTCTTAATCTCTCAGCAATTGCTCTCTCTATTAAAGAAGATACTGTCATCTCTTAATTCTGCTGTAATGATTTATTCCTATGCATAGAGGTATTTCTGTATTGAAGATTTGGTAATAGTGTGAATAGCAATACACACGCTCCTGATGAAAGCCTGTGTTCCAGAGCTGATCTAATCCATTTAACCATGTCCTGCCTCCTATCTCTTCGATTCAGACCTTGTTGTAAATTTTTTTTTTTTTTTTCCTCAAAACCGGTTTGGTTAAAACCTATTTATTTGTTTTGTTTCTTGTCTAAAACACTGCATGCTTGGCCTGAGAAGGAGAGAAAACCACCACAATACATTTAACTGGCAACATCACATTCTTATTTTGTATTTAAATCCATCAAGACACATACTGTTTCAAGTTTATTGCTGTTACGATCCTACGAGTTTCACACAATTCACATTGCCTGTAGCTGTCAAACACTGTACAGCTTTCTTAATAATAGAGAATAAACACACACACGTACTTTGATCTACTTCACTGCATCAAAGTTTAAAATACACTCTGAGAGCTTTTCATGGGATTTCAAAAAGCAGTTATTGAGAGGAGTAATTATGAAAGTAGTAATTTTCTCACTGATGTTATTTTTCTTTAATGGAGAGTTAGGCAGTAAAAGCATTATGTTTCTTTATATTTTTTCCACACAGTGTAATCTACAAGGACTTTTGATTTATACCATTTTTCTTTTATAATTCACTCTGCCCTGAGGAACTGCAGTCAGGCAGAAGGCTAGGAGGCTGGAAGAATGCAGACAAACTATGGAACTATATATAAGCAATCTGATAAGCACAAAGCATTTAAAAAAAAAGAAAAGGAAAAAAACCCCTGCATTTCAAATAGACTTGCATCATGATTTCTTAAGCTTGTTTCTTAGCTAGGCCACATGGTTAGAGAAAGATTGCCTTGTGCAGTCTGTCTCTGCTCATTCAGAAATTGTGCTGACCTTCACTCCTTTTGTAATTTTCTAGCATTACAGCAGCAATTACTTACATGGAAAAAGGTTTATTATATGTTATATTTCTCTAAATGCAGCTTAGCATCTGGAAACTTGGAGGAAAGAGTCTGCTTCCTAAGGACCAGATGCTGAGAAGTGCTGACTTGGGCCACAATCCCATGCAGTCACAAGGATGCAACTGTATGGAGCCCTTTGCAGGTCATTAGAATCATAGGATCATGAAATCATTTCGGTTGGAAGAGACCTTTAAGATCATCACGTCCAACCATTAACCCAGCACTTCCAGGGCACCACTAACCCATGTCCCTCAGCACCACACAGCTTTGAAACCCCTCCAGGGATGGGGACTCCACCACTGCCCTAGGCAGCCTGGGCCAGGCCTTGGCAACCCTTGCGGGGAAGAAATTGTTCCTCATGTCCAACCCAAACATCCCCTGGCACAACTTGGAGGCCAGTTCCTCTTGTCCTGGTGCTTGTTCCTTGGGAAAAGAGACTGATCCCATCTGGCTCCAAGCTCCTTTCAGGCAGTTGCAGAGAGCAAGGTCTCCCCTGAGCCTCCTTTTCTCCAGGCTGAACAACCCCAGTTGCCTCAGCTGCTCCTCACCAGACTTGTGCTCCAGACCCTTCCGCAGCTTCCTTGCCCTCCTATGGACACTCCAGTACCTCAATGTCCTGGCAATGAGATGCCCAAAACTAAACGTAGTGTTTGAGGGGTGGCCTCACCAGTGCCACGATCCCTTCCCTGCTCCCGCTGAACACACTACTTCTGATACAGGCCAGGATGCTGTTGGCCTTTTGGCCACCTGGGTGGCTGGCTGTTGACCAGCACCCCTAGGTCCTTTCCAGCCAGAATGTTACAAGCTGATTTTTTTTCAGTTGCACTAACGCTATTTTCAGCTACTTTTTTTTTTTCATTTGTCCCAAACTGTACACTCATAGCTGTTAAGGTTTATGACTTTTTAGGGAAAATGTAATCCTGTTATTATGAAGTAGCCCAGTGTTGAGGAAAAAAAAGTGATTTTTTTTTTTTAAGAGAATTTGAATTTATCTAAATAACAGATGTGAAACATTTTATTTACTTGGGGGTTTTTTTTGTCTTTTTCTCCTCTGAAGTCTTGTTTCAATATCCTTCAGAATGAAACTCTTTCAGACTGCTGTTGTTAACTCTTGTATGGAGTTTCTCTGAAAGGAGAAATTTCTGATTTGTTTAGCAGCTATACTGTTTTTAAGGCTGGAGGAGAGAAGGGACTTATATTTTATACGTAGGGTCAAATAGCTCACAGGTTTTGTCATGTAAAAACATTCTGCACTGAGAAATCCACAAGATTTGAAGAGTTTTGTACTTTTTGCAGGTCTCTAGCATCAATGTTTCCAAGGTTTTACAAGCTCTGCGGGCAAAATGATGAACCTTGTAAAGCACAATACCAACAGTTCATCTTAAATGTAAGTCACCGTGACTCATGCCTCTTTCAGACTGAACAAATAACAGCACAAAGCAGAGTCTCTCCTGCCATCTTTGAACTGTATATCCTGCTGTCAGAGTTTGTAAGCTGTTTGGTGGGAGAGAATGCAAGTTCTGAGTCAAAGGTAGTTCAAGAGTATCAATTTTAATGATTTCCTGTGAAAAAAACCCGCCTATTAGAGGAATACCATCCCAAGAGACAAGAAGCCAAAAATATCCCAAATTGTGCTGAAGCTTTGCCAAGGCCTTTTCTAATTGTTCCAAGCTTATCACAGGCTGTATTTGTCTGCTACAAATTAATGTTGTCAGTATCACAAACTGCGACCTTAGCGCAAGGCCATAACTGTTCCTAATGAATGGTGCTGAGTTTCCCTGCTGTTCTGAACTACAGCGGGGGTTCACAAATCTGAAGCTGATTTCTAATAAGTGAATGATCCCCTCCATTTGCCCTCTGCCTTCATCAGTAGCCTCTAAACCGATAGAAAGCTTCTCACAAGTTAGCTAGTCTCTTGCTTTGACCTGAAGCTGGGTGACCTGTGTCGTTTCCGATAGCTGTCAAAACTATGTGTTTTTAAAACCTCCACTGCTACAGGTGCCAAAACTTCCCCTCATAGGTGCTGTAAAAAAACAAATGGCAATGTTTTGAAAAGAGCTATTTATGAATGGATAAAACTGGCTGAACTTCGAAACATGGAAACCAAGTCAGGTTTATAGTCTAATAAGCCAAGAAGAAAATGGGAAAGGAATGTAGCTGCAAGTTCAGAGCTCTGAATACCCCATTTGGCCTGTCTGATAAGGAGTTTTATCACCAGGTGAACAAGGCTGTGTTGCCCATTTCTTCCCAGCCTGTTTTTATAATGCTTGTCAGCTGGACCATCTAGGTTTGGGAGAAAATCTTTGGCTTCTCTTTAATCACCTTAAATCTCCAACTAAACTCAGACTCACCCCCAGGTGAAAAGCAGCTAGGTGCTAAAATGGGACTTTAAATTTCGGCAGTCGCAGCCAAAGCACCTCCTCATTAAGAACGCTGAAGTGTGATTTATGTAGGATGCAAAGACTAGCGTTTGGAAAGATTATGTGGCAAACTTTTATATCCTAGTGTCTGCTACAGCAGCTCTTGGCTCCAGAGACCCACTACCTGCCTAATTTCAAACTTTTCAGCTGCTTTCTTTCAGGGATTGAGCCTGGTACCAAGGGCAGACACAGCCTAGGACAGCCAGGCAGGGCCGTGGAGATGGGGGTAGGCTTAAGGACAGGCTGGGCTGGGACAGGACTGGAGACCAGCATCCTTCAGTGTTACCGGGGCCGCTGCAGCCAGCGCCAGCCTGGGCTGAAATGGTGTCCTGGGCCAACATGGAGTCCTGGGACAAAGGGAGGGTCAGGAGCACCCAGGTGGGGATCATTGGGGTTGGGTGGGGAGCTCCCAGGTGGGGCTCATCAGGGGCTGGTTGGAAGGTCCCAGGTGGGGCTCATCAGGGCCCTTAACGCCCATAAGAGCCCTGGGGGTGGGGAGGCTGCTCCCTTTGCCCTGGGCTGCAGGCTGCTCTGTCTCTGGGGGCTGATCCTGGGCAGAGCTGCAGGGAGAATGCAGCACCCTGGTTGCCTCTCCCCTGTCTGGGCTGGGGTCTTTGTGAGCCCTGTGTGAGACAGATCTCCAAGATGTTCCCCTTTTGCTGGAGGGAGTAAAAGGCTGGTGAGCTGCCTTCCTCTTCGGATGGGGGCTTGCCCCAGGCCCCAGGACTAATGCCACGGCCGTGCAGGCCACCGGGTGCCTGGCGGTGAGAGGACTGCGCTGCTCTCTGGGGTAAGCTGACGGTTTGGTGGGCTTTGATGTGGCAGAATTATGAGGAGGTCCTTGCCTTTTGTGCTAGCTGATAAATGGCGTGAGTAGAGGGCCTGATTTCACACTGTACTGGGCGCTGTCCTGAGGGAAGCGCGAACGTGCTCCCAGGGAGCCGTGGCCAACGCAGGGAACGTGAGCTCCGCAGCCTCCCCCGTGCCTGGGTTTGCCAGTACAGCTGGGAGAATTTATACTGCAGGAGATTGTGCTTGTTGGGCCAGGAAAGAGAAGAGGTGGCCAAAGGCTGAGCTCAGCCGCACGTGCGTGGCTCCCAGGGCCGTGTCCTGGCTCAGCGTCTGGCCCGAGGCCTCGCGTGGTTGCAGAGGGCACGGCTGGCACCCTGGAGGAAGAGCGGCCGGCTCTTCCTCGCCTCGCTGGGCTCTCTGCACTGCAGCGTCTGTTTGGCTTCATCTTCTTTTTTTAAAAAGAAAACCACAAATATTTTTCACTAGGGAGCCGATAAATAACAGTGCTTACATTTTTCAGGAAAAGTTTTAGGCGGGGGGGATAAAAATGATTCTTCAGATGTATAAAGTTCTTATGCTTGGATTTGAGCATTAATTCACAGATTGTCTCGTATTGTCTTGTTCCCAGCCTGGGGAATCCTATGGGGTATTCTCCCTCAGGAAATCACATGGGGTGATGTCTTAACTTGATTTATTTTTATTTGTGTATTTAACTCTGTGTGGAATTGTCTTTCACAGCAGCATTTTTTTTTTTTATGGAGATTTGTGTTTTTTGGAATATTTGGCAAACTGGGGAGTGTTTAACAATTTGTCAGTGAAACTTTAAATGAAATTTGCTGTGACTCTGTGGATGCAGTTGGTGCTGGGATGATGTGTGTCATGTAGTAAACTTAGTAGCTGTTTTAAAAGGCTGTGGTCAAAAGATTTTATTATGTTTTTTTAGTCTCAAAACAGCTGCCTGGAAGGAAATGTTTTCTAGCAAATGACAGACTACATGTATAAACAGGAACAGGGTTAGCCTCAGTCTAGTCTTAGCATTTCTCTAATACTTTATTTCAGTTGTACTTTCTGTCCCTGCTTCTAAAAACATGTTTCACGTGGTATATGATGGTTTTTGTAGAGAAGTGTTTTTAGCCCTTCTGTGTTTCCTAGTCTTGAGATGACAGAAAAAGTTTTAAAAAAATATTATTTATCAAAAACATATTTAACCTGTGTGGTGTCTTTGTAAAGGGAAACTTTGAAGGTTCATGTTTTGACTGGGTATGGTTCTGAGGTAAGCTCAGATATGTTTTATAGTAAGATATTTTTTTATATGTATATATATTTTTCTAATGGCTTAAATATCTACTGTCATTTTTTTCTGAGTTTAAGTGAATACCACCTTATTGTGTTGTTGTTTTTCCAGCATCATAAATATACTAATGAATTTACAAAACAAATGCATGGACTCGTCTCCCTTGTTTGCACAACCTTTTGTTTAAAGGTTAGTTGTAACAAGGAGGTAAACAACAAAGCAGGGGAAATAGAATAGACAGAGAAATTGCAGAGCTCTCTGCTCTGGTGAGGCTCTCTCCCTGTCAGCTCTATATAACTTCATGCTTTCACTTGGAAAAGCAGAACAGGAAAACTCTGCTTCTTCTAAAAATTAGTGGCATAAGCACAAGAAGAAGGTGGTCACTTCTGGCTGGAGAAAGCAGCCTGCAATACTTGCATGTATCTGGTCATTTGGCTGTGGTGGGGACTCTATTTATGTTGTTTTATGGTTCCAGGCTGATGGTGGGCTCTGAAGTGGTGTTCAGAGTAAGCTATTGTTTGTCTAAAGCTTTGAGCAGTTTTTGAATGATAGGGTTAGGACTGGACACTGCAAAGTTTACTGGAATAATGTGGTTAAACTAAAGCTGAGACTCTAGTAGCATTAGAGAATACCAAGACAGAGGGCCTTGTTTGGGTCCCTTCTGTGAAGCATTGGAAAAAGTCATTGTTTAATGCAAGCCTTGTCGTATGATCTTTAAAATGAAAAACACTTTGCATTCCATGACTGAGTAGAAGTCATTTTTAGCTACTATGAGAAAGGTGTATCTTTGTTCACACCACGATACAAATGTTGCTGAAGTGCTTGAAACTTCCTGTAGACTTGGCTTTATTACAATACTGACTTTTCTTTTTATAACATTTATCTTTTGATATTTGGCTGCATTTATTAAAATATTCACAACTCTTATTTTCTTTTCCAATAATTCCTTCACTATAATTGGATTGACTATTTTCCACTGTTGCACAGCATAATGTATGTGCTAGGTGCTGAAATGCATATTATTACTTTAAAAACTCCGGGTGATAAGAATTAATTACAATTATTATTATATGTCTCCTACAGTGGAAGCTTCAGTGAAATGCTGGCACTGGATAATTTGCTGGTGCTAATCTGTGCCTTCAGTTTTGGGTAGTCCAAGGAAGATCTATGTTTCTTTTCCTGAAATAAACAAAACCAGCTTCCAAACTTGCAGAAAATAACAGTAGTTTTTAAGGGCTAATCATTACCAGCCTTTGTCATGGGGTTGTAATTGTTTCATGAATTCTGCTTCAATCAGGCAAAAATACACTTAAGTGCCAATAAAAGTTTTTATGCTGCTATGATTTCCTCCTACCTCATCTTCCTCCTCCCAATTTATGGCTTTATTCCACTGTCTCTGTTACTAAGCAACACTGTACATGGTTTTAATGCAAATGACATCGAACTCTCGGATAGTAAGGCAGAATAACACCAGGTTAATTTCCCAATTAATACGTGCTACAAAGAATTGCTTTGCACAAAAAAAAACCCCAACCCCACAACCCAAAGATGATGGCTAGGATGCTGCCTCTTAGCATAAGGAAATAAAGTATTTGATTTTTGTGGTATTTCCTAGATTGTCTTGTCTGTATCTAGAGCAGCCTTTCTGGGCAGATGGATGAAATGCTTGGTTCTGTCATTTTGACTTGATCTGTTCTGCGTGGAGCTGCCCGGCTGACTGCACAGTGTATAGACCATGATGATGCAAGCAGCTCTCTTCTGGTTGCTTGCTATGTTTTCATCTCTATACAAGAGGAGATAAAATGATTGTTCAGATGCTATTTTTGCTCCATTTCTAAGATTAATGGTAGCACGTGAGACTCTCCAGAAGATGTCTTTTCCTTCAAGCCAATGGTAAACTTCCAGCTGACATCATTGTGAAGAGGATTCAACCAGTGCTCATGCCTGTTTGATAAATGTCTTTTGCACGTTGCAGTACCACTCCTCATATTCCTAAAGCTCTTCAATATTCTGCATTGCAAGTGATTGCATATTCTCATCTTTTTTTCCCCCATAATCTTAAAAATGCAAAATCTCGTTTCACGGGCTGGCAGTTAGAATCTTGTCCATATAGCAATGCCATTTTAGATGGAAATAAAACAGATTTCAGTACCTCACTACAGAAATCTTAGGAGTGGTGTTTAGGCTGCAGAGTTTCCTCACAGGAATGGCTGTGACAGGTTTATGGCTAGTGTTTGCAGAACTGCTTTGACTGGACTTCTCCCAGTCAATGCCAATTTACAAGGTGCAATTTGAAAGTCTAAGTGTAGAACATTAAAGGATTTAACATATGCTTAAATGCACATTTGCAACTTTGATTCCTGTAATGCCTGAAGATTTATACCTTTCAAACAGCCTGAGGTAATATTGAGTCTTCAGACAAATTCTGCCTTTTAGATAGGCTCTTAGTTTGGAATCCACCCATTTTCAGTGTCTGGAAGTGTGTAATGCAGCCCTAGGAAACACCTCTGTATTGACCTGTCTTCAAGCATTTCTTTTCTGGGTATTTTTTAACCTTCTGTTTAAAAAATATTTTCTCTCCTGTTACTTAGAGGCCCTCTGAAGGAGAAAGAAATACTGAAATTCCTGCCAGCAAAATCCTGTCAAATGCACAGTCAGCAGAATGAATAATAGACCAGAAATTTAGTTCACATTTAAAATTGTTTAAATCGTGATACAGAACTTGTGCATGAAAATGTTTGTTTGTTTTTCAAATTTGGCAGAGACCTCCAGAGAGAGTTGTGCTTGTGCTTTTGGGAAATCAAGCATTTGCCAAATTTAAAACAAATAGAGAAAGTCTTAAGCCTCCTTTGTTTTCTGTGAAAACACACACTTAAAACCAATGTGGGATTAACACAGTTATGGAGCATGTCTTTAGTACTGCCCATGTATTTTTCTCCACTGCTACAGTGTGTACTTAACAGCTACGCATGAGCTACTCTCTGTGGGTTAGGAGAATGTATAGCATAAAAAAATAAAAGTTAAATGTAGCCATGGATAATTAAATACAAGGTTTTGCCAAATAAAAACAAGCCATAGTGTATCTTAGTGCCTCTTTGCAGCACACTGGTGTGCAGCAGTGGCATGTTTATGGTGTGTGCTGGATGGCAGTCACTATTATATATTATCTGTAAATATAATACTGCAGGCACTGCAGGTATTTCCTCACAGGTGAAATTTAGGGCTGTCCCTATCTACATAATTTTTTTTCAGGATGTTGTTGCCTCCATGCTGCATTGGGCCAGAGGACTAAACTTTATTTGCAGTAAGTGGAGCAGGATTCCATTAATGTGTGCTGAGCACGTTACTATTCTATGCGAGTTTGAATGTTAGGGGTGATGATCTGCTTGTAGCTGGAAGTTAGAGCTTTGCAGTGTTGATGTAGCTGGAAGTTACAGAGCTTTGCAGCGTTGATCAGCTTCTCCTGTGACGTGGGCAGATCATCAGCCAAAGGATATCGCAGGAGAGATAAAGACGTGTTCTGTCATGGAATAACCTTGGCAAAATATTTGAATCAACTTGGCAGAAAATTTAGTCTTTAAACAGCTCCAAGATAAGCAGTGCAGTGTAAGGAAAACTTTGTCTTGCATGGAGTTTGCAGTTTGGGCTGGAGGTAAGAGGTTGAAACTGGAACATGCCTTTACCTGTTGTAAAATGTGCTGCACGCTTTTCTAATGTCTGAATGGTACCATAATTCAGTTCCACCTTTACATTCAATATGTACTTGTGGGTCACAGTAATGAACGGTGATGATTTGGCACCGATTGGTAAAGCTCTTGAGACACATTTGATATACATGTTAGTGGTGAGCACCACAAGAAAACTGAAGTTGGGTGCTTAAAGAGGCCATAGGTGAAAGAGTTGTAGCAGCATATCTCTTGGTAGGCTATTATCCAGGTGTGACATGCAAGTACAACGTATTTTTCCAATAAACATTTGAAGTTTTCTTTACCAGGACATTGAGTCACAAACCTTGTTGATGGAAGCAAAATTACATGCAACTTCAGAACTTCTGGAGTCTGAGCTGTACAGATAATGTTTTCTTTTAGAATCCAGTGTTCTTGTCAGACCCCATATTTTGTTCTGCTGTGTTAAACGGGGTTAAAGCTAAAAACACAGTTACTCATAGGTTTGATAAGAAACAAAACTTGGAAGAAACAATCTAACCATATGGTGTGAAGATGAATTTAAACTGACACTTAAAGTTGTTTTGGATTGTTTAATATTGTCAGTATTTCAAAATACAATCGGTCTGATGTAGATGTTTCTGTGAAAAATACTTTTCTACACAGTTATATTAGACAGAAACCTGTCTAAAGTGTGGTAACTTTTTTGGAAACTGTGGTATCTCCTGTCTACTCTCATGTAAAAATTACAGCTGACAGTGTAGAAAGCTACCATAGACAAGCAGAGAAATGAACACCAGAAATACAGCTTTACTGGACTTAACATGTATACACTGCACTGCATAGTACAGTCTGGTATGTAACATGAAGTATGCCTTTCTGCATGCATCTTTACATTTCTACTGGAGTAATCATATCACAAAAACATTAACAGTTCTGTAGTAGGTGAAATTACATCTCATGTACACGTATGACCTGCCTTTGAAAGGTAACCTGCAAATCATACACATTCCCTCACTTTATAGGTGCTCTTATACAGAAAGAGGGCTGTGTCTGCAATTTTTTTATCATGCTTAGGGGGTTTTTTACAGTGCTAAAATGAACCCTTATAAAAGCTTTAAAAAGCTACTTAAATGAAAAAAACTTGTGAAAACAAATGTATTTTAGATCCTTTAGTATTTCATAGCTATACAGCAGAATTAAATACACATAGTACTGCTATAGTATATACTGTATTTTTGTGAAATTACTTAACTTTTGGGTTGGGCTCTGGTTTGGGCCAGATAGATCATGTGGTGATGAACTAAATACGAGGAGTTCAGGGAAGGTAGGCAGAACTTGTGTAAGTCCATATGTAGTATATAGCCTTCCTTTCCTGGGCATAGAGTTACTTGATGGGTTTCTAATGCTTTCCTCAAAGAGAAGTCAATAGTGCTAGTATCTTACACGCATCCATGGATTAAACTCTATCTACTTATTCACTCAGTTTTGTAGAAATGGACAAGCTTACATTTGCTTGAGAATATTAGTGGGAGATGCTTACAAGTCTCTCTGTTTGCATATGTGTGGGGTTGTTCCTCATTCATGATATAAAACCTTTCAGTATCTTTTTTTACTCTTTTTGCTTTTTTATGAGAGAGAAGGTTTGGGGCTCTCTTTGGTTTAAAAAAAAAAAAAGGGATTTCTTTTTTTTTTTTTAAAACTTAATGGCACTGTGAAGGATCTTCAGTTTTGTATTTGTTCAGTAACAGCCTTTGCTTTCCACCCTATTCTAACAATTTTTCACCCTCTGATTAGGCTGTAAAGCTCCAAGGGATCATATGTCTCTCAGTGCATGTGTACCTCCTCCTGCACTTGCCTGTGCTTGGTTGTAGCCTCACAGCACTGCCAATATATAAAGCTGAGGAATAATTAAAATATGTAGCAAATAAGTTATTCAGTAGATAGCCCATGAGAATTTTATAGGCCCAACTGGTTTTCACTTTTTTTCCTGTGTGACACTATGAAACAGAATATGAAGTGGGGTTTACCAGGGATATGTAAGAATAAATTCAATTTTTTCATACAAATTGGAAATGGAAATATATGATCCATTCTGCTGTATTTTGCCAAAAAAAAAAAGCCACAGAAATCAATCTGCTTTTATGCTGGAAAGTGATTCTTTTTCCACTATACAATGTGGGACTTCTTAAAAACACCAAAGCTCATTTACAGTAAGTGGATATACTTGCCTTGAATATTCAGCTGCAGGCAGCCCGAGTCTGGATTTTCAGGGCCTTTATTCATAATGTAATGTGATCCTGCATTTGTTAGAATATTCTGGGTAAACCTGTCCCTGTAATTTAATTCAGCTTCTAAAAAGTTAAGCCTAAATTCTGCTTTTAACTCTAACCACTATGTAGGAAAATTAGCCATTTAAGTGTCTGCTCCAAGGAAACTTCACTAGCTTAGTCAGTTCGGAGAAGTGCAAGTGGATGACTGAACTGTTTTACATGGGAGTTTGGAGCTCCTTTCCACTGAATTGCAGACACAGCCTGTTCATCTGGAGTTTAGGGGGAGCTGGCTTAGACTTTGGACTAAATATGAGGCATGATGATACAAAATATCACAGCATTAAATAGAAATACTTTGGTAAGGATGCTCTTGCCTAAGATATATAGTGATAATAATGTAGTACTTGGAATAATACAGAAACATATACCTTTGGTTTTGGTGGATTAATACAGCAGTGGAGATAGCTTTCACAAAGACATCGATTGATGACATGTATGTTTTTAGTAATACTTCCAACAATAAAAGCTCTTGTATAATGGTAGGAAACTTCTACACTACAAAACTATTGAAAGAAAATATTAACATCCATCCAACGAATCGTGACTGCACAACATTTAAAAGAAAAGAATATCTAGTTCTTGTTCCACAATTTACCAGTACTTGTAAAGCTGCGGGCCATGGCAGCTTGCACAATGACAGATTGCACAACGCTGTTCCCAGACATCACCCGCACCTCTTCCCTGAGTTCTAGCCACATCTGCGGAACTCGCAGTGACAATGAGCCTGACAGCTCTGCCATTAACATTGAGGATTTGTTAGCTCAGCCTTGGGAGTGAGGTTGCTGTTGAAATGGTCCCTGTGATTGATATGAACAGCCTCAGCACTTCACACAGGCTGGCGGGTGATGGTGCGGCTGAGCCTGTAATGTGATGTAGAAGAGCAGAGCTGAGGACCCTGACCTCGTGAGTGGGGCAAGAATGGTTTGATATGTTCCAAACTCAGCAGGACGTTGTTAAGAAACTTAAGAGCCCCACAAAACATTCTGGAAGGTTTTACTACTTGGCTGAAAGACTTTTTCTTAGGTTTTGGTGTGTTCCTTTTATTTTTTTAATCTGTTGCAAAAATGTTTACAATTTATTGTAAAAAATATTTACAACTATATACATGAAATACTTCTGAAATCAGCAGACATCTGCTTTAGGCCTTCCTCACCCTCTCAGGTATTTTTTTCCTCCTTTCCATGGCAAAATTCTCCCTGGGAATACTTAACACTTCATTATACTTAAAAAGGAGGTCAGTAAGAGAAATCATTGCTGGAGCTACGCAAGCAAAACTAAAGCAAACCTGGGAATCACACGATATTCTCTGCTGCTGTCACAGTTTCAAGTAGATGAAAACCATCACCTAAATAGTAATTTTGGCAAAGTAAAGGACTTCTGGCTTTGTAGGTACTCTGCAACCTCTTGATTAACAATGTAAACATGAGGAAATTGTTAAGATGAGAAGCCAAATTAATCCCCACTGTATCTGTAATGGTTTTATTGGAATATGGGCTAATCAGTGCAGATTATACAGTGTGATTTAGGATAGGCATATCATGGGCAAGCAAGTAGAGAGCAGAGCATGAACTATGAGTCATATAAAGTACTACCACACCATAAATAGAAATAACTATTATGCATGTACCTGCCAAACATAATGTGAATTAGATTACTTCCTTTTTACTGGGAGACTATTCTTTCAAATGAGTCAACAGAACAAAGTTGTGATGCCTGTAGTTAGGGCTGTGTGCTGCCCCTGTTAATACTGGCTTCAGTTACAACAGGGGAGCACAGGGACAGATTAAGAGTTTGTCAAGTATTTTACTTTGTTCATCCTGAGAATGAAGAGCACTTGGGATACTCCTTTCAGAAATGACAGCATGCGATTGCATCTCTGTTAACGGTGTGTTCTTGAAGACAGTGGGACTTTGTTCTTTAAGAGGTATAGCTAGTTCTCATTTTGATATTGAACTAAGAGGGCTCAACTCAACATTCCCAAAGATGGCAAAGTAATATGGAGCCAAATCTCACTCCTTCCTCCTCTGTTGCCAATGAGTAAATTCCTACACCAAAGAATACTCTGGCCATCTCCTACCTGCCCCTCTGCATAGACCATGCAGTCCAGGGTCCATAACAAGACCAGCTCCTCTGCATGCCCCATCTGCAGGGCTCCAGCACAGGATTTGCAGCAGGCAGGTGGGCAGGGGAGTGTAAGGCTCAGCAACAAGGGGTTTCTCAGCATCTGCACTGGTTGCAGCTAGGTGCGTGATGGAAGTGGTGTGGCTGTGCTGAGGGAAATGGGGACTTCCCAGCCAGCTGCCAGTTCGGGGCTTTATGGGGATGCCTGAAGGTGCAGGATGGGCCTGCACACAGCAACTCTGTGCTCCAAAAGTGTTTGCTCTCTGGTGCCCAGTCAGAGCTGCTGGAGAGTTTTATCTTTGGCTGTTGTTCAGTATGTACTGAGTATTTTTTTAAAGGAAACACTAAACCAGGATGCACTGTATTTGGCAGCTGATGACCATTTTCCTACTCCATAGGGGAACAAAAACTTCCCAGCATTATTTAACAGCAGCTTTACCCTCCACTTTCATTGCCTATCAATTCAAGGTCAGTCTGGCCTTCAGAGCACACCAGCTCCAATCCCTTCCTACCTGCCCTGCAGCAACCCAGCTGAACATGCGTGCTTCTGCTGTTCCCCCATGGGGCAGGTAGGCACAGGGAGCACCAGCAGTCCAGGATACACAGTCTCTTTGACAATGCAGGATCTGGCATGAAATGATGAAGATCACTAAGCAATAGCTTCTCTTCTGTTTTCTGCCGTAATACAGTCATTTTTATTGGTCACAGTAACTACGATTCTGTTTCTTTTTCTTCTTGGTGATGAGTCCTTTCTGCTAAGTACTTAGTTACCACATTGAACATGCTTTGGTTTTGATTTTTATACATATATTACATATGTATATATATGTATATTACATATACATATATATACATATTTATTTTTATACATATATTTCTCTGGGATGGGATGGCTCTGGTAGTAAAGCAATCAACACTTTGCATAAGAGCTGCGTGTGATGGTTGTGGGGGATGCTGGATTGCAGTGACCTGGGGATCAGCAGGTGACGAGGCAATGCTTGCGTAGCCCATCAGGGAAGCTAACTGCCTCCCAGGTGGACAAGCTTGTATTTCATTTCTCCAGGAGCTTACCCCAAAGACGTCCAGATCCACCAAAAGGCAGGGAAATATTGTTGTCTCTTCCTGTAGCAATTTTGAGATGGAAAACCAAATTTTTGGCTGCATCCAGCAGGTGGCAAGCACAGCGCACTGAGTTATGTCTGAGGCAGGGCTGCTGCTGCCCGGGGAAGCTCTGGATGCTGCTCAGCGTGTGCACAAGTGCACAGCAACAACACACCATATGGAGAAATCGTCAGCGTGCTGAGTGCTGAGGCACTGGTACTGTTCTGGATGCTGCTCATAACGCATGAGATTGCTGCTGTAGTCATTTTTAACAAACAGCTGTCTCGCACGTAAGGATAGGTGCAAGTTAAACATAAAGCATTCTGTAAAATAATAGGACTGTGTCTTTAAATGACACATTCAGGTTTCAAATTTTGAGATAGTAGCTTGCAATTAAATTAACTTAAACCTTTAATGACAGCGTTTCTGTTCAACACACAGCTTTAGAAGTTTTAGTGGATCTTCACAGTGCCTTGTGACATATAAGTAGAGTTTGTTCCCGTTTTGCAGCTGGAATAACAAAGGCAAAAGTGAAGAAATTTTCCTTAAAATGAGTAAATGAAAGAGCAGGAAGAGGCACAAGATTCCCAGACTTGGCTGTAGTCCCATTTTTTCTTAAAAAGTATTAAACTACAGAAATAACTTTTTTGGTGCTTGTAATTCAAAATAATTTTCTGAAGTAAAAATTAATTTAGAGTATTTGTGTATGTGCAAGAGACTGATAATCAGAAAATATGGATAATCCAGTCACTTATTACCTTCGACAGAACCACATTAGATGTATAATTTTGGAGCTTATAAATATTGCAGATTCTCAAGGGTCACTCAGTTGCCTACATGAGATGAAAAATTCCAAAGTTTTACCTAAGTTTTGTTGTGTCAAAGTATTTATGAACTTATCTTCAAAGACAATAAATGTGTGAATCAAGAATAAATATTTCCGGAGCTCATTATTTGAGGCAAAAAAGATGTATGAGGGTATCATTAGTTGAAACTTCTGACAGTACTTATCACCTTTCCCCCCTCACTTGCATGAAGATCTTGAGCCAGACTTTTGTTCTTGATTTATGCTAGTATAGATCTGGATTCATTACCCGCACTTAAAAAAGGTTCTGCAGGGAGCAGATACTCTAGAATTAGTTTTGTATAAATGCAGAGAAATTCTGTAGAAGCCAAAAGTAAAGTTCAGTCTCAGTTGTGTCATGATGTGACTAAAAGCTTCATTAAACTGCAATATGATAAGCAGAAACGTGGCAATGTTTAGTAAATGTCCAGGAATTTGAACAATTGAATGGGTTTGATTAGCTGGTAATTTCTCTCATCGAATAGACTGTGTATAACACAAAACTAGTGTGGGGTTCTCTGATCACACCTATCTCACAACTCATACTTTCCAATACAGAATTTTACTTCGTGTTGGAGTTTGGAGTCAGCCCCTTCCCCAAGTAACGTTCTTCAAAGTCAGTGTGGCGTACCATGAGGAAAGGTCCAGCCGTTTTTGTGGGTGTATATATAGGTTTTTTTGTTATTACTATAAAAATACCCATTGGGATATAAATGTATGTTTTTGAAGCAATGTTTGAAATATAAAGTAGGAATATAAATCTAAAAATATAGTCTATATTTAATAAATAAATCTGCATTTTATTGCATATATTATTATGAAAAAATTGCCATTTAAAAAATGAAAAGTAGTAGCGTAAATCAGAATGAGACCAATTTCAAGGACCTTAAATTTCCATTTGAGTTTAAAATTGGGCCTCTCTATATAGTGTATATTTGAAAATATAAATATGATATTTCATTTATGTCATTAAAAAAAAACCCCAACAACACAAGCAGTGTAGCTCCATCAACTCCCTGAACAAAACGTGGAATAGCTCATATATGTGCAAAACAGGTCCTTCATAATTCCTGTAACTTATACAAGCTTTACCTTTAAAAAGACCTCTGAACTGAAGTTAGGAGTTTTCTCTACCTTTCATTTGTAGTTCTGAGTACATGGCAGGATGCTGACAGAAACTCTGATGTGCCTGTTCACCATTTATGTTGCTTTCAGTAAAGAAAAACGAAATGAAAACAGAAACCAAGCAGTCCTCTTCATAATGTAAAATAAAAAGCCACCGCTGACTCTTTACAGCATGATTCCCGAGGTGATCCGACGTTTCTGTAATGAGCAGTAAGCTGGGATGTTCAGGACTGCAGAGGAGTTTTGTCGTTCTTGCTGCTTTGTTCACAAGGTTGTTTAAACAAACCAGCAAAACAGCGTATTGCAAAATGCCTCACTCGGCGTCAAAAGACCCCGCAGTCTTTTTAGTGTGCAAGCGGATGTTTTCTGGTGGCCGATACGAGAGGGAGCTCATTTTTGTTGTTAGGCTTGGATGCGTGCTGACGTTTGGAGGAATGTATTTTATTAGCTGAAGGAAGTATTTCTTAAAGTTTTTTCCAAAGAAAACGTAAAAAAAAGGATTCAAACAGTTGTTGAAGTAAGCGATGCAAATGGTGAAGGGCATAGCCGTATCCACGATATCGGTGATTTTGCAGTCTGTTATCACGTGTAATTGGATTAACACATCCAAAAAAGTGAACACTTGATGAGGAATCCAGGAAAAAAAGAAGAAAAATACGATTGCCACAATCATCTTAAAGATATCGTCATTTCTAGTCTTATTTTTTTGAATTTGATACGCCTTCTTCAAGGTCTTCCAAATCAAGGTGTAGCTTGTTAATATGATCAGGAAAGGAATTAGAAAGCCCAGCAGATTTTTGGACAAACCTAACCCGACCCGGAGCGTCGTGTTATTGTTATCGTAGCGAAAACCGCAGACCGTCATGTTCAAGTTCTCGGCAAAAAATATGTTCCGGTGAATGATGACGGGCAAACTGGCCACGCCGGCGAGCAGCCAGATGGCAATGCAAGTCATTCTGGCAACGAAGACGGTACGTCGAATCCGGGACTTGACGGGATGTACTATGGCCAGGTAGCGGTCGATGCTGAGGCAGGTGAGCAGGAACACGCTGGCGTACAGGTTGAAACTTATCCCTGCTGATGCCAACTTGCACAGGCAGTTGCCAAAAGGCCACTGGTACTCCATGGCCGTGTAGGCTGCCCAGAGGGGCAGGGTTATTAAAAAACACAAGTCGGCCAATGCCAGGTTTAGAAGAAAAATGCTGGCTACTGTTTTTAATTTCATGTAGCAGTAAATGACAATAACGACCAGGCTGTTCCCAAATATGCCTATGATAAAGATGATGCTGTAAACAGTTGGAACCATTATATAGATGTAATTGTGCCTCCCTGAAACGGGACAGTCGACGTGGATTCTTTTAACAGTTTCTTCAGTAGAGTAATTTGGAATCATCTTGATCTCTTCAGCTGTAACCTGGTTTCAGGAGAACATAAAAGGTTCATGCCTAGGAGGGGAAAAGAGCAAGAAAATAAAATATTATTCATGACGTGGATTTCATTTTTTGAAAGTTTTGATTAAATGTCTAGTTTGTCTTAACACAAAGTGTCAGTGTCTTTGAATTTAAAATTAATTGAATTTGAAAATAAGCCATCTTCAAGTGTTTTCTCGACCAATTTATGTTTTAATATGGAGATTGCAGAATAAAACAGAGGTAAGGATGTTAGGGGTTGGCTGAAAATGGTTAGGTTTTTTTAACATAAATGAAATCTAACAAACTTCTTTCAATTAACTAGGTTTCAATTTAACATAAGACTAGTTAGTGAACGTATGCCACAAATAATAGAGACTCAAAGTAGCAGATAAGTACAAATTCAAGAGTCTTTAGGTGATTTTCTTTCCATAAATAGGTCCTATCTAATGAGCAAAGTTGTTCATGTATCTCAAACTGTATTTAACCACTCAGCTCACTAGTTCATTTTGTAAATACAAGTGTAATTCATTAAGAAAATAAGTGAGTTCAGATTAGGTACTCATTTTGATCTCTAATGTGAATGACTAGAATTCTCTGTATGTTAAGCTTAATTATTTGGGCCCATTCTTACATCAAAGACAAAGATGAACACACACAATCTAGTGTTCTCTTATTTATTTATAGTATAATACATTACCTAGCTCCCCATCTGGCTTGGAACTATGGTATGTAACTAATAACGAGGAAAACAAAATCTGTGAAAATCCAGATAAGCTTATTTGTTGCGTGTTGGTAACTGTAGAACCAGTTTAAGAAGGGTTCAAGGGGAGATGACAGTTCATATTACTTTTTCAGTTACTGACAAAAAAAATATAATACAACAAAATATAATAAATCAGTAGTTATTATTGCAGAGTAGTGTTCATTGCTATTTGCAGGATCCCCACAGCTGTCAGCCAAATCCAACTTGTGCTGCCTCAAATACAGACTAAGTTAAATACATTGGGGGGAAAAAATAAACAAGCCCACAAACCCCTTATAAATGTAAGTCACTTTTGCATAGATAAATATACACAGCCTAAGACCCTGGGAGTACAGGAGCATTCAGAAAGGAAAGGTGTCTGTCACGGTGGAAATGTGGGCCATGTTGCTCCAGAGGCAGCTGCTCATTCTTTGCCTTGTTCAGTAGTGATGTTCCTGTGAAGTGCAGAAAGCTCCTCTGCTAAGGGTTTGACAAGCTCTTGTTGGGAAGTAAACCTCATTTCAAATGGACTGTCTTTTTAACAGGGAAATGAAACATTTATATGTATGGATACTTACCTCTCTTAGCTCATGTTCTATTATATGTTTGAATTAATAAGCTGATTCATGTCCATAAAGCTAGCAGGATAATTTCAAGACGTAGGGTCTTGATAATTCTATTAAGCTTGGAATAGCCAGTTCAATGCAACTAATAAACTCTTTGTCGAGACGTGCAGTGTGACACCACCTAGTCTGTCCATTCTGTGCATGTTGGTACAGATGCCTCAAGTACGTCAGCTATTTTTGCCATGTTTAAGAACTTTAAGCAAATACAGCTGACAGAAAGAAATGTACTCTGCTCTGATCACATGTGGCACTGGAACACATCCTGAGCAAAACTTCCTAGCTTTCAGTGTTCCAGACCTAGAATATACGCTGTGTGGCTCTGTGGAATGTCATGCTATCCATAGGACAGGGAGAACCACAAGAAAGGGATTTCAAGATAAATCTTACCCCTCAGTTGTGAAAGTGCTCAAGGATTGACTTCACAGTAACTGGGAGGTTCTGCAACATCAAGGTCTGGTTGTATTTGCCCCCAGTGCATCCAGCTCGGTGTGCTAACCAGCACACGGAGTGGCTGGGACAAAGGCAGCTGATGGTGACTGCTCCCCCTTTGATGGGATTGTTTCTGTGCAGCAGTAGATGCCCAGGCACCTTTCTCAGTTATTTCATCCACTCCTCGAGTGTAGTGGGTTTCACTGTTTTAACTTCCATCTCCCTTTTCCACCCATGTGGTGGCCTGTACTTTCTCATGCCAGTAGTAGCTTTAGTTATGTAATTAATAGCATATGTACTTTCATGAAAGTGTAATCACAATTGTATTACATTTTCAGAAGTGTGTTAGAATAAACAAAAAATAATTGAGTTGGGAAATTTGTGTCTGGTGCTCTAGGGTACTGAATTCCCTGAGCTTGTTTTGGAGCGCTTGGGAGGTGCAAAAGGCAGAACAATTCCCATAAAGAATCAGAAATTTAGTCAAGAAACAGCATGATACTTGAAATTATCTGCGTAAGACTGTGACCTGTCTGGAATTAAAGGTTTTGCTGTAACACTGAAGTCAGCAGAACTGTGCAAAGGATGTATTTAGTATGTTATCAATTTTAAATGATGCTAAGGATTTACAACTACTCAGTAAAGAGATCCATCACTATTTTCAGTAAATGAAAAGGAAGCAGAAATATATCATGTGGTTGCTTTTGGATAATTAGATATGGATTGCCATGTGCTTATCTGAAAACAGTCTGAATGTTGCTGTGAGAATGAGCCTCGTAAGAGCCGTATATCTGAAGCACAGCGAGGAAGGCATTGTTAATCCCAAGATGAATTTTTTAAAGTTCCTGGAAATCTTTAAGTTTCAGAACTAGCGTCAGGTAGATCTGCCCTGAGGATATCTGTAACTTCAGGACATTAAGAAAAGCTTCAACCCAGAAGCGATTTGTTTTGGAAGGCATGGAGCCATAGCAGTGCTGAGCGATGAGCCTGGGCAGCAGTGGTTGTGTCAACCCTTGCAGGCAATGACTTCCCCTCTGTACCACTATCATTTCTTCCTCTCACTTGCCACAGTTTACTTGCTTGTCCCAGGATCACGGTTATAAACATTTTATGCAAAGCAAATACTTCTACGTGGGAAGTGCTGCAGATTGTTTAAAAACATTACAGAAAAAACTGGCTGGTACAGTTTAATGCTGCCAGAATTCACCAGAGCAGGTTAAACCACTGGCCAGTTAATTGTACGTATTGAAATCGTGGACATTGATAATTCCAATTAAAGCTTCTCAAATGACCTGAGTTAGTATAATGATAATTGGATCATTTTAAGGCTGATACACAAGGAGCTTTTTCTAAGAGGATTGAATTGATGTGACCATGAATGGTGCAGCAGCATCAATCTCAAAGCAAAGTATCTGGTGAGCAGCAAAGCCCTGTTGTTACTGTCCTGTTTGACCTCTTATCTTTTTTAATTACAATGATTATAGTAAGTCACAGGCGAGGAAATGCTTCAGAATGCTCTACCAACTATTATTTACCACTCCATTCATTGCTTCTGTTGGGTGAATGTGCACCCTAATTAAAATGCCTGTGGAAGCAACAAGGAATGCTGACCCCAAGAAGGTAAACAGCACTTTGCCCACTGTAGGACAGCATTGACTGTGGCTTGCTGTGAGAACTTCATCAACTAGAAATAGGTAAGCAGGTGTCACAAGTCAGATTTTAAACAAAAATGTGGCTTTGGTATCTGCTTTGACAAAGACTAAACAAACACATGCTAACCAACCCTGCCTCAGTTGATCCACCTCACCATTAAGTAATGTGAGGTTTTTTCCTTCTGATGGTAGGTAGAGTATTTGCTTTTCTTACAAGTGATAAGATAGTCCCATCCTTAAGAGGATGATGCATTCTATTTTTATATAAAACTACTGCACAGGGAGAAGAGGCTGAAAAATGCTTGGAGCAACATATTCAATATATTACCTATGTTTATTTCTTTCTCATGGCATAAGCTTTTTCTCTTTTACCTAGAGAGTTTAGAGTCCTGTTCCCCCTACACCCCCTTCCTAATTTCTTCTTATTTTTCTAATTGCTGAGAAACTAATGATGCTCTCCACATGCTTTACTTCAAAGCCTTTTTTTTTTAATTTCTTTCCTGCCCAGCAGAACAACCCCCTTTATTCTCATTGCCTTAATGAGTGTAATTTTTTTTTTCTCCTTCATATGCCTACTTCAGCATCTTCTCTGCTTCTTGAGCAGTACTACCGTGAAGGCATAAATTTACCTTTCTCTTAGCTCTCATTTTTGCTGCTTCTCCTATCAGTCTGTGTTCTCCACTCTCGGCTTTAGGAAGTATTTTTAGTCCAGAATTGATGAAAGGTAAATTGTGGAGGGTGAGAGAAATACAATAAAGGCCATTTTCATTTAAGAGTCATCGTCCTGGACAGTCTTTGATGAAGCCCCTGCCAGCCTGTTGAAATTGCTGTTGATTTTGTAGTGTTTTGGGGTTCTTTTTAATATTTTAAAGTATTTAGCTTTTTAAGTCTCTAAACCTATACATGGATTCTTGGTGCCTTCCCCTTGCAAGAGTTGAAGCTGGTCTGTGTCAATGGTGCCAGTTCTATATAGCTGTAAAATAAACAGCCTGTGATCTTTCTAGGATCTGGCTCTTTGGGAACATCAAAACTCCAAATGGCTTATTATTTATTCTGTGCTAGTGGAGGACCAGATATTGCTACCTTGTAAATGTGAATTGTTTATGTACTCTGACCTTCTCTGTAAGAACTTTTCTGTGTTTACTTTCTCCAGCTTACTTCAAAAGAGTCTGTTCTTCTGTATGGTGGTTTCATAGCTTAGTCTGAAAAGGATGAACATCTCTCCTATGTTTTTTTCATAGACTACTCTCATTAATTTTCACTCCTCAAGTATCTTTCGATTGTATGCAGCTTCAGTCATAAAGCTTACGTGAGAAAAGGACAGATGAAAAGACTTTTTCCTCTGGGGGGGAAAAAAAATCCGTGTTTGGGGAATGACTGAACAGTACAATTCAGAGTGTGTGTGATTTGGAATTATTTGGAGGGGAAATGTAAAAAAGTAAAAAGTAACAGAGTTCAAAACAATATAAATGTCACTGTGCTCAAGTTTAACTCATGATATATATACTTTGACCACTAGAGGTCTGTATTTCCTACTTTAAGAGGGTTTTTTTTCAGAATCGAGTGCTATCACTTCAAAATATCTCCTTCCTTCAAGATTATGATGCAAACACATGGCAAAATACCCATCGTTGAACTTCTGTATGTGTGTATAATGTACCAGAGTGAACTATGTCTGATTTCCTTTATTCTAGTACATTCCTGGGGTTTTGTTTTACCTTTCAGTCCAATTCTTTCACTTCTAAGTCATAGAACATCTTATTTTTTAAAGACATATGCAGCCTAAACTCTCAGAAGTTTTTGAGCCCAATTAAGAAGCACATTTTTAAAGGGAGACTAAAAGTATCATTTACTTGAAAAGTGCAGATGGAAAAATACTGACGCCTACTCATTAGACTAAAAGATTATTTTAACACTAACGAGGTATTTTATTAAGCACACAAACCTTTTTACAAATATCAGACAGGGATTATTCTTGGGGATAATTTTATATTAACAAGGCTCAAACGTATATTTTTTCCCCTTGTGAGAAAGATATTTTTATTGTTGGAAATACCACTTCGAAGAAAACTTTTTCAAGTGATTTCAGGGATTTTTGGAAATTGGAAGGCAATATAAGTCTACATGTGTTTTGTTATCCAAATGGTGATTTTTAGACCTCAAGGGCTGTATATATTTCATGAATTGTAAATAATTTCACCATTTTAAAATGTAAGCATCCTTAACACTTTTTAGGTTCCTGTGCTGTCGTCATGTCCCCGGGTTTGTCATTACCCCTTGGGACACTGTCAGTACATGATGTTTCTTTTTCAAATTACTTATTTACCTAAATATTATTTCTGTAATGCTTGTAAGGGAAAACAGCTTTCAACCCAGAGAGAGAAGACAGAGATTTTCATGCTGTAGTGACATTTATTTTATTGGAACTAGTAGATGAGCAAAGTGGAACCAAAAAATTATTAACTCTATTGTTTCATGCCAGGTAAGTAGAAATAATCAGTGTCTTGTTCTATAGTTAGATCATACGGGTTATACAGTGTCAGTGTATCTCTAGGCACCGAAGGGATGTTTGCTACAAGTATATGATGTTTATATCTTGAAGCTGCTAAGAACAGGAGCATTTAGAGAGGATAGAAGTGATATCTAGAGGTAGAAAGCTAGCAAGCAGTTGGCTAGGTTTAAAATGTGGAATGAAGAAAACTAATATTTCATTTGCATACTCAAGGACATTGGTAGAAATGGATGTGGCAAAAACTGGCATAAGTGAAAGGCCAGCCTTAAACTACTTGTTTATGGGACTGCAGAGTGATGAATAAAATCTTCCAAGTAATTTTTGGGGACGTTGAAGGCTTAATACTACTACAATGTAATACGTGACAAATTTTCTGCATGCTTTATTAACAGCCTACAGTGTAATAATGTCACAGTTATAAGTCTAGCAGTTGCAGGAGCAGGGAGACTTTGGACTATTTTTCACACATACTCTTAGTACTTAAGAGTCCAGAAACACTGGAAATATTTCTTCAAGCTACTTAGTTCTCTGGCCAAAGTAACTCTACCAATTCCCTCTTCATGTATGTTTGGTGGTTTTTTTTTCCTTCAAAAGCTGGGAAATCCTGATGTTTGTGTTTCTATAAAATTTTACCTGCAAATGTTAGTGCCAAGGAAGAAATGCTCAACTTCACTGAGTTTCTCAGCTTCACTGGAACTTAGTGGTTCAGTGAATGCTAGCATAGCAACGATTAAGGGTTGTGCTTTTTGTACGAAAGTTTGTTGTCTGGTTGATGCACAGAGCACTCATTACAGGTAGCAAAAAGTCTTTGAACCGACAGTAAGTTTTAGTATTTTAGATTATAGATTTCTTTTTTTTTATTTATTTTCTAGGTTTAGGTTTAAAAGTAAATAATGTTTTCTGGGAGTTTTTCTCTAAACACACATTTTTGTCTGCTGTCAAGGGGAGAGAAAAACATTCTTGGGTTCGGCAAATGTAGAATTGAAGGAATAACCATTCTCAATATGCAGTTTATCTAATCTCGTGGGGAAGATCAGTGAGGTGGTAGTTTTGGAGATCACTGATTCTGGCTTGACAGTGTACCTGATACTCCAATTATCTTAGATGTTTTCATATAAATTTGTTGTCTCTTTCTTTCATGTTTATCCATCAGAGAGAACAGTCTCTGTTTTCTTTCTTTGGCCAAGGCTGTGTGAATGTGTTGCAAACGCTCTAGTGTTTAGTATGTCTTCACTGTTAGATTTTCTTAAGAGATGTGAATATATTATCTGCCCAGCAATAACTTAAATCTAGGAAGATAAAATATTTCTAGCTAAATGCTTCCAGTTCACTACTTCTGAAAGTAAACGTGAAAACACTGAGCTTCAGAAAAGATGATGTTGGAAAGGTTAATCTCCATGTGAGAGCCCCTTGTCCCAGTCACCTCACTCTGCCTTGACAGGAATGAATATGATCTTTTCCTTATCTAGGTTATTAAACATATAGCTGAATTAATTTTTAAATATGAAAATTTAATTGTTATAACAGGAAGCAGTCGTTCTTGTTTATACCACAGGTTAAAAAGAACTGCCTCTTCTGAAAGAGGATGAAGATACTTAGGACACACTAAGACATAGAAATGAGGATGTTAACTGTTGTCATCAATCCAGCATGGATTTTTGCACCTCTGTTCTAGCCATTAGCTTTGCCAAAAAGGAAGATCAGTGCCTCCTAGGAAATAAAAATGATCAATATTCAACAGGCAAACCAAAAGTCTGCTTATGAGGGATGTGTCGACACCTTGTGTCGCTAACAATGCCACTCACTGCACATTGGACACCAGGAAAGAATAAATAAACCCATTTCAAATCAGGTAGGACTAGAATTTCTGGGGTTTTCAGTATGGACATGAAAAGATTTTTGAAGGGCAATAGAATGTAAGGTACTATTTTATTATGAATATACAGCTTTCTGCACATTGATAACTTGAGATTTGATGCCTGGTTGTGTAGTATCTTTAGGGTATTTGGAAGTACCTGAAAGAGTTCATAGTTAACAAGAATGAAACCATGAAGTCCCAGAATGAATAAAAGTGAGATTAGTTTGAGCTGTGAAAGGTTACGTGCTGCATAGTTACTTTCTCTGAGTGATAGTAAACAAATGGATTAGCACATTTCCTTTATTGAAGCTGGAATTGCCTATATAAAATATAGTGTTCCCCATGTGATCATTTTTAATAAGACAGAAATCAAATTCAGGTTTAAGTGCGAGCAAAATAACTTCTATTTCTATTCTGTTTCTATTCTGATAGCTTAGTTCCACGGAACAAGAAGGTTTAAAGTATGTTTTTAATTACACAGGAGTGCACATCCTACACAAATGTAGCTTACAGATACCTATTTTTCTATTTCTATTGGCATTATTATTTCCATGTAGAATGAACCACAATCTTCTTCTGTGAACTCCTCCAATGTGAGGAATAAGTGGATTTACATTAATCTGGGGCTTGATCCAAATCTATATTATATCTTATATTAAAAAGGCTGTGGAGAGGCAAGAGAGGGGAAAAAGAGACTTTAAGCCGTGTTTTTTATTTCAGTAAAGCCTTTATCTTCTATCTTCTAACACAAGAGAGATCAGATACAATGTGTGAGGTATCTTACCTCCTTTCAGATCACATATGAAATTGCAGTTTGACTTGCTGGATATTTCATATACCTGTTAGTCCATCTTCAAGGTTATGTGGTTTTCTTTACTAAAGCTTGTGGGTGCCTCCATAAGTATACAAAAATATCAGTAGCAACTGTTACTCCCTGTAGGAGAAATACTTTGTCAAATTGCAGTGATTTCAAGCATGCAGAGCTTAATAAGCGCTCACAAGACGTTTTCTGTGCTGTTTTGAGTATCACCGGTCTCTGGTCATCTGTATTTCTTGCTGGAGTGATTGTCTTTGTGCAACCAACGCTGAAAGAGTTCTTAGTTACACTGTCCAGATCTTCTCAGTATTAGTCAATGGTTTCACTGGTCTGTTAGAAGGTGGCTATCACCTGGAGAGTGGCCTTTTTGGGGAAATAAAGGCTATGAATTCAAGACAGATCCTGTGTGTTCTACTGCTGTTGAAGGAAGATACAATGTTCTGAGCAGCACAGAGGCATTTAGACAATTGGCTTGTTGTTTTGCCGTTTAACAACATCTGAATTTATAAAGACAATAGTTTCAGCTCTAGATGCAACCTGGAGGTCCCAATTGTGCCATGAATTGCTCTGACAGGAAGAAGCAGTCCTTCTATGTAAAGATCCTTCCTATAACTGAGGATCTTTAGGGTTTTTGATGACATTTTGTAATTCAAAGTTCCCATGTTCTTTTAGCATGTTTATTTTACAAAGCTCCTAAAGCTCAGGCAAACTTTGGGAACCCTACCCCCACGGGAGGGGACGATGCACCTCCTGGGTCAGTACAGGCAAGGTAAGGCAAATGCTGGAGAACTCTCATTTTGGTGCTGTGTGAATAGTGACTTTTCAAAGCAGTATGATATTAAGGCCATGGGTGATATGGAAGATGCAGACAAGCGTTTTGGATGGGTAAAGGAAAGAAGGCTGGACTTTGCTAAGGAGTCCAAACACTCTGGTTTTAATTAATCAGAAGCACCAGTGTTAGTAGGAAAGGAAGAGTTAGCCCCTCTTTTGCTAAAACATACAATGAGAATTCACAGCATATGGAAATTATTTTTATACAGCAGAAAGGAGCGATAGGTTAGTAACCTCTAGAGTGCTACATAAATCTTTGGGTTGGAAATCAAATGAAATCTTTGCCTCTTTAGAGGTGGTTATTTGCATTCTGGGCTTTATCATTTGGTGATCACAGTTATGGTCTAAGTAATGTTTTGGGACCTTGAGAGCAACAGCTACTCAAGTAGACTAGGGCTTGTAGAACTGATCCCCGTTAGTGTCTCAAGGGGATTCCCTGCTCACAAACTGTCACTGTTACTGACTCAAACACCCCAGAGGGCACGTGTATGTATTGGCTTTTCCTCACAGTATTTGCACCATATAAACCTCTTAACAGCTTGTTGTGTTTTAACTTGAAGCTTAAAATTATGACAAATGTGCACTACTTAACACAGCTGTTGGCCAGAGCAATTTCTGCAACAGGTTCTTCTGTGGGGACAGGCTGAGAGAAGCAACAGGTACACAGTTCACTTCTCCAGACTCCCCTGCCTCTTATGATAAAGCCACTCCACACTCTCAGCTTTTATTAATTGAGAAGATCCAATGACAAAGGCTAATTCTATATGTCTTTTAGTTTATTATACATAGCTGTACTGCAACATAAAGTGTGAAATGAAGCATGTTGTATTGTGAAACCTGGGTTTCTGCTGCTTTTTGATCCAGGGAGAAAAAAGTGGTAAAGGATAAAATGTCTTTCAAATTCTGTTAATGTTAAAATAACAAAATGACATGTGGCATTAAAGGATGGAAAATAAGTATAAATAACAGAGATGGACCAAAACTAAACACAAACAAAAGGTATAGCCAGATAAAGATTGGCTATCAATAAAGGTATTACCATCTACTTTAAGACTGAGGTCAGTCAGTATATGCTTACCAGCCTCTGACTAAAACCAGGTAAAATTTACATAAGTTTAAACTCCTGGTTGTATTATGGGTTGTTGATAATTTAGCAGAAAATGGGATTTCATGCATCTAAATTGGAAATGATAATGTTCTAAAATGGCTAATGTATGAATGGCATGCCTACATCAATAAGAAATCTGTTGGAATCTTCTCTATCACTGGCAGAGATCACAGTAGAAAACTGAATAGAAATGCCAATGCTGCAGTTGTTTCCTCAGGATCCAAACCACCTACTTCTCGAAGAAAAGGATTTTTCTGAATCTAGGTGTGAGTTCTTTGGCTCTTTTGTTTTCCAGCTTTACTGCGAAAGATGCAATTCAGCCCGTGGTGGTACTACTATGAAACTACTTGAAGTGGTATTTCAATTAGGCTTCTGTTGTTTCCTCTAGGCAAAGATGTTTGTAGTGAGAAGGGTAGGCAACACAGTTAATAACTTTGTAGACAAAGACATGATAGGATTTGGTGGAATTTCAAGTTAGTCCACATAGTGTTTTCCTTGCTTTGTCCTCATAATTTAGTTTATTCAGAGACTACAGTGTCATTTGTCTACTCTCCCACAGTCACACTACTCTTCTGCTAAGCAGAGCTAAAAGTTAACATTACGTATGGTGCTTAAACTCCTGAACAACTTTTCTTACTTAAAAGTGAGATAATATGATGAGCAATGAATTCTGCAAGGCAACATTGATTCTGCTTCTCTGGTACAAGGAACTGCCTTTCTGTACTTTCTCGTAAAATAGTGTTTGCCTTACTGGAGAAGCAAAAGCAAATGTATTGTGGCTTTCTGTGCAAGGAAATGGATGTTAGATTTCAACACCTTTGTTCAGAGGAAGCTTTGTTTTCCACTATTCAGCAATATGTAATAGGATTTGGTTTGCTGTGTCTGACTGAGACACTTGATTACTTTTCTTTTATATAATTAATTTAGATATCCTTACAGTGGGAAAATATCACACAATAGCAATATGCCTTAGAAAAGACCTTTCTTCCCTAAATGAGAATGTTAGGAACAGCCTGGAGGGAAAAGTTAAAAGATTAAAAGCAAAGGATCAGCATGGAGGCTTCTTAATGAATACCTCATTAGGGTCAGAAAAAAGGAACCGAAGGCAGAAAGGAAAGAAAACAGTATGAGGAACTGGTAAAATACAAGACTTTATTCAGACCAAAAAAATCTTTTAAAATGGTAATGTAGCTAAGCCCAAGAGAAGTTAGTATCATTGTAACTGTTAGCAAGTGTAACATGGAAAATAGAAAGGCCCAATTGTACTTTCACTTGCACAAAATTTCTATTAATGGCAAATGATTACGAGGACTAGAAGAAAATTTAAGTAGCCAAATATGAAGGCAAGCAATGTATATGTGATTTTTTAATCACATATACATTGTACAAGTCAGTGGGACGAGGGAGATGCTAGAGGGTTAATCCAAGATAATGAAAGGTCGAATACAGACACCTTAATCCATGTCAGTGTGAAAAGTATTATCAGCCATGAAAAAAACAAGATACTGTGATCCTTAGTGCTTTGTCTGGAAGGCAGCACACTTAATAGAATAACACCAAAACAGATGTTCTGCCAAATTTGTACAGATTGTTTCCTGTTTGTGGGGGTTTTTTTCCCCTCAAAGTTAAATTTCTTGTTCTATTTTAAAAATAAGATTAGTGAACCTTCTTTACTGTCCTGGCTCTGAGATGTTCCTTGTGGGTACCAAGGAGCAGCCACAGAGGTAGGAAAACAAAGAGGGCTGTTGCAGCCAGAGTGCGAGCTGAGCCATGATGCTGCGGATCACTGCATCCTCAACCAAGTGCGGTCTTGGTTCCCAAGCAAACATAACCACGCAGAGGGCAGAAAAAGTAGTGCTATGCCCTCCAAAGGGGCACAGGAGTTAAGACAATTACCACGACTTTGTTTTGATGGCATGTTTCAGAACATGAAACAGCATCATAAAATGTATTTGAAGGCAAAATACGCTTTTCCTTTGAAGTGCTTTTGAGGAAGCCTATGGGTAAAGAAACATTCTACTTAAAATTCTACTTAAAATAGAGTTTTTCACAAATTAGGCTTTAATTTTTTTTTATGGTAAGATGCTAATAACAAATCCTAGAGGAAAACAATAGATGGAAATCTCCCAGCAGAGCCGGAGTCTGACTCTGAAAATGTGTTGATTCCTGTCCCATACATTCAATTTCTGATTGTTGTACATTAAGTAAAGAACAAAAGGGAAGAAACCCTGAGCAACTTGAGTGGTAGCAGACTAAATCTTGGGGTCAATGTACCTTGTAGAGGGGGGAAGAAAGGAAAATTGTTACTCAAGCCTAAAAGGTAAGACAAGAATGAGGGGAGAAAGGAGCAGATATGAATAAGAAAAGGAGCTTATAAAGAAAGAGATGAAAAGGTGACAAACATCCTATAAACATGGACTGGGAGTGGCATGCATGGTTCCGCAATAAACAAGTTTGGGCTGAATTTTGTACATTATGTGCTGCCTGCTTCAAGCAAAGGGTCTGGCCAGGCTGTGCTGATGCTAAAGCAGAGTTAAATGGAGTATAACTGCCAGCAGAACATTTTTTAGTGAAGTCAACTAGTGCATTTTTCTCCCTTGCGTAAGCCCCCCAACATAAAAGTACAGCTGTTCAGTGGATTTCTGGAATGTTTTACTATTTGCACAGTTCCCTCTGAGCTAGAAATGCTGAGGACACAGTACTCTCATTCAGTGTATGCCTTTCAATTGTCAGAAAACTGAAGGAACTCAGGAATGCTGGCTTATTTTCTCTTTCTGTTCCTATATTTCATCTGCTGATTATTAGATTCCTCTAGCCAACAGTCTATCAGTAACTGACACACTGGTATGACCTCAAAGAAAGGAATAGGTGAATTAGCTGAAATTAGGGGTTTGGCTAAATCATTCTTTGTTCTGGCCGTAGCGCTAATTATAGCTTTCACCTCAAACAGTGAAATGCTGTCTAAATATTGACCTTGCCCAAATTCAGATACTGCCAGTTACCTTTTGCTGTAGCCTGCTTTTTGTCTTGTCTTCAATCATGCCGCTCACTGATGCACTGCCAATCTGCTCTCACTTCCCTGCTGTGAGGTTGTCTTCAGTTATTACCCATTTTCTGTGCCTGTAAGAGAAATGCTACTCAACTACAATAAAAGGAGATAAACACCACAAATAGTAACCAAGCATTCTAGTTAGCATTGTTATATAGCGGATACCTGGACAGTTTTGCTATCAAACAAAACCCAAATGGAATGAAATTGTAAAAGATACCTGACAGCCCTAAATCTGTGGTTCTTTCAGATGATGGTGCACCAGAGAATACGAACAGCATGCCATTTGGAGCTTGGTATTTTCTTGCCCTCAGTTGCAATTCACTTGAAAGTTCAAAGTAATTTTAGTATAATCCATCATTTATCTCAAGATAAGGTCATAAATGATTGGACCAGCCATTCTATTTCATATGTACTTTCTCTTAAACAATCCCAGCTGTTAGGTCTTACAGTCAAGATAACATCTTTTCACTTGTTCATTACAGCTGAGGTTAAAAAAATCAAGTATCATAACTCACCTCGTTTGTCAGATTTGTTAAATTCCTTAAAATGGTCCAAAATGACACATTTTTCTAGGCTACATCTGTAAAATTATTTTCTTTGGGGTAAAGGATAAGTTTTAGAAGTTGGTACGGAACATGGTGTGAGTGCTCTGAGTACAGTGTCTGTCTAGTGCTGAAAGTGATCCTAAGAGACAAATTTGTTGATGGTGAGGGAGCTAAAAGAAATATTGTGGTTAGCAAAAGCTTACTGGCTTGCTTTTCACTGCAGGATTTTTAGGACCAGAAGGAGGAGACAGAACATGATACTGTGATGAGTAACTTTCTGTGCACTAGCTGCTCTAGGTAAGAAAACAGCTCTGCTGGAGCCTTCCTGATCTTCAGGCTGCAGCATTTGGGCTTCGTGCATGTGGTCTATATGCATTTAAACTTTGAGTAAATTATATTGCCCCCTACTCACTTCAGTGTATTTGAACTCATCTCATGTACAAAAGCCAAAATTGTAACTTCACATAAAATTTTAAATCTAGATAAACAGCTGAGGTTCAGGACTGAGCAATAGCAAGCTGCTTATTCCTGTTAGCATGGTGGAAGCTAATCTTACTATAGTGAAAGGAACAACATGAGTCCTCCTTCCACTTTCCCCTCTCTTCATAAGTTATCTGTTTTCCATTTTCTTTTCAGAATTCCACAAGATTTCTAAAAGTTTCTCTGTGACCCTCTGCAACTTTATCTTACTTAAGTTCTCAAACCTGACTCTATCAACGCGGAGGGTGACTTCCTAACTATGCCATAGTCTCCCCTAGGATGAACTGCCCCAAAATCAAAACTGCTATCCAAACATTCTGCAAAATCGTTCATTAACATCTGAGAGGAACACGTAGTAGGAAACAACATCCCTGTCACTGCACTTGTGAAGGAATTGCTGCAGAAATGAAAGCATGAGGCACAAACAGCAGCAGCAAGCTAGATAAGGCTTGGACACTGAAATAAAATTACCCAAAGGCTGGAGATTAGATAAACACACAGTGAAGCCTACAATACAAGTAGACCACCATGAAGCTGCAGACACCAGGTTATATCCTGACCCAGTGCTCCCAGCTGTAAACTTAACCTTACCATGCTTGTAACTCTGACAGGGTTCTGAGATACGTCTCTTTCTGGAAAAAGATGGTTGCTGGGGGTGCCAGTATTGCTTTCAGGAATAGGTGAGGGGTTTAGTTTGCATTACTGTCTGCTCTCCTTCCCCTGACTTTGCCATATGGCCACTTTCTTTGGCATATCTAATATACTGCCTTAGCTGATCTATTCGTATGCTGATGAATCTCGATAACTCATTTCCCCAACTGAGCTCCAGGCAAAACGCATCCAAACTAAATTTTAGTCTGTTTCTCCTCTTATTGCGGTGTCTCCTGGAAGACAACCATTAAATTCAGCTGAAAAACCACCCAAGATTAACCATGTAATGTGCATCAGACATAGTATTTGATTAAAATAATGCATGAATATTCATGTTCTCTATGCAAGTCAAGACCGAATGTGACCTTTTGTGAACTTACCAAGACAGAAAAGGAGACTCATGTGTGGGGAACACAGACACATGCTAACCATTCAGAAACAATTGATTAGATGCCCTAAAATTTGGACAGTAATAGCAACAGGAGAGTTTGAGTACTCGTGGTGCCGAAAGGTAATGAGCAAATGAGTAACCTGTGACTGCTTAAAACATTTTCAACTAATAAAACACTTTTGTGTAAACAAGAGTTTAGGACAGTGTAATGGGATTTCATAGTTTATGTAACCTTAAATTACTGTATTACTGGAGTTGTGGTAAGAAACCCCAGGTAGTGCCAGAGAGAGGTAGCTAAATGTATCCCTGGAATAAATACAGAGGATAGAATGACCACAGTGCAGCCAACTTAGGAGTGTAGGAAAATACAGTGAGTGCCCATTATCTGAAATAAATTTTTTTATGGAAATTAACTCTGACACACATCCATGTCTGCAAACACAGTCCATATGTTTCAGTACGGAAACACTAGAAAGTGTAAATAAATCACCATGTTTACATTCTGCATCTGCCTATGTTTTCATACTACAAGTGCCAGAAATAAATGTTACATTTTCAAATATTTAATACAGTTAAAGATAGTATCATTCATTCACAGGTAACAAATACAAATCATGAATCTTCTTGTTCTAAGCAGACTGCAAAACAAGATGGTTTTGCAGCTGTGACATTTTAAACTGAAAGGCAGTGCTCTCCTCACTTCCGCAGTGCTGTGGATACTGGCATTTCAGACTGGTATTTACTGCCTTTTCCTTCTACTTGCAGCCTGCACATGCTGTCCAACCCAAGGAACATACTGTTTCCAAGCAGGAAGGCTGGACACCTCA
Source organism: Todiramphus chloris collaris (assembly GCA_025345505.1). Taxonomy (NCBI): domain Eukaryota; kingdom Metazoa; phylum Chordata; class Aves; order Coraciiformes; family Alcedinidae; genus Todiramphus; species Todiramphus chloris. The sequence continues at coordinate 17,183,394 of JANVCC010000030.1, forward strand.
CACCCTCGGAAATGGGTGCCCTTCTGCTCTCCTCCAGCATGAGAATTAAGTCTATTTCCACCTACTACCTTGACAAGGTATGGGAGAATGAAGCCAACTACATTAAAAATTAATAACACAGGTGACTTCTCTTAATTATACAGCACCACTCTGCTTTCTCAGTTTAGCAACATAAACTAGGAAGCACTTCAAAGTTGTAACTGTTTTTCTCTGCTATCTGGTGAAGTAGTAGAGAGGAAAAGTGCACAGAAGTACCACATTCGTGCTGGAAAGGCACGTAGTTAAAATTCTTAATAAATGAGCGAAAGCTTAATTTGTAGCTACTTCATGGTATTTCTGAAAGATGCTGTAATTTAAAAGATTATGGTGACAACAAGCAAAACAGATTGCTGTTGTCCGACGCTAAAACAGAGCTCAAAGAACCTTTCTACATCACCATGGTAATTACCTGCTTCAGGCCATACTCAATCCTCCTATTCAGGGAAAAAAATCTAATCATGTTAGTGGTGTGGGTTCATGAAAGTGGAAAGAGAAGATGTCCCCTCCTAAGCAAAAATCCCTCTTCACCTTCATCCCTTTTTGGGGCTTGTGATTTTACAGAGCCCACTTACTAGCCTGTCCCATGATATGCGACACAACAGAAGTGAAACAGGTAGTGCTGCTTATGGATGTGATGGAAATTTACAGTGACCTGTAGCACACTCTGGACAGAATCCTGCTGTTGCTTATTGCCATCTCATTAATTCTACTGGGTTCACAGCAATATAGAAATGGGTGTAACTGAGTCCAGCAGCTTTACTGCTTTTATGTAGTGTGATCCAACTGACTTGGTGTAAGGACCGTTGACTTGCTCAGAATTGTGTGCCTGTAAATAACTGTCAGTAGTTTGTTTTAATGTATGGAGAGTGGGAGGACAGAAAATATGTTACAGGATTTCACCTGAACCTGTTGAAGGACTCTAATCCAGTATCACTTAAGTGCCATTAAATTTAGAAGGGGGGGCGGTGGGGGAAGGGGTGTCTTAGCTTCTACTAACTAAAATTTAATCTCTGGTTGAAAATAACTCCTTCCCCCCCTCCCGCCAGAGGAGGGATAAGTCTGAGTGTAAGCTACATAATTTTGATGAAACCAGTTATCAGTTGTTAACTGGTGGAAGTTGTAGACTGAAAACCAGATGCATTAGCATAAGTGTCAAAAATCAGCAGCATTGCCTTTAGTGATTTTTTTTTTTTTAAAACTAATTTATATCATGAGCTTAGCACAGTAATAAAAATTTCAAGTGCTCATCCGACCTTGAGCAGAGATAAGAGGGCTGCCTCTTGTAGGCTGCTAGGTAGAGCCTGGATGGCGAGAAGGTCTTAGTGCTCCGAGGGCTGTGCCTTCTGTCACAGGGTGCCTTTGCTTTATCTCCCAACTGCTGACAGACGCGAGAGCTCGCACCCCTGGCACGGCTCGGAGTCTGGGGGACATCGAACTGTCTCCGAAATAACTATCTGGTGTGGGCCTCGGATAGCATAAGCCGGGGCACTCCGGACCTCGGACTTCCTCTGCCAACTTCATCTAAACAAAGTGTAAATTCAAACCGCAAACGCTTTCCTTCCCCCGGGGCCGGGCGGCGCGCTCCCGGAGAGATGCAGGCGCGACGGTTGCCTGCCTGCCTGTCTGTCTGTGTCTGTCTGTGTGTGTCTGTCAGCCGGGCTCCGGCCGCAGGGGCAGCCCCGCAGGAGTCGGGGCCGCGGGCGGGACGCGCCTTACCTGGCTCCGCGGAAGAGCCGGCGGCGGAGCGCGGAGTGGCCCCGGCCGGCGCTGGGCGGGCGGCTCAAGCCCTCGACGGCGCTGCAGCCGCACCGCGTTCCGCTGAGGCTGGGCTGGGCTCCCGGGAGCTTCCCCCTGCCCCGCCGCACCGCTCCTCCCGCTCCGCTGCGCGGCCCCTCCATTTATAGCGAGGGGCGTTGCAGCCCAGCCCAGCTCGCCCGCGCTCTCTCCCCACCCCTCTCCCGGGACAGACCTCTCTGACCCGTTTCCCTCCCGCTTCCCACCCTCCTCTCTTCACGTCCCTCACCTCCCAGCCCGCGGCCGGAGCCTTCCCCCCGCTCCCCCCGGCTCCGCCGCCAGTCGGGGGGTGCCCGGGGTGGGCTGGGGAGCAGGACGGGTGTCCCCGGTGCGGGACATAGCGCCGAGCCAGCGCCCAGGGACTTGGGCTTACTTCGGAGGAAGGCGGCTGCCAGCGCAGCGCAGGCTGCGAGGGGTGGGCGTGGGTCCGTTTGCCTTCAACTTTCTGAAGCAGGGGTCGCAAGCGGCGTACAAACATCTCCGGTTTCTCTAGGAATCCCCGGAGCCGCCTGCGAGTGCAGCTGAAATGTTCTCGTTATCACTAGCGAGGCTGCAATACATGTAAGATTACCACAGTAAATCTGTCAAACTTGATTTGCTGGGAGCAGAGGGGAGAAGGAAACAGGGAAAGCCTTTTGGAATACGTGTCCCAGGAGGTATGATCTTCTGCTGGCTGGCATAGGAAAAAAGGACTTTGTGTATAAGGGAGGGTTTTTATTTGTTTGTTTGTTTTTCTCTTGATCTGGTGAACAGGATAGGGAGCAACTTTTCGGGCAGATATCTGAGATAGTCATGTTTCATCGAGAACCTGAGGATTTCAGTAGTACTGTTTGCTTTTAGGGTTTATCTGACCATACTTTTGGCCAGAGCTAGTGCTTCCAATGGGAACTGCCCAACGGGAGGTTGCTTTTCCGTCTTTTTATACACCTAGTGTGTTTTTTGAAGGCCCTCTTTAAGGGCATCATGACTTAGGATGGTAATATCTTTCAAGGGTTGGCAGTGTAACTTTATTCTGGCTAATAATTGTTAGGATCCACTTAGTGATAGCGGTAGAAGGCAAATCAAAAGGAAACACTTGGATTCTGCTGTAATAACAACTTTAGCTGGAATAATAATTGTTTTTCAGCATCTGCACATGTATAATCAGTAGGGACTTGTCTGGCTATAATTTGTTTTGGAAGTCTGTTAGCTAAATCAGAGGTTCAGACAGAAATGCAGAACTGAGGCACATTACATGAACTTAATTGTTCCAGGCTGTGTCTGATGGGCCACAAGTGCATTACATGGAGGCCCTAATTCACCTGTGACATAATCTTTGGCCTGATGTTATTTATGTTGTGTGAAGGAAAAATCATCTGTATTTTCATCAGAACAGCAGAGAGGATCAAAGCAGCCTATACTGGCAGCATGCTACCCTCCTGCCACCCAGGGAGTTTGTAACTGGCTTCCTCTCCACAGAGATCATGCTGAGATACCCTCTTATGATGAACTATGTGCATGTTCACAGATTATCATGACAAGGGACTGGAAGCCACTTGCCAGTAAGCACTGTTCAGGCCTCTACAGTCCCTGAAGCTGCATTCAGCAGTGTGCTCTTTTATTCATGTACATGTTGTTGGTTGTATTACATGGGGGGTTTTTGACATATGGGACACGTTTATCCTACCCAAACAATTCTTTCTATATATGTGACTGATTATACTGAGTATTGATGTATTTGGCAGTTATTGCACGATTCTGCCTCAGTCTGTTCTTTGGTAAAACCTGCTGGTTGGAGCTGATGGGGAAGAGATGTGATGTTTGTCCTCTAGTGGTCTTCCAGTTCTAGAGCTGAGCTGAAGGAACTGAAGCCAAATCCCAATGCAGTCATCAAACACTGTCTACTTAGAGTCACAAAATGCCTCTGGATATATGAATCACTGCCTAGGATTAGTTGTTCTCTTTATTAACTTCCATCATCTCCCCATGTTAAGAAAGGGGATGGGGAAAGTAAATAATAACTATATTTTTAACAAGAATAAAATGAAAAAATAAACTTCTTTTAAAAGTTGATTCTTTTTGAAAGGTCTGCATCTCTCTATTGAGTTCAGTCTATTTCTGGTGGGTGTGCAGAAGACAGAAGATGTAATTTATAGTAATTTTCAGAAAATCTCCTCCTTAGAGCAGTTTTGCACCTGGAATCCCAGTAACAGAACTATAACATGATGAGTACTGAAACATGCCCTTGCTATAGAAATGTGATTTACAGAAACATCTAGTGGATAACAGACTTGATGACTAGAACTCTGTTTTCACTGACCTGCTATAAAAAAAGAGGCTTCTCCCCACCAGAATTGATTGAGGTGTCTGTAATGCAGAAAGGGCTTCAGGGAGCAGGTTTCATTCTCCTGCTTGTGTTAGAGCAAAAAGCTGTCATTAAGAAGGTGACTGGACTGAGCAATTTGATTGCTATAAAATCAAATAGGCAGCTCTTCTAATAACAATGTTTTATTAAAATCACTGGAGCTATATTGAGAATAAATTGTTTAAAACAAATGTTCATTGGGATCTCAAAATCACATTGCCTTTAAAACCCACTGATTTTTAGTACATAGTACATTTGGAATGATTCACATCTTAACCTTTTGGTTATGTTTTTTCACTTTTCTAAGGTATATTTTTTCCGTGAGAATGAGAAGTAGATAATTCTTTTCTTGGTTGAAAGCTGATATTAATAATAACATCCATAGATCCCTGTGCCTCTGGGTATCAAGAGGTGGGCTTGAGGAAAGCACCAAATGTGAGATTTGTGGCATGTTGCTTCTGTCCATTATATGGTTCTGTATATATCTCTGCATTTTCCCACTGTTTATGCTTTTGGGAAATAGATTGGATTTCTGCACACAGAATATAGTTGTGCATTTGCTTAGAAGAAAATCAGTAATTCAGGGGTAGGTCTTTGCACGTACTGGAAACGTGGACACGTCCAGTAGCAAGCTGATTTGAGTATGCTGATGATTTGCCTGAAGAAAATTTACAAATGTTTTTTTGGGGAACAGTTCTTGTCAAAAGACTCTTTCTGCCATAATGAGTGTTAGAGTCATATCCTGTTTACGTATCTAAACCTTTTCTGAGAAAAGGGACCAAGAATCTACCCCAAGGCAATGCATCTATTATTTAGAATTTTTCTTCCTCTTTTATCAATGAACTGTGGTTTCAGAGTGTGTTCCCTTCCTTCATGTCTACTACAACTGAAAGTTACTGGAAACTGTTAAGGAAAGAAAATTTTGAAAAAAGGTAAACATTGAAGGGCAGATCCTGCTTGACCAACCTCATCTTCTATGACCAGTTGACCCGCCTGGTAGTTAAGGGAAAGGCCGTGGATGTTTTCTCAGTGGACTTCAGTAAGGCCTTTGACACAGTCTCCCGCAGCATTCTGCTGGAGAAGCTGGCAGCTCATGGCTTGGACAGGTGTACTCTTTGCTGGGTTAAGCTGGCTGGCTTTGCTCAGAGAGTTGTGGTGGAACGGAGCTAAATCCACTTGGCAGCTGATCACAAGTGGTGTTCCACAGGGCTCAAGTTTTGGGGCCAGTCTTGTTTAATATCTTTATCAATTATCTGGATGAGGGCATTGAATGCTTCCTCAGCAAGTTTGGAGATGACACCAAATTGAGCTGAAGTGCTGATCTGCTCAAGAGTAGGGAGGCTCCGAAGAGGGATCTGGACATGTTGGGATGATAGGTAAAGGTCAGTGGGATGAGGTTTAACAAGGCCAAGTGCTGGGTCCTGCACTTTGGTCACAACAACCCCAGGCAACGCTACAGGCTTAGGGAAGAGTGGCTGGAGAACTGCCTGGCACAAAAAGGATAGATGCAGAAAAGGATAGGATTGTTGATTGAGAGCCAGCTGAACATAAGCCAGCAGGGTGCCCAGGTTGCCAAGAAGGCCAATGGCAACCTGACCTCTATGAAAAAGAAGTAGGGAAGTGATTGTGCCCCTGTACTCAGCACTGGTGAGGCCACGTGTTGTGTACAGTTTTAGGTGCTGCAGTATAAGAAAGACACTGAGGTGCTGGAGCTGGTCCAGAGAAGGACGATGAAGCTGGTGAGGGGTCTGGAGAACATGGCTTATGAGGAGCGATTGAGGGAACTGGGGTTGTTTAGACTGGAGGAGGCTGAAGAGAGACCTTATTGCTCTCTACAGCTACCTGAAAAGAGGTTGTAGTGAGGTGGGCATTGGCCTCTTTTCCCAAGTAATTAGTGATGGGATGAGAGGAAATGGGTTTAAGTTGCACCAGGGGAGGTTTAGATTGAGTATTAGGAAAAATTTCTATATTGACTGAGCACTGAAGCACTGGAACAGGCTGCGCAAGGAAGCAGTGGAGTCGCCATCCTTGGAGGCATTTAAAACCTTGTAGATGTGGCACTTCAGGACATGGTTTACTGGTCATGATAATGTTGGGTTGACAGTTGGACTTGATCATCTTAGAGGTTTTTTCTAACCTTAATGATTCTATGCGTGTAATTCTCACTGTCCTCCTTTTCATTCCTAACTTATTCAGCTGTAGGAATGATGTTAGTAGCTTGTCTGGAAGGAATAGGAATGTATATTAGTGTTGTCAGCCACTCTGTGTGAGACCACTGGAGACCATCTGGTTTGGCTAAGACTAGCAGACTCTCCTAAGAGTACTACGTATCTGTGTGAGAGGTGGAGAGAACGGGAGAGGGAGAAATGCCTTCTGGGACAAGTGAGAGGAGGTAATTTACAGCCTTTTGAGCAGTAGTGGTGCTGAAATCCAGGAGGGCTGCCTCTCCAGAGCTATGGAAATTTACATTATTATTTTTTTCTGATGAGGTCCTTGAATAATTAAGATAGTTAATCTCTTTCCAGGAAGCTATATGCTTTAACTTTCTAGTCTTCCTCAGCTTGTATCCTTTAATTGTATCCTTTATAATCATCATAGCATACAGCAAAAGGGGAGGCTGGAAAATATGAAGACTGAGGAAGCCAATATTTCAAAACATAGCATTTTCTCAACACTTTAAAGTTTAACTGGTTTTATTTTGATAGATAAGAAGCAGATTTGATTTTTATATTTTTTCTTCTACTGTGAATTTAGGAAGCTGAACTGAATATAAGTGTGTGACATGCTGATTTTCTGAAGTTTATAAAATCAGGCAGTTATGTACTTATTTTTATCTCTAGTTTGGGTTTTGCTAGATCATTAGCTTAACAGCAACTGCTTTAAGGGTTTGGATTGCTGAAAGAAGTGGCAAATACAACATCTACTGGGTTTGGAGTGCCGGGGTTGCTGTGCAGGTGTCCAGCAAGAATGGGCTGGCTGCCTTCTGGGTCTGGATTGCATTGAGACAGTAACTGGACCTTTGGGCATCTAGTGAGTGCAAAGCATCCAGCTTGGTGCTGTTACTAACAGGGATATAGTGTTGGATGGTCACTATTGGCAGAGGAGGGATGGACTCTTCTTTATTCTTAGGGCAAATCCATGCTTGCTGAAACTGCCAGGTCACCACATCAATGCAGAACCCTGACACATTGCCCAGAGCTTTCTGTGACAGAAGGAGGCCTAGATGCAAACTTTGTGTCCCCACTATAGATGTTATTGCAGCTCCCAGAGGAGTGAGAGGGACATATTTCCTCCACTTTTGAAGACTTTCTCAAGGGTTCATGACATGAAGTTTATTTGTTTGAAAAATCCTAGATGGCAATATTGAAATATGGTATTATTCAGTAACACCACACCCTTACCTTGTTTCCATGGCTGCTGCTGTAGTTGGTAGAGCTGCAGTTGGTGTGGTGCACTCGCCTTCAGGTGCGAGCATGGGACGGGTGTGCGGGATGTGGAGGGGAAATGCAGGGAGGCTGGATTCGCTGCTCATGTGCTACTCCATCTGCATAGTCACAGCAGCTGCTGCAGGACTGGCAGTTCCTGGATGCCTACCCTCCTCTGCGGGCAAAATATCTGCGTCCAAACTGGATGTAAAGTAGATCTTGGTTTGATGGACTCATTGTTTAGTTTAATGTTAAATCAGACAACAATAAGTTTGGTTTTTTTAAACTGCGTATGTTTCCTTCCTGTGCATCCATCGATTTCTTTACCTTCCTCATTTGTCTTCCTTGTTCCTGTCAAAAAAATCTGCTGTTTGTTTAAACGAATGAAGAGCATTCTTGATAAGGAGCCTTTTATTCTGCTTGTGCTGCCTTTTCCCTGACTGGGAAAGGGAAAGCCAAGAGAAGTCATCTTTCGAGTGCTTCTAAGAAATGTCAGAGTGTTTGTGAGAAGGCAGGTACTTGGGGTACTTTATTTATCAAACATGTTGCTATGCTTTTGAAAATGAGCCCTCTTCCCTCTGATTTGTAGCCTTTACCTTTTAATACTGTTTCATCACAGGCATATATATCATTTAGCTCAGCTTTTCCATTTAAACCTGGCCTGGGGATGTTCACCCATTCTGCATGATCATGGCTATGTTCTTTCTAGGAACTGGCAGCAAAATGTTATATTTTACATGTCTTTTCTAAAATGATACATGCTGTTAAATAAAATATACAGATCATGCCATTCAAAAGAATATTTTGTAAAAAATCAGCACAAGACATTGAACACAATGTGATCATGATCCAAAAATCTGTGAAGCTTGGCTCCCATTTCTGTCGCCGAGTGTATTGTCTGTTCCAGATTCAGCTCTGATCTCCACATAATGCTGTGCTAGCGGCATCATTTGTTTTCAGGTGATACAAAAGCAGAGTTTGAGGCAAGCAAGTATTCCTGTAAAAGGAATTATGTTTAAATTCCTTAGAGCTGGAAGCAGTGATGATGGTGGTGAAGTATGTTTGGAGAGGCTGTGTGATTTATTCTCAATATGTGGTGCTACGTGTGAACTGAATTGAGTCCTGTTAGCAGGGGAACACGTTGTAGCCCTTAGTTTACCCATCCTTTGAATAAATTAATCTCATCTGAAGGAAACTTTATGTAAAAATTATGTTCAGGGTAGAAGTGAGTTAAGATTTGAAAGGAACATATGAAATACTGAAGTAGAGAAATCTCAGTTGTAAGATTTGTGACTACTGTATAAGTGGTTTTTTTATTATGCAGAGCAGGATGGTTTGGGCACCTTCTGTTGACACGTTAATCATTTAAAGCTCTTACAGGTCAGAAGAACTATCCGATTTAATTTTTAACTGATCGTAAAATTACCAGTTTCTGGGAAAGGCTGTGGCTATGGTAAAGCAAGATGCTGTTTGCATGGCTTAATCATCTCTGAAAAAATGGGTTTGGACTGATGTGTAATTAGTAATTTTTAAAATGTCTTTTCTCAAAACAACAGATCAGACTTCCCATTGTGGTAAACACAAATACAGCGTGTATTCATAAAAACACATTTATGCTTTGGAACAAAAGGAGAAACAAAAATTGGTGTTTGATCTGCCCGCCACTTCTCGTTGAACCTAATCATTGTGATTAAAATTTACTGGAGGCTGTGTGGTGTTATCAGTTATTTACTATGTGAAGAACTCTCTTCTCCAACCTAACCGTGGAAATACTTACATTCTGGGATTCTGTAAATTTACCAAGAATTATAGCTCTAAGACCCTCTTAACATTATTTACCATGTTTTTGACGTAACAGAAGCACAAAAATATTGATTTTCCTCTCTGTGCGTATTGATTGGAGGAAACACTGTTTTTCTAGTTAGAAAGGAATTTTGCTTTTTCTGGAAGAGAAATGTAACCAACAAGAGAGTAAAAGATGGTGTTTTTAACACAGAGGTAATAAGCAGCTTCTTTTGCTTCTGTACACAAAACCCTCATTTTGTTTCCCCCTTCTCATCAGAGCAGTTAAGAGAGAGGATAATAATTATTGTAGTTGTGGCTCAACACCCAATTTTTCCAGGCATACATTTGTCATGAACCTAACCCTGCCTGATTCCTGTGGGACAAGAACGGACAGGGCCTAAGTACTATTATCGTCATCTCAGGGGGTGATTAGGCCCCTTAATCACTCAGTAACTTGCTGGAGATCCTCAGGAAGCTTACTGCAGAGTGAAAATGCAAACCCCTTACTGTTTCTGCACCAGAGCAGTGTGATCTGCGAACCACTATAGGCTGGGAATAGCTCTCGTAAATAAGAGCAAACATTTTATAAAGAAAGATAAAAGCAGCTAAATTTCAATAGTCATCAGCTTGATCATGTTAAAAAAGGTGCAAATTTCCAAGTATGGAGTGGTACCTGATCTAGTGTAGAAGTAACACGTCCTCACAAACCTGTCACTTCAGTCAAAATCTAATCAAAGCACTCAGTGTGCTGCTGAAAAGGTGTGTATGAGCTACAGAACCAAAGAGCTTGACCCTGCATTGCCTTACATCACTACTTACACCTATAGATGGACTAAGTATCCTGTCCTGGCAGAACGAAAAGGAGGGCTACTAATACCCAATGTGGACGTGTGTAAATGTATAGAAAATGGGAGCTGCCACTTTGCAGGAATTCTCCACATTTTGAAATGTGTGTCTGTCCTAAATCAGAGGACACAGTTGGCCTGTATTGTGGAGGGAAGAGCTTGAAAAAGACTGGCCTGGGATTATTGATTTGAAAGGTGATAGTGTAAAATCTTACACCTTTTGTGGTAAATGTAGCACACGGTAGTATGCTATGCTATCTAGGACAGTATGAAAACTAAGGAATATTTTTACCCTTAAAACCACATCATTGATTCATTGAAGCAACTCGCGTGATCAGAATGATTCTTATCGTTGTACAAAGATGGCTAATGATAATTTATCTTTCAGTGTTTCAGTGCATGTGAAATATTTGATTTGTTTAAATAACATGTGTCTGTAGCATTAAAATATGAACTTTGAATAATCACCTCGAATCAATAACAGCTTTTTTGAAAGTCCTTTATACTATTCCCATGAATAGCTGCAGAAATATCCTTGCTGTATCATCTTTTACAATGCAAGAGCCAACTCCTCAGTGTGTTGTATTGGTGTTTGTGAAGTTATTTTTTCCAAAACCTGTGAATCTAGATCAGCATGCAATTTTCAAATGCTCCCCCAGTTTGGAGTGTTTGCATTGGAGACAGGACTTTGGGTTTGGTCCAAATTTCAAAGCATAAAATCCACCAGAGATTCACAGAATCAGGTTTCAGCATGCATTTTCAAGTCCTTCCATTGTCTACTTGGAAGAGCACCTGGGTGAACAGCCTGTGCCAGGAGCCTCCAGCTCCTCTACCTGCCCATGTTGCAGGAGCTGCCCTTTGTTATCTGCAAGAGCTCTGTGTGGCAGGGCTGTGACTGGGAGCAAAGGCACCTCTGCTGTACTTTCTGTCTCTGCCTCTCTGCTACATGTCACAGAGGGTGGAGGGCCTAGAGAAACATGGTGGGTCTACATAAAAGCCATGGGGGACCACTGCTGAGGCAGGGCTAACTGTTGGGGCTCACTGCCCCCTTGGAGACACTTTCTTCCATGGCTACTGAATGGCTAGAAGACCTGGTTATTTGTGCTAATTTTGCTTGGTAATGGACCACAGAATCGGGATGTATCTTCGTATCATCACATCTGATTTAAAAGTTCACATTAGGTGGCTGCTTGTTTTATTTAAATCTCAACCAGAGAACACCATCACCACAGTTTGTTAGTCATCTCTGTGCTCTCAGACAGCCTGGCCAGGCCATGCTGTGCCTTTGATACTCCAGTTTCCTAGCTTTCAAATGTTACCTGTTTTCACTGCATGGGTTGTTTACCCAGACATTGACTGTTGTTCAAAAAAATAATGCTAGTTCCTAGGCAACCTTAATGAATGGTAAGAACACGTTAGTTTGTTCATAATTTAGATGACTTTAGTTTGTTTACTACAATATTTGGTTTATAGCAGTGGGCTGGCTTAGTTTAGTAACACTGAACTATGTAAATATGAGGATGGGAACAAAAAACCACCAGAGGATCACAGCATGGTTATCAGGCTTTTTTTTTTCCTTTCAAGTGTTTTTATAGAAGATGTTTATATTGTTAAATTTTTAACACCAAAAAATAGCACAGTTCAGAATGCTTTGATTTTTAGGAAGTATGAATTACAGAAGGTGAATGTCAGTTTCTTAAAGCCTCTTAATGTACCTACAAACATAAAAATGTATAGATATGTAAACAGCTATATATATTTCAGTATATTCTTTGAATACTTACATAAGTGTATGTAAAAAAAAAGCATGCTTTTTCCTCTAAAGTACAGATCTGTGTTTTCGATATAGTTGCTGTAAAGCAGGAACTTAGACTACCAGGCTTAGGAGGAGAATTCTGGTCATAATGACTGATGTTCTTAATTTTCTTCTCCGAAACATACATAAAAGGTCAGGATCATTCATGCAGTCAGCAATCATTAGATGTAGAAATGATCTTATGGATGGTGTCAACATGTTGAAGTGCTGCTAAAATCAAAATACTAGCACAAAGATATATAAATCCTTTTAGGAATGTATTGGATGAAATACATATGCTTCTTACAGGTAATCAGAGAGTGAAGCTATATTTGTGGACACATACAAGAAGTAAGGTCAATTTTCAGAAGAGTGTGGAAAACAGAATGTGTTTGTGCCAATCCCAGTTTGTATTCAGCCCAGAGCGTGTTTTCCTGACCAGTTTGCAAGGTTTTGGATACCTGTTTTCTGGAGGAGCTGCCACAGCCCACTGGAACAGTGTTGTACCACTGAAGGAATGTAGATTGCTTTGGTGTAAAACACGCTTACTGTGGCACATAGCTCTAAAACATAAGCACCTACACATCTCAGTGAATTGACATGTAAAGCTCTGTTTGGAAGTGCCAGGTGTGTGTCTTCGTTCACATTTCCATGATCTATTTATGGGTATTGGGATTCTGCATGTTTTTCAGGAACAGTTATTTGTTTTGCAGTATTTAGGGTCAGGGTTATAACCACAGGACGTTTACCAACACTAGGGCAAGCTGACTGGAAACAATGTTCCAGTTGAATTACATTAAGCCAGAAAAAGAGAATCCATATAGTAAAGTGTGATACAATAACTCTTGATCAATTCACAGAATCATTCTTGCTCATTTACCTTGTATTTGAGCAATGTGAAATCAGCACAATACACTTTGTTCTGAATCTTTTTAAATTATATTTTTTAGGGCCAAAAACTGCCATTCTTTCTCTCACAGAACTATACTAGTTTTCCTACTTATTTCTATAAGCCTGTTCAAGAAAAACAGGGAGTTCTAATTTGAAGTGGAAGAACCTGGTACTAGGAAGATTGGCTTTTACTTACCTAGCAGTTACAGCTGTGCTGAGCTCTCCAGAACTGCAGGTGGAGAAGCTGGTAGGGCAGGGGCTCTCTGATGAATCTGGCAGGTCTCACTTTCACTGCAAGCTTTGACGTGAGGATCCAGAATTTAAGAAGGTCACAGAAATTGGAAGAGGAGCATTTTCTTGCCTCACCAAATGGTATGTGTTCATTGGGTTTAAAAGTATGAAAATCCTGGGCCAGACTGTGTGGGTTGCATTGCAGTTTATGATGTGAGCGTGCTGCTCTACACCAGGCTACCAATAGCACTGGGGGGGGGGAGATTTTCATAGCTGGGTAACAAATTGCTCTTGTGTTCTTTTTGCCCTGAGACAGGGATGAAACAGGAATGGCCAGTGCTGGTTGTAGATAACTTCAGAAGCCAGAGTTTCACAAAGGTTGTTAGGACAACGTTGCTCTTGGGCAGGCTGCTCTGAGGCAGGGGCAGAACCTGGCAGTGCATTCCTCGAACTTTCATCTACTGGCATCTTGATAGATCTTCTACAACCAGCTTGCTACTTTGTTTTTTGTAAAGGATATTCTTTCTACCTTTTAGCTGGTGATCCTGTCCCATCTCTTTTGTTGCCTTTTCCTCTCCTCTTAACTGTGTTTGTCTGTTTTTCTTCCTTGTGATTTTGCTTCCTTAGCACCTCTGACCCTTTTCTTCACTGAGGGAGGTCTTGCAGCATTTGTCTGAGGATCTCTCCTGCTTGTATGCTCTGAAAAAAGTAAGAGCATAGGTTGGTTGGTTTGGTTTTAAGAGCTATTTCAAAAGACTGTTAGCACTGTAGAAAAGCCTGCAGTAGTCAGGAAAGGAAAGACAAGGAAGAACATCAATCCACAAGCAGGTATTCTGCCTGCCTCCACGCATTCTCAGTTTAAAAAGCCTCTTGTTTTTCTTCCATTTTATTTTTATAGTACCCCAGTAACTTAAAGCAGCATTAAGGTCCATGCCTCTAACACAAGTTTTTGAAGTGCTTACAATTTCCTTCTGCATAATTGCTGAGAAAAGGTAGTAGGTGGATCCCAAAACCTAACATAGGACTGATCAGGATGAAAATTGGTACACACATACCAGTGTCAGGTGTGCTTGGATTGTCCCCAGATGTATTAAATTAGGGTAGATGGAAAGAAAATAGCTTGAGTTGGTTCAGATGAGTGGCAACCTGCCTTCTTGGAGATATGGTCTCTTTGCTATGGACAGATCACAGCAATAATGTGAGTAAAATAAAAGGACTAAGGTGATATTTAGCATGTTTCTTCCTATTTTTAGTGATGCATGTCTATAGCTTGTTGGTATTGGGGAAACTCATACTAAAACCAAGACTTCAACTAAGTGCAGTAGGATGTTGATAAAAGTAGCTCATAGTAAGACAATTTTTTTACTTATGGAGACAAGACAGGCCTGATTAGAAGGTTGTGAAAATAAGAAATGATTGTTGTTTTTTTTTTCCTCTCCTTGTCTACTGTTCTATTTTACTTGGAAATCTCACCAATGGTTATAATGTTACATCCTCAGTATCTCCAAGATTTATTTTGAGCCTTTCTTGGGAGACCTTTGTTAAAAGCGCCAGTGCTTGCAAATACATTTGAACAACATGGAGTATTTTTTTGATCTGTAACTTGTTTTTTGTTTGGTTTGGAGTTATTGGTTGTTATTTTTTGGTGGCATTTTGTTTACATTCCTGTATCACCTAAACTACAGCTTAGAATAAACTAGTCTGCTGTGAGAGAAGCTCATAATTCTGTTTAGGTTAAGTGATATCATGAGATTTATTTGGCCTTACCTAGTGAAAGCTGTAAGTCAGAATTGAAATGCTGCTGCAGGCAAAACTGGATTTAGTAGAACAAAATTGGCAGAAACAAATAGCAACAGGATTTAATTTAAAATGTTATTTTATTAAAAAAGTGGTGAAATTGGTCAGTAATAAAATTTAAATGGAAAAAGAACTTGATCAGAAAAAAACCCCAAAATGTTTCTAGAAAGAATAGCTACCTGTTCAGACACCCAAATTCTCTCGATGTATAATTCTCATGGCTTTAAATGCAAAGGCTATATGAACAAGAACATTCCACGTTCCTTTTTCTTATGGCATGACTCTATGGAAAAAAGGTGTGAACCACTACCTGATGTATTTTGTGCTGTTCTGTGTTGTCACTGTAGTTACTGACGGGAGCTCACCATATTTTTTTGTTTGTTCTTGTCCATTTTGCATGCTGCTTTTTGGAGAATGTGTGAGGTTCTTGTAGTAGTGGGGTTTTTTTTTTAATGCACCTCAGCTTACCAGTTTTCTGGCAACTACTTGGATTAGTACTAGAGCTGCATGTCAACCCAAGGGGGTTAGTGTGAACAGAGAACAGAGATAGCTCAACTACCATGTCCAGAAGGCAATTCACATGGCACCTTTTGTTTGAAGCTTTTCAGAAGCTGAAAAATTGCTTACAAGTCCAGAAGAATAAACCAGTTCTGCTCAAATACAGTGAGAAGACAGAGACAGCAACTGGGGAACAAAAATGTTTGAAACGCATAAAAGGTTGCAGGAGAGGTTTGGAAGATAATCCCTAGAGGGAGTCATGGTGATGCACCTGGGGAAGGCAGGCTCGCTCTTCCAGCCCCAGGACACTGTAAGCTGGCAAACAAAAAGTGTTTCTAAGAGTCATGGGTAGGACCTCTCTGATACCTGAATCTGACTACTGAAATCTCATCTGGGAGAGCTGAATGCTCAAATTCCGTCAATAGTTAGCAGGGACTGGCATGTACATGAGGTAAGATGAGCTCTGTCACACCATGGGAAGAATCCCAGCTGGTGGAGTGGCTGGATGAGATGTATTTCTTCAAAGTGATAAAACACTGTGTTCTGAATGCTTAAAATGTGTCAGAGCAAAGGGGTTCGTGGTATTTTGTGGGAAGATGGGAGAGGGGGCTAAATTACGATAAGCTCACCAAGGTAGATCCGTATGCCTTGCTTTAGAAGAAAATAGATGGAAAAGAAATTGAGAGAGGAAGTTGTGGAGGATCTATTCTGACAGTGAAAATAAGAGGAAGCAGAAATCAGTCATAACTAAGATTTGTTACAGAGAGTAACTGCTGTCAGCTGCAGAAAAATGGAAGGATCTCTTCAGGTTTAAATTCTCCAACTCATGAGGGGCTTGAATGGGCTGGACTCCAGCTGAATGATTAGGAGGTACAGTTGCAAAGCTCTAGTGATAAAAGCAATGATTTAGAGGTCAAGCAACTGAAAAGAAAACAGGTTTTATAAGAGGTGAGCATATGAAATGCCTATTCTAGAGTTGGGGAATAAATACTATTTTTAATAAAAATGTAGGTAGCTAGAGGAAATATAAACATGTATCTTGCTTCAAAATAATATATTACAGTGTGTGTTTGTATGTGTGTGTAAAACCACTCCCTCAGCAAGGCATGCAGTCATTAAGACTTGGGGCTGACCTGCAGAGATGTAATGAAAGTCTTTCCTTGAATACAATATAAGAAAGTGCATGAGCACTTGGGAGAAAAATGTGTGGGGTAATCCAGGTAAGAAATGTGGAAATGAACAAAACGTGTTCACTACTTTTGCAGTTTTTAGGAGTAATTGCATTAGAACTATTATGTGCCTGGAAACTTAAAATGTAACTTCTGATTAATTATGTAAATTGCCTTTGTGCTTCCAAAAGGTAGCCCGAGGAGGAGGGGCAAACCCCACTTTTCTAGGATAGGTAGCAAATTGCTGTGTGTTTGAAAGATGGAGATGTCAGGATAAGGACAGATAACTTGTCAGGAGTTCTGAGAATGCAGTAGGTAGTTGGTAAGAAAACGCATTTTCCATTAGCCATTTTTAGGCAGCTTGCACTCTACCTGTGCAGTGGTAACCAAGCGACTGAGGTCTTGGGATGCAGGCATCTAAGTAGTATAACTTGCTACCAATTCTGGACACTGCTACTGAAGGCAGCTGGCTGTCTGTTCTTTTACACAGACTAATTGTGTAAATGCCTTTGTAAATGCCTGCGGGGGTTTGCTGTACCGATGATTTGTGTTGTAGCATGCTTTATATATATAGCCTCTTTCTTTCCTACAGGACCTCTCGTTCTCTGGGTTGTATTTAGAGTTTAGAAGAGAGGCTCTGGCCAGTGCTTGTAGGCTTGTACTCTCCATTTTAATTTAGGAATTGTATAGAGCTATAGTGACTAATGTACTCTGTATGTGCTGAGGTCAGCACCTGTTTGAAATGAAATACAAGCATTGCTGCTATAGTAATGTCCCTATTCCTTTAACTGCCATCTGCTCTGTAATGGTTACTGGAAAGTCCTGAGTAAGTTGGGGTTTGGTCAGCAGATAACTTCTGTTAGTTAACTAAAATGCTCTAGGTTTGCTGCATGTAAACTTTTTGAGGTTGGTTTTGCATCCCTAGATTATGTGATTATTTTACTAGTCCTGAAACTTTACCTTTGTGAAGTTTCCCCTTTTTAATTCTGTAGATGAGGACTTGCTAGCTGCTGGCTCAAGACAGCCAAGGTGTGTATTTTGTCATTGTCTGGGGCTCAGAGGTCTTGCCCAAAGTCCATGGACATTAACAAGTTTTCCTTTAGCTTTGGATCACATAAATCCATGTGTCCTGAAGGCAAACAGCTAAGATGGACACAGCAGCGGCTCACGGATAGAAATTGTGTAAACTGATGGGGAAAGAGATGTTAACAGTGTGATTAGTCAGCTTGGTCTGTGTTATCAGCTGCTTTTTCAGCAATGGAAAGTGGCAGATTAAATTCTCAGTGGAATTTTCCTTTCTTCTTTCAGACGGCGCTTGCAGCACGCACATCCCCTCTCTAAAGGGTGTGTTCCGATGAATAAGTGTCACAGATCTTAGCAACAAAACCATGACTCTTTTTGTCAAGCTTTATGCCATATCATGTTTCTATTAAAAGGAATCCATGGAAAAAAAATTGGAAGAAGACACCCCCTTCCCCCCATTCAAGGAATTAATGAGCAGTGATAACTCCTTTCCTACTGTTAGTTTGTATCTAAAATATTGAAGTACTTTAAAGATGTTAATTAGGCTTTATAACAGAGCTGAAAGTAGGAATAAAATGTTTTGTTCACTGCTAAAACATAGCAAGTTCTAAGTGGCAAATGATAGCTGTTTTAAGGCTAATTGTGATGCTATGAAACCATCTGAGGGAGGAAGTTGCACATATTGTGACAACCAAAATTTTGAAGAAAATTAGGGAGCAAAGCAGTAATTAATGGGAGAAAAAAATCGCGTGGAGCCTGGGGTTAAGAAACTAAATGTCAGAGAAAGTACCATGAATTTCACGCTAACTAGTGCCCCTCAAAATTTT
Source organism: Todiramphus chloris collaris (assembly GCA_025345505.1). Taxonomy (NCBI): domain Eukaryota; kingdom Metazoa; phylum Chordata; class Aves; order Coraciiformes; family Alcedinidae; genus Todiramphus; species Todiramphus chloris. The sequence continues at coordinate 17,201,857 of JANVCC010000030.1, forward strand.
TTCTCTTACCAGCAACAATTTTTATATGTTAACAAATTGTTTTATAAATTGGCTCTGAGATGTAATTATGAATATGGTATCTGGCACCAGCATCCTAATGTTGCCTCGCAGCACTTTTGGAAGTAAACAACTACCACATTCAAAATCAGGAGCAAGATTAATCTATGCTGTTCCTACAAAGTCAAATGATTATAAATGTTCTGTTGGCTTAAGGCAAAATCCTCCTTCTCTATCACTGTGCAGCATGGCTGATTGAAAGGTGCAGGAGCGTGGGGTGTTTTGTGAAGGTGGGGGTTAAATGTTACCCTTTACACACTTTAATGCTAATCCTAAAAAAAGCAATCAATGCGCCCTCTGCTTCCACCTCAGCATCTGTTTCCTCTCTTAGGAGCTTCAGAGTAGGTGGTAAGAGTACGAGAAGACGCGTTAGCTCACACCTCCCATGCAGTAGTAGATGTGTAGTACATGGTGAACTACCCCAGCTGGGGCCCCAGTTCACTTATAGCCTGGTTTACAGTCTGCCATCAATAAAGGGATTTGTTTTAATTTCAGTAAGCCATGGGCCAGGTCCCCAGTGTTTAAAAACAATATTAGCTGATTTTTTTTCCTTTCATTTTTAATACATTGAGATAGATTAAAATGTTACGATTATCTTTCCTGCAAATTAAATTTTGTTTCCAAAAGGTCCTAATCCTAGCTGGAAGCTTTCTGGAATAACAATATTGAATGAATGTTAATGGTACTTAAAATCCGTGCAATTAATATACTTAAAGACTTAGAATGATAGATATTGTCCATAAAGTCTGAAATTGTGGGAGGATTATATACTCTTCGTTCCATGTTTAACTGTGTATATTTTAATAAGATTTTCAATTTCTGGTTTGTGTTTTTATTTCAGATAACAAAACAATTATGTACAAAAGGGATTTATAAACATAAAAAAACCCCACATAAAATTCACTATGTGCACTAATGTTTATTATCCTAATTACAGCGGTCCCTTTTGAGGCATGCTTTGGTGTAAAATAATTAATTTTGATGCCTGCAGCTTAAGATGTGTAACTTGCTTCCGCCAGTTTTCTTATTGTAGAGCCCACAAGGGTAGAAACTGATGCTTAAGTATATTTTGTTATTCTAATCAGTCTTTTAATATCTTTAGAAGCCCTATCTGCCTTTGAGAGATCAGAGCACGCAGTGTTATTCAAGGTTAATGTGAATGTTCCCCGTTAAAAAGAAACGTAGAAGTTCCCTAAAGCATATAGGAATACAGAATTGGGTTCATTTTACATCAAGTTGGCAAGCAGATCTTTGTGTTTTCAACTGCATATCTATCTTCTTCCTCCAAATCAGGGCTAGTGTGTTAAAGTGTTTGATTTTGTGGTTTTTTAACTTTAAAAAAAAGCATTTTTTTTTTTGTTTTCTACTGGTGAAGTAACTTTTGCACACTTGTATTACCATAGGTTTTGAAATTGATTTTGGAAAGGTATTGTCAATTTGGAAAGGGCTTCAAGGCACTCGTGGTGATTGTGATTGATGAGTGAGCTGGGTCCCTTCAGCTTGGAGGAGACTGAGGGGTGACCTCATTAATGTTTATAAATACATAAAGGGCGAGTGTCAGAAGGCTGAAGCCAGGCTCTTCTCTGTTATGTCCAATGATAGGACAAGGGGCAGCAGGTGTAAGCTGGAGCATAGGGAGTTCCACAGAAACATAAGGCAGAACTTTTTCACTGGGAGGGTGATGGAGCTCTGGAATGGGCTGCACAGAGGGGCTGTGGAGTCGTCTCCTCCAGAGACATTTAAAACCTTCCTGGACATGTTCCTGTGTGACCTGCTCAAAAATTCTCCAACATGGCAAAGTGCACATCTGTTTATTTTACAATAAGAGGTAAGAAAACTTGTCAATGTCTTTCTTGTTTCTGATCTCCTGCATATTCTCAGTTTGCTAATTAAAATGGGGAAAGGACACACATATATCTGGTTTTAATTACGGTATTTATTGTATAATAAGTAGCAGACTCCTCTTATTCACAGCAGTTTGTCAAAACATACGTTACGTTGACTGTGGTCATAGCCGCAGTACTAGAGATGCGCTTGCCAAGGTGTAAAGTGGCTGCACCAGCAAGAGTTGAACAAATGAGATCCAATGGGACTGTTTCCACTTTGAGAAATACAAGGAAATTCAAAGGGAGTAACGCTGATAAATGAGAGCTTTATTAAATATTAGAAATGTTTAAACAATATTTGCTGTGTGCTGTTTTGCCTCAGACAACGAATACTCAACCTCAGTAAATGAATGTGTGATTCTCTCCAGTGAATTCTATCTGTGCAGAATGTGGATTTGGATTCACTGTAGAACTGAATCACTTCTGTGGAAGGTGACGTGTCACAGACTATTGCTAAATCTTCTGACCTTGCATCCTAATGGAATGATGAAGTCAGTGGAAGGCAAAAGTACTTCTCACTTATGGAACTAATTTTTGGAAGATGCGTCCTTCAGTGTTCTCCCGAAAAGTTGTTTCATGTGGAATTGCTCAATATTTGGTTGCTTTGCAGTCCTTTGCAGAGAGAACATTGTCAATTTATGAAAGCTATTTTGCATTAATATGTTATTCTACCCTGTGTGGGGATTAACTTTGGATACTGTGGCGGTTTGACCTTGGCTGGATGTCAGAGCTCACCAAGCTGCTCTACCACTCCCCCCCTCTTTCTCTCAGCTGGACCAGGGGGAAGAAAATGAAAGTCACCGGTTAAGACAAAGGGAGTTTAATGAAAAAGCAAGGCCATGCACACAGAAGCAAACGAAAGCGAAGATTTATTCTCTACTTCCCATCAACAGGTGCTGTCTGGCCCCTTTTCCAGGAAGCAGGGCTCCAAAAGTGTAATGGTCTCTTCAGAGGACAAGCAGATGTCCCCCACTTGTCTCATGTACATATGTCTTTACACTTGACAACAGTCTTCCTCCTACAGTAGCAATGCAGTCTCATTCTGGATGCCCACCTACCAGTGGACCTTTAACTTGTTTAAAAATAAAGGAAAAACCGACCATTATGAGCCCTGGCTTTCCCTGAGCTGACACAGCCTGGGCAGCCTTACATGCCTTAGAGTTCAAGGTGGAGTTTGCCATTCAGCTTGGCGTTGGGGGAGCTGCAGGAAAATGTTCAAGGCTTAGTTTCTGACAGAGCTGTGCAAGATAGATGGAAGCAGGTCTCCCTTCCCGCTTTGTCCCTTCCATCACTTTTACTCGGGGAACAAGATTCTCTTTTCCTATATCCAGGAATTACAGAAATATACTTAAAGGGAATTTATCTACATTCCATTCTTCCTCTTGTGATGCTTTGTTGCTGTTTTACCATCTGCTTCTTGATATTTGCATAGCGAAATATTATTGCATCTGTAGGCAAGCACTGTGTGGTGTTTACTGTTCTATATGGAGAAGATCCTGATCTGAAACACTTTTTCCTTTGTCCATGCTTGCTTTTAGGAGTTAGCTTTCAGAAATAATGTGTTATGAGTTTCTAGCAGAATAACAAGTGCCTGCCTGACTGAACCATGCCACATCCTGTGTGCTAAATAATCTCTGGGTTCTATTTATTGGCCTCTGTGCATTTTGCTGCATTGACTGAGGGACGGTTGCCCTGAAGTATAAATGGTCTGAATATGACACTTAATGCATATATAAGTAGTGTTGATAAATACTAATTTTACTAGATATTAGCTTTATAAATGGTTAAAATATGGCACTTGCCTCCAAAGTGAATCAGATTGTATTCTGGGCAAACTGTTCATAAGATTATATCTGCTTTAAAAAAGGAAGTTTAAAAAAACCCCAAACCTCATAAAACAATTAGCTTTTCGTCATTCTCTGAATCTGTCCTTTCCATGCACACCCTCAAGAGCACGTACTGAGGAGAGCTCACTTCTCCTGTTGTCACTAATCTGTTCCTAGAAACTTAGTCCTCTTGAAATACAAAGGCTGAGTGGCAGATGATGATGATTTATCCCTCCTGTTGGAGAAATTGCTAGGGAAGAATGAAGCAGAGGATTCCTAGCTAAAGAAGAGGATGTTCAATTTTTCAAAGCATGATTCTTAACAACTGTTCTGACTTTGGTGAGAAGTCAGAAATGACTGAATATTGTCTAGATTTATGGTATTGTTGTGAGTTCAGATAGGTTCCCAGCAGCTCACTGTTGGAAGCTGAAGTGCGTCTGACTGGGGGTGAGTGGCATAAACATGCCCTTGTGACTGGCACAGGGACCCTGTGCATCCTTGGTGTAGACTGCTTCAGGAGAGGGTATTTCCAGGACCCAAAAGGGTACCGTTGGTATTGCTGCCTTGGAGAGGGAGGAAATTGAACAGTTGTCCACCTTGCCTGGTCTCTTGGAGGACCCCTTTGTGGTGGGGTTGCTGAGGATTGAAGAGCAGCAAGTGCCAATCGCTGCCACCACAGTGTGCTGGCAGCAATATTGCACCAACCAGGACTCTCTGATTCCCCATCCAGAAGCTTATTTGTCAACTATGTATGTATGGCTAATTAACAACACTCTTCTGGCAATGCTGGCCCTTCGGAAACTTAGAGGTCATCAATCTGCTGATAAATGTCCATCAGTCTGTTGGGTTTTTGTTTCCTATTCCTGCAACAGAAAGTTAATACCATGTGAGCTGACAAATACCCGCTCAGGTTATATGGGACAAACAGCCTTTTCTGTTTCTAACCCCTCACGAGTTGTTATTGATGCTTTCCTTCAAACTATATAGTGTTTTAAGTGGAACAATAGTTGATGATACGTAGTTGTAATCAACTGCTCTCTTCATGAAGAGCCATGTAGCTCCCCAATGATTTTGTCAGACAATGTGAATCAGATGCATTTTGGTGAGCCTTGCATCTTGCACTTCACCTGTGGCACCTCGTTCATCGTTTCTTTCCTGAGAAGAGAAGGGACTCGGTGGTAAATAGGTCTTAAGAAGAGACTGCCCCTTCACTGAGCAGTCCCAGATGATGCACACTGACAGAAGGTCCATTTGAAGTCTCATACCTGAGCTGAGCAAGGCAGCACAACCTCTTTTGTGTACCAGGATGTGTCTTTGTGCAAAGAACTGGGAAGCTGGGGCTGTCCTGTCACCTGTGGCATTGGTTCCTACACAACAGGAATAAATACAAACTCTGCCTGGAGAACAGTGATTCTTCCCAAGTGAGCTTGGTTTCTTCTGTAAGATGAACAGGTCTTTCCAGTGTTTTTAAATTCTTGTGACCTGGATTGTATTCAGAAAGAGCTCACCAGCAAGAAGGGATAAGAGGAACTATGAAAAGAAAAAACACTTTTGATACTTGCTCCTCTTCTATGTTGGATGTATCTTATGGGCTTTCTGGCAGTAAGTTTTATATAGATGTCTATTCTCTCATGCTCCATTAGAAGATCTTGGTGGTTTTTCTGATGTAGTCATCCCAGCTTTGTTGCGTTGTTCTTGTTCCCTTGTCAGGAATGACAGCAGCTACTAGCTGATTAAGGAGGAAAGCTCTATTTTTACTTATTTACTCACTAAAATTGAATTAAATATATTGTTGCTCCAAAGGAGACCAGAGTAGGGTCTTAGACCTACACTTTAGTACCTAACAACAGCAAGTACTTATTAGTACATCAACTCTAACCATTGACCATGGTAATGTCACAAAAATCAATACTGCTTTTCCCACCTGGGAAGGGAAATCACAGTTGCTTGTAGGAATGCCTGCTCCCTGGGTTCCTGTAACCCAAAGTGATACATCTTGTGCAGCAGGATGTCTGTCCTGGGGCTCCCTGGATCCATGATGCGTCTTCTGTGCTCGTCTAGATACGAGTCTCATTATCTCTGAGGACAGTGTGTTGTCATTACTGTCACATACACACATTGTACTGCCAAACAGCTGCTAGGAATGTGAGATTCATGTTCTGCTACATTTATTTCACACTTCACGCATTTGTTCTCACCTCCAAAGTATTGCATGGTGCTGTGTTTAATCATATTTTCATTTGCAGAGCAACTCCCAGAGTGAATGGTCTACTTTAGTAATAAAATAACTTGGTATATTTGAGAAGGCTGATGATCTGGCTTTATGCTGTACTAACAGACTACATTCTAAATTATTAAAGATTCATACCTTCTGGCTTGCAAAAAGCTGGTAATGCAAAAGTTTAGGTGCATTGTGTATATATATATCTTTATACACATGCATGTAAAAACCCCTTCCTTGTTATATACATCTTCCACATGTATACCCACTTTCATGTCTAATATAACTTGACACTGTTTGTATAAACAGCTATTTACATAAACCAAATTACAAATAATAAAGTTGATAGATATAATTGGGAAGTGCCTGTTTGCTTTCAATTGTAAAGCATCATAAACGCTAGTGACTGGAGTCCATTCTACTACATGCTGTGCTAGAATCCGGTTTGTCTAATTAATGAATTGCTAAATAATTCAATTCTGAAATGCAAAAGACATCATACCAGTAACATTTCAGAACGGGAAAGATTTTAAATATATTGTAATACAACAGTATTCAATATTCTGCAAAATAGGTCCCAAACAGCAAAACCTAATGGTAATTGGGCATTATTTAGGGATATAACTCTGGACAGTTTTATTATGTAATCCATCTTCATTTGTATGAACAGCTCCGTTGGTAAATAAGGACTTAACTTCATTTAACACCCATAAAATTGCTGATTGCTTTCAAGTTCAGCAAAAATAATTCTTTAGCAGTATGGTAAAGGAGGAGATCGTGTTTTTAGTCCTTTTTTGTTTTTAATTACAAATAACTCAAAGAGTAGCTTCCTATTAATTGGAGTTGGATAACAAAAGGAAAGTGCTGGAGTGAGACTAAGATATCTCCAAAATACATCACAAGTACCTTTCTTTTAAAATTCTTTGAAAAAAAAAGTCTTGATCTTGAGTGTCTTCTGTGGCTCTGCTCTGTGCTTCCATATGGTGGGTGTGAGAGCACGCTTGCTATCTGAAGAGAACAGCAGATGAGAAGAACCCTTCCTTAGGGAGTAAAAAGCCCCCTGCAGCTCTGCTGGCTTCTTTCACTAGCAGAGTGGGTTTACCTTTCCAACTGCAGACGTGCAGCAGAGAGGGAGCTGTAAAGCACTGCCAGATCTAATACACTGTAGGTCACATTCTTCATGCTTTGTTTATTGCTTCTGGGGAGCTATATTACGGGACCTACATTTGACCCTGCTTGGTCTTAGCTGTGCTGTGTATGAACTGCTGCCCTAGAGAACTTCATTGGTGCAGCAGAAGTGTGGCCAAAGTCAGGACTCAGTAATTAGGCTACCTGTAGGTACTTGCTGTGTAAGCAGCTGTGGGGCCAGTGCTAGCATTCTTTCTTTTTTTTGTTTTTTTTTAATGCAACTCCATGAAGTTTTCAAAGACAACTGTAGTTTTCCCAACAGTAACCAAATAAAGAGTATGGTAATAGTAATAGATGGCTTATCTCACCTTCTCTAGACTGATGCCACTGTGTCATTCCTGAAATTTCATAAATGGAAGGAAATAACTGAATTTTACGACTTCTAAGTCTTCTAGACAAGAAACCTAATTTGTTCTTTTAACTGCAAGTCCTAGTCGCTGCATGAAAAGAATGACTGTATTTTATTTAAATTCGTAGTTTACCAATCTGAATAAAAAAAAAACCCCACAATAATTGCCTATTATCACTCCGAATAAAATTCTGATTCTTAACTGGAACAACCCTTTGGATTTTCCTTTATCCATTTTTACCATTCAGTTACCAGCTATTTCTTAATGAGCTTGTGTTACGGCAACACTGCCTTGAGTTCATCGACTCTTAGAGCACACAGGGAGGAACTCTACAAAATGTGTGAGTGGGCAAAAAGTTAGCAGATAAACTTCAGTGCAAGCAGTGCAGGCAATGCACTGTGGAGGGAATGCCTGCATGAGCTTGCACTCGGAGCTGGCAGTTCCAAGTCAAGGAAGAGGTCTTTGGACTGTTATTTACTGTACCATTGCCTGTATCAGTTGGGCTGCTAAAGGGACTGGGCAGAGATGTGTTCTGTGGCATTTCTAACCACGGTAAGCTGTAGATACTGGGCAAGGCAGAGCGACTGCCCAGATGTGCTCTTCTCAATAGTTTCTCTTAGAGCTGCTGTGTGGAGTGTGTTTGCACAGTACAACGTATGCCTGAGGGACTGGTCCAATTCTCCAAGTAATCAGATTAAATCTTACTTTTGTCTGGAGTGGAAAAGTTGCAACAGTCCCTCAGCTGTCAGGTAGAATAATTTTGGAGCTGTTTTGTCCATATTTGAAGATAAGAGTTCATACAAACAGACCAAGGTTAATATGTCACCTCTTGGTGTATTTCCCACAGTAAGCCGGAAACACATCCTTAACAGGAGATGCATTTTATATTTATGAAAAATGGTTAACCATTTTTCTGTATCATCATTAACATTCCCTTGGATAAAATCCACTGATGAACAACTTCCTGATGGAAGAGGTCATGGCTTTTCCCTCTCCCATAAGTATTAAATGTCAGTACTATGTTTGAGAGTAGTGATGCAGATAAAGATGTAGAGCCATGGGGCCAGTGGCATTAAAAGATTAACATAAACTGTCTGCTGAGACTACTTCTAAAAGATGTACAAAGCATATTTATTATTAGGAACAGGGCAAGGAATTTAAATTCTTTGAATTTCTTGTTATACCTCCTGTACCCTAAGCACGGTACAGCTTCTGCCCACGTAAGGGAACCAGTCAGGGAAATTCTGTAGGTGCTGTGTGACTGTGCAGAACAGCAGCATATCGGATGGGAGATGTGAAGGGTGAAAGAAAACCTTTAAGCATGCAATCTTTCTTGTTATTTGAAAGCTGCAGAAGTTTAGTCAATTTATAGGCCTTATGAGGTGCCCTTGCTAATGGGGATACTTCATTCCTTCCAGCTAAGAGGGGGATGGAATCCATGCTGTGGCTGGCGATGCCCCGCAGCTGGCACGTGTGCACGGACTACCTTGTGCCTGTAACATGTTAACAGCATCACGGAATAGTTAATCCTCTCTAAATTCTATGCTTTTGTTTCCTGTAGTATTATTTATTTGAGCTGCAGTGCGGCCAGACATTTTCATTCTGACAAGGAACTCATTAATGTGCTCATACAGTAAAGCAAAGTATTCACTTTGCTCCTTCCCCCCAAGAGTGCATTGTTTGATATTTTTTTCTTGCTTGCTATCAGGGTCCTAAAATAACACCAACTTTGATTCGGCAAAAGAGATGTTGATTTGTACACTGAAGACAGCCTGATAAGTTGTTGGGTTTTTTCCTTGCATTGTTAGTGGAAACACTGTCATTGTTTAATTAAGAGCTTAAATTAAAAACAATTCTTTTATTTCTAAATGAAACCTGTGACTTTTAGTAAAGACTTTGGTCTCTGAAATACTGTAAAGATAAAGTGATGGTTTTTTCTTTGACAATCAATCAGACTTGTGTGGTCATTTCCCCTTGGCATCAGAGCTAAACTGTTATAAGATTTAAGTTTAAATGTGTGAAAAATGAAGAAAGGAATGGATGTTTCAGGACTCTTGTTCTTTCAGTCTGGGGCATGAGAAAAATAGCTTTCAAGAAAAGTATCTGGATCGATTACTAAATTCAGTAAGGAAGATGAGATTTTATTTCAGAAAGTGTTTAAATTTAATTCAGAAGGCAATATTTTAAGGCTTTGTTCTCTACCCAACAACACAATAAAGCTGGTGTTTCCAGGCAAAACCATTGAGCTCCCGAATGGATATATGGGGTAAATTGTTCTTGGTTTATGTGATTAATACCAGATGTTGCATTTAGGGGAAATAATAAATAAGTCCTACTGATTGGTAATAATAGGCACATTTGAAACATTGAAACTTTCTTTTAAAGAAACATCCCCAAGCTAAACTGGGGTAAGAGAGCTATGTGAAGAGCAGCGACTTGGGATTTATGCCACTGATTTCAATAGGATCCAGAATTTGGCCCAGTTGACAGTAACTACCACATGAATTGCTGCAGAGCTGGAGCTGCAGGCTGTTGTTGAGTGTTTTGCAGTACAGACCGAGAGCTGGAAGTTTTTCCTGTTACTCTTTTTGGATGGTTGCAACATTGCCATATTTTGGTATGCTCAGTCGTGCTGCTGTTTTCCATAATGCTCACCTGTCTGAGGTTGGAGAATCATGCAAAGTTGTAGTGAGAACTTGTACTGAATTTTCAATTCCAAGTCTTGTCTCTGTGAATTTTACGTTCTCTGTTTCGTGATCTGTGAACTCATTTTCTCCCATTTACGCAGCCATCTGCAAGCTGCTGATGGTGATAAAAAAATAAAATTCATTACTTGATGGATTGTCTGGAAAAAAAAATTGTGAAAAGCTGTTGCTAACAAACGTATTGTTGAAACAAAGGGTCCAACTGCTTTTAATCTGTTCTTTGGCCTGGTTTTATAAATAAAGCCTAATAAATGTCAAGAAGCAGAGAGGTAATTAGGTGTTTTAGCTTCACTTCTGCTCTAGCACACTGTACGGTTTAGTTTCCCCCCTTTTTGTGGAACATAGTGATAAAACTTCTCAAATGCTTTGTTCTGTAAACATTACATTGGCAAAAATACATGTTATGAAAAGAAAGCCCAATCTGTACTCTTATTTGGAAGGTGAATCCACTTATCTATGCGAAAGTTAGACACCAGCCCTGGAAAGATGAGACTGATATGCAGAGTGCAAGAAGGCGTACCCTGTTCTGCAGTTCTAGAGTATAGTTAGCTGTTCTCAGTAGTGTACAGCCAACATAATTTACTGCCTAGGAGACCTTTTAAGGAGTGTTTTCATGTGCTAAGGTAGTTTCTATGTAAGTTTTAAATGAAGCTTAAGTGTGGAGAGGCCTTTGAACATAGATGTCTTTGACTTTCTCAGTACTGAATCACTAGAGCTACTTGTTGTGACACGCATCTCCATGTAGCGATCTGCCTAAAACCAGTGTAGAGATGGTATCAAAGGATACATTCAGCTTCCTATATAAAACAATTCTTCCTTAAGAAGTCCTTGTTGCTGTGCAATAAAATCAAGTAGTAAATTCTAGAATCAGTAACGTCAGTTAAAACCTTTTAATGATTAAATTGTGTCTAGTTCTCTTAGGCTTTGTGCTTTACTGTCTTGTGTTATTAGCCTAGTCCTGTTTGTGGAGGATTTGCTTTTAGCAACAGATCTATAAAAGAATCTAAGAGGTATCCATGGAAGTGTTGTAGCAGTTCATGAGCCAACACGAAAACGGTTATTCAACATACATTAATTTTATGGATTCCCCCCCCCCCCAGTTTTCATTAAGAAACACTCTGCTTTGCAAACTGATGGAATAATGCACAATGACCCTAAAAGGGTCTTCAGGATGGAGTTCTCATGGAATAGTGTCGCACGGTTGTAATCCTGGTGTGTCCAGTCACTGAGGATGGCAGCAGGAGGATGTTTGGCACTGAATTGCTTAGGCCGCTTCAAGTGCTTCTTCCAGAATGTTTTGAAGTTATTTTGACTAGGATCTTTTGTCCGTGGAACAGCATCTTATTTTTATAGTGGAGCTGGAGCACTGGGATGGAGTGACATAAACATTTAAATTAAAATATAATAATAATTTAGAAGTACAACCAATAGAAATGGCTTCTGGAATATGAGACGAGCATTTTGCATTGCGAGTTTAGCTCAACATAGTTAAATATACTGAAGTATGTAAAAGGGATGGAAAGATTTCATTCTTCCTACACTGTGACATCTTTCCAAACCCATGTTCCATTGACCTGGACAACTTTGAAATAATGTGTTTTTCTTCTTGGCAAAAGACATCTCTTACTTATTTAGAAAAGACATTCTTGGCGAGATATGTTCTCTGAATAAGTGTAGGCAGTATTTATTTTTTTATAATGAGTTAATTGTTTCTGTGTGATCACTGTTTCAGATATTTTTTTTTTTCCTTTCCTTCAGGCAATTTCTACAGATTTTATGTCATTTAACTGATTTCTTTTCATGAACAGGGCACGTCCACCCAGGAGTATCCTGGGGCAGTAATTAGGACGGTCTTGAACCATAGGATGAGAGACCCAACTTGAAGCTTGAGCTTGAAACGCGTGAGGTGCAAATCCTCTTTCAGCTGCACGGTTACGACTGGTGTAGTACTTGCACGGGCATTGTTATCCTCTAAGGCTTCATGTCCAAACCAAAATCCATTTGTTAACGCAGTGAAGTGTTGGGTAGTGAACTGTTTTGACATGATATTTTAAAAAATTATTGTTAGATAAAATTATTGTTAGATAAAATTTACCAAGCTAGAACCAAATTAATGTTTTGGGTTCAGTTCCTACGAAAATGTGATTTGGTTTATGTCCAGCTTTGCTTATTGTTATAATTTGCCATCACCGAGTGGTTTCTATGGAGTGTGTTTGGTATAAACACAAAAGACTGTTCTCTTCTGTGTGTGTATTACGGGATTTTAGAGCCCAGACTTCTCCTGAACTCTGAGTTAAATCTGACTCCCTTGATTATTTCAAAAACTTCTTCTTACAGAAGATATGCATCCTCCCATTCAGCTCCACAGAGCTTTGACTATATTTTGCCAATCTTAGTTTATTCTAACTCCCATATTGGTTTAGATACGGATGCATTTCATCAGATGCAGTGATAAGAGGGAATAGCTGGACTTTCAGGTACACTACTTTAATCATAAATAAACCAAACTGTTATCCATGAACGGGGAAAATTATATTTTTTTTGTATTCCATGGTATATTCCATGGTAAGGATCATGGAAGGGCAAGTGAAAGAACCAAGTGTCTCTCTGTTGCTATAATGCACTGTTATTTTGTGACCAGTTCAACTGGATATTTTAGTAGTCTGATAGCTAATATCTAATACTGACTTTTTCTAGTGTGTGTCTCATTACACAAACATTCTCCCTCTTGCCCTTTAGCTGTCCTATCTGTAAACAGAACGTGGTTATAATTTTCCTACTTTTGATGAGTTCTTTGAGCTCTACTAACAAGAAATAGGTGTGGAGGTGTTACAGGGTATCTGGTCTCTCTCCAAGTAAGAGCAATTGCAGAGTGACAGAAATACTTTTCTGGTGAATCCAGCATAGCTGTGGGAGTTTTGTATTTTCAACCCTACATCTGTGTATTTCTACTTTCCTAATAGTTTTATGTTTGTCTATTGTATTGTTTATCCAAGTCTTATTTAAATAGCAATCCTGATCTGCATCTGATTATGCTATATATATATTTTATTTAATTTTTTAGCACACCTGGCAAATGTCTTGTATGGAGATCTGATACACTTTGAGGCTGGAGCAGATGACTTCAACAGTTTGACTTGTTATGCTTTGAATAACTTGTTTCCCATAGTGTATTTGTGTGTTGTTGTGAAGTTTGAACAGGTAAAACATAGTATGCTGTTTGTTTGTGTAGTGCCCAGTGAATTCTAGAGAAACCGAGAGGAACAACAGGCAGTTCCACAAAAAGGAATAGAGCATGGGTGTTCCAATTTCCAGTCCCTACCTGCTAAGCCACTTGATATTTGTACCGTCACTTGAACTGGTAGAGGTGAAATGAAAAAAAGGCTGTAAGATTCATTTGCACCTCATCCTTCAGTTACAATGCAAGCTATAAAATCCAAGCAACACATTTCTCCTCCTAGTTCTATTTATATTAATTAAAAGAATAAAAATTCAGAAAAAAGGAAATCAACAAACCCTTATGCTCAGTTTGTAGACAAGAAGTAATAAGCTCTGAATCTGCTCCATTCTTACTATTTTAAAATATTTTTCTATTAATGGAAATTCTTTGTTTAGAAAGTGCCCTTTTTTCCCCTTCCCAGGAGATTCCCTTTAACATGGGAAAATTCAAAAAATCCTTTGAATGAAATACATGACCATTTCAAAGGAGTCTTAGCAAGACAGTACAAATAAATAGGGATTTCCAATTTAGATTTATTATACAGTTGTGGAGGGGGAAACCATCTGTGTTATCTGGTTTAAACATAAACACAGCAAGCACTTCTAAATACAAGCTATGCAAGCAGTTCTCAGTATGCTAATTATTGCTGTGGTTTAGTGCATATACCCAGCGCAGCAGGCAATCATATAGAAAAATCAAAATACGTTGTAAAAATATGTAACAAATGAAATGGTCTCTCTTCCTTCACTGTTGATTGTTCATGGATGATTCCAGGCTCAAACTGGTTCTCTATTCATTTGGCTAGTATTAGGATTTCCTCTATACAATCAGAATAATAGTTAAAAAATATTAACAGGGCAAATATTAGACTAACATATAGCTGATATGGCTGAGTCAAACAGAAATATCTTTCACTGTGAACTCCAAAGCCCAAGTTAAACCTCAAACTGTTTTGTATCTGGTCTTAGTGAAAACCTTAAGGCTCCAAAGAGGAGTGAATCTTCCATAAAACAGATCTGCATATGGGAAACACAGGACTTGCCAAAAGAAAGAAAGAAAGAAAAAAAAAAAAAATGTCTGCAAGTCAAATAAAGCTTTTTAGAGAAGTTGCCATGTAGGTAACAAGCAGTAAAGATTTACAGGTGCAGTTTTTTTGCTAGCATCTCTGGAAATAGCTTCAGTACCAGTTTATTTCTAAGAAGGTAAATTTATTTATTTTTTTTATTTATAAAACCTTCATCTGGTAGCCACTTGTCAGAGACAAATAATGTAGCAGAATCAAAAAGAAATTAAAATAGGGATCAGAATAAGAGATTTACAAGATTTAAATTGAAAAAAAACCCCCAAAACAACAAAAAAATCACCCAAAAACCCACAACAAAACAAACCTTCCCAAAAAACAAACCAAAAATCTTGCCAGAGACAACCTCAGTATCTCAGTAGTTAAGAATAACTGACATTAAAGATTGTACAGACACAATCCTTGAATCCTATGTGTGGATTTGTAGTAGAGTAATTTTTAAGGGAAAATTTACCTTGTTATTCCTTTGTGTCTGTGGAGGCCACGTGACATCTGAATACTTGGTTGTGACACATTCAGTATTAAAGGTTTGTAGCCTACTGAGAGCTGTAAATTCTACATGGAAGAAGGTTCCTGTAGACGATAAAATTGTTCCAACACCCTCGCTTTTAATGTTGATGCTCTTAAAGACATTCTTTTTTGTGTCTCTCGTTCTCTTGACATTGTTATTTACATTTCATTCTTCTAACCTCTAGTGTGTGTAGGCAGCTCAAGTTCCTGCACAGTGCTGGGGACCTACTTGAAGTATATTCACTTTCACAGAGGGAATTTTTTTTTTTTTTTTTTTCTTTAATGAAGTCAGATCGAGAAGTTGGAACCAGAAGAAGGTCATTGCCATTATTTCTAGGTTTTCATCTGAGAAAGACTTGCAAAATGGGAAGATGCTGTCTAGGTATGCCACTGTTCTGATTAAAGTAATCTTATGGCATATGCTTTATATATATAGATGGGTCAATAGAGACTTGGAACAAGGTTGAGATACTGCATTTTGTTTCTAGACCTGCTACTGACCTGCTGAGAAATGTTTTAATTTCTTCTTGGATTGGTTTTTCTACCTGCAGGAATAGAATTATGATGATTTTTGCATAAAAGAAACATTGTAGATCAGAAGGCAGAATTTTTATTGCAGTTAGAATATCATCAGTTCATCTTGTATAATTCTTTCTGTAAAGATAAAAATATTGTATGGTGCTGGAGCAATGTAAGTTTTATTAGTCACGATTTGCCACTTGTCTGTGTGTTTGGACACTTGGATATAATGGGTATAAATAGGCATACTCAGACCACTGACTCCTCTTAAGGCAAGAATGGAGGCAAGAAGGGTGATTATTAGTTTTGCTCAGGATTGAATAAAATGACAGGCAGTTGACTTAAGAGTCAGAGGTTGACCACAGCAATCTGTAGTGTCCTGCCAAAATCCACTCTGAAGCATTGTGAATGAAATCATGGTTTTTCATTTCATTTGTACTCTTGAAAGGAGCTAGGAACATTACAGTAGCCAAGTGGTAAACTCTGGATGAAGGAGTCAGCCAGCTTCCAGTTGTTCCAATTTCTGTTTTGTATGTATGAATGGTATAAGGCAGTGCACAGTCAAGCTCTTGAAATACCTTGTGAAGCACTTTTTTCTTTTTTTTTTTCTTTCAGATGCAGTTACCAGTACAAATGTTCTTGTTTGCTTATCTTCAGTACAGTTCACTCAGTTCACTTCCAAATGCAGATACAGAATTGTGTTCGCTGCACTAATGAACCCCCTATTTAGACCAGTTTGGAAATGGCACACCTTTCCATATGGTGTATGTCAGAGTTCACCGATACACAATACGGAAAGATAGGCCTTTGTATTAATATGGCTGGGTAACGTGCATTACCTTGTACTTGATGGGGATAAAATACTAGTTTTGTACCTTCTATTCTATGAAAATGCCACTATCGCTGCTGTAGTTACTACGATGAACCCGTATCTCCTCAAGATACTCTAGAAACAGTTTAGGAAGTTAATATTCAGGATGCTACGTGTGCCATTAGGTGGTGCTTTCAAGCTTCTCTAGCATGAAGAGAGAAGGAAAAGGAGCCCTTAGCTTCATGCAGAATGTGGTTGTGCAGGGTGTGGTAGTGAAGCCCGGCTGCATCAGTGACAGGATACAGCCCGAGGGCTTAGGGGAGGCTGAGATTTGGCTTGGGAAAAATTTGACTGGGGAAGTCACGTGCAATGTGTGTGCTGTGAGTCTAGAAGATGATTTTGAGCCAAAGTTAATGAGGTTAATGCTGTTTTCTATTAGCTGAAAATCTGTCTGATTGCATTGCTGACTTTGGATGAGCATCTCTGTCTTCAGTTTCCTCCCTTTGCTGTTGTTCCCCTGCTTTGAGATGCTGCCATGTTTGTTGAGAAAGACTCGGCTCTTTTCCACAAAACATCCATACCTCTCTACAGTAACTCTGTAGCCAGTATTTGTTACTAATCGATTCCTTGTTTTGCTGTTCACTTTTACAGATTTCTTGCTTTTGTCAAAGTTCCAACTTTCAGTATAGCTAATGGCCCCAGCAACCAGCTGGCTCCTTGGTTTACAGAAAGCTCATGGTGGCAAATTCTCACAATATTATAATGACTGCCCATAGGAGCCATTGGAATGCACTGTCATGAGTGGCATTCTTTTTCTACCCAAGTCAGTGCTTTTGCACCTTTTATTTTCTTCTCCAGCTTCCACAGAAAACTAATTCTCAGGTGTTTATTCTAATGGCTCTTTTGTGCTACTGATAGTATTTTTCTTTTCACGGTGAGATCTGACTGACTTGGTTAATACTACAGAATAAAACCATCTTATTTTTAAACTTAAGTTTAAATATGATTGGTATTAATTTGTCCTGTGCTATTTTTAATTTAATTCCCAATTTTCTATTTCTGTGTGTTACTACTTCAGCTATTTTCCTGGTATTTGTGGCTGGGATCCCAGGGACTACACAAGAAATAATTTAACTTTCAGTGCTTTCTTATTAAGTGCTTTTTTTGTGCAACATTTTTACACCAATATTCATATTGCAGTAGTATTAACATAATTTATCCAAGGTTAAAATCCTTTCTGCAAGGTATTGTAAACATATAATATGAAAAACCTACTGTGGAAGTTCTACAAATACATCACATTGAGGGATCTGAGCCTACAGAGACCAATTAAAGTAGAGGAGCAATAAAGTATTGCTCCAGTATTAGAGATGAGGAAATGAAACATAGAAAGGGTAAGTGATGAGTGTAAGAACATACAAACGGGCTGAGAATCTCTGTTCTGCGTTTTCATCATGAGTTGGTAGGATTTTGTTATTTAATGGGTATGTTAAATTTTAATACAATTTTATTTTTAGTGGTAGTAAGCTATGGTGCACAGTATTCTAGAAAGTTGGATAACAAGCTCAGCAACAGCATGCCAGTGTTTTTTAAAATGGTTAAATGGTGGTGGCTGGAGTTCTGGGAAGTTATTAATAGCAAGAAAAATCATATATATGTATATTAAAAAAAAAAATTAAAAGAAGAAGATAAGGGGCAAAAGCTCTGATTGGAAGGGGAAGTGAACATGCTTCCTAGTGATGGGAGAGCTAAGGTAGTTTTGGAAGAAAGATATGAGAAGAGAAATGGTGAACCCTGGTCATTCCTGAGCAGGAATATATCCTGGAGGAAAGGCTTATAGAAGAAGCAGCAGCCTAGATTTTTATAGTGTTTCCTAATGTCTGTGGTTTTTTGTTCACAATGTTGGTTCTAGAAATTCTGTGCCACGCTTATCTTTCGGTTTGCAAATGTGTTTGGATATACATAGGCTGTAACTTCTGAAGAGTTAATCTTTAACAAGAGATGTACATCTGTAGTGAGAATTTGTCACGAGGCAGCTCTGATGGAGGTTGTCAATAGATGTTGTCACCTTGTGTTCCAGCTGTCTGATGAGGATGTAATGGACTAAGCTTGACTTAAAAATCTGTTCCCATAGCTTCAAAGACTCATGGATAGAGCCCAGACTCTGTCCAGGCTCAAAATGCTTACAAATGTTGTATTTTTTTAGTTATTGAATCCCTGAAAGTCAGTCTGTCAGGTGTATTAAAGCTGGGGCAATCTATCAGGGTTGATTATGTTAAAAAGTGCAATTATTCTCTAAGTCTGGGAAACTTGAATTTAAAAATTAATGGAAGAGTTGAGATTTTCAGGATGCTGTAACCTTCTATGGTTTTCTTCTAATACTGTTAACACCAGAAACTTTAAACCTGTTACCAAAACCTTGCTTTATTTAACACAGTCTGTTGGTCTTTAAAGCTGAAAATACCTGAAAGACCTCACACAATCTATTTCAGAATTTGCTTCTGGGTACCTCTTGCTTTTAGTAGCTGTACCTTTTGCAGAAAGGGCCTCTCAAAGGTAGCATCTGAACTAAAAGTATTGGGAAACACAGAAGAGAGAAGCCAAGGGCTGCATTCCCACATTCCCTCTCCATGCAGCTAATAGTCATATGCACTTAGGAAATGTTATCACCCACTGTGTCTGTTAGTTTTATGCTGCAGGTGCAGTGCAAATATTTTCATGCATACAGATGGAGAGTGGGTTGAATCTTGCTGAGCTTTAAACTTGTAAGGTGTGAATATTAGATGCCAAAAGAACGATGAATGAGGAAATGAATAGTGAACCTGTGAACCAAAGTACTAGTCTGGAAAATAATCATTAAAAAAATGGTTTTGAGTTAGGATGTCTAAGAAAGAAAAAATAGCTAGGAAATAACTAAGAAGGAAAGTCTGTTCAGGGAACTGCAAACCTGTGGGGAATAGTGGTGGGTACTTTGGGCTGTTGTTTGTTTTTTTCAGGGTTTGAGTGGTGTTCTTTGAAAGAAGCATGACTTAGACATGTGCAGAGTGCTACTTTATAGAAGGTAAATGTTTGCAGAAATGTTCGGTATTTTAAAGAGCGTTCCTCAATGTTTAATAGAAATGCAAACTTACTCTCTGGATTTTGTCTTGGTAAATTTGAACACATAACTGTCAGTTTATGAATGGAGCTGACTCTAGTAAGGATTTCTAGTAGGGATTCATAAAGAGCCCTTTTCAGACATACTGACATGTAAAGGAGGTACTTTTATGGAGGGCTGAATTTGAAATACAACATGGTTTTGTTTTAGTTAAAGATTTGTCAAGCAGCATTGCATTAACTCCTTATTGTAGAAGTTCCTACTGGAGCTCTTTCCATTTCTGCCCAATCTGAATAGATATTCATGTGAGTTCTGTTTCCATAGGTATGTCTGCTTTTTTTCCCCTCAAAGTCTCACTGCAGATAGGATCTCCATCTATTTGTGCATCAGGGAAAAGTGAAAATTCATCTCCCATTAGTTTAACAAGAGAGTTAATAGTTTCCATACAGGAGTTTACAGAGAAATCTTAAATATTTTATACATTATTATTCCCCAGAGTCTTTGCAATTGTGATCTAACGCTGGGAAACTATTAGTTAGAGACTGGGAAAAATAATGCCAAATTATTATTCGTGACAGTGGTAGAAAATGTACCCAGCACATAAGGAACTGTTTACAATATGTCAACAATCAATAGTTATGGAAAAAAAAAATTGGATGGACATTACTTCTTATTTCCTCAAGGATTCTCTTGGAGAGAATTACTTTTGTTCTGTGTTTTTTATTAATGACTTTGGCGTAAGTAATGGGATTATGGTGATGAAATCTATTGATGACAAAAAAAATTAGGAGGGACCATAAAGACATTTAATATTATAAAGGAAAGAACTGGACAGCCTTGGAGACCAAAGCAATAGAAAATCAATAAAACAAACTTGGGGCTGGGCACCTGGGAATCAAAGCATTTCTTCCAGAGGCTCACAGCTAGTCGCAGAGGAGGAGGATCTGACTGCACTGATTCCATGCTCTTCCTACACAGGAAGAGTATCGAGCCATCAGTGTGACATGGCTGCGGAAGAATGAAATGTGTATCCAATGATGTGCTCCCAAATAGTGAGTACTGAAACTCATGTTCAGGCTCTTGAGAGTCCTCTCTGGGTATGTTGTGAGCAATTCTAATCACTCGTGATCAACAGATGTGGATCCAAACTGGAATGTCCAACTGGGATCATGGGAGGAACGGAGAACACCCTGTACAAGAGATGATAAAAGATGACTTACTCAATGTCAAAAAAGAAAAGGTGAAGAGGTTGTCATGGCTGTTTATATCAGTAAGGGGAAGAGCTTTCTTTGTACTTAACCTACTATTCTCCAAATGGTACTGCATAGAGCAGATTTACAACTATTTATTTTTTAAATAAAATATTTCCAATGATAACAATTGATTGGTTTGGAATTGCCTAGTTACTTCAGTACATTTTTTGGTTTGGTTTTTTTTTTTTTTTCCAAACAAAAGGAGAAATCGAAACATGCTTTTCAATGTTCTATGTAATCCCTTTTTCTTCAGATATTGCATGGTGGAAAGCTGTATTTTTGAGACAAGAGAGTAGAGAATTTCCAGGTCTAAGTCAAAGTTCACAGTAGGCAGTGGGGTCAGAGCTTTTGAAGCAGCAGTTGCTTTGAATGCTTTAATAGGTTGAGGCTAAAGCTCCAGATTAGTGGTCCAAGGTAACTCATTTTCCTGATCCTTAACAGTGCAGTATAAAATGGTTTGGGGGAGAAAAAAATAACTTATTCAGCTGTACTGAAACAAACATTTGAAAGTATACAGATAAATGCTTCATCCTAATAGATACAGTTTCTGGTTTTGATCTCTGGGAAGTTCCTCACCTCCACTGTTCATCTCCTTTTATATGAACACCAGACCAACTGCAGATTCTCTGATCTAGATGCCTCTGTGGACTCAGCTGCTATTCTGGCAACCTATTTTCCTGTGGTTATGAATGATTTTCTTTTCAGGCATCAGTAGTATAAGGGGGAGAAACTAATGTTTTGGTTCAGTATGATCTGGCAAAAACATGCCAGTTTTAGTCAGCTCTGCTGACATTTTTGGCACATTACCATCTGGGTTTCAATGACTGCTAGGACTAGGGTCTGAGGTATTCATTGTATCCTTGAGGTATTTGATGGTTTCATTTTGCCTATGATCACTTCTCTCTTAACTGCAGATGGGCAAGCCAGCAGGCTTCTCTTTGACAAGTGAGGACTTCTAAGTGTGATACCAGGGACTGCACACAGTAAAAAATTTAGTTAAACTTACCTGTGAGTTGATGTTCAGTTCTGTTGTCTGTGCTCATGGCTAGTAAAAAGGACAATGGTAGCAACTTAAATAACTTCAGCTGTCAAGGTGTTATTCTGGTGCAGATCTGAAGTATCTTTATTGATATCAAATGGATTTTTATAGCCATTAAAACCTGCCCAGGAAGTTCAGCCTCAAAGCCAACAACATTATGTTCTGTTCCTGGTACCACAGTGCCGGTCCCTGCACGGATCAGTGATGCACTGCAAACATGGAAAGATCATTATATTCTGATTCTTAGATTTCAGATATGACCCTTGATAGGTTTTTCAGTTTCCTCATCTTTGGCATTACTCTGAGCCCAGATTTCTATGTAATTTGATCAGGATTAATCTTTAACATATGTGCCATTCTGCTTTTCCAGTAGTTAAAATCACAGATATAAGCCCTGTTTCTTTTCTGTGAAGCTTTATTTTACTGCATTGTTGGAAACTAAAATGTCATGAAAATTTAATTTTTATGGTAATGGATATGGGGCAGAATAATTATGTCTTAATTACCATTTACGATTAGGTTGATCTTTTTGAAATTAGAAAACAATATATAGCTGTTTGATGTGCATATCAACATATGAATGGAACATGCTGTATACTGAACATATATAACTTTCATCTCCCTACAGTAGAAATGCAAAGCAGAGAAATAATCTCCTGCTTTTTCACTGGCTGAAAAAAAAATAGTTATGTCTGTTTGCTCTACTATTATTCCCTCTTAGAGGCATCTTCATCCTTGTTGGATGAGAAGCTAATGGGACAACAGAGATGACTCTGCCTATTCCATATCCATTTTATCCACTCCAGGCCCAGCTGAGTGGTACAGAAAAGAAGGTGAGTTATTAAACAGAATTTCATAGCTCGTATCTCTGTGGGGGTTGTTTTTCATAGGATCCCAATACTACCAAATTAATGCTACGTGCCTAAGAAATGAGATAAATGACAACAGTAGGCAGATACTTCACCTCAACGTGAAACACCTGTAGGGAAAGTTCAGTCTGAATTGTATTTAAAATCAAGGAGAATCTTGTTATCAATGTACTTTTGTACTTGTCAAGGCATACATTTATGTGATAATTTAGTAGTATATATGTTATTGACCCTTGAGTGTTAATCACTGTAATAGATTTGTTTTGCTAAGAGTGGATCTCCAGCTGGTCTGAACTTTCACAGCCCTATTTCTCTTAAGTTCTTCGCACTCCAGTGAAACATTGAGTATTTCCCTTTTCCTAGCTTCTTTAGCTTCTTTTTTTTTTTGGTGGCTTCAACTTTGGGGTGTGGGGGGAAATCTCTATTTGCAATATGGATTGAATTACTTTTTTTTTTCTTCTTCTGCAAATATACAGTGTAAGAAGCTGTCATGTCACTTAGTGGAACATTTCTGGCTTGTATTTGCACTTTATCTCATTATAATGATGCCAGAGGTCCAATGTAAATATCCTTCTGTTCTGTCCAGCAACCCATACTTTAATTTAGTGTAATCAGAAAATAATAACTTCTGTAAAACAGCCTGTCAGGGAGAAATAATAGGGCTGTTAGGCATTTGGCAAAACTCCATTGTGTGCTGCTGAGATACAATATTCCAGTTTTGCGGGACGTTTGTCAAGCCACTTGGTTGCTGTAATGTGCTGGGAAGATCTTCCTATCATCGAATAGCACCTCTGACAGAAGCCTGTCAATGGCCAGCTCCTCACAATTTAATGAGCAAACCTGGAACAGTAATCCCATCAGGAAGGGCATGTAGCTTAGATCTGATTACTGTATTTGCAACCAGTGCTGTACTTGCTGTTTTCATGTGGGCTTCCCCTACTGAGAAATTCTTAGTCATGGCATTAACTGTGAATCAAATAGAACCTGCAGAGAAATAACTTTAAAACATATCTGGATCTTGCAATATTTTTTTTTGTATGTAAACATTAGAATATTTTTCTGGGCAGGATTTTATTTCTTTATTGGCAGTACTTGAAGAACCAAAATAGGCTTTCAAGTGGGTGCTGGAAGAAGGTATGGACTTTTTATCCATGCTGTAGTGACTGGCAGCAGTTCAATTTGTTGCAGTTGGAGCACATTTAGCACATCCAATGTATGGACATGTGTAAACGTCTCGCATATGGAACTCCATGTGTTGAGAAATGTGCTACTACCTTCTGTGCACTCCTGAAGACAGTTCTGTAGGACTACAGGGGGAAGGAAAGTTCTTCATTTAAAAGGTGAACAAAGAAAAGACATCAAGGAGGGGGCAGGGGAAAGTATAGTTGCAAAGAAAGTCCATTCATTTAGTAACACTCAAGGGGCAAATGAATGGAAAAAATGGATTTATGTTTTTCAAAAGATAGTTCAAATCCACTTTTGTAAACCTCATTTCAGTGAAAACCTGTTTCAGTTGCAAGCTTTCTTAAATTGAACAAGTTTTAATGGCTGGGGACAAAGGAAAAAAGGCACGGTTTGGGGTTTTTTTCAGCTTAAAAGAAAAATATAGCATGTATAATGTTAAGAGTTCTGTGAATAGAAAGGTGGTCTATGCCATCAGCCATGTTTTGTTGCTTTATTTTTTAATTGCTTAAAAGTACATCCCAGAATAGATTTATAAGTGCTGTCACAAAACATGTGAACATGCTAAATTGTTCTGTGCAGAGTCCAGCCAGAGTAATTCCTGGAATGGTGGTAGACCTCTGGATAGCAGATAGCTGGGAGGACAGTGCTGACTGTCAGCTTTCTCACACTGATTTTTGTTTTCCAAAGTGACTCTGCCAGGTCATCACCTGGCGTAAATCAGCATTGCTACACCTGATCATAAAATTAATATTATATACTAGATGTAGAAGATTAGAAATCTGTGATTTTATTTATTAATTTTGGAGAATAAGTCAAGATTTTCAGCTGCTCTGTCCCATGGAGCGGGCTCTTCGGAAGTGTTGCATTTTCATTCAGGGAAGGAGAGCCGGAAAAATCACCCCTATCCATCTTTTTCACCTTGTGCTGAGAACAAGCACAGTGTGAGCTCTCTAACCTTGCAGCACTAAATTCAGTCCTTGTCTGCTTGCTTAAAGGAGTCCAATACCGGTTGCAGAAATGTAAACTATTTGTACTTGGTGCTGTGTTTTGGATGTCAGCGCTGACTGACTTCCAGAGTTTGACCAGAAAACTGCAACTGCACTTGTCAGATGTTATGTTTCAACAAACTGGATGGTTAGTCTATGAAGAAAACTGAACTCTTGTCTTCTTGAATAGCAGTTGCAGGAGTTGCATGCAGTAGAGCCCCCCTACTCCTCATTCCAGTCTCTTTTCTTTACTGAAAGTTAGGTAGTTGGCTTTGTAATATTGTAAGAGTGGTTATTCCTACAGTCTGCATTCCCTTCTAGCTCTGCTGTGTCTCGGTGTGGCATGAGATTGATCTGTACGTGATACAACTACAGAGATGCTTGTTAGTCAAGTTAGTCCTCAATGGTCAGGGTGGTGTTCATCAGGGTCATTCTGTGTGTTCAGAACAGAAAATTTAACTCTAAGAAAAAAGTGAAAGTGAAAAGCTTGTCAGGGCTGTTACAGCTGTGTTGGTTTTCTTGTCCTTAATATTAATTTAAGAGCACTTGAATGAATTTTCTAATGATATGTTATTTCATTAGCAGAAAGTTTTTGTGTCTGAAACACTTTTACACTTTACTATTAAACTCACGAGTTCAGAGATTTCCTTGTACTTATAGAAGTCATTCAGCTAGAGAAGATAGATATCATTGGCTTTGCCAATCAGGTCAAGTCATGCATGGTTCCAGTTTACATATGTATGAAATGAATTGTTTGCAGTTATTTTTCAGAGCTTTTCATTGAAGAATATCATGATAATTTGAAATATTGCTGGAGTTTTTCAACTTTGTTATTAAAATTCCACTATCTGCTTATGGGCTGTTTTGAATAATAATTAAAAAAAATGTGTGTGGGGGAAAGAGTTGTGAAGTACCCATTTGGATTTACTTAGCATAATAATTTCCTTCTACAGAGTCACTTTTTAAGGAATAACTGCCATGGTTTTTGTCTCATTCAACTGGTGAATTACAAATAGACACAGGCTGGTATTATATACTATGCATTACATTAATGTATGTTATTTTAAAATGATGGATAATTTTAAAACAAGGACAGTCTAATCTGTTTTAGGTGCAGATGCATATTGATTTTCTTCTTGTGTGCTACTTCTGCCACTATTTAGTGAATCAAAATCTTCTTGCCAAATTACCTGGGTGTTTTTTTTTTTTGTTTTACTTTTTTTTTTAAATTTTTTTCTTCTCCCTGTGACTTGTTTTTCCTGGTATTTTGCCTTCGTAATGCTGCCCTCCCCATCATGCCATATTTACTGGAGTTATTTGAATAATGTACTTTATTTCCATGGTTAGAACTACCTTCTACTTGTTCCTGGTGTGAAATAGAAATTAAATACTACGAACAATGTGCATATTCCATCCCATGTATTTGTGCTAGCTACAAGTCAAAGGTTTGGGCATGGAGTTTACACCTTTGATTGAGAAGGGATTCCTATAGTAGTTCTGTAGTCTTTGGCCAGTTTTTTTATATTTAATTGTTTTTCTCAAGGGATGGAGAGGAGGCTCTGTTTGGTCACATAGCCATGATCACACCCGCTTCTTTGTGGCCTGAAAATAATCCCCTTTTCCTCTTCCCTCCCTCAGTTCTGGCTCCAAGGCATGCTCTTGGAGCCAAGATCTGTATTTCACATGGACAACAAAACACCATGTGGACCTCATCTGTAGCTGCCCTTGCCCTATTTCTTAATCATAAGTTTTAATGATGTGTGTGAAAGTGATGTTTTTGAAACCAATTTCTTCCTTGCCTTGTGTTCACTTCTGTGAAGTTAGCTTTACGAAGAATTTGTCTGTCTGAGCAATATACAGTGTGAACATCAACTTAATTGTGGGTTTTGTGCATTTCATTACATTCCAAGATTGATGCTTAGTGAAATGTTTATCCAGTGAAGAATAAAAGATGTATAAAAATTGCAAGAACCGTGATAAGATTTTAACAGATCATTCTGTATGCAAATTGCTGACAAGGGATTAAGTGTTCTTGCTGACTCAAGGGTCAGCATACAGCGGGGAAAAAAAAATATGAGGAAGTTTATGTATCCTAACTGTTTGATGCACAGACTTTGACATGATTTGTCTAATTTCCCTCTAAAACCACACTACTGAATGTGTAAGGACATTTCCTTAATATCATAGTTCAATTCATCTACAGAGTCTGTAATTCAGCATGACAATAGAAAGTCCTGTGTAGTTGTAGGTGATGGGAGGTTAGCCTTGTGCTAAGCTGATTCACAGGCAGGGCTGATTGATGTAGGAACCTGTTCAGCCCTTTAAAAGTACAAGAAAAGGAAAAAAGTTGACATTCCCTTTTTTCCTTTAGACTTACAAATCCAAGCTGTTTCCAAAGTAACAGTGCATGACCGTTTCTGTTAAGTGTAATGTAACTTAGCAAACTTTTTGTGCACTTCCTATTGTGACAGAATGAAGTTCATCTTGAAATCTGCATCTGATAGGTGCGTTTTTATTAAATATGATTCTCTGAATCAGAGATGCATCTGTGTACGGAGGCACCTTCAACTTCTCAAATACTCCCTTTTCTTATCTCCGCTCACTGAAAACAATGGCTGTAAATGTCAAGTATATATTAGGATTATTGTATCCAATAACTGAAGAGAAAAACTTTTTGTCTGTCAAGTAGATGATGCTATGTTATAGCCATCCTTTGCTGGACCCGTGCACATACATGCTGCCAGAACAGCCCCGCCACACCCATAATATTCCTTAGAAAAAGAAAGGAATTGCTTATAAATTTGTTTTCCTTATGTTCTTTTAGGCTTTCACAACAGCCAGATGGCTCCGCTTTGTAGAAGATAAATCATCTTGCAGAGATGCACTCCCCAAATAAATACGCAAATGAACGATTAGTTTAAAAATGTTTGTTGTGAAGACTTTACATTCTTGAAAAAAAAATAAACAGTGGCATATATGCATATATATACCACTGCTCCTTTTCAGCTCATCCCGTGTATCATTCAGCATGGTTTTGCTCCATATTTTTAATGGCAAGCACAGCTTTCTTTTCTGAAAATTTGCTGTAGCACAAAGTTTTGCATTTGTAGAATACCTGAAAAATAAAAGGACAAACCTTGTAGAAATTAATATTATCAGTGGGGTGAAGGAAGCAAGCATACAGGAAGGAGGGGTCTGAACTGTTATACACATCTCTTTATGAATCTGTCAAAGTAGTACATAGTTACTGTAGTTGAGTCCTTGAAATAACTCATTAGGGATTTAGATAATCTTACAGAAGGGAAGAATCCTCTGTTAGGAACAAATTCCTGGAAGCTATTTTTCTTTGAAAAAGAGTTTATACCACTGGGAGTGCATTTATTTATTTTATTTTTTTTTAAACAAATGAGGTAAACTGTATATTGCTGCTTGTAAAAGCATTGCAGGAAATCTTACTAGCTGTGAATTATCGCCTCGCTTCATAGCGCGATTAACACTTCTAGCTGTAAACTAATTAAAATGCCAATCAACTCTGAAAAGAAGCAAAATAGCATCTTTATTTGATTTGCCAGTGTGAAGACTAAATGATGGAGCATAGCAGACACCCAGGGCTCCGCACAACTGGAGTGTGCAAGCTCCCCACAACTTCGCACAGATGCTCGTAGCTGGAGGATGGCCTGTCTCTGCTGGCTTGGTGTGTGCTGAGCTGCATCTTGTGCTAAAAAAAACAAGACTGGAGGTTAGGGGAGCTCTATTGGCTTAGACTGTTTTAGCCATGTGTTTTGTGCATTAAGTTGTTTACTATCACATGGCAGATTAAAGTATTGCTATTATTGTCACGCTGGCTCCAAACTGAAGAGATCTGAAAATCTTGGGGAGAAAAGGCCATGAATGAAGTAAATTTTTTTTTTTTTTTTTTAGTGGATAAAATGTAGATTGTGATCTGAATACAAGGTTCTGTGATTTCAGACAGAAAACAAAGATACTTCAGTATCTTCATGACACTGGATTGCCAAAAAGAGATTTTTTTCTTAAAACAGTTCCTGAAATGATTTAATCTTTCTGAAACCAATTGTTAGTCAATAAGTTTGTCCTTATTAAAGATTTTTATAAAGTAATATACTGGTACACTCTATCTATTCTTTGTTCTCACTGATCAAGTAAAGGAGAAGGTATGAGAGCTGACTTCTCCAACTGAAGGCCTGTTAACCTCAATGGGAGCAGCTCTGGGCCCCAGCTGCTAAGAGGGGGTTTTAAAGCCAGACACTGGGATGCTGGGCAAATTTTATTGTTGTTGAGAGAGGCAATGTTCTTTGTTATTCTTAGCCTCTGACCTAAGGCAAATGTTGCCCACAGTTTGTTGTTTATCTTTTGAGTTGTGAAGTCTGCTGTGCCTCTAGGGTACCAGGAAATGGCTGGTAAATTTATGGGACTTTTGTCTTGGTGTCAATGCCTGGCTCTGATCTTGAGGACCGTTTAGAGATTGCATGTCTGCACATATTAGATTTTTAATTCTGTAGTGCAATGTACCTATAGACTTCTGAAAAGTGATTTATAACACAGAGGGATTTTGGTCTTGAGAAAGTCTTTCCTTGTTAAAAGTTAGTTGTATATCTTGCGGCACTGTTATAATTCAGATCAAGTGATTAGGTTAGCGCTTTTTTTTTTTTTGTTACTACTTTTTGGGTCTAGAGCTGAGTTTGTCACATACAGTAACACTTTTATGTAACTATCGAGCATAATTAATTTTGAATACCACTGCATTAAAAAACCAAGGCTAGGTATTACCAGAGACTGAAAGAAATTGCATCTGCTATGGTCAACCCTTTCTCTCTGTACTTTTGCTGTAGTTCCCATTAGGATGACATTATTCCCTTTAATGCTAACAAAGTATTGTAGTTTCTTAGTATTATGCTGCAAACAGGACCCTCTTGGATGAACGAGAATGGAGATTTTTACAGAGTCTAGACTTGTCCTTTTCCTGGTAGTGATACATAGAACTGAACTATGTCCTCCTGAAGCTCGTTGGCTATGAGTGAACAATTTTCAAATGGGTACTTGATACAGGAACAGTAGTAAACTAGATTGCATTGTATTTTCTTAAATGGATTAGATAAAAATGAACATGACTTGGCAGAAAAGCTGCCTTCTCGAAACAAGATCTCTATCAGTTACATGATTCATCCACACACCCTCCTCCACAAAGGCCAAGAGACCCATCTTTCAGTGTCCTCCTCTTCAAGTTATACAAGTCATTGTGATTGGCTGTCATTAATCTTATAACTTGTTTTCTTTTGAAAGGGTATTTATGACTTGAAAGACAAGTAAGCTCCATGTGCCTATTTGACATTTCCAGATGTCAGCATAGTAGCAGTCTAGTATTAGGTTGTCTCTGTAAAATCTGACATTACATTATGACATTATTATTTGATGCACTTAATTTCATAAGCACATGAAAATGGCTGTATAGAATCAGCCCACTGTCTTGTCTAGTGCTGATGTACTGCCTCTGCGGCCAGGAGGGGAGGAAAAGAAAGAAACAACATGGCTAGTGTATGGTGACTGACAGCTTTTGGCTGTCTAGTTTAGATGCTTTTTTATCAAATCGATCAATGAAACTGTTCCCTCGCAATGTGCAGCTTTTAGGGTGCCAATTAAAAATTTGACAGCAATAGCAGAGTTGCATAATATAAATTGATTTTCACCTGAGAAAAATATTAACAAGATCTGGATAAATAATGTCTGTAATCAGACAGAAGCATTAATAAACAATCTACACTTCTAGTATTATCAGGAAAGTCAGGTAGAAATTTGTACATGACTAATTGTGTAAGTTGAACATGTTTGGTATTTAAACAGCCCTTTTTGGTCCTATTGACGTTAAATAGTCCTTGTTTCAAAATCTGTGTGGTCATCACTGGCTTTCTGGGAAGACTGCATTTCTGTGCCAGGGTTGTCATTCAGATTTACCCAATGCTTAAATGAATTAAGTGAGGCGAATGAAAATAGTAACACAGGAAAAATTAAGGATCATATTTCCATCTGAATGTCAAGCATATTAAAAAAAAATAATATAATGTATTTTTAATATTAACAAGCTTAAAACTTGGAACATTTAACCTGTGGAAGTCTACTTCAGTATTTTTCTTTATTTAGCTCTTCAGATGCATCACTTTGCCTCTGTGAGCAAATGAAATGATGGAAATCTCTCTGTAATTACTGATGTATTTTAGATTTGTTTCATCATATTTTTTATAATAAAGTACACTCAGACATGTCAAGGATTACTGGACTTTGCTGTGCTAGAAAAATACAAAGAGCTGTGCTATTTGGATGTAGGTGAAGTGGTTATTTAATTGCACTGTGATAATAGATGGCCACTATAGCTTGTAGCTATATACAACAGAACTGGATTCTGTAATGCCATAGACAATTGTATCCAGCTTAACTGAAGCTTTCATGTGACAAAAGGAAGAACAAACATCCCGTGTATAAATTGGGTTAGAAGGCAGAGTGAATTGTGAATCGATACTTTTCTACAAAGGGTTTAACTGCTCCAGGATTAATTAGCACAGTATCAACAATAACTGTCAAAGAATATTTTTCAATTCTTTAAACGGCCCAGTAAAAAGAATTCCATTTCTGTAAGGAGTTCTTGTAGTAAATCATTCCAGGCAACTCTTTTTCTCTATATGGTTGACTAGTTAAATATTTCTCTGAGGGAGACTGTATAAAGGATTCCAAGCTCTTATGTTACATCTGTACAGGAGGAGAGTTGTAGAGCTAAGGGAACGAAGTCACAGAGAGCCTCTGTCAGCTACATTGCTTGAGAAGGGAAGGTCGATGGGAATTTGTTACTGTGTGTTACTAATAATAAGCAGTTAGTGACTAGTAGGAGTGTCTCCCTAGGGAGGCAGAGAGCTTCCATCACCTGTGGATCACAGCTTTTCCCTCCGTATTTAGTTGGAGTAGATGCACATGTAAGAGCTACGTGTGTACTCTGGATATTAGGTAGAAATGAGCACACTATTTGGAAGAGAACGCTGTGTTTTCAGTCTTACTGGGTGGGTAAGTCTTATTTGTAAGGTTACATCAAACCCCAGAGGGTCTTCAGAAAGGTATTTCTGTGAGTTTTTGTATGTGTGCAGCACCATCGCTCTGTTGTTACAAAAGAAAAGCAAATCTGTATGATGAAATTAAGAGTTTTGTTTGGGAATGTTTTTTCTTTCAGATGACATAACTGAGGTAGAAGCAGTGAGGTGCTGTTTCAACTCTTTTTGATAAGAGACTCCAATTTTAGCTGACTGTATGTGGTAATGGAGTGACTTTGTACTTGAGGGTTACTAAGGAAAAAAGTGTGAGAAGAGAATCATTAATTTTTAATGATGAATGATACTATTGAGATAAGGGAAAAAAGAAAAAGAGCAAACTTTGGAGGTACTTAAGACCCTAGAGAATTGGACTGTGACCTTTTATATAAATATGAGTATGATTTGTGAAGAGAATCTTGAGTAAAGTATTTCCTTCCCTTTTCAATTATTTCAATTAATCTACAAGAATATGCAGTGCATTAAAGCCATAGTGTGGCTAAGAAATGCTGAGGAGCTCAGACTTCAGGCTGACAGAGGCCATATTTGGGGGGGGAGGGGGGTATGAGTAGTATTGGAACCTGTGGCAGCAATGCCTAACATCCTGTTGTTTGCTTGAGAGCATTTGTAAAGACAGTGAATTGTCAGGGTAGAAACAAAAAAATCCTTCAGCAGAAGTTACCAAGTCTAATGTCTGTTTTGTTTCATTGAAGGGAAAAGTATTTATTCCTGCAGCCAAAAAAAAAAAAAAAAAAAAACCACCTCTCCAAGAGGTTTTCATCTCTTTTAAGGAGAAATGAGGGATAGGAGGAGCCATCCAGGGGTTCTTTACTCTCACATGAGGAAATAGGTTTTGGTAAGATCATCCCTATTTTATTTCCTCATGTTAATTCTCTTGCTGTGGGGTGATGATGGCTAAAGATGGTTCAAAATATCAAACTGAATCTGAAATATTGGTTATGTGATAGAAACCTTGCAACCTACCCTAAACTCCTCGATGGAAAGGCTGAAGAATGTATACTTCCCCAGGGTTAAATGTTTAGTAATTCCTGTTGTTGAAAAGCTGTCTGTCAGAAAAGGACCTGGGGGTGCTGGTTGATAACCAGCTGAATATGAGCCAGCAAGAAAGCCAACAGCATCCTGGCCTGTATCAGAAATAGTGTGTCCAGCAGGAGTAGGGAAGAGAATGTGCCCCTGTACTTGGCACTTGTGAGGCCACAGGTCGAGTACTTAGCTCAGTTCTGGGCCCCTCGCCACAAGCAAGACATAGAGGTGCTGGAGTGAGTTCAGAGAAGGGCAACTAAGCTGGTGAGGGGTCTGGAGAATAAGTTCTGTGAGGAGAGGCTGAGGGAATTGGGATTGTTTCGTCTGGAGAAGAGGAGGCTGAGGGGAGACCTTATAAATCTCTACAACTCCCTGAAAGGAGGTTGTAGTGAGGTGGGTGCAGCCTCATCTCTCAAGTAAATAAAAACAGGACTAGAGGAAATGGCTGAAACTGCACAGGGGAGGTTTAGATGGGATATTAGGAAGAATTTCTTTACTGAAAGAGTAGCCAGGTGCTGGAACGGGCTGCCCAGGGAGGTGGTGGAGTCACCATCCCTGGAGGTGTACGAAAAGTCTGTTAGACGAGTCACTTCAGGACATGCTCTAGTGGGATGGTGAGATATTTTTGTTTGTGGTTTTGGTTTTTTGTTTGTTTTGGCTTGGTTGGGTTTTTGGTATTGTGTGTTTGTTGTTTTTTTTTATTTTCCCTGACAGTTGGACACGGTGATCTTAGAGGTCTTTTCCAAGCAGGACAATTCTGTGATTCTCTGACTCACTGTTTCTCTCTTACTTCACCTACTCCGATCACATGAAGAGGCTTCAGCGTATAATAGCTGGAACAACAAGAGGAAACAGAAAATACAAGTTGCACTATGGATTTTAAAATCTGAGCCACAGTAGCTGGAACATGCCTTTAACAGAATTACCATAAAATACATTATTTCCATAAATACAACCTGTTTTATTGTAATTCCTCGTGTAGATTCCTTGTCTCATGTCTTTACACTGGGATTATTGTTAGGTTGAAGCTGTCATGAAGTCTTTATTTTCTTGTTTGCAACATTCTCATGATTTCACGTTTAGTTTTCACTAGTAACATCATGGTGTGTTGAGGTTTTTCTTTTAAGAGTGTTCACACGTGCTTTTTTATCTCCAGGTTACAATGTTGACAGATTGTGAATACTTTAAATCTTGGTATATCACAATGTCTAGTTTTGAAAGACAATTCCATTTGGAGAAATAGACTCAAATCCAGCATTGTGGAGCACATCACTTTGTGGCCTCAGCCATTTATTTTAAAGGACCACGTGTAGTGTGCACTCTTCTCAAAAAGTGGGGATTTAGTTTTCGAAATGCCTGTATGAGAAGACCTTCAGGTAAATCATTAAATGATTTCAAAGCCAAATTACCCATTACCAGGGTTGTTCTTTATTTGCTTTTACAGTTACTTCTTTACTCTTAGTAAATGAATGTGTACATTTTTGTAAGAAGGCTTTCAGAACTGTTTTATGTAGCATTACTCCTGCTGTCTAATAATAATTATTCATGGTTCTCTATCACTCGTACTCTGTTGAGTAAAAGAGGTCCAATGTGTTCCTTCCCTTTAAAGGACTGTGTTTGCATAGTCTTGTTTTAAGTAGCTTTAGCTTTGTATTATTCATCAGGGCTCCATAAATGTAATGGGAATTCATGTTTTCATAAGGCCAAGCTTTCTACTTCTGCCAAAATTGCTTTCAGATAGAAGTGGTTATGTGCTCCAGAGATGTAAATGGTTATCACAAATAGGTAGCAACAAACAGTTCATCATTTGCATTAATTTCAATTCCTTCTCAAAATATAAGATGTGGAAAGAAAGAAAATTTTTAAAACAAAAAGGATTATTAATGTTAACTATGTTACTTATGATTTTCACAGGGACTACAAAATGTGATGAGGTAAACTTTCTGAAATTAAATTCCTGTCATGATGCATTCTGCCCTTGAACAAGTTAATATAAGCAAAACAACCTACTAATCAATGAGAGAAGCAGCAGCTCTGCCATGAAACAACTTATTTAAAATACATGGTTGGCAAATGCTCTGATATGAATTTGGTATTTCACTTGGAAGTTTTCTTAGGAGTAATTTAGTTACCTTTAAGTATGTTAGCAAGGAAATTATCTGCACTAAATGAAGTAAAAAGTAAAGGTTTTGGCTGTCAAAGGAAAGTTCCTGGATTACTGCATTAAACTTCTATGTGCAATTCTTTTATGAAAAGAATTTGGACCTTAGCTTTAAAACTCTTGACACAAAATACACACTTGGGGTGTATAACAGGTAATTAATGGTTGCCTGTAACACTGAGCCTGTTCAATCTGTGTAATTAGAGCAAATCAGGCAGAAACACTATTATCAGCTGATAATGCTTTTGTACTACTTCATTTCTTTTTTTTCCACTTGAGATGAGATGTGACACCTTAATTGAATACATCTTGATGTTGGTGTCAAATTTTAAAGCATATACAAGTGTGTCTTCACCTTAATGAATCATGGTGAACTTATTTAAAGTAGCTGACACAATCTTCCAGTGACTGAAAAGTATACAGAGCATGCTGCTCAGTGAATCAACATTAGATAGTTACAGGTTAAGGTCACTGGTGGTCAGTTTATTCTTTATGATCATTGATCAGGCATTTTCTCTAGGTTGGTTAGCAGCTTTTGTATTATTGAATATCAAATATTCACGGTGTTACAGATGTGCTGGTGGATCTTGGTGGGGAGAAACAGAGCCTGTCTGCAATGCTCAGTCCTCCTTCACAGGCAGGCTCTTGTTGCATGCTGGTGACTGGCATATATTAAAGAAGAGCTATTTTACACACAGCCTCCTTTTCTCTCATTCTGGTCTGTCTGTGAGGCAGCAAGTGTTGAGAGATAGAGGGAGAACAGGGTAGGGCTGCAGTGTTGCAAACGCCAACATTCTACAGATGCACTGAAATATCCTTGTTCGGAAGATGTGATGAGTACTGCAGCAAGGGCCTCAAATTTGATCCACAGAAGATGAAGAGTTCAGTATACTAGATTACTGTAGTCATGATATCTCATTGGAAATAAATAATTAGATTTTTCTACCTTGAGTATGAAAATGCTTTTCCTCTTTACACTTTTTGTATCAGTAATAATAAACATTAAATTGTCATGCAGGTCATCTTTAGCCTTATTTATTTTTACACAAAGACTCCTCACAGTTACCAAAACAACCTTCAAACCGGCACCATTTTTCTTGTCTATTTTAGTTTTTCAAGCTATTTTTGGTGTGAAAGATCAGATGATTATTGCAACGTGTTGACTTCTATGCTTGAAGATACTTGGTGTATGTTATTTTAGTCTAGCGCTTGGATTTTCCCACAGCAGCAGAGTCCTTATGTCTAAATTATGATGTCTAATGACTCACAGGATTTTCCTGTTTGCAGTGATCAATTGCCATGACAGCAGCATTGAGCAGGATGATGAAATGTGAGCGTATGCCTCTGGGATACAAGTTGACCCACTGGATCAGAGCTGAAGACTAGGTCTGGACAGCAGCTCTCATCTTCTCTGTAGCAAGCTTAAAAACCGAACATAAATGTTAAATATGCAGAGAAAGAGTCAGGAGTGTGGGTAAGCAGGGAATGAGCTCATGACAGAACAGGCTTCAGAGAACTAGAGTTTATACCATCAATAGCAGAAAAACATCAGGGAAAAGGAGAACTCTTTTGTCTTCCTTAAGGTATTTTGGGAAAAAAAGATAGACTTAGTCATCAACTGCCAAAAAAAAACACACACAGAGAAAGCTGTGTTTTGTTTGTTTGTTTTTTAAACCAGATAAGGACAAAAGGGAATTGAAGTAGGTCAGTACAGCAGTCATCTGGAAAGGAAAGGTAACTGCTGCAGGGACTTGCCAACACCTATCTAGTTGAAAGTACTCTTTGTAACTTGATGCTGGAAGTCAAAGAAAGGCCAGAGGAAAAGCTGAAAGGATATGAGGCTGTGAGCATTCATGGGTCTGTCCAGGTGATATTTACTATCCTTCAAATCCAGGATGCTATCTTCCACCGTTGCAGAAAGGCTAAAACTAAGGTGATGAAATAGAATTTAAAGCACAAAGTGTTGTTAGCAGCAGATGAAGGTGAGGAAATGCATCCACTGTCAGCTTCTTTCTGTGGTTTGTGGGAGAAAGTGGCTTGCAGCAGCAGCTCCCAGATTCCAGTATTACATGGCAAAATCCTTCGAAAATAGAGCTGTGGTTGTGGTGTGTGAAGATAAGGTGGGAAATTTGGAAGGATAGGAATATGTCATCCTATTTTTCTGAGATACCTCACTGACCCTTCACATTTGCTTGATTTTTCAGACAGAACACTGCATGGTTCTGCAGTGCAGTACATCAGAGTAGCCTTCCCTTCTCCAAATAGCTGCAGGGCCTTAGAGGGAAGCAGTAGTTTCTCTTTGAAATCCTGCCAGTAGAGAAACACCATCAGTAGCCCTTCGAAGAGAGACAAATTCCTCCTCGAGCCCAGCTATGTTATTCTTCACCGATGATAGAAGAGAATAAATACTTTGAAAATAGCTGAGATCACCTGCAGAGGCATTGCTCGCCAGCTTACAAATGGTACTTGTTAGCTGTGGCATGGAAAGCCTGCAGTAGAAATGCCACCAAAGATCAGAGTAATATTGTGCTAATTGATGCTGAAAGAAGCTCTGGTTCAGAGCTTTCTCCAAGAGGTGTCTGGGTTTTTCCCAATTCGGAGGCAATAATTTGGTTAATAGCACTGCCTGGGTATTTTCTCAGGGCAGAATTCAATTTCTTTTATTGAATGTTCGCATGCAGTTATAGTTAATTATTTAAAATTAAAACAGCCAAAGAAGAGTTCTAAGATCTTCTAAGATCCTGAACTATGAATGCATCCCTGTATCTCTCAAATTAATATACATAAATCTTGGTGGAAAAAATACTTTCACCTCAGATCCTATAAATATTCTAAGTAGGATCTTTAAAGCTACTCTGACAACTGAGGAGAATTCTGGTCATTGGATATCTGATTTACTGTGAAAGAAACTATGAAAGCCATTTATTTTTTTGTAATTGAAACATACAAAGAGATCATTGCTGATTTAATATATCTTTCTGGGGCCATAACAAGTCATTAGGAAGTAGTAGGGTATTTTTGGACATCCTTTTCTCTCTACCAATGCTGGCCTACAAAACAAGCTCATAAATGTTTTAGTACATTTTGAGAATTCAGCTTCTCTTTTTTTTTTTTCCTGTGTATGTGGTTTGTTTGTTTTTGTTTGTTTGTTGTTGTTGTGTGGTTGCTTATTTTTGCTTTGTATTTTTAGAACACAGAACCAAACTTGTAAATATTACGTGAATCTCACAGTTGCATTTTTGTTTTCCTGTACATTTCAGAAAGATCTCCACAGAAGCATGACATTTTTTCCTATCTGTATAATTCATTGCAAGCTGTATTGTTTAACGAGTTTTTAAGCAGAATCCCCTCACAATTAACGGGGTAGTTAACTTAAAATCAGTGCTACAGGTTAGTCCTATGTATTTGCATACCTTAATTATATAATTGAATTGTCTTAATTATTACATGGTTACATGCCTTAAATGTGTAATTACAACTACTTATGCCAACTGCATGACCAAAAGCATGAAATTAGGGTGTGTAATTACAGTTTGTACAGTAGTTGAACAAGAGTGATTTAGCTTTTTGTGTAATAAACATAACTTCAAAATAAATAATAAATTCCACACTTTGCACAATATTCTCTCCAAAGATTATTATCAGGAAGCTGGTAATAACAAAGCTGAGAAATGCTTCATTCTTGTTTATTTGGGACACAGGTCTTGACTTTTATACTGCCAAGGCAAAACCCGGTACCTGCTGTAAGACAGCGACCCTAAAGAGGGGTCTTAAATAAAGCACTCGTACAAAATGAAAAAGAAATCTTTTGTGATCTTCACCTGCAGTACAATTCTTAATCTGTTCCATGAAACATTGTATCTATTGGGTTTATGTTCTGGTGCTGAAAATTGGGGTTGCTAGGATCGTATGGAATGATAGTAACATCAAGCCAAAATGAGTTACCTGCTTTAAGCAGAGCTGAAATGTGTTGTGCAGATCAAATAAAGTCAGTATTTCCTACCATGTATTTTAACTACTGGCTAAGTTACAGGAAGCCACTTAAATCCATCCTTCATTGCACAGTCACACCAAAAGAACATGATTTATTTATCCTGATTATTCAGAGATGCTGAAGGTCATGCCTGACAATTCCTTTAAGAAGCTAGTGACTGTACATGTTACCTCAAATTACCACGGTGAATTAACAGATAACCTGGGGGAGAAGAGGAGAGGATAAGGAATTCCACTTGAAAAGCTTTTACCTTCTGGAAGCTCTTTATCACCCTGGGTTTTGTTTCAGATAGGTGTTCATTTGTAAGAAACCCTTGTAGCTTCTTACTCTATCCTCCATCTTCCCCACTTCACATTGAGGTACTGGTGTGTTCATAGCTCTGTCTGCAGAAAGTTCTCTCCAGGCTGTCATTTTCCCACCATGGAGTAGGTTGAAGTTGCAGAAGAGTTTTGCCCAGGAATTTTTGTCAAGGAAGCTCAGTCTTCAAGTCCACCCTTGCTACCTGTCTGATCTATTGCGAGATGGCTGGCTGATTCTTGAGCTTAGCTTTACAATATTTTAAGAGGAAGGCACAGATGATGTTCTGCTACTATCCTATCTGGAGAAAAAGAGAGGTGTAGGAACTGTTTGTTTGGTTTGGGTTTTTTTTGACTGATTGACTTTACTGTTACTGGCAGTTTTCTAGGGAGCTTGTATAAACAGAAAGTTTTGGGGTTTTTGTAAGAGGTTTTCTCCAAACATAGTCTCCTCTGGACTACAAACTTTTTGTTATCTTAAGCAACTTGATTTTTCTGTGCCTCAGTTTTTGATGTGCACGAGGATAAGATAGGGTTTTCTGTAATGTAGAAGTGTTGTAAGGACACTGGAGATTGCATGGGCTCAGTAGGAGTTGTGTGAATACCTTTTATAGATAGGGATGAAATAGGGGAGATTGCTAAGGGTGAAACAAGTGTTCCTTCTCTTTCTTCACACAATTGGAGGCGGCTGCTGTTCCTGTATGAAGCAGTAATAGGTTGTTGTATTCTCTCTTCAGGCATCTGCCACCAGCCCTACCTCCTGCTGTTGACCAAGAGAGCCACTCACAGCAGGGACAGAACTTCCCAGGGAGAAAGGGACAGGTCTGGAGCCCCCAGATGACAAAAATCAGTTTAACGAAAAAAGACCAAGATTGGTCATTTATTCACCAGGGCCATCACTTTGCTACAAAGAAAAGGTCAGCAGGAAAATGGTGCCTGCTGTGCTTTAGATCTGAAATGTTCCTTCATTTCTCAACCCTGTGTGAGTGGATCTATTTGTGTCTGCTGTCTTCTGATCGTGAGAATTGTATGTTAAGAGCTATATAACACATTTCCCATTCTTATCCCAAACCAAGATAATAACTGAGTAGCAAACAACAAAGACGCTCCAAATCCCGCATCTTCAGAATGCATTAGTGACGTGGCTTAGATATCATGATGGTAATGGTGAGGCTGGATATCAAAATGATTACAGAACTCGTGCCATATTGAGATGATTGCTTGACTTCAAATAGAGATGCAGGTTAAAAGATTTTTTGGGTTGTGTATTCCCCATTTTTTTTTTTCCTCGTTGTTCTGAGAACCATTGTTTGCAGATATTTTGTGCCCAAAGTAGGAGCTGTTTTTTAGAGCACCTATCAAACTTCATTGGTGACCTCAGGGAAATGGTAAGTGTGGGATTTGTGAAAGTGCTCCTAATCAGCTTCAGCCAGTGTTTGTGTGCTCATTATGCCATTATTTTAGAGGCAGGAGAACAGAAGCATAGGCAGTAGGAATGTCAAAAGCATCATAGGGAATTAAGATTATGAGTTCCTTGCACTTGCTGAATTTTCCATTTGGGAGATTTGCCTTTGAGAATTGATTTTCCTCAGGTATCATAGTGAGCCCCTGTGAAAGCTAGGTGTAAAAATTTTTTAATCTTTATAGGAAATCTGTTGATGATGAAACATGTGGAGTTACTGCAAGCACCACTGTCTTGTCATCACACATGTACATTTCAGGAGCTTTTGTACAAGATTCGTAGTCACATTTTGTGTTGTGATAATGTCCACCAAATGTCTTCTGGAACTTATCACATGCACAAAACTAATACGTCTTTGTGGGTTGTTTTTTTTTTTTGGGGGAGAAGTTTTGTCTAAGAAAGACTTCCAGTTGTTACTGAAAAATGTGGTTGTTTTGAGTTGGCAATTGCAAGGCCATATTGGTTCTTTTTATGTTTAAAGAAACCCGGTTTACCTAATCAACCTCAGACTTTAAAGAAAAAAATCACTGTGTGGAATACTGGCCACATAAGAGTCTTACAATATACCAGATACTTTTTCAACAAAGCCAGGGGCTTGAGAAGAGATGTTGGGATTAAACATGAAACAGTTCGATAACTTAGAGTCTACAATTTTACAGATTTTATTATATACTTCCCACTTTGAGGGGCTTGTTCTACTTCATTCCTGTTCTGTGTTCTGAAAACACTTGCCCATGAGAATATCAGCTTACAATTTAATGACAAACATGCACAGAAGCTTTTCTTTTCCCCTTCTGTGGTATTTGTGTCAATATTGCCATGGCGATATTTAAATCCTCTTTGTTTATCACTATCAATCCTCTCATCCTTATGTTTACAAATACCTGGTAAACCACTTGTGGGGAATGTGCTGCAGTCCCCTTTGTTCTGCGGGTTACCAGGATGTTGTACTTGATGCATAAAAAACCCCACTGAAATGTAGCTGTCTTTAGGCTTGTAATAAAACCTCTGCTTCATTTACACTGTAGCTTTGTAGGGTACAACAAGGTCCTTTCCCATCCTCAGTGAATCTGCCTTGTTACTAAGATTACAAAATGTGAAAAGCCTCTTAATAGAAATTGAGAAATAAATGAAAATAAGAGCAGTAAAGCTTAAAACAAAACTGTCAAAATGCTCTTGCCACATGTTAAGCTTTGTAGGTGGTGTCTGAGTGGATTCTGAGTGGAAAAATTGCTTGACATCTCAAGTCTAAAAAAAAGAAAAGATTTGGAAATTTTTATAACATTGAATTTCTCCATTAATTAGCATGTGAGCCTCTTGGTCCAGTAGTTAAAGCCAAGAGCTTGGTAATAAGAAGATCATGGCATCCTAATGATGCAGTTTGGATGATTTTCCATTGTCTTTATTATTTGCTTATTTTTTTTTACTCATGTGTGTTCAGTGGATGCTTTAAAATGTGAAAATCAGATTTAAAATTTTGAGCTACATGAAACTTTTATAAGGAGAGCTTATGTAAATTTTCTTCTTATGTATTTTTCATTCTTACCCCCCCCCCTCACCTACTCAGATGAGGAAATTCACAGATAGAGACTTCCAACCTGCTGAACAGAGCTGATCTCCATCTATGCACAGGAAGAAATACTCTTTGCTCTCATGGTTCTGAATTTCCTAATGGTTTATTGCTGGCAGGGTTCTAATTAATGGGGATCTAATTAATGTCTCTAAATATATAAGGGCTGGGCATCAAGAAGGCAGGGACAACCTCTTTTCACTTGTGTCTTGTGATAGGACGAGGGGCAACGGATTCAAGCTTGAATAAGGGAAGTTCTACCTCAACATGAGGAAGAACTTGATTACTGTTAAGGGTTACACTGGAACAGACTCCCCAGTCTGCTGTGGAATCTTCTTCTCTGGAGACTTTCAAGACCTGTCTGGATGCATTTCTGAGTGATCTGTTCTAGGTCTGTCCTGCTCTGGCAGGCAGGGTTGGACTTGATCTTTGGAGATCCTTTCCAGCCCCTAACATTCTGTGATTCATTTGGAGAACCCTACTTTCCTTGTGCATTTTGGTTGGAGTATCTGCACCAGTATTATTAGGAAAGGAATACTTTGGCATACTGCCTTGCATTTGAAGACTATGCAGTCTGTACTTAATCCGTATCTTGGTGTGAAGTTTATTCTGCTGTCTTTCTGTTGAGAGACAAATTGATGTTAAGTGAGCACAGATTACACTTGTATTAACCTACTTCCTATGGACTTGAACCTCGGTCACTTTTCGCACATGACAACTTTTCATTCTTTTCCAGTATGAGGCAGGACTGGGGAAGAGGACTTGTCTTTTTCCTGTTTGGAGAGAACCTCCTGTTTGTGGAGACCCTTTGTCATGGAAATCAAAATTAATACTTTCTGCCCTGGCTCCCGCTGGAGAACTTTGCCTGAATTCAGCGACACTTCAGTTTCCTTGCTCAGGATGTGCTGATGAACACAGTGGGAGGTGCGAATCAAGGGCAGCCAGAAGAAGAGATGGAACAGACCAAAGTAATTTAAAAGTGTAAGTACTATGCTTGACATCAAGAATTATGTAAGGACATTAATTATTATCATAATCAAATAATACAGGTCAAGTAATATGTCAGAGAAGCAGTATGTTCACAGATACTCTGTACAGAGTGCAACGGTTAGCTGGGTCCAAGGACACGCAGTACTGTTCCAATTAATTGAGAGAATAGCTTGATACTTCACAGGTTGGAGCAGCCAGATCATTGTAAAGCAGTGATTATCTTCCCTGCTACAAAGTGTGTTTAATTTCAAACTTAATTGTATCCACATTTCCGTTTCTAATTAATCCAGATACAGAAATGCTATAGTAACCGAACAGCGTGTTCTTTGAGGAAATAAAACATGGCACAATCCCGTGGCACCAGAGTAATCTGATTAAAGAGATGTTTTTGAAACAGAGATCTTTAAAAGTTAACTTATTTCCCATATGCTTACTATTCTTGTGATGCACTTCAATTTTAAAGGAGAGATGAGAAATGTTTATCTTGCTTGTTTTATGCTTTGGGATTTCCACTGTCTCCAGTTTGTCATGGAATTTATGGAGGTGATTGAGAAGGTAGCATATAGCTTTTGAGCAGAGCAAGAAACTAATTTTTAGTAGGAAATTTCCAACACTGCACAAGGGATTAGGTACACTGATTTTATAGTTAACAAGGTGAATCTCTGTCATCTATAGCATGCATTTCTGAGAGGGTTCCTGCAGCTGTCCAGTATTCACAAGAAGGTCAGAGTGAGGTGTAGGAGACTAGGGACTAGTTTTTTCAGCTATAATTTTGCATGTACTGAGCTAAAGGGCTGCGAGTGTCCCAGTGCAAAGGTTTCCACATATCTGAACCTCACTGAAAACCAAAGATTTATCAGAGTGCTGTCTGTCACTGACATCTGGCACTGACATCTGTCAGTTTTGTGGCTGCTGTGCAAACAGATAGAACCTTAGAGAATTCAAAACCTGGGAGAAATGCATGGTTGAAATAGCTCTGAATATTTAATTTAAAAGGTCACAAACAAGTTGGATTTGGGGTTTTTTTTTGGTTTTGTTTGTTCTGGTTTTTAATCTAAAAGTGCAGCACGTGCACTGGTTCTGATAGACAGTATTATGACTGATATTTTGGGGGTTGATTTGAAGCACTAGCAATGAAGCCCTACCAGTGCTTTCTTAGGAGTGCAGTGGAAAAGCTGTAATGCTGAGCCTTTTTGTTAGTAACACCAACGTGAAAAACAAACAAACCACAATAAAATGGTATCAGGCTTAGAGTTAAATGCAATGTTTAAACACTCATTGGTGGAAACTCAGTGCACCAAGGAAACCTTGTTCATAAACTCTTTCTGAGGGATCCCCTGTTACCACTTGATACAAAGGTAAGAAACAGGTTTATTTGGTTTTTAGCAGTCTCACAGAGAAGA
The DNA here is from genome assembly GCA_025345505.1 of Todiramphus chloris collaris. Classification (NCBI taxonomy): domain Eukaryota; kingdom Metazoa; phylum Chordata; class Aves; order Coraciiformes; family Alcedinidae; genus Todiramphus; species Todiramphus chloris. The sequence continues at coordinate 17,246,668 of JANVCC010000030.1, forward strand.
GCTTGTGTGTATCCCAGTTGAAAGCTGTAGTCCTGATGGCATTCAAATGGTGGTGGAATGGAATCAACTGGATGGTGGAATGGAAGATCTGGTGGCAGAGGTATGGCAGGAGAACCGATAAACGCAGCGAGGGGTTTAATTTCGTTCAGTAAAACACAGCCCAAAAAAAGTGCTGTAGTATTTACTGAAATTTCTGAAATCGAAATTCTGGTTCTTCTGAGGGAAAAAGAATTGCCTCTGAAAACTGAATTCTCGAGAAGATTCACCTTTTCCTTTCAACACGTAAACCAGACTTAAAGCTGTTTACTAAGAGGAGAGCTCCACCTTGTGTTAGTAAGTCACTACATCTTGTAATCCTGAATGGGAACGTTTCCTCATACAATTGAGAAGAATAAAAATGTAGGTTTTTTTCACACACGGTGGTCTTGTTCTTGTGCAGTAGAAAGCCCAAGAAAGGAAAAATAAGTTGTAAGTGTAGCAATTAAGACCTGGATACGTGGTCTGAGGGTCAGAATTTACGTGTCAGCACATGCACTGTGAGAAGTCCTGTTTTATTCTGAATCAAGATTCTTACACAGAATTCAAGTTTGTGGCATCTGATGCTCTTCAGATAAGCTTTTTCATTTCCTAAAAGTATATGCAGTACTCATTATCAGAGATAATATAATGAATGCACATCTACTAAGCATTAATGAGGATGGCTGCTGGGCTGAGACAGTTGTTTGCTGCGTACACATAGTGAGTAATGTCTCCCATGGTCAAAGTGTTTTGCCATGTCTTCACCAAATCAGATATTTCAGTAGGTATCTCATATCTGTCCATAGTAAGTAGAATGATTATCTCTTCAGATCCACAAATATTAATTTGAGATTATTTTACCATAAATTTCTCCTAAGTATTATTTCACTTATAATTTATTGATTTATGCTTCTAGTATTATATTCTGGGAGAACCAATTTCATAGATTGGACTGTTCTCAGTTAATATATAATATGAATTTGTGCTTATGAAAAGTAAGACTTTCAAGTATTTGATTCTATGGCTTCCCATAAGGGTGTGATAAATTTGAGACATTCCTTCCTTTAATGTACAAATACATTTCAGATTGTGTTACCACAATTATAATACATCATGAAAGGTTGTTTTGCATTAAGGGAAATAAAGCAGTTTTAAATATATTAGGAAACTTGGTTCTATATTGAGTTCTGCAGTCTTCAGTGACCTTAAGAAAAGTAGGAGGCATTTTTGTGACATTGGAGTCAAAATCTGAGCAGCTGGGAGTCACAATTTCATCTTTTAAATACTCTTTAAAAATGGGGGATTTTGGGTGTACTTAACTCACCTTGATTGCAGAAGAAAAAACCCTGACTTTAATACTTCTAATGTAATCTTTATTAACACCACAATAAACAAAACCAGTTAATCTCTGCTGATGTGAGAATAATGCAGATATATTGCATATTATCTCAACCTAAGTGAACAAGCTAGAGAATCATTCCCAGAAATATTTTCTTAAGGCACTGAGTATATATATATTTGAGTATGTATGTAAACTTAGGAGAACCTTGTGGTTGCTTGGACATGGATGCATTTCATCTCGCTAAACTTCAGAAAATAATTGGAATGCAGGTGATGGTTTTACATTGGCATTTAAGCTCCATTTTTCTTGTCTTGTTGCGAAGGAGACAGTGGAGAGGTTGAGATCTCATCTATTTTCTTTTATACAAAGCTAAAGTGATCATGTTTCATTTTTTTTTTTTTTGTGAAGTGGAACATTCTCACAGCCAAATTATCAGGGCCAGGTCTTTTTGGTGTTTTGTGTGCATGTGATGATGAACATTTCAGCAGCTTCATTCACATTTTACTGCAGGACCTTAATCCATAACATTCTCATTCTGTACAGATAATCTTTGCTTTTTGTGAAGTCCTTTTACAGATGGACCTGTGTTCTGATTAGGAGCTTTTCTGAAAGGAACCTAGCTCTTCCAGCATGGAAATGAGCTTGGAGAAAAGGATCACCACATGATTGAGCCAGTGGAAAACAAAGAATAAATCTCTGCATTTCTAAGTCTGAATACAAATGTCTGACTCTAAACTGAAATTGGATTGTAAGTGGGGAAACAGAAAAACAAGGAAAAATAGGTCTCTGAAGAAAAAGAACTGAAAGATGCAAAGAGGACTTTAATGTATTTTCATTAAAAACATTCCCATATTAATGAAACAAAGATACACGTGTGAATGAAAAACAGAAAAATCTTCTACTTCCAATAACTATGCTAGAGATGTAGATATTTAAGCTCTAACATACTTTTCAAATACTTTAAAAGGGTAGCTAAGCCTCAGAATTAATTATTTGATCTCAGAGACGGAGACATGATATATAACATGCTGCCCAGCAGTGAATACCGCATGCATATAGAGTCTGGGTCTGTATATAGTTATGCAACTCTTGCTTTGAGTATTTGCCCTGAACCATATAAACTAACCACGGTGGTTGTCAGTCTACATGTGTGTTCCCTGCTGTTCCCAGAATCCCAGCATGTGTTCCCAACATGTGTTCCCAGAATATCCCAGCTGTATACTATCAGTTCTGCTCTGAATCCTTTGTAATACATCAGCTAAAGCCTGTTTTCCCACCATGGAGGCATGGTAGATTGATGCTTTTGGTGAAAGGAGACAGAGATGCTGCAGGTTTGAGAACTCATAGTCAGTTCTGGTGCCTTACTTAAAAGTTATCATTGCTGCATCTATCTTTAGAAGTGCAGGAAATTCAGGTGTCCTGTACAAAACAACATCTTGGACAAGTGCATTTGAAAAGGTGTCAGAGATGCTTGTTTTCAGAGAAGTAATTGTAGCCAGTAGACACTGACTTAGTAAGATTGGTTTGGATCAAAAACTTGTGAAGAGCCAAGGTGTAAGAAAAAATTTCCATTCCAATATTTTTAGAATAATTTCAGATCAAAATTAATTGATTTCCATTAAAAATTTTTGTTTGGTTTAATACTAGAGTGGTTCTAGTGCTCTAGAGTTTGCTATTGTTGATAAAGTTGAGAAAATCAAGTATAATTTGGGTATAGAGGGCATCCGTTCTCAGTTTCAGGAGGTTTACTGTTATGCACTGCAAGCATTCAAAGAGGAGAAGCATAAAAATCCTACCATAATTATGTAATGTTTAGATGTTCGTTAGGAAACCGAGACGATAGCCTGTTCGTAGGGAAACTGGAAGATATGGCTATAAAAGCTGATTAGCTTTGAATAATGTAAGAGACCATGGTATGAGTGTGTATAGTAAAACAAAAAGTCCAAACAAAGCTCTACTGCCTTGGACTTCAAAGTAAAAGAAAATCCAAAAGTAGAAAACACCTATATTTATAAATATCTCTGCATTGAAATCAAGACACTTTTTTTTTCTCCCAAGAGGCAAAATAAATTAGAGTGCTGTCCTGTAGGTCCAGAAGTTTGTTAATTGGCTGTTCTTTCCCATATGAGACATGTGAATAGTCTGTATGGAAGGTAAACTTTTCAAATTAGAGCTGTTTGGATATTTACTGAAGGGGGAAAAAACCCCAGATTTTTATTAGCAAAGTCTTGTCTGAAGCTTCCCTTCTAAAAAGTTTCTCCGGTCTGGGATGGTCAGAGTCCACGTGAGAGCACAGCAAGATGGCTGCAGTGTTTCAGTGGCATGGAAGAGAGATGGATTGATTTTCTGTTTGCAGCAGGAGGGAGCAATGAGTGTGCTGACCTCCAGCCTCCCTGGGGAATGCCTTCTCTTCCCTTACCTCTTCTTGTCTCCCACTCTGCTTTGCTCTGGCAGTACATCTGTGTCTCCAGGAAAAGGCACTGTGAAGACCCAGTATGGGGGGAGAAAACATCTGAAGAAAAAACTTAAATTTAAGGGGGGGGGGGGGGGGTGTGTGTGTGGAATCTACTTTCCATGCAACTCTGTTTAGGATGTCTTCTCTTACTCAATTTTATAAGTAAACCAGGAATCTAGGCAATGCCTTCCTCATATGGAATTGTGTATCTCCTGTTCTTTGCAGAGACATGCAAAACAGTACAGGAAACATGGAGCTTCTTCCCAGTGGTAACTGCCGTCTTTTTACAGTTGTCCCAGCATGTGTTCGTGATATAGCACAGCTAGGGAGATATCTGGAATTTCTGGGATTTATTTCTGATCAAAGCTGTGTGCAGAGCTTAGTAAGCAAAGATGAGAAACATTATATTGTCTGGTGAACAATAGCGTGCTCGGAAGAGTATCCCCTGGGAACGCTCAGGCTGATGGAGCATGTCGCCTGGGCTGCTCCCCCAACTTGGCGTGCTCGCCATGTGGATCTGTGAGGCTGGTTCTCCTTGCTAAGCTGCTCCATGGAGGGAAGAGCTGCTTATGGTGTCCTCAGGCTGCTATTACCCTGCAGAGCATGGGAGAACTCGGCTGTGTTCTCGCCAGGTCTCTTTGCCCACGTGCCTCAGCTGGTAGCAAGCTGTTGTGCTCCTCGGTGGCAGGCTAGAGCTGGTCAGGCTGCCTATGGCTGCAGCGTGTTTGTTCTTCCCCTCCTTTATCCATTGCTTATTTTTACATATTTGGGACAGGAAGGCAGTTTAATTCTGTGCTACCTCTGCCTTCTATTGCAGTCACTGTTCTGGCATTCATCTCTTCTCTCTTGGCTCTCCAAGCTGGAACTAAGGGTGACATGCTGCAGCAGGGATTTGGTCCCAAAGGTCATCTTTCATTTCAGGTCATCGTTTCCTTCCCAGAAAGATAACCTCCCTGCTTTAGCAGTACATGTTTTCCTATTTCTTGTTGCTTGCAATGCTAATGCTTCATTATAACTGCAATTAGTATACCAGGGTTCACAGTGATGGGCTACCCATTAGGGAAGAACAGTAAATCCACAGTTTTGAGGTTATGTCAGACTCTGTGTGTAGCTATTTCAGTGTTACCTGGTTTAGTTTGTCCTGATAAACAAGGATCTCTTTTAACTCTCCCAAATAATCAGAACTTCCCAGTTGCTTTCAACATTGCTTTTTTTCTTGCTCTTGCCTATGATTTTCCTTTGTTTTCTCTGCCTTTACCTTCTAGCCTTGGATGCATCTGGTCTTAGGTTGGTTCCCGGAGACCAGACCTGTGGTGGAACTTTATTTCCTTCCACCATGGCACAGGGGATCTAGGTTTTATGACCTTATGATATTTTTTTTTTTTTTCTTCCTAAGTGCATCCTGGCTTCAGCTTCTGAAAGCTGTTGAAATAAACAGCACTTGCTCTATTTCATAAAGCAGGTGATAAGGATTAATTTCTGGCTTGTCTACCATAGTATTCAGAGGAACAAAACCTGTTTGGATGTGGAAAAAGTGGGTGTTACTCTGCACTGTGACAGCTCAACACATAAGGATTTTATTAATGCTATTTATAGTATTTCACAGTCCTTCCTGAATTTTAGCTCTTGTCCTGCTGTGCCCAAGACCGTCAATGGTTAAACAATCAATGACCACCATCTATCTTAACTTCATAAAATTTGAGCGATTCCCTTTAAAAATGCATCTGTATTGCATTTGCATGAAAGATGAACACTGATCCTTAAACATTTCTGTTGTTCCCACTCCCCATTTTGGTTCAAAATTTGTGATAAATCTGCTTGAAGTCACTGCCTTGCTTCATGGGTTACACCCATTTTTGTATGATTTCAAGAGACACACAAGAAACAATAATTTGGAAATTCATTACAATGCCAGGGTTTATATGTTCTCATTAAGCATTAATTGGTAGTTGATGGCTATTGCTATTTTTAACACCATTAGTTCATAGCAATGTAATTAGTGATGCTAAGTACAGGATCCACATTAATAGCGTTACTAATTGTAAATCTGGAGATAGAAACACAAGATGACTGGTTAATTTCTAGGCAATATCTCATGATAATTGGCTATAGGACATTTATGCTGAAGTAGAAAGGTAAATAATTTAAAATCTTTTCTTGTAGTTTGCGCTGTACTTTGCAATACTAATATAGTCTGTTGCCTACATTTTAGTCTTAGAAAATACAATGCCATTAGTATCTCACAGCTTCTGCAGTTATTATTTTCCATGATCTTCAACTCTTTCATCTATACTAGCAACTGTGAATTAAAAATGAAGCAGAAGCAATAAACCAACAACTTTAAGGACATCTGCCTAAGAAACTTTGTTTTTACAAAGCAGTGTCAAAAATAAATTAGGGTTTTAATATTATAATGCTTAGATGGCAGATGCTTACCAATGCTGCTTTTTTGTTGTTGTTTTTGTTTTTTTAATATGAGATTTATATTAGCCAGCAAAAAATTAGCTTCCACTCTGGGTATTATTAATAAAGTGATTGCAATATTTAAATTCTACTGAGCCAGGTTTTAAGCAATTTTTGCTTCAGCAAATGTGTGGTAAGTCTTTAGATGTAGAAGTTCCTGTATACAGATGTCCAAAGTGCTTCTCAACATCACTGTGCAGGGTTTCACAGAGCCCATGTCCCCAGTGTAACCGAGTACCTCCTAAATATTAAAAGAGAAGTAACAAATCAGCATGATCTTTTCAGCTCCCAGCAAGTAGGAGTACATGTCTTGATTAGATCCTGAGTTATATAAATAGTATAAGAACTGATATTAGAGAGGGAATGGATGTGTGTGAAAGCGAGGCTGAAAAAATTAATGATGCATCTTTACAGCCTTACTGAGACCTCATTGATTTCCATGGAAACCTTTTCATTGACTTCAGTGGGTCTCTTTAGTCTGACGCTAGAAAGGGTGGTTGACAGACAGTGAGGTGCATGCTCTGGTCTCAGTTCCATTGTGCTCGCCAGCATTGCCTGCTGCTCAGCAATGCTTTACTTTCAGTAGATTTTAACTGCTTCCTGATTGAGAGAAGCTTTAATTTGGAGCTGTTTTCTGTGGTTAGGTAATACCGAGATATGCTTCCCGAACCAGAGCATGTAAGGTGGTGCTATTACTCTAAATACAAATCTGTGATAGGTAAACCAAGAAATCAAAAGCACACAGAAAAGCTGTCTAGCTCTATCCTAGCATTTTTCCCAGAGATATCTTTGCCCCTTCTCACAACCTTGTGAAAGACTGGGAGAGAGATATAAAACCAGCCTTCCACCTCTAGGATTTCTTTGCCCCCAAGATTCCTTCCCCCTATCTGAAAAGAATTTGGTTAGGGTTGGTTTCTCTTTTTTTGTGAATAGGAAAAAACCCTTATGTTTCTGGACGTGATTCATACCTCTCCCCCGCTGTCTTGTCTCACCTGATTTAGTGACTTCCATGATGAAGTTCTGGGAAGAGGGGAGATGCCTTGTCATGGTGATTAAGCAGGAGAATTCCTGTTTCTAGTCATTAGAAAACTTGTTTGCTTGCTCTGAGCAACCTTGTTTTCTGGAGAAAAATTTTTGAAAGTAAGAATAGCGAAGTAAATTTCTTTTGTAAGCACAGACAATACAAACTGCTTCCTTAGAGTTCCTGCTGCCTATGTGAACAGTATAGGAACTCTGGAAATTACAGTTGTTCTTGCTGTCATTTTTCTTCCTTTATAAAGGCCTTTGTTCCTGATCTGTTTAACAGGTGACGGCACATATAAGGAAATATGGAGATAAATAATCTTATTTTCCCTGTCATTTGTTTCTAAAATCCTTATGTGATAGCATTTTCCTAGGAAGAAAGGTCTTTCTTCCTCAATGAAACTCTTCCACACTTGGATTCTGAGAGCCACCTATTTTCCTCTATCTGTGGACTTAACTGTATTGCTTTCTGATTTCTTTCAGACTACTGGCACTACTAGAAGTCTTTCAGACCAGGTACTGGAAGGAGAGCTACTTTCCATTACTGATATTACAAAGATTGTTAACTACGCTTTCATTATGGTCATGGCAACCTTTCAGACCTAGACTGAGTTAGCAGAAATTGTCTTTTCCTTGTAATAAGAAGGCTTGGATCTGGATACACAGACAGGGTAAGGAGCAAACTGTTAGTGCCTTTGCTGCTGTTCTTGATCAGTCTGAACCCTTCTCTGCTTGTGAGGTGGGAAAGCCCCGCTCCCCCATCCCATCATGGATGGTGTAATGGGCCTTCTGTCTGATGAGGTCTGTATCCTGCATGCGACAGCTGAACTCAGATGTGTGGGATTGCAGACAGACTTCTCAAATTAAACTTGTTGTGGTTCTAAACATCTGTAGACAACAACATATGTAACTGATTTAGTATTGTATAATACATTTTTGCATGTGTCTACTTTAGGATATCTTCATTTCTGCAGCACTTTTTATTTCCATTTAATCTTTTTTCTAGGTCTGTATTACAGGCAGGCATATCCCAAAATTCTATTGAAACAGACATCTAAATATTTCTGTGATAATATCCTCTTTTTGAATTATTGAATTATTTAGAATTATTGAAACTTTGCTTTATACACCCCTATCTAAAAGTTCATTCTTTTCTTGGAGGTTTGGAGGGGTCTTTTGGGTGGCATGAGGGAAGGGACAGAATGGAAAGTATGGGGTTTTTTTTCCCCCCATGATCTAAAAAGAACCCCAAAACGAAACCCAAACTGATTACAAGTAAAACCCACTCAATTTCATTCAGTGCCTCAGAGTAAAATTTTTATTAAACTGAACTGAAATAATATTTATGAGGAACTTCACTGGTCTGGCAAACAGATACCTCTGTTTGGGTTGGTTTTTTGTCCATTCCCCCCCCAAGAATGTTTATATTTGGTTTTGCTGCCTCTTTAGAAGAAATGAGCATATGTTATAATGGATTCTTATAAATTACTATTGGGAAAAACAAAGCTCATAGTTTGAGTTGAATGTTTTACTGAAGGGGTCAGGTTAGTTGGAACGCTCCCTCCTCTCCTGCCATGTCAAATGGATTGTTTGTGCGTGTGCTCATGTTTGCACGTGCAAGTGTGTCGCTGTGCAGCAGGGAGATAGGGGAGTTTCTGCAGAAAACAGATGAGTGGAGATGTTCATCACACTTTTCTGAGCTCTGAGGTACCTGGCTGTAAACGTTAATTTACAGGAAGCACATATGCTTATATCCAAACACTGTTTTTCAGTAGAGGTGTTAGTTACATACATATTTAATCACTATCTTTGATTGAAAGTCAGTTTTCCTTAATCATAACTCGGATAGTAGCCTTTGCTACTATTTGGTGGCAAGGCAATGGCTGAAAACTCTTTAAACCAGAGACTAACTGGTTTTTGAGATTTTTATAAATGGGGCGGATAAAAGTAGGTATGAATTGCTCTGATTTTCAGTTATCTTCTTGCAATTAAACAGTTGGATTCAAATGTTCTGCATTGTTGAGACAGGCAAGGAAACTAACTGATTTGAGGTAGATCCATGTAGAAAATGGAATATTTTTATTTCACAGGAAAATTCAGATGAATCCAACTTAGGAAAAAAAAAAAAAAAACAAACCCAAATTTTTTACAAGTAATTTTTGGGTCATTTGACACAATCTACTCTGAAAGAAATGGAAACGTGTTGCACTGATTTTGGTTCCCAAGAGTGGATATGGCAAGTTGCTGCAGAGTACTCGGGGGGGAAGGTTGGTCACTTGGCAAAATTAAAACCCACTCTTTAATACAGCGTCAACACTAAGCATTTTCGATGTTCTTGGAACTGCTCAGTCACAGCGGAGCACAAGTCGCTTCGGCCGAGCCCGCGGTGGGTGCGTTAATGTGCAAATCCCCAGCACGCCGGTAATTACCCCCCGCTGACGGCGGAGCCCCGGCTCGAGAGAGCGCCGGGGCCGCTCCGCGACCTGCGGCAGGAGCTGCCTTGGGTCGGCTCGGTCAGCTCCGGGAACCCCGGGCCCGGGCCCCGGTGTGCGGGGCGGGGGGCGTGCCTGGGGGGTGGGTGTCCCGTCGCATCCCACCCCGAGCAGGGGGAGCGCGGCTGCTCCGCTGCGCTGCCGCCGGTAGATGTCTCTGTAAGGCAACGGTTGCGGGCTGCAGAAAGGCCGATCTCGCGTTAAACGTGCGCACGGCATCGACAGACGGAGCCCGGCAGGCAGGCACGGGCACGTGCGCTGAATGCTTGTCTACACTATCAGGAGTATCTTTGCTACTCAGGGGATATTTTTTTTTTTACGGCTTTGGGTTCAGAGGCCCGTTCTGTCCCGGTTGTGGAGCCGGTTGTAGCAGGGACAAAGCGGCTGGCGAGGGGTTGGTCCGTGCTGTGCCCCGGGAGGGGTGGGGAGGAGCTGCGGGGCCCTGCGCACTCCCTTCCAGCCTCGCGTTTCGCTGAGGTGGTCGCTGTGGACCTGGAGGACACTGCAAGCAGAACTAGAGTGAGGTTTGAGGGGTGTGGTATTGAGGCAGGTAATGTCATGTAAACTTCCTCCGTGGGGGAAGTAGATGATAACTGGGGCTCTTCCAGGTAACCCCAGGCACCAGGTTCAGGCACTGGCTGGAAATGCCTTAGGGCACTTCAGAAAGAGCTCGGAGAAGTTAGACTGGACTGGGGACAGCTGAAATGAATGACTTTAAACCCCCTGAAGTCAAGCCAGATGAAGTCAAACAAGGTAAACACTAACCTCAGTGACCAGATGGAAAGGTGTGTTGAGCAGAGGCTTTCTGCTGGGGTAACTGGACAGAGCTTCCTGCAGGACCTTGATCCATGGCCAGGCTTTCTAAATACTGTGAGAGTCCAGATATAGCAACTCACTGACTTCGGGTTACTACACTGATGTGACTTTCTGCTTTTTAATATTACTATTTCAAGCCAGCCTAGAGAACTTCCTGTTTTTCATGACATATGTCGTCTGCTTCTGGTTCTTCAAATAATTTATCATGGAATTTTGAATTCTTCAGCCTTTTCATACAGGTTCCTAAATGGTCTTCATTACCTGACACTTAGGAAATCTCTTGGATTTCCTGATGATGAAAAGCAAAAGAATAAGGTTTTTATTACATTTTAAAAAATGAATTACTGTAACTTAAACAACTTAACTTATTAACTTAATTAAACTTTATTTTAAATAAATTTTAATAAACCAGGTCTTATCCTAACAAACACGTATGATTATTTTGTTGTTTGTGTATTTTATGTATATGCTTTTTGAACCAAAAGCTGACATAAATATTCAATTGGGAATGAGAAACTTTAGCAGTGTTTTCCAATTTCTGCCCTTCCTTTTTCTATGACAGTAACTTTTGCACCTTATAACAAAGATACCATCTTGATCTATACTGAAGCAGAAACCTGAATTGAAGACTAATCATTTGAGGGAGTCTGGTTTGGTTTAGAAGAAAAGAACAAAACAAAGCCCTAATCCACATCTGGCTCCTTTTTGTATGCTTTTCTTAGGGAGAAGGTGTGGCGATTGGTTTTGGGTTTGGTGTTGGGTGTTTTTCAGTCGTGGAATATAGTGCCTTCTAAATAATACTGCCTTAGAAGCTACACGATAGATAGCATTGTCACAGGAGTAAAAGTGAATTTGTATTTGAAGATACATGTTCAAGAGTTATTGCCATCTAGTGTTCCCATACCTTTATGGCATCAAACACACTCATGGGAACTGTTTTGCAGCTGCCATCCACACTTCTTTTTTTCTTAAGCAATGTTGGCAAAATGCTTGTACTCATTTGGAACAGAAAAGCTCATTTACACTCAATATTGCTGCCTTTCTGTGGTGAGTGAGAGACTCACGGGTGAAACAGTAAATTAAAGAAAAAAAGAATTCTGCTGAGTTCCCAGGAGAGCTCTGATCTGAAATCAGTTCTGAAAAGTTGAGTAGGGCTAACTGGTAACTGTTTTGGTGCATAGGAAAGAACTGCAAATGAGTTAATGAAGTGGATGTTTTCAGCCTCCAGTTTCAGGATCTATGTTTGTGCATAAATGTATGTGTTTTAATTACAGTGTTATTGTAAGAGATGCTGTTTATATCTCGGTAGCACTTAGCAGTGTCAGTGAAGACTGGAGCTCAGTAGCAGGGGCTGAGTATCACTAACGAATCTTGGTACACATTTGAGCTGTCACCAGTGCCTTCTAGTGCAGAAGAGGGAAGGCAGTGAACATAATTCCCTATTACTAATGTAGTCTGGGATAGAAAGTGATGCAGTGGCTTTTCTACAGCAAAAGAAGCTTGTGTTTAAACTAGGAACCCAAACTAAGCACTTGAATCCAAGCCTTAAACCAAATGCAGAAGCCTGTACAAGCCCTTCTAACTACTGTGTCAGATCCAAACTATAATACAAATCTTAACGCTGCCTCAAATTTTTTAGTGAATCGTATATTCACTGACAAATTGAATTTGGGGAGTTCTGTGCAGAGTATTATATCTTAAGTTACTCAGAGTTCTTGAAGTTTTGTTATTTAAACCCTGCGTTCTGGTATACTATCTGTACGGCTCAATTCACAGCTCTACCTGAGCAACTGTTAGTGAGACCTGTGGTACTACAAGGAGTATGTGTAGTTATGTTTAACTGCGTGCTGGAGATGGCTTCTGTGGCTTCATTAAAGATCTCATATATCTCCTCTTTATCTTCTAAATCTCTTTATGGCTTGTATCTGGATTTTTATTTATTTTATGATGAGACAATTATCAGAAGACCTTAGCTGGAATATAGATAATAAACCAAGAACTTATTTTGTTGAATGTCCTAAATTTTTTGAGTGACTGTTGTTTTCTGCCGCATGGAGCTTTTTCTGTGATATTCTTTTCTTATACTTTTGCAGCTTCTCTCTTCAGTTGTCTTTCTCACTTTTCCTTTTTTTTTTTTTTTTCTCTCTCTGATAGAATCATTTTCTCCTGGTAGACTGGTATTCATCCTAACAGGGATACCACTGAGAGTTAACTCTGTAACTGTGAACTTTTTGGTCATAGTTTTTTGATGGCTTTTGGAGTCTTGGAAATTCCTGTAGATAAGAAAACCTTATACCACAGTTTGAAGAAGCAGCTCTTCCTGTTCTGAGGCTTGGTCCAGCCTGTGCACAACTACTGTTTCAGTTGTATGTGTATGGATGTTTATGACTCCCATCAATGAATTTGACATCACAGATCCGATGGAATGCCAGGCATAAAAATGAGACCTGCATAGCATAGCTTTAAATGTTCGACGGTGCAAATGGGATGGATGCCAACTGCACATCCTGTCTCCCCTTATGAGAAAAGCTTAAGAGTTATAAATGCAAGGGCAGTTGGAGTTTGAAACCTGCGAGTGGACTGGGCTTATACAGTGGGGATGTCAGCAGCTGAAGGCCCCGTTTCCCTGAAACAGTGCATGAATATATGAAGGTGGGAGACACACCAGCTTTAGCCCCCACTTCCCTGGCCCGGTCAGTTAAGGTACAGTGTAATACAGCCTGTAATTCTTTCTTGGCCATTCACTACTATGGTCATAGGTTTATTGCATTTTTTTGTTGTTCATTTTGGCCCACGATTCTTGTGCCAGCCCCCTCTGACAAAAGTTATCCTGTGAGAATGTTAATATGAGAAAATATAAGGCAGTCTTAGTCTGATAGCATTATGAGCTCTCAAAGGTTACTAGTTATGTGATCCTAAAGATAGGGCCTGTAATGAATGTCATCCGGGGAGAATCTAAACTCCTTGTGCTGTGCTGCAGGTTAAGTTCTAACTTCTCTGCAGCTGACAGTTGTCCTTTAGGAGCACTAAGAGGTTTTCACCAAGGACAGGATTCCGTGCATTGTTCAGGGCTGAGAAAGGCACTCGGCTTGTTTTGATATCCTTCAGATTTTTCTTTTTTTTTTCTTTGTAAGCCTGATTTCAGGAATGTAACAAAAATAAGTTGACCCTTTTTGACACACCTAATGAAATAAGCACATTTCTTCTGCTTTGTGGTATAGGTTGATGGAATTATAGCCTTAAAAGCAACGGGCTCTTGACACATCTCCCTTAATGGAAGGCCTGATTCTTTAGGCCTTCTGCATAAAGAAAAATCAGTGACTTACAAATAAAGAACACAGATTTGCAGTACTACTTTTGAGGTAGGCAATATTAGCTAAACTAAGACAGAAGAAAAGTAGTTTGTGTCCTCCTTTTTCAAATTCCTACTTAAGCATTCCAAACCCAGGGTGTATCTTTACCATCCTCTCTGCAATACTCATTGATATCCTAAATTCTTAAATTCTATAGCCATGATAATATTTCTAAGTGTATGGTAGATGCTGGACTATCTTAAAGTTCTCAAGCTCTTGCAGAGATAAACTTGCCAAAGTTGCAGGCAGTTGCAGGTGTTTTGGACTGAATGGCTTCTTTAGAGGAGGTGAAGAACACACTCATTAATTAAAAGTATCTAGCAGCTACAAAACCAAATTAATCTATCCTACTCTCAGTCAACTTATAGCTATATCTATTGCCCTAAACTTCAGCTTTGTTCATATTGCAAGAAAAAGCAAAGCATAACCACAATGGGAAGTATACCACTATTGTAGAGACTGTATTTTTGCCAACCAATAAGCATTTGAAGCATTAGTTTTTGTCTGAGGATTTTTGTTTCCCCTCAAGAGCTTACTCTGCAATTCTCAGCAGTTTCTCTGGCTCTTGATTTCAGGAAGGTTTAAGGGTACTTAGAGTGCTCCAGAGTTAATAGAACAGTTAACAGAGCAAATTACTTTGGAGGCAAATTTGTACTTCTCTACTGAGCATCATAGGCCTGTTGTTACTGCATGAAAGACTCGGGTTTGAGTCACCCCTGTATTTTTCTAAAATCAGATGTGCAGGCACACAAGTATTTCTTTCAGAAACTGGCTTGTTTGTTTGTTTTTAATCAACATAAATAACCCTGGATTTTTAACTCTGTTCCTAGATAGTTGCAACTTCCCAAGTGAAAAAAATAATCTGCCAGTTTCATGTACGTTTGCCTGCACATGTTTTGTTAATATGTGAATAAACTCCTTCGTGTATATGCCAGTGTCTTCTGTTTTCCTGCAGCAAGTACTTTCTTTGATTGATGTACTTGGAAGCGATCCTTATCCTCATTCATTTTAATTGAGAGTAATGAATTTAGAGCTTTTATATGCACAGATTGGCTCTGTTCCATTTCTAACTTTCTTCACCTTTGCTAGGAGCACAGCCTGCTCAGAGCTGCGTTGGAAGAGGTTCAGGACTTAGTGCAGCATTCCTGGAGAGGACAGTATCCCATGAGGAGTAGCCATCTGTTTATAGACAGGCTGATATTGCCAAACAGCTAAGATTTTTGTAGGCAGTTTCTCCCTCCCCACCACTTCCACTGAGGAATCACTAATCAGGAAATAAGCTTCTTCCCTTGGCTGATTTGCACAAGATAGAGAGTAGCGTCCACAACTGTGGTTCAAGTTGTTTTGAATTCAGTGAGCGGGTTCCAAAGCACTGCTGTGCTAATGGCATTTGGGGAAAGCTTTACAGAAGAAAAGCTTGCCTTTCTGGGGCTGATGTCCTTTAAAGTGAACGCTGCTGGCATAAAGTAGAACTGCTATACTGTGGTCTCTTGCAGATCTAGAGCCACTAAAATTGTCTAAGGTTAAAATGTATTTTCATTTCACATTCCCATAAGTTCCCTCACATTTCTTATGTTCTAGAGCCTTAGAAAGAAGTAGTGTAGTTTATATAGTTTTCCTGTTCCTTTTCAGTTTTGAAGGAACTCTAAAATGAACACCAAAAGGTAGGTGCTTACCTTTGTCAGTTTTATAGAAACTATTTCTTTTTATGTACACCTGCTACAGGAGAAGTCTCACTGACCATTCTACACTTGTATGTCATGTACTGGCGATGTGATGGCTTTTTACCTATGGAGGACATGAGGCAGCATAGGGATAAACTGGCAACACTGTGCTTGTGAGGTGCTGCCAAGCTGTGCCTGACACGGTATGTTTTATGATCAGCAACAGGGGAATTACTCCTTTTTGGAACAGTTTATCAAGTGTTTATCAACCAGTACAGTTACTGACCCCAGTCAAAGCAACCTCTGTAGCTGTGATGATTTATCCCAACTGAGGGTTACTTTATTTCTGAAATGTGCAAAAGTCAGGGCATGACTAGTAGTCCCCTCTGCTTTAGACCCTGGCTTTGTCATAACACGTGATCTGGAATGGGTGGCGTGGGAATAAAGTTAGTTGCAGTGACTTCTTGTCTTCTGCGGTGCCATGGATCTATAGAAGATAGGCTGTGACATGGAAGGTGCCTTCAGGACAATTGCCTCTGCTTGTTCCCATTTCAACAAGGGGGCTGGTTGCCTTTGGAAGACTAATGCGTGTTTGCCTGAAGAGAAGTGTAGGGGACTGTGCCTAATCCCAAGTATCTGGGAATGGTTCTTCTGCTGTGCTTGTGTTGCATCTCTAGTAGAGTATGCCGTGTGCCACGGTCAGACCTGTGTCGTGGTGAGACAAAGTAGGATCCAGCCTCCCCTCTTTGAGCTGGATTAGCACTGCCACGCCATCATTAGTAACAACTTGTTTTGTCGGTAAAGGTAACGCAGATGACTCAGAAAATATAGAAGCAGCAGCTTTCTTGAGTAAGAAGGTATTATTTTTACCAAGTCACTTTTTTGACCATAACAGCACTTAAATGCTGGGTCTTGAAGTCCAACAGCTGTGATAAGGCTGAATTGTTTATTCAGTCCCAGAAACAGCATTGTCAAACTGTTTATCATTATCCTAACATAATAACATAGTTCTTCCTGAGTATTCATTAAATACTTCTACTATTATTATTACTGTTATTATGTTCACATGTGGTTTCCTCATACATAGGACCACTCGCACAAAAAGGTTGCTGACATCACCTCTTTAAATTCCTGGATTGTGCAAGAGGCAGAAGAGAGTTTATTCCATCCTGCAGTATGTTCTGCGCACTGTTGGTTTTCATACTTAAATTCACAGTTAACAGTAGGGTTGATTGTCTCTGTTGCCTCTGTGGGGGAAGGGAACGTTGTTTTGTCGCTGAAGCACAATGCCTCCCACGCTTACTCTTGGGTTCCTGCCGCTTAAGCACACACCCCATGTTCCTGGGTCTGCCTTAAGGTACAATCTATCTTCAAATTAGTAGGGAAAAAAAAAAAAAACAAACCCTGAAGTTGAGCGAAGTACAATCAAGCCTTTTGGAAACTAGTTAAACACTTAGAAGGGTGTATTTAAAAGAAAACTTTCTGCAATCAACAAAGTACAGCTTTCATCACGTATTCTTGGTCAGAGAGTTTTTTTCCTCTTGATGGCCATTTAGCTTTTTCTGAACAAGCTGTCTCATGTGAATTTCCCCTCCTGTAAGTCAGTGCTTATTAAGTCTTCAGCTCTACTTTTCTTTGATTTTGTTTACACAGTCAAAGCTTACTGGCTTTTGTACATAGCTGCCATTCAGCTAGTTCAGGTTTTGCAAATGCATATATGCAATGTTACATTCAATGTACAAATACATTCTTCAAAGAAGATGTCAAAACAAGTTTCAGCTCATTTTCAGTGGTATCTAATTATAGCTACATAATTAATGAGTCTGACATTTATCTTTCTTAACACAAAAGACCATACTTACAAATAAAAGCATTTCCTACAGTACTTGTAATAGCTCAAGCGTAAGTCTAAGAGAAATGAGAATATAGTTTAGAATATGTTATATTCTGAGGAAATAGAAGAAATATTTGATGGTAAATAAAATATATGCTGTTACTGTGATTGCTTACAGCTGAGAAGCGTTACACCTTGATATTTAAAAATCATAGACTCAGACTGAATTTCATGTATCCAGTTACTGGAAATGAATGGTAAATCTCCTGTAGAAAGGATAAAAATTTCATTAATGTAAACCCATCTTTTTCAGAGAGCATCTAGGTACTGTGTCTGCACCTGTTCTAGGTGAAAAAGGTGGTATTTTCTTTCTTATTTGCTTGGTGCATTTGACATTGGGTATAGACAGTGGCAGTCTTTTTGTTGAATAGTATCTATTTATATATTCCTTTACTATATTTTGCATACTCAAAGCAACATATTGATCAACTGATGGCCTAAGACAAAATCCTCCAAAAGTCTTTATCTGCTATTTGCATAAAAGGCTGGTCATATTGCCTACCACCTACTTCAAGAAGGGAGTACTACTTTACCATCCCCTGTTTCTCACAGTGTAAAGCCATTTCATTTGGGACACTGGGATTCTCATAAGTCCTTGGAGTATATTTCTTCTATATTATTTTGGCTTTTTTCACTGGGAAATTAGTTGTCAGTAAACCACAGTCAGCCTTTTGCCTTAACAACAGTACCTGGTCTTTAATGAGACAAATAGAGATAGATACTGATCTACAGAAAGAATTATCTGGTGTGTCTATGGAACCTTATATTTTCTGTGCTGTTTATTTTTTTAATTATAACCTGGTATAGATAAAGTGGCAATAACACAATGTCTGCAATTTTTAATTTTATGAAGAATTAAGGGAAAGCTTGGATTGAAGAATATTTCAATTGGTTTTGCTTAGGCTTTGAAACTGATACTTCAGTGAAGTGGATGGGAGGTGGGAAGAGAAGTGAGTTCATATTTTTCACTGCTATAGTCTAGGCAGGGACTCTTTCTAATTGAAACGGTCTCAGCTTATGGGACAATGGATAGATCTTAACACTTTTCATTACAGAAATCTTATTGTTTGCTGTATTCCCTAGTACTACTCGAGAGAGTCATAGGAAAAGTAACTGGTGAATATTATTTGTCTGACATACCTTTTGCAGTGACAGTGTGAAAGTTTTTTTTTCATGCTTGCTTAATTTGAATTAGTTTAATTGCTTTTCATATCCAAACATAGTAACTAATAAGCATATTATCTTTTTGCATGTTGGAATGATAATATACCTTTTGGTAAGATTTAGAAACTTCATTTATGTAAATTTGTGACTTGCATTTGCAAGTAATCTGTATCTTGGAGTAATGGACATATAAATCCAGCTATGTAAAATAACGATACTGAGAGAGGTCTTGATGGTTTCTTCTGTGTACGTGGAGGGAAGAACTTTTGTCTGAGGAGGAGGGTGTAGACTTTCTCTGTTCACTAGACTTCCCCTCTGTAGCTTGGGTTTTAGTGTCCTGTTTCTTCAGCTGCACAAAGGGAGCCCAAAACAAGAGTTGCAGCATGAAGGAATGTACATATGGCAGTCTGGAAGGGACTCTGCCGCAGAAAACCAAACAAAAATCTTCACCTTAGTCTCTGAAGCTGACTCTGAGTCTTAAGGAACATAACAGGCAAAAATGCTGTTACTTTTCCTCATTCTCTCTTCATGTTGCTCCAGGCTCGGTTTCAAGCTTTTTGGTGTTTTCCTTCTGTCATTCCTCCATAGTGTGACACCTGACAGAAAACCACTCCTTAGTTTGCTTAAGAAGTCACTATGAAGAAGCAAATGTTGTCCATTTACTTTTAGCTGTAGACATATTATGGTTTAGTTTCTTTGCCTGTGCAGAGTTCCAGTTGCTCCCGCAAGCTTGCATTTTAGTTTTGCTTAGTCCTTGTCTATCGTTCTTTTCAATTGTAGGTGGCTCGCCCTTTCTTTTTGCTTCTGGATGAAGGCTTAGTTAAATGCCTATTTAAGAACTGATGAGTAATTTAAAGGATTTAGGGGAACATTCTGTGCTATTATATGCAAATACATGCCATGCATGGCTCCCTGTGTCATTAACCTGGCAGTCATTTCATGCATGACTCCCCATCTTATTAAGCTAGCAGTATCGAATATTTGATTTACTAAACTGCTATGAACTACTTAGTGTGCTAATATAGGAATATAACTTTTAAGTTTCTCTGGAATAGCTATCTTTGAAAGAGATTCAGGAAAACAATAACATTATTTTGACAGCTGTGCTCAGTTTCTAAGGTATATTTTAGTAAGCTTCACAGAACTGGCAAAGTACCTGTGATTTGAATAAGTTGTACAATGACTGAAAATGAAAACCACCAGATTAATTAGAGCCCTGCAGAATTCTGCAGGCTTGGGAAGCCCAGGTCTGTGGTGTATACATCAGCATTCAGTGTGCAGAGCTTGTGGGAGTTACCTACAGGCATGTGTAGTTCTGTATCTAAAACTCTTCAACATCTTGAAAACTCTCCTTATATCCAAGCTCTTTGCCCTTCCCAGGCTTTCGTTACCATAGTAGCATTCACTAGCCAGGGGATTTACTTGGAGGGGGGAAGAACATATATATTTGTTGACTTGGTTCAATGCCAAATGGAGCCGGAATTATATATGCAGGATGTTGGATTCTTCCTTTAGTGTCCATTTCAGCTGGCATCTAATGTCATCCAGATAATTGCCAGCCACTCTGTCATCATTCAGCCAGCTGCACAGAACAAAACAAAGAGAAATTTAGGATCAAAAGGAAGGAATAGCAATTTAAAAAGCTTTTAAATGTTGTTTTCTCTCTTTCTCAATCAGTAACACTTAAAAGCCTTTAATTTACCCACCCTTTATCCCCCTTCAGAGAGAATACAGATACACTCACATTTGTATGACTTTGAGTGCTGCTGGCTTGAATGATAATATGCGAGCACGGAGCTGCCCAAGAAAATGTCACAAGCAAGAAATAAGGTCAGATAATGACATCCAAAACCAGAGCAGAGGGAATCATTCAGCGTTCGTCTCGTAGTTTGATTGCAGCTAAGAGTGTGAATCAGCTCCACTTTTATACCTCCTTTATGTTGAAAGTTCTCTGGTACAGTATGTGTGCTTTAGATTTGGAGCAGGTATCTGAATCGCAAATGCAGTGTAATGCATCTAGTGTGGGTCGTCAGAGACTTTCTTACCTAGGAGGTTGGTGGCCTCAGAGGGCTGTGTAAGTCTCCTCTTCAATGTGCCTGTGCTCTGTGGTACTTTTAGCATTGGCACAAGCAGTGAGTATGCATCCAAGTGGGAGCTGTGTGGAAAGTGAGCCCGTTAGGTGCGGAGGAAAGAAGGTATGAAAGCACTGCTAGGACTGACTGGGGAAGCGTGTGTACACAGCTGTACTGGGCAGAGCTAGCTGCAGAAAGTGTGCCTGTGTGTCAGGGGGAAGCACAGATGACTTTGCTTAGCAGACCATGGTTATAGAAAATAAAGGCTGGGTAATGTCTCCTATTCAGCGTGTTCGGTACTCTGCACAGCAGAGACCGTGACTGGTGTAGAGCTGGGAAGCCAGCTTCTGGACAGGCTGAGAGGTGCAGTCATTGGCAAAACTCAGTCAGTGCTGTGCCAAAGAGGCCAAGAGCAGATGGAGGAGTCGTTCAAGTCCCTCCCATTTGAACTTTGGTGAAAAAAAGTCTTAATTTTTGCCAAGAGATTGTCTATGTGCCTATGTGATGCAGGTATGCCAAAGGAGAGATAGTAGGAGTCCTAAATGTAATAAATCCATGCACATTTTAGAACAAGATTGTGTAATCCTGTTGATTTATTGCCAAGATTCATCTACTTAGCTCCTGTCCCTCATAATATTCATAAATCTTTTCTTAGTGTACTAAAGGGTTTTTTTGCTTCTGTAGATTCCCTCTCTCCCTTCCTTCTTCTTGAGTGCAAAACTGATTTCTGGTTTGCTTTAAAGTATTGATATATTATTTTTTTTCTCCCCTTTTGTTTGTTACGGTGGCAGGTTATCTTTTGTTGAAAGTGCTGGACTCTGCTTACCTTACTGATCTCTCTTGGCCTGTTTTATTTTATGTGGGATGATTAGGTCTCTGGTTTGTAAATGCTTTTCACTTTTCTTTTTGTGATGTAGAGGGTCCCTCATTTTTTACCCTGTTGTTAGTGGACTCTAGCTGATGAATTGAAAACATGAGATGAAATGACTGGTGCAAGTTATCTGTGGGCAACTGGGATAAGGAAATGGGATTGGACTGTTTTGTTTCATTGGATAGCCACAAGCCTCATCATTATCATTTTCCCAGTTACTCCATTCCCTGTATGGAGAACCCTTAATCAGTGTTATACTCTAGCAAGGACCAGACGCGGCTTCTTGTGTCTTGGCCACATACAGAGAGATGGGTACCAGAGGTGGGCAGACAGAATATGTGAGATTTTTAGTTGTCTGTTTGTCATCAAGCTAACCTTATTAATTCCCCACAGAAGAAGTTGACTAAGTGCTTCTGAGTCATCTAAGCTCATGGAGAAGCAAATTAATAGCCCCGAGTAGCCTGAGATTACTACTTATGTCAAAGCCAGGCTCTACACCCAGATGCTGATTAGTCAAGAAACTTTGCACTGACTGCAAACTAGGAAAGATCATCTACTTTGCCTCTATACACAGGTGAGTTAAGTCCTGCCAAACGCCATCAGTAGCTATCAAGACAAGGTCAATCACAGTAGATGAGCTCTGTTCACTGACTGGCCACTGTTCACTTACTGTTAACTTCCTGGCTACTGTGTTAACTACGTATGAAACAGGGCAGAAAACTGCCAGTGGTGGGGCAGCTAATTAATCCAAGTAGTTAAATTTGACAGACTTCTTGCTGGAAACATGTAAAGTTTCAGCCTGGTTTCCTGCTGGTTCACCCATGCAGCTTGCTGGAAGCATGCCAGCTACTAAGTGAGCTGCAAAGGATGTGGAGGTTGATTGGCTGTTCTGCCAGGTGGGCTACCCTGGGTCTGGGGATACCAGACTTCAAAGCTACTGCCTGGGAGTCAGGGCAGGTGGACTGCCAAAGGTGCAAGACAGCCCGCCAGGCAGCCTGGGCTGGAGCTGCAGTCACCTCCCCTTTTAGAGACTGTTTCATAACTGATGAGCAGAATAAATTAATCTCAGAAATGGCAAAGTTCTCTCTGAACGCGTTCTTCTTTCCTGCTTTAAAAGCGGATGAGACAAGGGCAGGAAAACAAACTGAAGGATGGAGATGAAAGCATTACACCTTTCAATTAGCACACCTTTCCTGTACATATTACTAAAGTTAAATCTGGAAAAACATTTTTGAACAAAACTATGATGCTCAGTCTCCTTGTACAGAATTTTAGGTCGAAAAGCAAAGGAAGCTGAGATGAACCTAAAGGCTTTTCAGACATGAGAAAATTGCACGGCTTTAAATTTGTGCTTTTAAATCAGGTTAATTAATCCAGAGGAGGAATCACGATGAACATATTTTTATAGGTGTAAACCCTAGTTTTACTAACTCATATCAAAGGGACTGGGATGGCAAGCCATACAGTCTGAAACATGGAGATGTCTTCCCGCTGGTTCAGCGATTAGTCAGTATGCCGTGGCCCACCATCACGATCAGCAAGCAGCTGTCACACCCTTTGGCTGAACTGGTGCTTCTTTCTGGCCGTACAGTGCAGAACACAGCTTGCTGTTTTATTCGCTGTTTGCATTTGCTCGGTTTTGTGGATTGAATTATTCATAGGGCAGCAATTGTCAAATGATCTAGGCCAGAGAAATTCATTTTCTTGTAGGACCTAACCTAATGTGGCAACGTGCTGTTATGTACCACACCAGAATTAACAGCTGCTGCTTTTTTACAGAGGCAATGCTTCACCAATGTTCTGCTAGAAAGAGATGGCTCTGAATGTTTCAGAGGCAGCTGTTTGCCTGGAGAAGGTAGTGACAGTGGTTTGCAGACAGAAACCAAAGTTTATAACAAAAACAGAACCATGACAAATGAATCCTTAAAGAAACGGGGACCACGTTAATTCTGAGTTTTGTAGCAGATTCTCCCTCTACTTTCCCATTTTCCTCTTTTCTGCCTACTATATGCCACCACTACTGGACTAAGGTTACAGCTATGTAAGAGTTGATTCCTCTAGTTGAGTTACAGATGTGACTGGGCACAACTGCAGTTTCCTCATAATGACAAAATGTGTGCTTGTTTAGAGCCTACCCTTCGCCTCAATTGAGTGGTTGCCTTGCCAGTAATTGGAGAAGCTGTGAATGTGGGAACGGAGGTCATGTTGCAGAGGAAGCCCTGCCTCTGTGCACAGCAAAATATACATGTTTACCAACACTCTCCACTTATCACTGGAGACATGAAAACATTAAAAAAAAAACATATCCCTTTAACTTTTCCAGAGCTGCTTCTGCTTTTCTCTTCCTCCTCCCCCTCACTAGCATGTTCTTTCTCAAAGGAAAAATTTCTAAGGCTAAGGCCAATTGAAAAGTAGGTGCTGCTCTGAAACCCGACTATATCCTTTTGATTCATGAAATATATTCAGATTCTGGCACTTGGTCATACTTAAAATTGAAGTCAAGCTCCTGTTTACTGTGGGAAGAGTCAACCCCTTGACTGTTGAGGTTTTACGGGATGCAGAAATGCTTTAAGGTCTATAGGTTCTTTCTAGCCTAATCCACCCAGGAGGAAGCCTATAGGAGAATCCCAGACCAGGGCTGGAATTTGCATTTGGGATCAAACAGGAATTGTTTGTCTACACTATGTTACATGTCATTATTCCTGTAGAAGAAAGCTCTCTTAATACCAGATGGACTCTTTAATCTAGCAGAGAAAGGCATAATGAAACTATGTTGCTAGAAACTGAAGGCAAACATAATTGGTTTGTACAGAGAGAGTACGTAATCACTGGAACTGAAGTAGGTTGAGATTCTCTACTGCTTGTAATCGGGGTGGAATGTCTTTCTATACCTTAGCCACAAGTTGAGGGACTTGAGATAAAAATCATTAGCCTGTACTATGCTGGAAGCCTTAACCGATAGTTCGTAATGAACTAGGAATCCGTCAATAATTGCTATTAATTTTTGCTATTAATTTTTCTGTGCTAGTAGTTATTTTAAAAGCAAAATGGGAGGGAAATCCTACAGTTCAGTTTGACATCACAAATGAGTTTGTTACAACTTCTAGGATTTCCTTCCTTTTAACTTAATTTTGGTGTAGTTATGAGATTTTTGTTCTTGGTTTTGTTTTTTTTTTTTTATTCCTCCAAGAAAACACAGTCTTTCTAAACTTCTGAGCAAGTCTTGCCCATAATGGAGTAAGAAGAAACAAAGATCACAAAAACAGTCTTCACGACGCTTCCTCTCTCTTGTTCACAAGGCACTACAGTCGGTGTAATCTGAAACAAACGTTTTAGGTGCTGTTGCGTTACATTGCCTGATCCCCAGAAGGATCTGTAATCAGTAGTTCTGCTTTTCCACCCGTTTCAATAATAAATAGTAAAAACTAGTAATTCCCTATAAAATTGCTCTAAGTGGCACTACAGATCAGACCAGTGAAGCATTGTTTGCCTTTCAGATTATGAACTTGTGGAGGGTTTCTTGATTATCCCTTTTCTTGGTAATATAATATAATTAACTTGGCAACATTCTGAGTTTTAATAAAGATTTGTGTGTTACTGAATTATACAAACAAGCTTCATTTTTCCAGGTCCACATGTAGGAGAAGTGTTAGCAAAAATAAATATTCTAATCACTTTTGTCAAAACAAATTGCTAACAATTTCTTTACTGTTCTGCATGTGAGAGCTACTTGTAGCATTCATTAATCTAACAGTTTATGATTTGATTTCCAGATGGAACGATTAGCATTTCTAAGCTTTTTATATTCAAACTGCAAAAATAAGCCTTTTTCAGGGGTCACTGGAGACAAATAATTGGAGTCTAATACTTTCCTCAGTTAAATGTGGTAATTCCCGAGTAACTCATTTAACATATTTGTTCTGATGCCTTTTTTTTTAATATTATTTAAAAACTTTGTCATATGAAACAGTGAAGTCAACTGCTCTTCTCCTCAAAGGTCACTTCTACAGTTCTAATCTTTTCTTTTGTCTTCCTACCTCCCTTCCTGATCAAGAATACTGTGTCTCCTAATTCTGCAAAACTATGAAAAAAACTCCTGAAATGAGTATGTTACCTTTTTTTTAATAGATATCAAACAAGTGTTCTTTGAAAGTCACACTGAAATCTCTTTGAGTATCACTGGTGATTTATAATGGTGATTGGATTTCCCCAAGTAAATGCCAAAGAGATATTGTTGGGAAAAATCTTTATTTGTCTAGGTTTTGTTTGTGAATGGAGCACCAACATATTGTGACTGATCACAAAGTGGCATCACTTTTTTTAATTGGTTGCAAGAGTAGAGAGAAATGGGTGAAGCTAACTATACACTTTTATACTTAAATGGCAGATATTAAATAGGTCTAATGTGTATCTCCTTGCATACCCTGTAGAAACTTAGGCTTAGCTTCATTCATTTTAGCCTAATTCTCGGATATGTTTTCCTTTGGGTCATCTGCCAGAGGGAATAGTGGTAGCTCTGTGAGGTATCTTGCTCTGTAAATTTCTAGTGGCTTCCCTTTCTCCTACAAATATTATCAAGTCTGTCCTTTAATTTGAAAAGTTGAGATCTTTTAGCCTTCTACTTGCAACAACATTTGATTTTTTTTTTTATTTCCTCATTTTAAATTCCCATCCTTATTCTGTTTAATTAAAAAACTGGGTAGTGATACTGGTGACCACGTGCCTCTTGCCATGTCAGTTGTCTGACAAGAGAAATTCCTTCCTTACCCCAGACAGAGCCATTGAAAAGGGGCTTCTGCTTGAAACCCCTTTGAGATATAAGCAAGTTGCTCTTCTGCTATGAGAGGTTTGTTTCTCTTGAATTTGTAGCAGCTTGATGTAGTTTACACTGAAACTAAACGCTTCAAACTGACGTGTTGTTACATCAAATCTGAATCCGACACTGAACTATTGCCTGCTGACTACTGCTACAAACACTGTTGAATAAGCCTGGTAAACTCCAGAGAGTTTGGTATTTTGGCAACCTGAACAGTACTACTTGATCTTGGTTGTGGCAAAACAGCCTGAGGATTGATGACAAACCAGCCTAGGCAAAACAGAGTGATGTTGCTGAGGTAGTGGGAATGCAAACCTTTCCTTTTTCAGGAGTCAGCAATAAAGTTAGTAGCAAAGTTGCAGCAAGTAGTCAAGTTCAGACCTGGATCACTGCAGCAATACACTGTTGAAAGGAATATAGATTTTTATTTTCCCTGTACAAAAGAGTTAGCTGTCTGTGGTGGCAAAAAGCTGTGAAATTTCCTCAGCCCTGTGGATGCCCTGCAGCTTCCAAAGGAAGGATGCTGACTTGATGGCTCAAGAGAGGGACCGATGGGGAAGAGAGCTTGCTGCTGCTGCAGGTTTTTATATAGAATTTTGAGCATCTCTGTGCCTTTATTTTCCCATTGTTTAAAATGCATCTAACACCCATTTTTACAGAAAGCTTCTCAGAATTCATGTCAGAAAAATGCTTTCAGTCTGTGCTACGTGGTTGATGAATATCTGGCCATTCCTGAAAGCTTTTGAATGTGGACCGAGTAATGCTCCAAAGCACATAATGTGAAGAAGAAATTCAAGAAGAAAATAATAAGTTGATAAGTTAAAATCCTTAGTATGCCCTATTATGTTTGATAAATAATTCCTGCCTATCGGTGGACTTATAGGCAGTTTTATTAGCATTCAACTTCTATACCAAAGAAGAGAATCAGGTCCTAGATCTTCATATTTTCTAAATTCTGCTTAAAAGAGATAGTCAAATAGTC
The DNA here is from genome assembly GCA_025345505.1 of Todiramphus chloris collaris. Classification (NCBI taxonomy): domain Eukaryota; kingdom Metazoa; phylum Chordata; class Aves; order Coraciiformes; family Alcedinidae; genus Todiramphus; species Todiramphus chloris. The sequence goes on from JANVCC010000030.1 coordinate 17,274,093, forward strand.
TGTCAAAACTGAAACGATTCTGGGGAGGATTCTTTTTTTAAGTCTTGAAAAGGTCATGGCAGCAATCATTGTTTTGTTTGAGTGGGCAAAATTTTGCGTCAACTTTAGCACCATAAATCCAGCTTAATTTCATTGATTGAAGCAGGGTCTGTACATGATAAACATGCAAAGCTCAGAATCCCTCCCAGTATGCTGTAGGCTGAAGGCTTACATTTGCAAAGCTATCCCACAGGCACTGATAACTGATCAGTTCATATTTTTGCTTTGCACAGATTTTATTACTTAATTTTTCTGTGCTTTCCCTTCCTCTTTATTGACTTTAATTAAGTTTTCCTTAGGGTTTGCATGCTTTGCAAACTTTGACTGCTTAAACGAGTAATCCTGTTTACTCATCACATTATCCCAGTTCCACTTTTGGGCTTAAGTATGTATTTTCTTAAATTCTTTTGGAACTATTGCTCTTCAGCATTATAATGATATTAAGAACTACTCCTTTAATGAAGAGGCAGCAGTTTTGTGTGGTGAGTTTGAAGAACTATATGCGAGATTTTACAGCAATGAAAAGAGTATCTTTTGAGGGGAAATTTTGCAAATGGCCTTAAAAGCCAGTACTGTCTTCCCTTGTGTTTCATTTGAAAACTTTAAAGTTTTTAAGGCATGAAGATTTTAATAACTGGGTCACTCACATTGGAAGCTGCATAAGAAAATAAGAAAGATGTATAATTCTAGATACAAAGAGTGGAACAGGTAAATGAACCACTGGTGCTTTGTGCGTATAATTCTATACATTATATTTTAGGAATTACTTTGTAATTTTTTACTAAGTGATATTGAAATGCTGGTCAATTTTTAGAAAGCCTGATAAAGCATTTAGTTTTTCAGATATTTTCAGTTCAATGAGGGAAATTTTAGCAACTTCTTTTTAAAGGCTTGTAAGTTTAGTAATTTTTTTACTTTATTGTGGGACCCAAAAAAACCCAGTGAAAAGTCAAATTAAATTAATTGAAAAACTGCTAATGTTATTAACTTTCCAGAGAGAACTCTAATGGGAATAGAGGCTGTGAAAAACTATCTCTGAATTATCACATTCTGTAAAATTAGCATTCTAAATTAAAAATGATGGAGAGCACACCCTTCTGGCACTACAGATGAGCTTTAAAGACAAAGCACTTGTTTGTTTTCATCTGTGGGTATGTTCACAATTATTCTTAAAAGTCTTAAGAAAGAGAATGAATATTTTCCTGAGGAAAAATGCTGATAACAGAATTTTAACATAAAAGCAAAATTTATTCATTGTTAAGACCAAAGGGAAAACACTTTTCCAGTGCGTGGATGTAGATCTGATTTTGTTGTCTAGTTCTAACACAAGCAAACTCATTAAGTTAGGAGACAAGAAAGTAAAAATACATCTTTAATAAATGCAGTTATTAATTTTGTGGAATTCAAATAAGTATGAGAATTGAATACAGAGATTGATACCTCTGTGTATACGATTGCAGCTAATTTGCAGAATAAAGTTCTGAAAATTAGTTTTTTGATGAACGAGGAGAAATTTCATTATATAATGGCAGCTACTTTGAGAGTTTGGCTTTATTTGTTTAAGAGAAAGAAGTCTACTCTTTTTTTTAATGGGTTAGTGACATTAGAGTGTGGAGTTCAGCTGTGGAGTCCTAGAAAATATTTGTATTTTTCCAGTCTTTAAATTTCCTTAATATTCTGTTGTGGCTCAAAAAGTCTAGGTCCATACTGCTAAAATTTTTGCCCTGGAATCAATACCTGCCATAAATCCAAATGTACGAATGAACTCCATTTGATCAGAAATCACTTGGTAATCATAAGGAATTGACCTAATAAGTGCAGAAAGAGGTGATGGACATGAACATGAAAACTGACAGTGACTTAAGCACCTCTTCAAGTGAGTGGACACTTTCACTCTTGGGCAATGTTTCTGTGCCAAGAGAACACAGAGGAATTACTTACAATAGCAAAATCAAGCATATACATGTAAATGTTTGCAAAATCAGAGCTATAGCGTCACAGTCTTAGAGAGTTCTGGTAGGAATGGGAGACCTGATTTTCTGAACATAATGACTTTCATTCTACCCTGTTTTAGTTTTGAAAACTGTTTGTTTCAGACTGGGAACTTCAGCTAGCTGCAGCTGTTGGGAGTATTCCAGGTACCTGTGCATGAACCTTACAGGGGTGAGGAGCTGTGAGTCAGGGATGTAATTGTCTGAGAGATCCAGGCAAGTAAGTGACCAAGTTTCTATGTAATTTTAGTTTCTATAATAAGATGTCTAGTTGTTATTGAAAATTATAGACATGGGAACAACCATTCTGTACTGTTGTTCAGAATACAGGAGCTGTCAGATGAGAATGAGGTGTTTTTTTAGAGTTCTCTGAACTCAAGTGATAGCAACAAATGACTGGAAAACCTCTGTTCATGTGAACTGCATTCTTCCCATAGACATTGTGGGACACAGACTTTTGTACAAAGTTTTCTAGACAAATACTCTTCAGCATAATTCCTTTCTCATATGTAATCAAATAATTGCATTGGATTTGGTGGAGCGTCTAATCATTCTCCTGTTAGAAAATGGATAAACTGGTGTTTCCTTGAGCTTGAAACTAGTTGGTATATTTTAATTTGTTGTTAAATACGTGTATAAAATATCAGATGAAAAAAATATCAGAATTGCATTCCTCACATCAGATAAACAGCAAAGCCTACTCACCGTTTTGAGGTTGTCATGGTCAGGCTTGCTGAAAGAAACAGGAATAAAATAGCAGCTTGTTTAATGCTGGCCTGCATCGTTTACAGGGCTTTCATGAGATCTCCTGTCAGCTCACATTAACCAGAAGTCATTGTTTCCGTTGGAAACATTGACAACTAGAAGTGTTTGGTTGCACTGGGCCTCATTACTTATGTTTTGTTACCCTGTGATAATACTGTAATAGGTCATTACTGTTCTTGTTAGAGAGAAAAGGATTTAGTTAGGTGATGCATAGTGGCTGTTTCTGTTGAAAATGTTTGCACCTTGAAGCTGCAGTGCCTCGTCACATCATTAAAGTATGGCTCTAGCAGAAGGAAGAGCATATATACTGGAAACGATCAGGATGGAATGACATCTGTGTGTTTGAGAGTCAGTCTTTAATATGTTAATGGCAATATGAAAAATGGGCAGTTGCTGGCTCCATTGATGGTGATGAGGGAAACTGTCCGGCGTGGACCCCACTATTTTTGTGGAGGGCATGAATTTTCATTACCGTTGCTGCGGTATTGGCAAACACACGGGAAGCAGCTGAGGTGACAACAGTGACTTCAGTTTTGTTTATTTCTATCTCAGGATTTAACAATGCTTAAACACGTGGTTAATCTGTCTCTAGTTTAAAATCATAGTTTAAAGAAATCTCTCATAAAAGTGTCTAAATGAAAGTACACACCATAAAAGCTATTTAGAAAAGAAGTTTTTAATGGAAACACTGCTGCAAGATATATTATAGTGGCTCTGAAATTGCACCGTTATAATAAGGGTTAAGGCTCAATTGTTCACTCTCCAGCAGCAATAACTTTCTCATTGGAATCTGAAAATAAACCCCTATGAATAAAATGACACCAAAGACTTGAGTTGTTTTCTTGAGACAGCTAGCCTTTTTGTACAGAAGCCATTCTGAAGTCTTATACTGTAGTTCTGCTGAAAAATTACACTGGCTTGCCAAATATCTTAATGACTTTTCTCTCAGCAGTTGGTAATGGTGAAATGTTATTCTAGTAACCATAATGTCCCTCATAAAACAATTGCATACAATATGTAGTGTACTTCTATTTTAGCGAGCGCTTCCATCGGGCTCGTACAGCCAGTAGCCATTTAACATTTCATAGCAAACTGCTTACCAGTCCTTCAAGTGTAATATTGCAGAAGCAGTGAAGAAATGCGTGATTAAAAGCATTCGCTGAGAGTGGACCATTTACTACTACCCTATCTTGCAAGATAAACCAGCCTTCACATATGTAGGCGCTCATCATATAAATGACAGTTCTATGTGGTCATTTAATTTTACGATCTCAATTCTCGCATATATTGCTAACATAAATATAGCGTTCTCCTGCAGGGAGGTCTGCTGGGTGTTATAAAATCAGTAAGACCTCAATGGGTTCAAATGGACATCTTTTATAATTATTGCTATAAAATTTCTTGACAATGCATTTTGTTGTCCAATGGGTAAAGAAAATGATTTTCTGAAAGAATGGATTTTGACAAAGAGAGCAACAGAGCTTAGGCATTTGTTCCTGTGTTCAAGCATATTTAAATTACCTCCGTTACTCTTACCTTTTGGACGGAAGCCAATATCCTGGAATAACTTTTTACAATGAGACTCCAGTCAGTGTGTGGCTATATTTTCAGTTGTTTTCTGGTGTGGCGAGACAATGTTAGGATATCTAGAGGGAAAAGATTAATTTGCTATTTAATGCAATTAAATTCTATTTGCCAAGCAATTCTTTTTACGTGCCCTTGAAGAGACTGGGGAATCTGAAAGAGGATTAGGGCAATAGATATATTCCCAGAAGTGGTTTTGAGGGAAGGAACAGACTCTCCTGTGCTGGAATTCGGGACAGTACTATTGGCTGCAGATCATCAGGAGGGACCCTGTTACATCTTTCTTACATTTCTCAAAAACGTTTCTCTTTGATCTGTATCTGAAAAGGAATTTCTATCCCATTTCTTCACATTTCCATAATAAAAAAATATATTAACTTTCTTTTAGAAGGCTGAATAGCAAAATTTTTATTTCTGTGCTTGAATAGCCTCTGGAACATTGGCTTTGCCTATAGAGTGGCTGCGTTGTACACCAGCACAGCTGTGCAGCTTTGTGTGCTGGCCCTGGGGACCACCAGCAGACTGCTGAGAGCATGGTCTGCGTTCTGTCAGTCAGGAGCTGAAGTTAGGAGGCTCAGACACTCAGAAGTGACACAGCTCTTTAGTGCCTCAGTTTACTTAACTACTGATTCAATTTATGTAAAACATTTGTAGCAGTTGTTTTACGTCCATCAAAACAGGAGGGCATCTGTACCCAAATGGATGGACTGTACCAGTATCTCTTGTTACTTTTCATATTAAGGTTTTACTTTTCTTTTTTCTTTTTTTCTTTTTTTTTTTTTTATTTTCAATTTCAATGAAATCCATGAATTATCACCAACCCACAAAAAAACCCGTGCCTCTCTTTTGCCAATATGAGATGTACATTTACAGTGATTGATGCTAGCTTATGATCTAGTTCCTCTTGTCCATCTTGCAACAGGTGGGGAAAGTCTACAACACGTAGGTGTTCTGTCTTGCTTTGCTTTTGTCCTACAATAAATGTCTCTCTCATATAGCAACAACTTCTTAAAGCTATGCTTGCATTTTTTGTTATTTGACTGCTCCGTGTCTGATCTCTAAACAGTCTTTTAAGTGCTGCAGTATCACATGTATAGTAACAACAGAAATGTAGAGCTAAACATACTGGAGTAGGAAGTGCAAGACCAATAGGCATTTACCCCAGGAGTTAATTGGATGGTTACCACATAATTGTAGTAATGAAGTTGTGAGTTTGCAGTTGATAAATAGCTGCACAGTAACCTTTGATAAGGTTTAGGTAGCAAGTAAGTTAACTTGTTGCCTCAACTGTGTTCATTTGAAAAAGGTCTAGACAAAGGCAAAGCAAACAGTGTATTTATCAATGTATATGTTTCTTGAGTTTTGGCAGCTCAGATTTTTGCCTTTTTTTTCCTTATGCAGTTCTAAACCTATTATATTAATTGTTTTTCTTACCTGAAATGAGAGCCAAATGTCTCCAAATACATTTACCTTTGAAGTAATTAAAATAAAAGTGTCTTCTGACCATAGCAAATGAGCAAACATGCTCTGCATGAAAATGAGCAATGATAAGGAAAAAATTGTTATGCAAGAAAGCAGTAAGGGAAGGGGAAAAAAGAGATTGTAGTTGCAGTTTCTTGACTGGAACCTTAGCAAACCTAATCAATTATTCTTAGCCATCTCACACATAAATATGTGTTAGCTGCTATAGCTTGGAGATATTTGTTAAGAAGATTGTCAGACTTTTGTGTAAAGGGTCAAAGCCATCTTACTCTATCCATGTCCTAGGAAAAGATAATTTACAGGATTTCAAAAAAATTGGGGATTTTTCTAATTGTATAGAAGGGTTTTCATGCCTCTCACAAGTATTACCAATTTTCTCATATTCTCGTTTGAGTGGGTAGGCAAAAATTGGGATGGACAAATGTGTCATTCCTAAGCAGTTAGAAAATAGAAAGAATCCGACAAGGAATGGGGGACTCAGACCTAGAGCTAGCTGAGAAAATGTAAATAGTTTGACTGAGATCTAAACTGATCCCCCAGTGTGAGACTCCCTGGTCTAAGCCAACAAAGAAATTTGGCCACTAAATATAGCTTGGGTGAACCACTTGTGTCCAGTTGTAATATTCACAAATATTTGTGGAGGTATTCACAAGACATCCTAACTTTAGAAGACCTTGTGGAAAGAATTGTGTATGCTGAATGCTTATAGAAAATAAAAATATTTCTATTTTTTCTATTCAAGTATGGAGTTTCTCCAGCATTTGTCTGCACCAAAGACACATATACAGCACTTGGACACATGTCAGTGTAAAATGAAGTTAGCTAACAGCCAAAACAGCAGGTCAGTTTTCAGACCACGTGGTGGTTCTACTTAATGTTTTCTGGGTTTAAAACAAATTATGTTTATGGAAATGCCTGTGTATGAACAAACTTGATTTAAACTCTTAAAAAAAAACATGCAAATGATTTTTCCTATATGCAACTGTGTGTCAGATGCTTCAAGTTTCTGTAATGAGCAGTTTACACTTTTCTCACAGTGCTGATGCAGCTTGGTAGGAAAGTGGGCTGTACTGTTTTGTTCTGAAGATAGATTCAAACTCCAGGGAAACAAAACACATTCTCCAGTGACTTTAGAGTTCATTTTAGTAATCTTTTTCATTTCAGTGAATAATTCAGATAGTTCTGCAATGGTGACATCTATGGATCTCTGCTGTGGCAATCTGATTTCAGGTGCTGGATCCCAAACCTGGGGGCCTTGGTTGCACAGACTATTGGTGTTCCAGAAACTTTTTGATATTCAGTGAATCATAGAATGTTAGGGGTTGGAAGGGACCTAGAAAGATCATCTAGTCCAACCCCCCTGCCAGAGCAGGATCACCTAGATCAAGTCTAAAGAAAATTCCCAAACTATTGCTGGTCTGCATTCCCACTATCAAACTCCAGTTAATGTATACTAAATACTGCTGTTGGTTGGCTTTGGTGTTATTTCACAGTAAAGAAATCTCCTTTTAGTGTAGTGGCTGCTCTCAGATCTTCAGCTTTTCCGCGCACAACGCTCCCCAGTATCTGCCATGTATTCCAGTTGCTGCCGTGCATATGTACAGCAGCTCTTATGGTCCCAAAATACTGAAACATCCCAGCAGATGAAAATTAACCATTTCTGTTTAAATTTCGGTGACTTTAAGAAATTGCATTAAAATCCAAATAAAGAATTTTGACAAAAATAAACAGGCAGGCATTCTTCCAAAATGTCTTAAATAAAAAAGGTACAAAGTAGTCTGTAATGCAATGACAGCAATTTTAATATAAAAATGTATATGAAAGGAAGATGAACTACCTTACATTGAGTCTAGCTCTGAGTCTAAATTAAACCCATGGAAGGAAAAGCCAAAAGAAAAGACGTCCATACAGGTTCCACAGGACTCCTGTATGTTTTTTGCTCAGTTCAATGTCTCTTATTTGTATAATATATCTTAACCATGCCTAAGCTTATATGAATGGCTCAGGACCTGATTCTCAGACTTATGCAATACAACTTGGAGTAATTGTACTGAAACCAATGGCCCATATCTTACCACCAGTTCTTAAATAGAACTTCCAGTGGATTTCAATAAATACTTTTGCTTAAAAGTCAACAACACAGCGTGATTCAAGGGAAATTACAAGGCTGCAAGCAAAACTGTTAGTTTATTTTTCCTTTTTCTTTTCAAAATACCTTGTGTTTGGTTCTACAGAATAAGATTATTACAAGTGATTCCAATCACTATTGGCATCAGAATTGGATGTTAGAGATTTCAGTAAAGTGCGTAAGCTTTGCTGTCAGTAAAACTAAATAACTTTTAATTAACATATATTGAGAGCATGTGAAGGATATACCCCTGTACTTCTTTCCAACAATCTTCTTTACTTTTTGTCAGCGTGGAGATAAGCCATATTGGTGCCAGGACAACCTTTTATATTCATTATGAATTACAGCCACTTTTTTTTCTATCCCAACAGAAGAAGCAGCTACTTTACAGTGTACAGCTTGTCAAATTGTAATTGAACTCCATTCACCAGCGTTGCCACCTATGTGCACGTATAGAAAGCAGGAGGTTTTTTTGAGGAGGAGGTCACTGTTTCAAAGGAGACAGGCAGCACCTGGACTGTGAGATAGCACTGGAAGCAGACTTTGTCTACTGTGCTGGGGAAGTGAAGTAATTATGAAGAAGCAAGTGAAACTAATGACTGGCATGTTCTACCAGAACTAAAGAAAACTTAGAAGAGAAAAATACTCTTTCTTCTTTGCTTAAGGCTGTGTATGAAATGAGTGCCAGAAGCTTGTTAAAACCCTCTAAGGTATGTCACCATTTATGATGGGAGGTGGAGAGAGAACTGGATGATGGGGTTCAGTGACGTGGTGCACACTGTTGTGCATGCATCTGAATGCGATTGTCTTCTGCTGGCATACATTATTGTAACCACACAGAGAACAACAAAGTTGCTTCAGGGGAAAGCTACTGTAGGTGATGTCATAAGCAAGGATAGGAGTTTGGGCATTTCTCTCTCATTTTCCTTGGCACCTCTCAGCTGCATGCCTTACTTGTGACTGGTAGTGACTAGGACAGAATGGCAGGGGCTTTTAGAGCTCACTCAGGTTTGTCCATCATCTTGTAATATGGACCAAAGTGTGATTTCCTCAGTGTGGATGAGATAAAACAGAGAGAGCAGAGCTCCTTTCCCTTGCTAGGAAAGTGATACAAATGCAACCAGAGTGCTGTAAAATGGCACTGTGTGCATGCAAGGGTGCTGGCTTGATGAGGAGGGGTGCAGTGGGTATGGTAAGGAACAAGGTGTCGATGGCCAGTTCTAGCTGCCTGAAAATAGTACTCATTTGTAACGTGTAGGAAATACTGTTTTCTCATTCCTTTTAGATATTAGACCTAATCCTGTTTTTTCTAATTGAACAGACCACATTCTTGGGAGACCCTGCAATCAGTCTTCTGTGTTCAGACTATGAAGAGATGTAATCTAGCTGCAAATGCTCACTAAGAAGGCGTCCTGTTTTAGAAGAAGTCTCTGCTGGCTATTATCAGCCAAATGTGCGTCTACACTTCTGGTACCCTCTTCCAGCTCTGCAGAGACAATGTAATGATGATGTGAGAAAAAGATGACCCCAGCCTACCATACTGCACATATCATCTGTCAAAATGGGGCCAACCGAATCAGTTGTATTCCAGGAGCAATGCACATGGGCATGTGAGAGTAAGTTTTACTGTAATTCCAGTGTCTCAGCTGCTTTGCTACAGCTGCCAGTCATACACTCTTCTGCTATGGTAAAGGGAGGGAGACTGGATCCCTGCCTTGGATCAATCACGTGGTAAGAGGGTGTCCCAGCTTTTTCCCGTGGTATACTTCAGGAAGCTCATGTTACTTGCTGTGTGGCACCAGCTCCAAACTATGCCAGAACTAGAGACTCCCCTCATGGCCCTTTTCCACTTTCTGCAGCAAATAGAGGTTGGGGTCTAGGGAGTTTTCCCCTGCATCTATCCCTGCCCAAACTATAGAGTTTGGAGATGAAGGAAGCAACAGTGTGAAAAAATATTTCCACTCCCCTGTTTTGATGTTTGTTTGTTTCTCTCTTGCTCAGTAGAGCAATTATTTGCTAACACCGCTGTCCTGAATCCACCTGATGGAACTGCTTAGACATGAGCCACTTCAAATACCGGACACAGGAGGAAAGCACATTTTATAATGACAAATACCTATATAGACAGATCAGTTAATGTAAAGCTATTGGTGGAATAAGGCAAGATCTTAGCATGTTTGTTTCCATCAAATGCCTTTTTACATCAAATGCCTTTTAGATTGTTGTGATACTTCATTTTTGAGAGATGTTCTGTACAAGTAAATGAACACTTCATAAATAAATAAATGTGTAGCACATGTTCCCAAGCTTAAGTTTGGTCCCCAAGGCTCCAGTAAGCACAATAAAGGGTACAATGTACAGTAAAGTGCATATCACTCAAAGTATGGTAAAGATACATAATGGCCCAGGATAAATACAAGTAAAAGGGCTCTGTGTGTCCAGTAGGCTTTAAAGTTACTCAAAATTACATGCTTTTAGGTGTCTCAGAGGTACTTTTCCATAGTTGGCATATAAGAGATGAATTAAATTTGTCTAAAAAAAAACTTACAAAAAACCTATTTGTGGAAAAGTTTTTTATTACTATATTTGCTTCATTTTTTTTTTTTTCCCCTGAAGTTTGGAGTGCTGGTATGAATTTACATTTGCTAAGATGCTTCACTGCTCATGTTTATAGCAGGCTGGGAGCTATCTGTTCAACTCGCACCCAGAAGCTGAGCATTTCCTTTAGACCTGAGAGGCAGGGTTTCTTAGTTTAGGCTCTCCCCCTTAGTTATGTGGCTGGTGAAATGAAACTGCATTAGAACCCACCAGCTTGGAGTGTTCGTGGAGCAAGTCATGTGCCTTTCAAAGGACATAATTTCAAAACACCTTGTGAAACCCTGCAGCCCCTTTACAGCCTGTAGAAAGAGGAGGGTGTGTAGTTCTCCACTGTCACAAAGCCTGCCCGAATCCAGCGAAGCATCTCCGCTCCCATACGGAGGCACTCTTACTCCTCCAAACTGTAATTGCAGTTTTGTCCTGAATATTATTTATGTTTTGTCTACATAGGTTTGACTCAGTAATACGAACACAGAGAGAGAGAGAGAGCCATCTTGTGGGAGATTGCTTTAATATCTTCCAGTTTTAGATGGCAGGCACTTGAGAAACTCTTTAATTTTGCAGGTATTATTTTTGTGATGAGACACCTCAATTACAAGTGAGCGTCCTATAATATTTATACAGATGGGTCATTTTCTGCCCAAAGGTCCATTACTTGAGCAGGGAATGATACTGCTCCAACATCTGGCTCCTGGCACTTGGTACATATGAGCAGCATGTTCTTTCGCCCCATCTTGAACTACATAATCAGCAGTTTCTTCTCTTCTTTCCATATTGCTGCTGTGCACAATTCAGATATTAAATATGTCTTGATTTGCTATGTAACAGACTGCAAATGAAGCTTCGCAGCCTCATCTTGGAAATGTGCACTGGCAGTAGAGTTGAAAATAATATTTTTGCCTCCATCATTACTGCATTCTGTTGAAAAAATGCACATTTTTTCCAGACTACAGCGAACATTAAAAAGCTGTTCCCATCTACAGGTTCCATCCCGAGATGTGCAAAATGCTTCTAATGAAAATGCAAACCATGTGAAAGAAGAGTGATAAAATCCTCTGTGTAGCAGAGAGAGGGGCTTCTGCTTCAAGCAAAAGAAGAGCAGAGGGCATCTTTCTGGTAAGAGCAGATGATGGGTGTCTAGGAATGCCTGAGCTCTTGAAAAAGGCAAAATGAAAATGGTGCCTAATGTTCTAGCTTCCCCTCCTGACTTACGGGGATGAGCTGCACTTTTCAACCCCTGCATGAGGCAAGGAAGAGTGGTGCCAGGTCGCTGAAGCGCCCTGTGGAAGCAGAGGGGACAGGCTGAACATGTGCAGGTTGTCCTATTGCACGTTCCTCTAGTCAGTCATCTATCTAAACACTCATGCAGCAATTAGCACAAAACTATCTAGTACCTTAAATGCTGTAGTCAACAGGTGCTCTGAGGGTGTTGAAATTCCTGTTAGAGATGTTCAACCTTTTCAACATGCTTGATTTTGTTACCAACAGGAAACTGAGCCTTAATTTAGGAGAGTTCTTTAAAGATGTCAGTATTTTTTTTCTGCCTTATTTTGCAAATATTCATAAGGTATTTAATAGGGAGAGATCCAATTTAAATTCCATCTCATGGGATCTTTTGATAGATCAATAATAAATACTCATTTAATGATTTTTTTTTTCCTTTTGCATCCAGAATCACAGCATACCTTTAATTTTGATGCAGAAATGAATCCAGTGCTTGGGCTTTTGAACTGTTTTGGTTTTCCCCATCAGCATGAGTTGTGTTTTAGTATTTGCAGTACTTGATTCAAAGGCAATTTTATATGGCAGGCGTGTATCTGCGGTGTGTCGCATTCAGGGTTTGGGAAACTAGACTGAATTGCATGAAATACTTATAAGTATTAGAAAAAATATGTTTGTGAAGCATGGGATCTGAAATAATCAACTGAATAATTTTTGCATAGAGCTGGCAAATGTGTAATGATGTGATAATGTTGATTTAAAAATAAAATCAGTTGTAACATTGGCAGACTATTCTATCTCAAAACACAGAGTAGCCATTCAGTTGAAAGAAACTTTCTCCACCAAATGATGTAACATTTTCCTTTCTTAGAAAAGCCAAACTGAAAAAAGGCATATCAAATGAAAAGCAGAGTTAAGTATTTACCAATATATGGTAATTCATGAGTCAGCCCTGAGTGGACCTGCTCCATCAGTAGCACAGTTCTAAGAAACAGCGTTCCCTTTGAATTAAGGGGCCACTGCTCCATAACAGTTGCTCAGCAATGCTAAAGGACCCCCCTTTAGCTACAGATCTCCTCCCAGACAACAACTGCTGTATAACTGGAAATACCCCAACTCTCCTGTTTTCCTGTGGAGAATGGCTCTTGCAGCATAGTCAAAAACAAAGGATAACGCTTTATTGCACTCTGGCTTTTTCTGATCTTTCATTAGAAGCCCAAATTGTGTGTGTGTGTTTTAAGCTGTAAATGTCATTACCTATTTCTCATGAATATTTCAGATTCAGAAATTTACAGGCTATTGTTCTCATAAGCAAAACATGTTGTTTTGGATACCTCTGGATACCTCATCACTGAGTGATGCAGAAAGCCTCAGTAAGATAAATCTATTCTGAGTGTGAAGTACTGTGTAGCCTGCTTTTTTGCTGTATTTTGTTTTATACCTGAATAATCAGAGACAAAAACGATGTAACATTTGATTTCAGTTTGGTTATCGCCTGTGTGACACAGAGAAGCCATAGCATTTCCTTAGTTTTTGTCAGTTGTCAAGGTACCTGAACTGCTGGTAAATGTTAATGTCTTAAAGAGAACCGTTCTCCTGTGGCATATATTTTCAGCTGGCACACGAGTAGGTCAAGCAGAACTACAGTGAAGAGGGGTCTCAGCCTCACTTGCACACACCAGCAATACAACAATTCAGAACAAATGGGGTCCACCTCCCTCCCTTTTGCCATCTAGAAAGGGGCTGCAAGTCCACGATGGTGTGGCTACGGGGGCCCAGGGGAGTTTAAACAAATGCTTGGTGGGGTGCCTGCTGCCTTGAGGCTGGGGACTACTGCTAGGTGGGCCTGGGGAAAGGAACTGGATGGATACTGCTCTGAATAGAAGTCCAACAAATTGGCAATGGGAAGAAGGCACTCGGGTACTGTTCAGTGATATCATGCAGTTTGGAAATGTAAAACTGCTTTCGGTGAATACAGAGAAAATGAGAATGAGTCATGATGAGCTCTCTGCATTATTCTGATGTGTATTGTGGGTTTCTTCAAACTTGTGCATTGCTGACTGAATGAATGCAGCTTTATGTCAAGGAAGTCTTTAAAATGGTCTTTAAAGTTACAAGAGGGAAAAGGAAGGTGCTGGTGCAGGTAAGATGACTTCGGATGCACAGCTTTAAATTGTCACAGTGACAGCCCAGAGTAGGATGGTGTACTTTTCCCAGGCCTCACTTGATGGCCAGGAAGAATTGCTGTTCTTCTCTCCTGAGGATAGAGGATGGGGTTTTAGGGAGATGTAAGGGGGTGGGGAGAGGGACACAGACCCTGGGAAGAATGAGGGCACCAGAAATTGCAGGCTGAGGGCTTGCTGGTCATCAGAAGCTGGACAACTAGTCCAAGTTGTTTCAAGCACTGTAGGAAAAGGTTGTGCTTAGGTAGGAGAATACATGTATGGAACATTCCTTTGTCCTTCTGCCATGACACTGACACGTTCCATCACTGGGTGAGCGAGTAGCAGATGCTTTCTTTTACTTGTGAATTGCTTTAAATGGTGTTGTCATAGTGCGGCACAGGATAAATCCTGTGAGAAGCCTATCTGAGCTTGCTTGGCTAGGGAGTAGCTGACTGTGGCTGCTATGCAGGGATGTGAAATCTAGGTGCTGTTATGGGAGCTGGTGAGTTGTCAGATTGCACTTTGGGAGAAATGGTAAAACCTCAAGGCATTGCCAATGCCATGCCATAAGCATCAGATCCTGAGAAAGGGTTGCAGAGCAGAACCATCTGGTCCCAGCAAGGCTGACATGAACTGTACCAGGAGAACAGGGAGGGCAAATGCTTGATTTTCAGTAACGCAGAATACGCTGCTGGAGGGAGTGCCTTTCAGTAATGCAAAATAAATTATAATCCAATGTTTTGCTTTCTGTAGCATTTCAGTTGTATATTAAAAACAGTAAATTACACTGATAGAGTATAATATTCAAAGGTCTAAACAGTCTTTTTGAATCTTTATTTCTAATTGATACTTGGGAATGACAAATATCCTGCGCAGTGGGTATTGTTACATCGTAAGATTATCTGAGTAGTTTATATCCTGAAAAAGTACTGAGGATTGAGTATTTCTTTTTGCTTCCACTCCAGTGTCTCTCTGTGCTTTGATTTTATGACCGGTGTGTCATTTGGTAATGAGTATTCTTCAGCTTTCTGTAACATTTGTAATAATGGTAGTGTCTTCACCTACCAATGACATTAGTAAATAAGTCAATTTAATTTTTTATACAGCTGTCAAATTGGCACATTGTAACTAGATAATTTGATAACCATAGAACAAACTATTATTTCTATAATGCTCTTATTCCATAAAGGGCTGCTGTAATTTCCGCGGGATAATTAGGGAAACAGATCACAAAAGCTAAGGGATATTTGCATCATGTTATTAAGTTGCTCATATGCTATTGGTTCACCATCACTATCCGATAGCCTGATTGTGGCAAAAATGAATGGAAAAATTCCCCTGTCTTCTTAAGGCCAAGGTTTTCAAATGAAAGTATATCACAGGAATAATTGTATGATAGTCATACAGGGTCATGTGCATCATCCAGAATGCCTTGGGCTCATGCTTTGAGTTATGAATGTCTACCTCAGAGCTCCTTGTGCTTGTGTGCAGCTACTCTTTCCCAGATCACTTCTTGTTCATCTTATGGAGTTGTCCAAGAGAGATTGCTCAACTCTGGTAGAGGTGATATCACTGCTGTGGACCCATTCAGGGCTTTTCTAGCACCTTTAGTATCCTCTACCATCAAACTGAAGGGGAACTGGAAATGTTTCCCCACGACCTCTGCTCTCCAGATACTTCCAAGTCACCCCTAAAGAGCATCTGTTTAAGAGAAGAAAATCCCTAAATGGTAGATTTTTTTTTCCAAGCATTTTCAGGGGTGTGTGTTAGAAGAAGAAGTGTTCCTATCACACTGTCTCTCTTCTCCTTCTTCCTGCAGAAGGTCTTCTGCTCACTATCACACGGCCAATGTGACAAATGAAGCTGCTAGAGACAGGGTAGACCAGTTCAACCCAGTAGTTAACTGAGCCACGCTGCCTCTCTTTTGCATATGATTGAGGAAATTGTTTTACAATAAAGTAAACCAACTGATTTAATTCTCTTGCTCCTCATTCTGCCTCTGCAGAATCCAGTGAATGCTGGCTAATGACGTGCTAAGGGGAAAGAGTATGTAGGAATGATCTGCACAAATGCTGCTGTGCATTTTTGCAGGCCACTGCATCTCGTGAGTGAGGAAAAGATGTTGCCTTGAGTAGGCAATTACTGCATCTCAGGTGTTACAGGATAGAGGATTCTTTGGGCCAAAATGAGTGTGCACTGCAGTTTTCTGACAGTCTTACAGCATCCTTCACCCCAGCAGTAACGTCCTCTATAAAGAGCTTTGTATGCAAGCCAAGATGAGATCAGCACAATCTTGCACTAATGACAGAGATTTTACAGCTTTAGGGAAGTTCTGTCAGCATGCAAACTGCAGAAGATCCTAAAATGACTTGCCAATACTTAAGATGTATTGCAGGTGCTTGGACATGCTCTTCTGTATTTGTACACACTTTCAATTAGACACACAATTCTCAAAGTTGCCTAGCCAGAAATGGCTGTATGTATTTGAAACTGGGGCAAGTTCATTATCTTGGTGATACTGGACAAGTAACTCTGTTATTTGTCTAGTTGAATACATAGATTTAATAAATCTCCAGCTTTTTAGCTCTTCTACTTTCACCATTTAAACTCTTCGGCCTGGACCAAAAATGTTACTTCCAAAGTGCCAATAGCTAACATGACAACTAATCTTTTTGTCACCATTGAAAGTATATTGACAGGTATCTTTCTTCTGAAAGAACCATATATAGTGCTGTGTAGCTGTTAAGTGGTTGCAGAATAGCTGCCTACCACAGGAAAAATATGTTATACAACCTTGAGACCTTTGGTATAGACTAATTACAATATGAATTGTGTGAATTTCATTTGTACTCACGTATTTATATATATCTCATTAATTTGTTACAAAGAGGGAAAAAATCATTACTGTAGAGTCAAATTGCCTGTAAATGACTTAAGGAATATGTTAATGATCCTGCTTCAAATGAATAATTATAAAGCAGGTGCACTTGAGATGCGATCATTTAACTGACAGCAAGCAGCTTCTAATGTCTTGAATATCCATGATAATGGTGATGTCATAGCAGCCAGTTAAAATCATTGCTCACATCCTCCATTTAATACACAGGAGAACTGTGGGTATAATTCCCATATAGAGCTATTGCCCTGCTTATTTAAGGAACGGTTAATTTATAAACAAATGAAGAAGTCACTCTGCATTGATTGTAAAGCAATATGTTTCCAGTAAAATGTCATGCTATTGTCTCACGTAGAAAATAAATATTGATGGCAGAAGGTATTACTGCATCAAATTGACATCCCAGTTTAAATGATCTTGGCTCAAAATGTCCCAGTTTAATAGAGATGTGAATTGTGTTTCACCTGCTTTGCTACTAACATCCAGTTAAACTTTTCACATTTGTTGTTTTGAAGGAACGTGTAGTTTAGTTCCCTCTGGACTTGATGCCTGTGAGAGCCAGAGCTGTATGTTCTGCAGTGTACAAAATAGCCCCTGCCTACAGATGAGTGAGAGAAAATCTGAACTCTTTAAAGGCCAGTCTTCTTTTGGGCTTGCGTCCCGCTTCGTTCATCATAGCTGTGCAACATGTTAAATTTTCAGTTTTCTTGGTCAGGATAAGATTTGAAGTGTTTACCTTTCCAAAATCAAAATAGTCTGCCTTGAATATGTGTAAGTTCACAGAAGGCAGCAGTGTGCTGCCTAGGGGTTATCTCCATGATAATAGCAACGAAACTAGAGCAGTAGCTAAATATAGAACAGTTTTCCTGCATATATTTTATGTCTTGTCATGTAATTACAAATAGATGAAGAATTAAATCTCTGAGCTGCGGTGAGGTTTATTAGGAAAACCTACAGAATTCCTAATGTAAAAGGGGTTGCTTCCAGTTAAGGGTAGCGCTGTATGCCTTGAGAAGAACACTACCATGTAATTTAGTATAAAAGTACTTTATTGATGCAGGTTATTTTAGCAGCAAGATTCTGTACTAGGAGGAGAGAACTCTTTTGAAGATACTGGTTCCAGAGCATAATAAAACAGGTGCGGCTTAATAGGTCTACCAGGAATGTTTTAGCTGTTAGCATCTTTTAAATGCTTCTGCTGAGAAACCCTGTTTTCATAACAAGGTTGGTGAGTATTAAACCTGTGATAGTTCTTTCTGGGATAACTATAATTTACAAAAACAATAAAAACCTGCTAAAAAACATTTATGTATTTATAAATGTTGTAATCCAGGGATCCCACTGATATTTGCGGTGAAAGGTATGCCTAAGGGCACATAACCCTGCTTGTACATTGCCAGGACTGCAATCTGGTTTATGACAAAACAGATTCATTTATCTCCAAATAAATAAATTACTTTTGTGAACATTTAGAAACATTTGCATAATTAGGCTGTAAGATCTTAGCAGTCTTTTTCATAATAATTAAACTAATCTAATCTTGGACAGGGTAAACAGACTTACTAGGCTGAGAGCAGCCTTCAGGCAAGGAACTTACTACATTCTACAGGAACTGTAAGGCTGATGATGTTTGTTAATTATGCAGAGCTTTTACTCCCCAGTAATAGCAGCGTTTGTATTGCCTGAAGCTTAGATAGCAACTCCCAGGCACATAAAATTAGGCTCTGGGTTTTTTTGTCTTTTTTTTTTTTTTTTTTTTTTTTTTTTATAAACAAAAAAACCCAAAACACCCAAACCAAAAAAAAACACGAAACAAAGAATATACTTCAAAATGATTATAGGCTTTCAACAAGGAGGCATTAACCTTACAGTGTGGGATCCTAGATCTGCATACAATTGGCTCACTGTTCAGTCATGTGGTCTTGATTATCTTTAGATCTGAAGTCTTTCATGCCCTATAGAGCTACAGAGTTGTAAGTCTCTCTAAAAGAACAGCAAAAGGCACCACATTTTTTAGGGACTTCAGTTAGAAAAAATTGAGAATATCAAGTACGTCTTACCCAGGACAGTTCTCAGTCAAGCAGTCAATCAAAATTTATTATCATAAATCAAAAAATGAAGACCAGAAACAGTACCTAGCAAATTCTGAAAATATTTGCTTTCTTTAATGAATCTGTCATCTCTATTTAGTTTTCTGTGAGTCATCTCTCCATGAAGGCTTCAGCTGACAAGTAAACTGAAATAGAAGGGTTTTTATACTTAAAAACTGGATGTGGCCTTAGCAAGGATAATAGTCAAACTCTACAAAATCTTTAAAAATCATCTCTTAATAAAAATATTCTGTAGACAATAATTTAATTTTGGAATGTTCTTTTCATAGAAATATGTTATGAAAGGAAATTCATGGTTTATTTTGCTTTGTTTAATTTAGAATATTTTAATAAAATCTAATTCATATCATTAGTCCTGAAAAATCTGGTTTATAGTTTATAAATTTTTTTAATCAGAATTTGCATGTAAAATGACAATGCATTTCCTCTTTTCAGTAATTATTTAATTACATCTGTATGGGAATAGTAATGTCTGACTCCTGCAAAATAGATGCTTAAACCATATGAAAGTGGTATGGCATGAAGGATTACCAGTAATAATCAAGGGCTGGATTTTATTCACTTCAAGAAGTAGCTGGCTTTATGAATTTCTCCTGATAATGTCAAGGAGACTGTTCCCTGAATAAATGCTGCTAGACAGAGTTCTTAGAATTTAGATCTTAAAGAAAGTTACATCAGGATTTGCTGCTGAAGAGGTGACTTGTGGATCTGAATAACCATCAATCTTTTAAGGCCTCGTGGACCACAAGATCTGGAACAGGGTACATATCTATGGATTTTTTTTTCCAGAATAAATGAGTGAGTAGAAACAAGAACTTGGCAGGAATTAATTTTCATCTTTTGAGTCTTCTGACCTGTACAACTGCACCATCATAGTGTGGGGTAATGTATGTTTAATAAGCAAGCATCCCATCACTTCTGCACAAGATCAACTCACCACCGCCACAGTTTGAGCTACCAATTTTTCCCTCCCTTCCCCCTTGTCTCTTCAAAAGAACTCTTGGGTCCTGTTGTCTGAGTAGGTAGAATTATGTGGTGCCTCTCTCTCAGGACAGAAAGTAAGGTCTGGGACAAACTGGCCCATCAAACGTATGTACCACCTTCTATTTGCAGAATAGCACAGCAAGTTGAGGATGAGCTGTATTCCAAGATGGGATGAGTTAAATACATATCTATGTTTACAGATAATGAAAAGAATAGGTTTGGGTTTTTTTTTTTTTTTATAGTTATAGGTTTGCAAGAAGTACAGATATTTGTGTCCTTGGGTCATGTGGTCATTTGCAAATCATGGACCAGGTAATAACTTGCCTTATGAAGGTAATCCATATTTTTCAATCCCTATGTAGTGATTTAAAGGAGCTGCACTCATATCTGTAGCTTTTCCTCTTTTCTTGCTCTGCCTTGATGTTACAATGTCAATTGGGTGAAATGATTTCAAGTCTTGAATGCTGAGTAGTTGAAGTACTGAATATTTTTGTTAGTATAAAGCTCATTTTCAACAATCACTTGTGATCAAGTTGTTCTAAATTATGTTTAGCCTGTGAACTCTTTGAAAATGGTATTTTAGGAAAACTTGGTATATACAGGTATTGTTTTTTTAAGAGTTTGAGGGAGAAAAAAAATATTGAAAATTACCAGCCTTCTCATTTCCGACACTTCAAAGCATATTTACTAAAGATACGTTGACTGGATTTTAGTGTAATTTTGTGAGAGTGATTTATCTTGTTTGGTCCAGAATGTAAACTTGCTAAACATTGTAAATTAATCATTTTTTATGGGGGGAAAAATGCTTACTAATTTGCATTATAAACAGCAATCCCAATTCCAGGCAAGCTATGCATTTATTTCAATAATGTTACAGACAGTGAGCACTAATAATTTGTTAATACAGAGCAGGGATTTTCAAAGGTGGCTAAATAACAAGAGCATGAGTCAATGGTGTAGATGCTGTTAAATAACTTAGATGGTTTTGAAAAGTGCAGATGGTTTAATTCTCTCCTTATTCCTTCACTATAACCTTTATAGAGTATAAGGATCAATCCTTGATCCCTCTTCCTCTTAAAATCACTATTATTGGATAGTTTGAGATTTTTTTTTTTCTTAGATTGTATTATGCACTGAAAATTCTCACATTTTCATGTTTGGTCGAAAAGAAAAAGCTTGGGATCACTTCAAAGTGAAGGGAATCTAA
Organism: Todiramphus chloris collaris; assembly: GCA_025345505.1. Classification (NCBI taxonomy): domain Eukaryota; kingdom Metazoa; phylum Chordata; class Aves; order Coraciiformes; family Alcedinidae; genus Todiramphus; species Todiramphus chloris. The sequence continues at coordinate 17,295,264 of JANVCC010000030.1, forward strand.
GCCTTGGTAACTCCATCAAAAGCAGTGGAATACAAGTGTCAAAAGCAAAAACAACCCTCCAAAAGCCAGAACTTGTTGGATGAAGAGCTAAGAGATTGACTTAAGCTCCAGTTTTGTAGTATGTCATGGTTCTTCCTCTTTGTGCTGTTATTTGTGTAGCAATGCCAAAAGATGCTACAAGTGCTTAGAAAACTTGTGAACTGTGTATTACCAAAGCTTACAATATTGACCAGAATGACTTCAAGGAAAGCAATTAAATAAATGGGAGGCAAGGATACCCGAAAAAAGTGAGACTGGAACTATTAGATGAGCATCTCAAGAAAAATGACATGCACAAATTTCACCTGTAAGTATCAGCATGTTATTATTATTGGAGGTCACGACTAGTGACTATTTGAATCCTACATATGTTAATGAATTCCATATCGATCAGTTTAAAAGAAGATGTGGAAGAGTGTAGATGAATTCAGTCACTACTGGGTGAAGTGAAAAATCTGTTTATCCAATAGTTCAGTGTCTGAAATCAAAAGTACAAATAGCACAAACCTGATTTTAGTGATCCTTGATGCCCTTATTGGGAACAATATTGGCCTAAATATGTCTATTATATGCACAGTAGAGATAGGATTGTTAGGAGGCTGGTCTAAGTGAGAAAGTAAGAAGAAACCTGGCAGTTCCTCAAGGAAACACTAAGGGCACAGTGTAAATTATCCCATTGAGAAGGAAAGATGGGAAATACAGTTAGAGCCTGAGTTGGCTAAATCAAGAGCTTTTCATACACTTCAAACAGAAGAAGGAAGATTGCACGAAGTGGAAACTAGGTCAGCTCGCTAAGGCCAACTGCAAGCACATAAATCAGAGAAGCTAGTCAAGAGAGAGGGAAGACTATTTGAGGGTGACAGTGGAAGGGCTCAAGTGTCATGCCTTTTGTATTGGACTTCAACATAAAGATCAGCTGCAATAAGGTTGCCTAATACCAGCACCAATAGGAAAGACTAAGAATGAAACTGGTTACGGAGTATGTATAAAATTTAGATGGTTTAATGCCAGCTGGGCAGGAGAACTTTGTCCTTGGTACTTGATGAGCTGGTCGATGAACTCAGAGCCTCTGGCAGTCATCTGTAAGAACTTCTAAAGGTTCTAGGTTTTCTGACATCTGGTTACCTAGATGTCAGAAAATGCAAATGTGGTGATTATGTATAAAGACTAGGGAAAATGAGAAATCTATAGAACACCCAGCTTTATTCCAGTTGCTGGAAAGACACTGAAATACAGAGACACATGTACAGAGCATGTTCACTACCAAAATATATGTTGGGTGAGCATCCAAAAGTTACTGTTCTGAATCTTGCTTTGATTAATGGCCTAACTGATGGGCTAGAGAATAGCTTAGACTTTCAAGACCTGTCTGGATGCATTTCTGAATGATCTGCCCTAGTTTTGGTCGTGCTCTGTTGGGGGGGGTGTGGGTATGGTTGGACTCGATGACCTTAGGAGTTCCCTTCCAACCCCTACCATTCTGTGATTGTATGATTAAATTTGCAGGTGCCACCAAACTAAGAGGACTTCCCAACAGGAAGTGAGACACTGTGTTTGCAAACATATACACATTCTATGTGGAGAGCACTGGCAAAATAAGAGTTTTATAGTAAATCATGTGGTGGTGATAGTGGAGTTCAGGCCAGAAGCAAGTAAAAACTGCTGAGCACTTGCAAAAATGTCAAATGATGCATTAGGATATAAACATGAGGAACAATGCTATATTAAGCACCAGGACACTCTACTTCAAATAAATTGTGGACCGAACGGGCTGTCCAGCGGAGAGCAGGGAGAGTTTTTAGAGGTTGTGACCCACAGGGAACGGTTAGAAGAGAAGTAATTGAGCCTAAATAAAATGCTATTGATGTGTGTTTGTAATCATATGATAAGAGGGAGCTCGTAAAGAAATAGCTGCTACAAAAAGAAAAGAAATAATTTATTCTCCATGTCTGTGGGGAATAGGTGAAGTGGACTTAAACATGATGCAGGGTGGATGTTTTTCAAAGTCCCTGATAATGACAGATGTTAATGTTGTAGTGTGAAAATCATTGGAATAAACTATCAGAGGAGGCTGTAGAATATCCAATGTTAAAGGTCCTTAGGAACAAACAAGTATCTGATATGGGTGTTGTAAGGATGATTGTTCCCTTGGTAGGACAGAGGGTAGATAACATTTTGTATCTTTTCCAGGTATTTGATTCTCCCATGTGAGTGTAAAATGAGTGGAAATTTCTAATCTGAGCAATTGCAAGCAAACCTGGGCACAAGGAAGCTGCTAGTCATTCCCTTTTTTCCTGGAGAAGCTCTTACTCTGAGCTCTACTTAATGGAAGTATGAATGATGGAAGTATTTTCTGGTGCACAGGTTAATACCTGTCTCCTTTCCTTCCTTCCCTCATCCTCCATATACAGAATCCCCCTCCTGTTGTGCTTAAATCCCCCAGGTATGAGGCCTGAATATTTTGCCTGTGTATAAGCCATACCCTATTACTTTGGGAAGGCACAGGGTAGGGCCAGACACTGTGCAGTCCTGCTTGTCACCACAGTGACCAGCCACAACTCTTAGTTTTCCTTTCAGGGGCCTCTTGTGAGTAGTTGTCAGAAGTAAAGGGTTTCATTGCATGGCATTTTCTTACTTATACAATCCAGCTGAAACACAAGCAAATGGGAAATTCTTAATGAGTTTATTGCTCCAAAATCAAGGCAAAACCCTGTTCTCCAGTAGGATCTACCTTTGAATGATGGGTGTGTGACATTTGTCTCCTTACGTGAGGACTGTATCCTGTAAAGCCTCGTTTATAAATTATTAATGAAATACACCCTAAACTCTGATATGTCTCTGAGGAATGTAAGAGAGCCATAAGCTTTACTTTTGATAAATAAACAGACATTAATTATCTGTTAGCCAGCACAGAGTTAATCAAATAAATTCTGAAAGAAAGGGGTCAAGAAGAATTCGGAGATAAGAATCCATCCTGGGTAGTACTAATGCGTCTGGAGTACACAAGGGGGAAGATTTTAATTAGTGAATACCTGTCGTGTGTATCTACCTGGCCTAAAAAATTTTTTTTTTTTTTTAATTTTTCCTCGGTCCTAAGTTTTAGATTAAAGGAATAAGGTTTTGTCAGGAGGTAGAGATGGAGTGCACTATAAGCAAGACAGTTGTTTCTTCCAGGAGAGATGGGAATGAACTGGATGCTTTTTCACTTGGAATACAATGGTTACGCTGAGGTAATGAAGTATTTAGACAATACTCTTCTGTGCTTTGGAGCCATTTTCCTAAATTGTGTGTTCTTTGGCAAAGCGGGGAAACTTTTCTTTGGAAAGGGCTGTTTCTTTTCTCCGCAGATTTACCGATAGGCTCTGAGAGGGGGTCAAACCATTTGGAGTACTGAGCCCTCTTTGGTCTCCTAACCAAAACCAGGATTGTTCCAGAGAGCAGCTCTGGGGAAGGGATCATGAGAGGATAATCCTTTTGATCCCGCTCAAGGGAAGGAGACAAACTGAGCTGCGACTTAAAAGTGGTACGTTTAGGAAAATGGGAAGGCTTCTGAGGAAGGATGGCTGACCACAGACTAACAAGCACATTATTAAAATGACTTGGATAGTGGAGTCACTGAAAGGGACACTTGATTCAGAACTTCTTCCAGGAAAGAAATCTACTGTTTCTTTCACATGGCCATAGTCTACTATGAGTGTGTCATCTGTTAAAATGGTTATCCTAGGCTCTCCGGGAATAAAGAGGCCTCTTACAGCTTCTGAAGTCTCCAAGAGTGAACTGTAGGCGATCCTGTATTAGTCAGATGCCCCTGCTGTCCACAGAAGAAAGAACTGCAGCTCAAAGTCTACTCCATACTGATCTATTCCTTTGGAGCAGTCTAAAAGTCTGTGAGTTGTCCTTATCTGTACTTGCCTAAAGCAGGTTTTATTTTTTTTTCACTTGTTACCACATGCTGTTTCTGCCTCAGCACCTCTTTACATCCTTTAAAGTGATCTTGAGCTCTACTTCCTTCTGTAGTATCTGCATCTTCTCTGTGCTAAGCAGACAAGAAGAATACTTTGTGGCCCCTACTCCCATTTCACTGGGGCAGAATTTTTTTTGCCTTTTGCCTTTTTTTTTTTTTTTTTTTTTTTGCCTTTTTGCAGTGGTTTGGTTTGTCACTATAGCCATTGGGTAGCAGGGAGCTTCAGGCCAAATGATGGCATTGCACCAGTCCCATCCCAGGCTTAATGTTGACGTTGAGCAGGTACGGACAGTCCTCTCTGTGGTCAAGGCTGGAGTTCACGTACAAAAGGAACTGTTTAAATAACTCAGAGTTTAGCAGATGCAATGCCAGTTTTAGAAGACAAAAATTAACTATGCAAATTGGAAAAGAAGTAGCAGGATGGCACTAGATGAAGGTTAGACCTTTCGAAATCCAGTATGCATCCATAGATCACTTGTTAGTTCCAGGAAAACTGAGAAGCTTTTCTGAGCCTGGATGCATTGCCTTTATTATTGTTCTCACCTCACCTGCTGCTTGCTACTTCATTGCAGCATCCTAGCAGGAAGCTTTCCTTTTAATACCTGAAGAATGAATGTGAATGTTCCTCAAGTATATTAATTCTTCAGCAGGCAGAATGTCCTTTACAGGAGAATGTAATATTCCACTTCCTGATAATTTGTCAGAAGCATACATCCTTTCTGAAAATCTTCTATTTTATGATATGGATTTTTAATGAGCTCTATATTTCAGGAAAAAAAGCTATCACCCTTTTCCTCTCAGCTGTAAACTGCAGATGCAGTTTGGGCACCTTGTCTACCATCTCCACAGCCATGTCTGGTCTACCATCACTGACAGTTCAGTTTCTCTATGCCACTTAAGGTAAAATTAGTATCCCAGGTACTTAATCTCCCCTTTGAATGGTTATGCTTTTGTATCACATGGCAGGTAAAAGCAAATCTGAAAGTGAAAACCACAATATCTTTTTTTCTGGGAGAGGTTTCTTTTGTTCATCTTTGATACAGAGCCTCCAGTCACTTATTTGTGGTGAACAATAGTTCATCCCCTGGTTTCTGCAAAAGCATAGAAATAATTGCCCATCTCTTCTGTACTGTCCTGTATATTTTACATAGTCCGTGAGGGATTAAAACTCTGTAAAGTGTGAATATTCAAAGTCTGGTCTTTGATTGTAACTATTAAGACTGTTGATGAAATCATCATTCTTAGTGTTAATAATCATCGCTTGAGCTATTCCTTGTACAGTGAGCAAGATTTATGCTTGGGGCACTTGGACTGGGTAGCCAGAAGTGGCCAGGCTTCAGATGCAGTGACCACTGCCAGTTTGGAAAATCAGAATTGTTTCATTTTGTAGATTTGTTCTGGTTGGAAAAGACCATTAAGATCAGAGTCCAACCATATAGAACAGGAGAGGGGGAAATGTTCATATTGGATGAGAAATCAAAAGAATCAAGCAGAAGGAGAGGGCTCATTTGTAAAAGCCACAGTTTAAAAGGTAGCTGCTCTAATAGTTTGCAGGATGTCGAATTATCCAAGTTATGCAAATAAAATCTGTTGGTTTCTCCTTGTAGTTCTACCACATTTTTCCTTTGACATCTGCCTTGAGTTAATGTACAGAGAGTAAACCAAACAAACTGACACACAGTAATATCACATTACAAATAATTCAATTTATGGGAAGCATGCTGGTGGTTGGGTTCCAAGTTTTTTGAGGGGTTTTGCCTTTTTTTTCTTTTAAGCCTTTGTCCCAGTGGGTAAGACGGATAAATGTGAACTTCCACTTATTATGGGATCTCGGTTGAGTTCACTCCTGGTCTTTTATACAGTTCTTATGGGAAAAGCAAAACTACATTCCTGGCTTGACGACAGTGCAGTTTTCAAACGTTACCATGGTGATCACCTATGTAACATCACTACCACTTTTCACAACAGCTCAATTTAAGATTCAAGTTGAATATTTCCATGATTATGGGAGGGTAATTATTTCATTACTCAAGGGAAGAAGATTTAGGAGGTAAATAGCTCTTCATTAGTTCTTAAATGATTTTCCTAGTCTTTTTAGGCCACAGAAATGCCAAATATTAAAGTGACAAAAACAGGAGGTCGAATTCTGATTCCCTTGTTCATCTTGTCTACCTCTAAGCCCCTTCTTAGCAGCCAAGAAAGTCAGAATATGTCTAGTCATTAAATGCGTTTGAGATTTGGTGTAGGACTCAGTCTTTGAAGGTGCCCTGTTTTCAAAGGTGCAATAAAGCTGAAATCAGAAAAAGTTGCATCACTGACAACCTGATGTAACTTTGAAAAATCACACAGACAAGGGGAGGGGAAGGGAAGCATCCAAAGTTCTGGCCCATGACTCTAGAACGTCTTCCTTGTTTTGACTAGAGATGTCAACACCTTTTATGGCTAGGGCAAGTCAGAGCTCATTTTCTGCCTGGCTGGTTTTTTTTGTTTGTTTGTGGGGTTTTTTTTGTTGTTGTGGTGTTTTTTTGTTTGTTTTTGGATTGGTGTTTTTTTTTCTTCTGCCTTTTTTATTTAATTATTTATTTTTCTTCACAATTTGAGGAACCAAGAACTTTGAGTGCATGGTGATTGTGTGGGGACTGTTGATATTTTGTGTTATTGGTGGCTATCTGTTAACATATTTTGCAGACTTTGTGCGTGTTTTAATTGAGCAAAGCCATCTATTCATAGTCAGAAGTGGCTATAAAAAAACCAAGAAATGAAATTATAAATTCAACTGGGATTTTAAAAAAAAAGTTAAACGTTTTAGTTTACAGCAAAGGGACTGTCTTCTGCTGATTTAATCAGAGGTGGAACATCAGATAGGCTTGGAAAGTAACTTAAAGGCTTATAAACTACTAACTGACACAGAAAAATAAGCACACATAACAGAAAGAAAATAATTGCATTGTACCACTGTTATTAATTTGTCCCTTCATGTTATAGAATATGCTATTCTTAGGAGTCTTTACTTAGAAGAAGAAAGCTTACAGATACCTCCCTTTGAATCATACTGTTAGTTAGGAACCAAGGGGGAAATGATTCATGATTTCTTTTGCTTGCATTTTGATGTTTTCAAGTGAAAATAAATAAGTAGATTTACATAATCACAATAAAACATTTCAAGAATAGTGGTGCAAATTTCTTTTGATTATGTCACCAGGCTGCCAAGGTTTCAGGACAGTACTAATATGTCTAGACAAGCAGCTGTTTGTGTTGTTTTGGCTGTCATTGTATTCCCTTGTTGTTTATGGGCCAGGGTTCAGCAATGATGCAACTCTGTAATCAAGTGATTGGGGATATAAAAGGCAGAAATATACCACAGTGTTATGCTAAATCAGACTGAGATGGAACATGGCAAATCAACATTCTTCTGTTTTGTATGCCATTTCTCAGGGATATCTGCCAGAGAGAAAGAAAGACTAGGTCACAGTTGAAAGAACTGAAAAATGCTTTATTTGTTTTTTCAGAGAAGTCGTGATTTGTGGAAAGACTTTTCTCAAGAATCTACCAGTTTTACTGTTGTGTCCTCAGATGAAGGGTGAAACTGCACATCATGAGACACCAACTTTGGGATGCTTGCCTGGAAGACTCAAACCTCCTGCCCTAAATTGGTCAAATTAGGGACTTTCAGGTGAGTGGCTTGGATGTTGCACAGAGATTTCTCAATACAAAATTCCATTCTATAAGTTATGACTTACCTGCTGGCTCAGAGGGACAGGACAACAGCCAACAGCTGCTGCTTGGACAGTCTAAGCATGATTCCTGAGCTACAGCTATATCATACATTCTCTTGAGGAGCTGTACTGGCCTCAAGGTTTTGTAAGAGGGATGAGCCTGAAAGATTCCTAAAGTTCAGCAGTCAGTATGGCCAGCCGTGGCCAATTCTCCATGGAGTGATGGATTCCCACAGGGTCCTGTTGTCACGTGCAGTTGAGAACTGCCTGTGAAGCTCCAAGCTCTTGATGTTGTCAGGGATTATTTTGAGTTCTTGACCACCTGACCAGATGTGTTCGAGTGAAAAAGTGTAGCTCTGGTTGAAACTTTTATAGGCAAGGGTTGACATAGAAGAGTGATCCATTAGTGTAATCAGATGCTGATATCTTTTCACTCTAGTTTTTCATGAAAGATCTCTCAAATATTTTGTTGTTGGCTGTTAGAACAAGGAAAAAAATTTTATATTTTATGAACTTATTTTATTGTGTCAACATTGCAACACAGTTATACTCAGGAACAGATACCTTCTTGAATAGTATCAGTTTATGATCTCTATTTTAAATGCTCATATACATGTTCACTGATTAGCATGTACTTTAAGATAACAATACAAAGTTTAAATATAGCAGTAAGATACAACATACATTACTGTGCAAAAATTGTATTTGAGATCAATGCTAAATCAGGAAAGCTTATGAAAGATACATGTATTAATGAAACATGTTACAATATACTATGTGTATAAAATACATAAACCAATGAATTTTCATAGAATTATAGAATCTTTTAAGTTGGAAAAGACCCTTAACATCAAGTCCAACCATTAATCTAACACTACCAAGTCCACCACCAAACTGTGTCCTTAAACACCGTGTCTTTTAAATCCCTCCAAGGGTGATGACTGAACCACTTCCCTGGATAGTCTGTTACAGTGCTTGATGACCCCTTTGGTATTTGGCCGTTGCCTCTTGTCCTCTTGTGTCTCTTGCATAGACAAGTAATGGAAACACCTTTAGAGCTGCTTACCATCGCTACCAGCTGTGAATCACTGGCCAGTGTGCTAATTTCATGGAATATTTTCCTACAAAGGCAAAAAGGTTCTACTGGAGAACTATACAATAAGATAGAAAACTATAGCTAGAATGAAGAGGTAATGCTGGTAGGAGGGGAACTATTTCATTTTAAGTGCCTCCTAAACGGAATACTTTCTGTTCTTCTGTAAGAAGTAGAATTTAGGCTGTTTATGCTATTTTTGTTCTGAAGATAAATGATTTAGTGTAAACTGAACAAGATGAGATATCTGAAATTAATGGAAGAAAGTGAGAAAATAGATGTTCTTGAGTTTGAGCTGCCCACATCTATTTCGTTGGTTCAGGCAAGCAACCAATTTAGATACAATTCAACAAGTGATTACTCACATGGGTAGTACTAGGCCACTGAAGTAAAGCATGGAGGAGAGAAATGAGACTTCATTTAGCACAGCATTTCTTTTTCAAATTGTTCTTGCTTTGATTTCCTATGTTCAAAAGTACAGTTTTGAGGAAGCAGTGAAATCCTACCTTATCTCCTTGTAAGAACAAAGCTTGCATTAATTTCCTAGGGTCCAAATTCCTATGAAAAGTTTTCCTGTCTTCCTACTTCTTTGTAGGTTGAAGCCTCTTCATGAATGATCATGTGGATCAGCTGGTATCTCCACCACATTGTGTCTTCTTCTTTTCCACCTCATTTTATAATGTCTTGTTTTTTTCAAGATACTGTAAGCCAGTTGTATCATTTTGTGTTCCAGGACTACTTACATCTTACTGCTTTTACTACTTTATACACAGAAGAGAACATGACATACACTCAGCCTGGTTTTATCATCAGTAAAAAATTCACAATATTTAATTATCTAGCAATTTCATCCATAACTTTCAATAGTATTTTCCCTTTTTTTATTAAATGTAAAATATTCAGTGTTCAGTTGTTAAGACATTGCGACATTCTCTCCCTTTCACAAAGTTTCCTGATTCTTGTCAGATCATTCACTTAATTCTAGTTTAAAAGTTCTTTTTATGCCTTTACTATCATTGCAAAATCATTGAGATTGTATAATTTTACTAGAAATTTTTCTGACGTGGATTCTACTGCATTTTGTCTAATCTCAGTCTACATGCAACAATTCTGCATGATTTCAAGATTTAAAAAGCCACACATAACTGAGGTTTTATAATATCTGCTGCCACAACGAGGTGTGGGTTTTTCTGTCTTACAGAAAATGTCACTGACTTTGCATGTTAAACTTTGCTTCTTTCTGTTTCATTAGCCACCTCCATGTATAAGTGTTATTTAGCAGATCAGTGTGTTGCAGTAGATGCAATGGGGTAGAAGAAACCTTTCATTATTGTTAGCCTGTGGCATATTTTATTTCATCCAAATTTCAAAGCATTAATCCAAAGTGTTCAATATAGTTGAAAAAACTGTTATGAAGAAGGTGGAGACTTGAACAATTTTGAGTAGAAAAGCTCACCAGATGCTAGTGAGTGTGAAGACACAGATGCATACTCTGGGATGCGGGTGGCTTTAAGGAGTATTTTAACGTCTTCTGTGTGGTGAAAGAAAGTGTGCGAACCACTGCTAAAGCACCACTTTGCTGCCAGTTTACTTTTTCATCGACCTTTTTAATTTTCAAAACTAATAGGATAAAAGTACTGTTTAAAATATTTAAATGTTCTTCAATTTTAAAACATATGCTGGTATCCTGGCAATTAGATGTAAATTCTCTTTGGTATTACAACAGAATAAAACTCATGCAGAACTACAGTTTTAATAATTTAAAAAAAAAAAACAAACCACAAAAAACTTGAAGTGCTGTAATAAAATGGTTTTAAATCATATTTGTAAAGTCTGTGGTAAAAACTATAGAAGAAAACTTGTTGGTTTTATCTTCTCTGGCACTTGAATATGAGCTTTAAAACATACTCCCCAGGCATCACAAGGCTACACAAACTTGTTTGTTGTCAAGAGCACAGAACCAACAAGTAAAACCTATAAACAACTTAAGTCTTTCCTCCCACCACTTTGTACTTTCATCTTGAGTGGTAGATGGCTCTATCCCATTTTTAGGAAGTTATTTGTCAGACTGAAGTTCATTGCTTATGACCAGTTTGCCTGTAGGAAACTCCCCTTTGTGAGTGTCAAAAGCAGGACAAACCCCCTATTTTTTCAGGAAAAATTCTAGGCTTTTTCCAATTCAATTTCCATTTTTCCTGGTAAATAAATATTTAACCCAAAACCCTTTGGTTTAGTTGAAAGCCCAATGTTTCATTAAAACAGTGGTGAGATAACTTTGTGACTAGCCCTCATGTTGCCACGTGTTAACAACCTATGTATTTTTCTCTAACAATACTCTTGAGTAATTATAGTTACTACAACAATGAATGTCCTCTTCCCTTCAAGAAGAAACACTCCAGTGTGAGTGGAAGGGCCTTTGCAGGGCCTTTTCAGCTGATGGTCTAACGAGTCAGTACTTTCACCACTTGCTTAACTGATGGTTCCATATTTTTGCCTGATATTTTCTGTAGAAAAATATATGCCTGTGTGCCATGCAACTAGCCATAGGACTGCATTTCTCGCATGACACCATGCTCAAAACTAGTCAGTTGAAGAGCAGCATGCCCCACATAAGTCTTAGAGTTTGTACTTTACATTTACCATATTTTTGAAGAGAGATTATTCAACTCAAAACTTTATTCCAAATGTTTGTGAAGAGGACTGAAAAACATTTGTTCTGGGGAAATAAGGTCACTAAAAGTAGCATTAAGAGACTAGAAGCATTTGAATATTTAGATTAATTGCAGTGGATAATTTTGACAGGAAAAATAAAGGAAAGGAAAGATGATAATACTGGGTTTTATTATTTTTTTAAGAGTATGCCAAAAGATGTATAAGTTGAACATTTTAAAACAAATCTAATTTTTCAGAGGCTCATTTCCTGTTTAAAAATCAACCTTCATTTGGGGAAAAATATTTGAAAATAAGTTATTTGAAAATGAAATGAAACAAATCACTCTAGGTTTGTGTGGAGTAATTGCTATTTTGATTTCTGTTATGTTTGTTTCTTGAAATGTTCTTATAACTCTCTTTGGCCTAAGTTTCCCATCAGAACAGAAGGAGCTATTATTTGTCCAATACTGTTTGCAAATTTGATTTAATTACTTCTGGTACATGCTTTTTTTCTTACAGGTAGATTGATTAGAAAGTATTTTTCAATGCTCTGTTTCTTTTATAGAGACTTTAGAAATCATAATTAAAAAAAAAAAAAAGAGAGCACAGCTTTTCTATGTTAGTGTAGCTAAATGAGTGTAGGAACTCCAAGGATTACTCCTCCTAATTCTTGTTTTGTGTGGCTTTTTTCCAGATTCCCATTGGCAAGGCGTAATGAATGGAGTCATGAGTACAGATGATTTTATGAAACTTAAAGAACTTTGGCTCATGCCTGTAAGTCAATGAGGCTATAATCACTTGATTTATTTCTTGTAAATATTACTTCTGTTGAGATTAGTATGTTTGTTATTATGTAGTTAGAAAATAAATAATTAAGATGTGGGCTGAAAAGACTGGGAAATTTGTTCTGTATGCGATTAATTAGCTTGTTTGCTCCAGTTTATTTCTGATCAAATAGAAGATGCTGAAAGAGTATAAAATAAGGTCCTTAATATACTCTAAGGGCCTGTTTCTGCCCCAGTTGACATTAAAGGCAGGTTCCCACTGATGTGACTGATGCCCTAATTGCCTGGCTTGACATTGACGGCTTCTCATTTTTCAATTCCAATAGCTTTCCTCTGGAAAGGGATGTTGGGATGATGTCAGTTTTCTATGCAATGATCACATGGAAATTAAATATTTTAAACAGAAGACTAAATAGGTGGAGGAAGAAAATGTGGCAGCAAAGAGTTGGTGACGGTCAAGCCACCTTGTTACAGGTGAGAACATCTAGGAAGATTGGTTTCTCTGTGCCTGCTTTTGCTAGGAGGAGGGAATGCCTTTACATTTCCTGTGTTTGTTGCTTTAACTTTCCTTGCTGGGAATCACAGAATTTCACCTAATCATTTTAAAAGAAGCATACTGCCTGGAGACATCTTATTTTCTTTTCAATCCAGAGACCACCAGTGACAGGGTTTTTTGGTTCTTTTTTTAACCTGGTCATTTAATACCTTGTTTAATTTTTCACCTCTTCTTGTTATTCATTTTATTAGGCTCAAATGCATCCTTGCTGCACTGTGATTCTCCCTTTCTTTTTTCCACATGGCTGCTTGGTTTGCAGAGGATGCCTCCTTACAGATGTGTTCCTTCCCCTGACAAACAATTACCCCTGTTCCCCTCTGCAGGAGGCCATTAGGACATCATCACGGGTTCTGCTAAGTCATCTCACAATCACAGTTTTGTGCAATCACCTCTCATCTCAGCCTATCTAGGCATATGCCATGCGGGGAAACTAGCAGCCACAAAATGCAGCACCTCCAGGCATATTATTTGTTATTTTGGTCCAGGAGTGTGACAGATAATGGCTACTGTCTGAAGGTCTCGTTGGCTGCGATGATGGGCATCATACACAGAAAATGCAGAAACCCCAGAATGGGTGATCACGTCCCTACTTAATAACAATAAAAGGAACAATTTTATATTTTCACTGCAGTTAAAAGCACTAAAAAGGGAGACTCGAAAGGTAATGCTTGGAGAATTACTCCACTGAATAGACTCACAAAGCTAAATTTATGTTACATCTGTTCTTTATTATTGTTATGAGCTGTGTGTACAAAGAGCAAATGTGTCAATAATTTGCTTCATATTTACCCTAGTTATCATAATGGAGCTAAGCATTTAACACGATTTTACTAACACAATACCATAAAAGCAGGCATTTCTAAACTTGAAGTGTGCCAAATATTAGGAGATACTTCTTAAAATCCAGATGTATCAGGTTGGTCCTCCCATGCTAAACTGAGAAGAGCAGAGAGCTCCATTACTGATAGACTACTTGAGAAACTGTTCACACTTTGCCCTAGCTGTTCACACACTTCTAAGTTGTGTTAAAAAAATCATTAATTAAATGGTATGATTTCAAGGACTATGTTAGACCTTGAAATAAACGTACCCAAAACTGTGTGTTTTCCTGATAGAATGAAGCCAGCTGTTTTGTGGAAGACTTTCAGTCTGTGTAAATGTTACAAACTGCTGAATTACTAAAAGGCCCCTTGATATATGATCTCATGTTGCTTAATAGGCCTCCGATTACTTCGGGGAAAAATGAATTTTATTGTGTTAATCATATATAAACGAATTTACTAATCCCTACCTAATTAGGAGAGTTTTTTTTTTAACTTGTAATAATATTCTAATTATTTCCTCTTATTGAAACAAGACCTGTTCTAAAAGTAATCTTCAAGAAAGCATATGAAAAACTATCCAAGGAAATACCTTTGCTTTAATTTTAATTTATGTCTGTTTATCAACCTTTCTTCTTGTTGTTGTTGTGTCAAATGTTATCAACAAACATTGTTTGGCATTGCACCTCTAACAACTTCCCCTCCTCCTTCAATAGCTCTCTGAGCGGAACCTTAATTCACGTTCCATACAACACGTTTAGTTTATAGTGGTATTAAATCAAGTGAGTACAGAGTCATCACAATCAATCCTGAAATAAATCACAGAACAATGCAATTTAATATTATTTGACTGCTGACAGGCAGATGATTAGATAGCATAATCATTTTCTGTGCTCTGTCTGCCTCTGAAAGTACTCTGGTTTGGGGTATTTTGTACCGTGAGGTGCAAGAGATGAGAAAGCGTAGGGGTTGGGGGGGAGATAAGACTGTTGAAAACAGGAAAGGAATAAGAAATGATAAGTCATTGTATATATACCACTGAGCTACATCTTAACCTCATGCCCAAGTTAAAATGCCTTTGCAGCAAATGAGACCGAGAACTGCAAAGTGAATCTTTTAGTCAATGGAAGGGAAAAAACCCCATGGTTTTCCTGCAATGAACTCATCAGGGAGCTCCTCCCTAATTTAGGCTCTAGCTTGCAAAAAAGTCCTTTTTTTTTTTTTTTTCCCTCTGACACTATTAGATCAAAACAGTACCCAGGCATTAGACAGTATTTATTAGCTTGTAAGGCCAGAGATAATGATCCCATTCAATCAGAACTCATGAATAATTCAGCAGTCCCAACTCCACATAATTTCTGGCTTTACTCTTAAAACCAGTAAAGCATCATTTACATTGCCTTTTTGAGGGGAGGGGGGATGACAGTAAGCAGGAAAATAAAGCAGATTTTTCTATGCTTTTGGTTCTGCTTCTCAAACATACTCAGCTGTCTTAGAATGTTATCTCCCTTCCCTTTTGTCCCCTCCCATCTCCCAGAACAAAAACATCAGAATAAATATTAATCATGATACTATTGAGAAGATGCTGTACACTAATTATTGTCAAGAATAGTGCTACCCATATTTATAGAGGATTTACTAATCACTGCAATTTGTTCGGTATTGTTGCTTACACTCACTGCTATGAAGTAATTACACGTTTTTCACTTTTTTTTTTTTTTGTTGTGTTAAAAGAACAGACTCACTTTTTCTCAGCTGTCAGGCAAACTTGCAGATAATCTCTTCCCAACATGCAGTTTTGGCAAAATGAACCATTCTTTTCTGTGAAATTCCTTCCCCAGTGCTGAGCACAAGCCCAGTCCTGTGTGATATTTATGAAACGTATGGAAAAGTGCTACGTTACATACCCACTGTGTGGGAGGCGTGGGACATGTTGGAGTTATTCAGTATCTTGGAGCCTTACTTTACCTCACCTGCTCAGCTTAGTTGATCTTACTTATTGTAACAACATTTTGCTTATATTTCATGGCAGATCCCACACTGCTTCAGACATTCTTGCTTTACTGACTATCTTTTTGCTTCTCCAGGTCATGCTGAGTAGCAGATACAGATTTCTTCTGATGTTGCTTTATATAGCCAATTTGGTATTTTATGTCTGCTACATTCTGATGGCAGTGACCTGACTGTTACATGGCTTGGTCCCTTTCTGTCCACAGAGCAGTTCTGAGGGAAGCCTTCAAGAGAGAGCAGGTTGTCATTTGCAGTGATGCTCTCGTTGTGCTTGTGAATGGGATCCTTGTATACAAAGAGCGTGCTCCAAACACCAACTACAGCAAAGTTCCAGTAGCCTGTTAAAATATTCATTACCCTGCTTACTGATGTGAGCCTCCATAAAGAAGGAGGGATTAGAGAGCTTTTATAGACAGGTTATATTTTTGTTATAAACAGAAATAGCCTTGCTGAACTGTGGGAAGGAGGAAGTGGTATTAGAAAGAGTGATGGAATTCTGCTCCTGTCAATATAGAAGAGTACATTTCTTTGACATCTCTGTTAACACAGCTAATGCAGATGTCAAGGAAGTCATTATGTGCATGTGTGATGGTGTGTCAGAGTGGCTGTACACAGAATGAATTAACATCTATGATGCAATAGGCAATATTCAAATTATCTTCCCATTTTTATATGTGGTATTGGTCTGTCTTTCCATATCTGTGATGACATCACCTTAGAAAAGGGAAGAATTTTGCATAAAGGAGAGTTTTCCTAAGAAAGTGCTTCAAGAGCTGAAGCTTAAGATGTAAACATGCTGGAGAGCAGGTATCCTTATTGTGAGTGTACTTGACATGTTTCTTTATCAAGAAGAACAGAAAAAGGTGAACTGAAATGTAATCATTTTCCTTCATAGAATTGTATCAATGTTTGAAGAGGGTGACAGCATTATGGCCACTTCTGAATTAAGATGTTTAGAGGGCAAACAAGCAACAGCTTTACAAGCCATAGTTTAAGAAAAGGCTGTCAATAAATCCTGAGGGACTACAGATATATTTGTTAACTTCCAGTGTCAGTCTGAGTGAGAGTGTATATCCATGTCAGACATTAATTAAAGGCCTCTTGGGAGATTTTAAGATCTTCATCTTGAATTAGTGAAACTAAGCAAATGGACAAATTGGGCTTTGCAAATTGCCATAGAGATTGGGAGTGGAGAGTGAAAAGCATGTTCTGATTCAGATGCTGATTTTCTCATAGATATCCATGCAACCTGCTGATTTAAGGGAAATCATCAATTAAATATTTACACTGCTAGTAGAAAGGCTGCAATAGTAGTTGCATTAACAGTCAGTGCTAAACATTTAGCAACAAAACCCAACAGATAAGTTTGGGGTGAAGTTACGTTCCGTTTATCAGAAACTAATGTAGCACTCGTGAACTTTTCCATCAGCATTTATGTCTCTGCAGTCGAGTTTGAAAATGAAGTATGAAAGAAATAACACACATGTAACTGAATGTTTAGGCTTGTTCTTGTATAGAGGACAACCCTCTCATCAGTCCCTGTATTTAGAGAAAACATCAACGTGTTTACAGAAGTCCTGGTCTAGAGGAATGTAAGTAGAGAGAACATAACAGGAACCCTATATGATTGCTTTGAGTGTTCTGGTGAACTCTAAAAGTAGGATCTGATTTGTAGAGCAATACACTTAGAGCTGAAGACCCAGCGTTCATCACACAAGTGCCAGGGATTTCGCTTTGCCTAGCTCGCTTCTGGTGCCATGGACTGCATGCCTGTTAGCAGCTGATACACAGTAGATGTGCAGGGAGTGCATCTTCTAGTCTAGTTGCATCCAAGATGAATCCAGCTTGTGCAACTGGAGGATGCCCTGCGATGTGAGGCAAAACGCAGTGAATGGAGATGACGAGGAAGCAAAATGAATTCCGGATTCAAAATAAAATACTGATGTAGACATACCCTCTGACATTCTGTAATGCTGGTAACTATCTCTAAGTGGTGTAAGGCTTAGGTAGTTGTCACTGAAGTCAACAGGATTTTACTTGTATTGATGTTTCTGAGAAAGGGGATCAGATGTTAGGTTCTGTCAAAAAGCAGATTCTGGCTTAAGTCCATGCAAATTTACATGTCAACACATGTAGCTCCGATTGCCAAATTGGAGTCTAAATGTGCAGCCACCAGATGTAACTCAAACCATATGAAATAGATCTGTAAAGTAAATAGAGTCACACGTTTCACCCAGAGATTAATTTCAGCAGTTGCATCACTTGGTGTGGGAAATGCTTATAGTTTAAAAGTAATCACAACAATAATAAAATGCAAACAGAATCCAAGTGCTCTATTTTGCTTATTGCGAGCTGTATAATTCGGCACACAATTATCACAGCATTGCTTGCTACTACTGACTTTGCTTAGTAATAGATAATGATGTAGACATAGCCTGGCCCAGGGAGCTTACAGTTGAAGTGATAATCCAGAACATAATTATACATATACCTAACTTCAGAGGTGAAGCCAGTCCAATTGAAGTCAGTGGGATACAGAGGTGCACACAGCTGATCGAACATGTGAGTAATGATTTCCCAGAATGGGACTTAAATCTTCATGCTGCAAAGGTCAATTATAATATGCTCTAAATGTCTGTATATGAGGCTTTTTCCCCTCTATTTGGTGGGGGAACATTATTGTAGTGGCTTGCTTATGTTGGTTTCTGCAGAACAAGCAGAAGTTTAAGAAGGGATTTAGTCTTGCTCCTGACCCACATAAAGCCAAAAATATCCACCCCACCACCCCACTTCCTTCTGTGTTCTTAGATTACCCAGGTTGTCCTGCCATGTTTATGAGAAATTCTGCACAGCACCAAGCTGTGCACCAGGAATTACCTGCAGCAGTTTCATTTCTAGCACTTGCTGAAGCAGTTGTAATCACTGACACCCACCACAGAATGCAAAAGTAAAATAACCTCCGTCTTTCTCCCAGTGCTCAGTTTCTCAGTGTCAGAGTTCAGCACTCGAATGTGCTGATCGCTTCCAGGATGTCTGAGTTAAGCAAAATTGTGTTGTAAAATCCATTCAGACTCTACTAATGATGTATTTAGGCCTTTGGCAGTTAAAACCTGATCCTGCTTCCTCAATGGAGTCCTGCTATTGAATTCAGTGGGAACAGGATCAGGCCTTAAGTCACTAAATAACATTTTCCATGGTAATAATTAATAACAGCAGTTTTGAAGCTAAAGAAATTCATAATTTTATTTGTAATGCAAGTTTCCAAAATTGCTGGTGGATTTAGGAAGAGAATCAAACAATTATCTGAGGTATGTTTGGGGATGACAAGCTCTGAAATCAGGACACACTCAGAGCTGCAGGCTGAATGAGATACTGCAGGATGGATTAAGAACTATCAAATGCTGTAGCAGAAAGGTAAGTATTATTGATTGGGGGTGGGCTAGGAAAATAATATGCTAATAAGGTGCATTGCAGAGATCTTAAAACCTGGCAGAAGCATTTTTCTAGTGGAATGTTTGTAGTGTAAGGGGTTGCAGAAGATGTGTCTGAAGGGAGACCCAAGGGGAAGTTTAGTCAATCTTGGATGCTTTCTAAAAATGTTGTCTTGCCTTGTTGTTAAATAATGAATGCAAATCTCCTTTCATGGATTTAAAGCTCTGATTGCTGACATGGGAAAACCAGAACAGGGTTGTTTTTTTTTTTTCTCTTTTGTAAAATAACACCAAATGACATGGATATCTCTTTGTTCTCGCATATGAATTTATCTTTGTTTTAGGATAAAAGGAGCACCAGATGTGACCAGGACTGCATTAGCAGAAAAGAGCTGTGCAGAGCGCTGTGGTTTTCATTTGTTAGGGTTGTTGCAAACATTTCCCTAAGTGTCTTTCATTGAACAACAGTGTAGCTTTGAGCTTGGGGTTCAAGAAAATTGAAAAATATAATTAAGCCTCTCAGATTTAGGAACTGAACTGTGCTGTGACATGTACAAAAGTGCAGCCTGGCTATTATTCAATTGAGTTTCATTAACTCTAGTAGTCTTTCCATGTGCAAATATATAACATCAGATGAAGTCAATCATATATTGAATAGCTTCATCATGTTCTATTGCAAACATTTCACATAGTTCTGAAGGAGAACTTCTTGTTTTGACCATATGTGATACTATACTAACTCAAGCGGTATTTTTTCCCATTCCCAGGATGGTGGTTTTGCCTTTCCTGAAGCTTAAGAGAGGGAATGCATCTTTATGAGATTTTGTCCAGACTTTTCCCTGTATTATTCCCATTGGAATACAATGCTAGGGACCCTTGGTATGGCCACATAAAGAAGAAATGGGGGATCAGCTCTTCTATGGTTACTGCCCATATGGAGAGAGTAAATCTGAGAAAACTCACTCCTTTTTAGGAAATAAATTATCTCAAATTATATTCTATTTACTGTGGAGTTAGATGCAGTGACTGCCTAGGCAATGAGGCTGCAAGCTACCACCCATCAGCTGGCTATTAGTAATTGCTTGGTATGTTCCCAAACCTGTAGAAATCGTGAGATCATTTAGGTGACATTCTCAGTTGATGAAGATGGCTTGTTATTCCCAAGTAACCTTGCTTTCCATCAGAAGAGACACTATCTCCCCAAGGAACTTGAAAATGTAATATAATAATACTTTACCTGATTAAACTAAGTAACTGAGTATGATGAACTTAACATTACATGAGTTAAAAGAGCCTGTCTATTAGCTGCTCTATTATATTTCAGTCCTCATTAGCAAGGTAATTTATCATACTAGAAAACGTGAATTGTGCTTTATGAATTACTATAATATTCTGCACCTGATAGTTATTAATTCTAGTTCAGTCTGATTTATCATAGCATTAAACTATTCAGTGTTTGAAAAGACAAATAGAAGTTTGTTTTCACGTTGTTCTGAGATACAATGTGTAGAATGTTTCAGGATAATAATTAGATACTGGATGCTACTACATTTTCTGGGGTATATCTAGTGATTGTTTGAAAATGATATTTAAATGACCCTACTCTGCTTAGAAACCATATAGCCTAAATTGTGCCATCCATTGCTGCTGGATAGAGCCCTACAGGAAAAATTCTTTCAATGAGAAATGACACTATTTTTGTGCTGACAGTTTCTGTGTAATAATAGTGTTAGGTTTTGCCAACAAGCCACGATTGTTGCTAACATGACAGTTTGTTGAATTGTTGAATTTTGAATGGAGAGTAATTGAAAATGTACATTACTGTGGACTTCACTGGGTGAGGCAGGGGAGGGTGGAACTAGTGAGCTTCTGGCTCTACTCCTGTTTAAAATGCACGTGATGCGGTTTTGATTGTGCAAACAATTTTTTAAACCAGTCTTAGAAAGCAGCCATTTACCAGCAGTTAGTGGGAAGATTATGCTGAGGAGATGATACAAAAATGTTTATATTGACTTAAATTGAGATAGATTGCTTCAGCTTATTCCACATGCTATTTCTAATAATATTGGTAATGATTTCCCTCTGAGAAACCCAGAATTCTTTATAAGCATTTAATGAATTTCCTTTTGTAAAACAAAGCATGATATAATGAATTTCCTTTTGTAAAACAAAGCATGATATATCAGTGTTGCAAGTACAGGAACACACAGTAAAGTCAGTGGGGAGAAGAGAGTCTGGGTTTGCTGGTTTCCCCTCTTTAGCTTTTCTGTTGGGACATTTTTTCCTTTGGGTTGTGACAGAGTCAAGGCAAAGTCTGATCTGTGGATATTGCAGTATCTGTTAAAACAACCTGGTGCACTTACCTAGGAGATGGCAAAATGAAGTATTAATGTATCAGGTGGCAGCTGAGAACTTCATTTATATGAGTGAGCAAAGCACTCGATTCTTGCTGTCATGGACTTGAGGCAAATTCTCTGAGTTACACCAGGTTTCATATGGATCTATGATGTATACCAGGAGGCTTGAGAAGGAAGAGAAATGCTGTAGTTTCTTATTGTTTTTTGTGTGTGTGTGTATAACACAGAAGGTACACTTGTCTTACATTCTCTGCGGAGTATAGAGGTCCTTAAGGTGCTAGCCTTCTTCCTCCCAGGATGGCTAGTGTCCATATATGTTCTTCTCACACCATTTCTGTAACATCTAAAGCTCCTTTCTGTGTCCGGGTGTGTCCTTTGCTCAGCTTTATGCTTGGGACTCCAAAGGTGCCTTTGTTTAGGATCTTATGCTTATCCTGTATCAGGTAATTCCTTTATTCCTGTGTTTTGGAAAGGCTGGTCAAAGTCTTTAGGTAAGCATATGTAGAATGTCATGGCCAGCTTTAATTCCCTTACCTTCCTGCATGAAGCCTTTGAATGAAATTAAGTGTGCTACTCTTCTCCTGTTGCCAGTTAGAGAAGATATTCCTTTAACTGAGTTGTTATATGCTGTGGTGTGAGTAATACATTAAAAAGAGACATTTATAACTAATGTTATGTTAATTTTGTGCTTTTTATTTTGCAGTGTATTCCTCAGGAGTTATTTTGCCTGCATTGCTAAGGATCTCCACCTACGTATGAAAAGATATCTCGTATTAGCTTTATTCATGGTTTGTGTCATAGAATCTTTCATTCAATTTAAGAACTTAAGTTCCTAAACGTAAGTACAGATCTCCTTGTTCTTAGCTGAATTTGGAGTAGGGTTTTTCGTTTATGAATATTGCACTGTTTAAAAGGTAATAAGTTTTACACTCGGGAAATGTATAGTTTTTAGTGTGTTTTAGATACTTCTGAGATTAGAGTGAATATCAGTTTTCACAAATGGACTGAGCTACAGAGCTGTGAAAAGAATGGATTTTCCATTTTCAAAAGAAAGTGAACCACTCCAAATTATTTTGGGTCAAGTGAAACATTTTTCCAACCTGAAATGGATTTTTAATGTCTTATCCGTTATTAATTTTTGTCTGTTTAAAATACTTTTTATGAAAAACTCCAATAAAGCTTTCAAAACAGTGAAACAAAATGTTTCAGAATTGCTTGTGTTCTGGATTTAATTTTTGTGACCGGGGCTGCCTGGTGAATAGTCCCAAGTTTGCAGATAGTTGCGCCAGACCTCTGACTGCATTTCTGGGTGCATAAAGTATTTGTCTGAAAAGTTTTAGTGTGCCATACTCCTGGCAGAAATTCATCTTGGTGACTGATGCCTTTTCTTTCTCACAGTTAGGATCCAGGAGTGAAAGGCTGGGTTTTTCTGTATCTACTGACTGCACATAGGCACCTCTTTAGCTGGTCTGAATCAGCATAGCTCCAGTGGATTTATACCTGCTGAGGAGCTGTCCCTTTTTGTTCACTACTAATTCCTGAAACTCATTCTGGCTTGCTTTTCAGTTAGTTCACCTTGACTTATTGTCCTTCATTATTTTAATATTCATTTATGTTTTTGATCACCTGCTGACTCAAATCATTTTTGAGCCCTTGCGTTTCATTGCAAAAACTAATTTCTAACATTCAATCCTGACTTTTCTAATAATTTTTTACTTTCTTTTTTCTCCTTTTTGTTTTGGTGTCCTTATTAATATTTTCTCACCAATTTTTTTTTTTCTGACATTTCAACTTTTTTTCTTGATGACAGTGATTATTAATTTACATTTTACCTATTTAAACTCATTCCATTTCTTCCTCTTACACAGTCAAAATTGCTGTAGAGTCCATTAAAATCCCTCAACTAATTCCCGGTGGGTTTTGGCAGTCTGTGCAAGTTCTTCGTGCTAGAGTAGCATTTCCTGAAGATAAGTAATCCTGATCACCTTTCTTTGTTTTGGAACTGGCAGCATACGTGAACCAGTAGAAAACAGGTAAAAATTTTGAACTGGAATTTCAAATGGAAAAATAGTTCTGTTTCCACTGTTTTAGTCATTTAGTGATGTTTTCTTTACTGCTGCTATTCTTCCTCCAAGGCCATTCTTGACTGCAAACCTCTGATCTCTACCAGTATGGAGGAAAGGTAGGGCGTTATTGTTGGTCAAATGCCGCATCAAAGGTAGTCCTGCACGTGGGATGGATATTTGCTTTACACAGAAAGGGATTTTTCTGTATGTGGGTGCTCTGAAAAAGGGAAAAAGCTTGTACTTCAAGTTAACATTTGACTGTGAATAATTTAATAACACTGATATTCTTCTAGTTCTGTGAATATTTTATGATAAGCTTTGTGAAGGATCTGTAACTTCAAGTGTCAGATCAGCATGAAAAATGGCTTCCACTTAGTATATACAAGTATATATACTTAGTATAGACAAGTGTATACACTGACAATTTTGTAACTACTCTCTGATGCGATACACATAGTTGGTTATAAACAAAAACTAGGTTAACCATTACAGTATGGATTTCATGAACTATAATGAAGGAAGACTTACTAGCAGTAGTTTGACAGACATTCTTGATAATTTGGCCCAAACATATCATTGTCAGGTTTTGTTTCTTTATCTGTACTAAAATGGAAGCAGTGTGAGGCAGAAAAATTCGAGTGAAATCTTATGCAATAGTTCACCTGAGAATTTTGTTGCCCTTTAACTGTGGCACTTACCTTCAACGGCTCCACAAAAAGGATCAAACTGTTTTCATTCTGAAGTTACTGTTCTTGTTTTCCTTTTACAGGTGCTGACTGTTGAAACTTCAGATGTAACCACAGCTTATAAATGCCTGAGAACACAAAGCCCACCACACCTGAAACCGGACTTCAGCGCTTTAATTGGCTAACATATCACTCCAAGAGCCTGATTTCTCAGTTTGGAGCGCCCCACTGTACAGCTGAATGAAAATCATGTTTTGCATGTTGCTTCGGGACTAAAAGGGTATGCCAACGGAGGCTCAGAGGTGTGCACAAAGGTTCTAGTGTCTGGCTGTACAAACCAGAGCGACTGCTGGCGTTGACCTGCCGGAGAAGTGAAACGCATCACTCCTTATGGCCAGGTACGCTGCGGTGTAGAAAAATCAAGCCCCCCTCCCAAGTATTTTCAGAATGTTTCCTTTTTGTTCAGAACATTGCTGCGGTGAAATGTTTTGAGACAATGAACCGTTGCTTGAAGTGGGAGGGAGAAAAATCAGGTATGGTTTTGATCTCAGCAGGAGCCAGAAATCAGGAGCAGCTGCTTCTGGCAGAGGCATCATCCTGATTTTCAGTGAGGAATGGGGGCTGTGGGGGTCCCAGCTCGTGGTAGTACCTTGTCCTCTTGCATGTGGGCAGCGTTTGGGTTGCAGCAGACCCCCTTAAGCTCACAAAGGGGTGGGTGGATGGATGGATGTGCCACCCTGGAAGGTAAGCTCTGTTATCTGGGGCTCTTCTGGCTCCAATTAGATCTGAATTCAGCTGGGGATGCTCTTGTCCAGCAGCCTGAATCTTGCAGCTGACTCTCTCAGCTGACTGGTGGGATCTTCTCTTTCCCATCAGCAGCCCTGGGCTGTGAAGGGTTGAGCAGCCAGCCCAGCCTGCAGGCTGGGGAATAAGGGCTCAGTGCCAGCCTATGTTTTTCACGGGCTGCTATGACCGAAATTCCCTCTCTAACAGAAATTTCCAGTAGTTGAGAGGCATATCTTGGATTTGTTAGAGGCACTAGGTCCACTTGTGCCACTCCTCTGTGCTTTCAGAAAGCTACAGAGAGCAGCAGCTCTCCTGAGGCAGCTGCAGGCACTGCAGCTACAGCTCTTTCTCCCAAGAACTGGCAATTTGCCTGTCTTCCAACCAAGCAAGAGATGGTGCAGCACGCAGAGTGCTGTGTACCACGTCCTCCTGAGAATAGCAAGAACCTCAAGAAGCAGTGATGAAAACATATCTTTCTAATAAGCTGACTGCCATTAGCGGTTTTCATTTTCAGGGTCTCTGGTGCTATATAAAAGCCCGAATAATATTTAAGGATATTTTAATAATGGTTAAAAAAAAAAAAAAAAAAATTTGGTTTGCATCTGTGTGTGTGTGATAGACTAAAATAAAACCTCAAGCAATAGTATGTGTGCCATGAGAGTGTGGATTTTTCCCTTTCCTAGCAGTGAAAGAACAGCTTATATTAGGGGCCTTTTGGAGTAAAATATTTGTTCTCACAAGCCAGCACAGAAATCTTTCTAATTAAGACATGCTGATTTGCAGTTGGAATTGCTATCAGCAGTTTTCAAACACCTTTGTGAAATCTCCACAAAGTCCACAGGCTAGTTTAAAAACTTCTCCTTGGTCGGGTTGTGATCTTTCTAAAATCTTGGTGAAATGCAAATAAATCCAGATTCAAGAGGCTTCAAAGAATTCATCTTGTACTGCCAGCCCAGAGAGAGTGATTGTAACTTTAAGCAATGTTTGAAAGGACCAAAATGGGAGCCCAGAAGTAATTTTGCTTTGCTGACCCAGTAGCAGGAGAGGCTGTTTTAGGGAAGACAAAGCACCACCAATATCACGAAGGCCAGATACGGTATCACTATTTGAGTACCATTAACTCACCTGCAGGAATCCCAATTAACTGGAATTACCACCCCAATTAAGCAGCAGTCCTTGCCATTAAGTATCATTAGGCTTAATTTGGTTCCCTGGGAAATGACCCGATTAAGCGGATTTCATGATTAAGCACCTGTAATAAATGTTTTAGCTTACATCTAAAATTCTTTTTTATTTCATAGGATCCGATCACTAGCACCCAAATAAGAACTGATATGCCAACCACTATTTTGTCATTTTGTTTTATTAATTGCCTTGTATATACTAACTTCTTATCTTGGCTTTGCAAAGTTTTGACAAGGAAATCTTTATGGTTTCACATGGTGATTTTGTAACGCAAACACATCCCTACATATCTCACTGCTCTTGCTTGCTGTCTGAGGGCATGATTAATATTTTGTCACTATTTCTTAAGAGAGCATCAAGGCTCAGGTGAACATCAGTCATATTTTCAGGAAAACCCCATTTGCTGTACTTTGAAGGAATTTTACTTGGCCAGCCTTGAGTTTGTGCTTGATGGAAGAATAATAGGTTATGACCAGAAGCAGGTGTGGAAAACATCTCCTGTATCAAACCATTACAATGACCACACATCAGGTCTTCTTTCTGTAAGAAATGGTAGTGACATATAAGCTGTCTTTGCCTGAGTCAGTGGCTTAAATCAGGGTCCACATTGTAGATGCCAAGAGATAGAGAGGTACCTGAGACCGCTGTAAATAAGGGACCAGGTCAGTCCAGCCACAGCAAGACCAATGCTTTGCTGTGGTTAATTTACAGCTCCTGAACTAAGGGCCTCTGGAGGGACTAAACAATATAATGAGAAATGGAGTAGGGAATTGTGGGGTTTATTACTGCAAATATATAAACATCTAATACCAGCTGGTGGTAGCATTTCTGATGAGTGTGGACTGATGAGATGTGCAGATTATAGACAGAGAAGATGACCAGGGTCCTTTGCAGTATAAGCTGACAAGTCTCATATAATCATGGTGTCAGGTTTGTCTTGAACGGCAGCGAGGACAGTGTGTTTGCCAAAGAAACATGGTATCATTGGAAAGTGACTATTTGTGGAGCCCAGAATATTTTTCTTGGAAACTTCTCTGATTCACTGACCCTCCGCTGCATCCAGGGCTGGGATCCAAGGGATTCTCAGCAGGGATTTCTTGGCCCTACAGCCCAAGAGCAAATTTACGATGACTTTATAGTGAAAGTTGTTAAATGGTCACAAAACCACCTTACTTCTCTAAAGAAAGAGCTTAAGTTTACTACTCTTGCTGGATTTAATTTTACACACCAGATAAAAGAGAATATGTATGTGCAAATTCTATTAAAAATAGTCAAGAGAAGAAACAGGAAAAGAAAGTGGAGTTATTTCTCCAAGAGATTAAATGGAAAGGAATAGAATGGAACTGAATAAGGGACTCCTTTAATCAGCCTGCTCTCTAATGGGAATATATAACCAAGGAATCTTTTTTTGCCTGTATGAAAGATCAAGGGGTTTTAATCACAAAATAATGATGGGAGCATACATTAATTTGTAGGATCAGAAGGCACTGAGAAAATGGAAGGGAGTACTAGTACTTCACGGCGTTATGTATAGGGGGTTTAAACATGTTCAACTTTTGCTATGCACACTTTCCCTATGTGGACAGAAGGCAACGAAAAGGGCTTGTCATGAAGTGAAACACTTCTACAAACAATTAAATATAAACACTCTTGAGTCCCCAAAATGCAAGGGAAAAGTTACAAAGAAGATTAGAAACCGTTTTAAAGAGTTTTCACATCTGTTGGGGTGTTTCTCTCTTTCTCCCTCTCCGCCTTCCAACCCCCCTTTGATCCCATCTCTCTCTCTCCTCATTTTTATCCTTGTACAGGTATTCATCAGCAGAAATAACATGAAAAATTTTGGTACTTTGCTATAGATAATACTGCAATTGCACTGGTCAGAGAAAAAATATTCAGATTTAGAAATTGCTTAAAGTAGGTTTTTCTTTTGATGTGTGCATAGCTGCCATAAATGTTAATACTAGATATGGGCTTCAAAAGAATATACCCCTTGCTGTACTGTAGACTTTAAGACATAAGGAAACGTAGGAAAAGGAAAAACCCATCTGGTTCAGCAGTCCTGCTATTTACTTGGTTTTGGAGCTATGAAGGAAAGAGAGAATTAGATCTCTCCCATCTATATCATTTTACCTATTTTTCCTGCATACTGAAATACAGAGGAGTATGTCAAATTATTTCTGTGGGTGTTTTTCCTTGGTTGCCTTAATTTCTGGTTTAATAATATTTTCCTTCTCCTTCCAACACTGATATATAAAACAGGTCAATACTTCTCCAACTAAGTTGTTTATGTTGCTCACATAACAGAGCTGAGAGACAGATCACTGACCAAAATGCCACCTGACCTTTCATCATCTTAGAGGACTGTGTACTTAGAACATGCTAATGTAGAACTGAAAAAGAAATAATTGTAAAATTTGGTTATGTGTCTAGGTACTGAGAGTATGTTCATCGATAACTACGGCCTAGCCATAAACCTGAAAATGATCATATTAGCTCTGAGTTTCAAGAAAGCAAATGTGAATGCTGTCTTATTAAACCAAAACCTTTAAAATGAACATGTCCTTCCTCTTACAGCTGAGTTATTCAAGAATGAAGAGTCAAATGCCATGCCAGACAGTTATGGAAATGGGCTTGCTAGCTGTAGAGCAGTCAACTGTACTCATGTGGATGACAGTCTCAACAGGATGGCCTTTCTTGAGGACCAGAAGATGGGGTAAGGGGAGAAGCAGTCTGCCGTCTGAGGTGAAGTGACCTAAAGCTAGGATTGTGGCAGTGATTTCTTAATTCATTCTACAGTAATGTACATATTAACTGATATGGTATGTTTTGCTGTCAGAGTGCAGGGGATAACATTTTTAGTGGCTGTATCCTTTCTTCTGTTAGGCCACCCTTATGAAAAATAGCTGTAAGAAACTAGCAGAGATCTGCAAATTGCACATAAAGAGAGGCATCACAGGAGATTTTGAGACCAGAGAAGAAGGCAGAGGAGTGTTCATACAGCGCTATTACTTGTTCTAGTGAGTTCTTCTGGGAGGTGAGATAGGAATTGCTTAACTGGTTTTGAGAGTCAGGATGAAAATCTCAGAAAGGGCAAAAATATGGAGCAGAACTCCTCAGTTCTCGTAGTTCAGAATGACTGGGCAATTTTCCATTTGCTTACATCTCCTGCAAGGGTGCCTGTTTTCTAGACCAGAGACAATTAAGCAGGTATGTCCTTCCAAAGAGGAATTTGCTGATCCTTTCTAAAAGAAATGGTCTCTAATGGTGTTTATTCACAACAAATTCAAGGTGTATAAGTGAAATGTTAACAGTTTCAGAGATTGTATTTTGGTTTTGACTGCAGATGTTTTCAACTGACTGAATTCCTTCAAACGCAATAAAATCCTTAGGACAATAAAAGGTGAAGCTTTTGGCACAATTTCCTTATCTGAGGCCTGTATCTTCCACTGATGTGAGAAGTGTTCTATCTGCATAGGTAAATGCAGAGGCAGGACCTTTAACTTGGACACTACTCTCTTTTGAAAGCAGTGTTGTAAAGCTGTTTAAACTCACTGAAAATAACCAGTAAAATACTTTACCTGGAGTAATTCAATATTTTGGACAGCATGTTAAGCAGTATTCTAGTATTTCTAGTAAAATCACTGGTGAGGGACTTTGTATATCCTAAAGAGCTCTATTAAACAGAAAACCTTGAAGATTTCTGCCTTCAGTTATAACGTCAGGCTGATTTCTGAGACCTCTGCACCTCCAATGAGAATTTGCACATTTGCCATTAATAACGGATGAAAAAAAAATTGTTACTTGCAAACAGAAGGCTTAGTCATCAAAATAAGATATCAGGTTAGAAATATTTCTGCTAAATACTACGCATTGCACTCTTTGTTTATCGCTTTATTGTTTGCTATAATATTTTAATAATGCCCTGAGGAGCATGATGCTAAAATGCTTGCATGTGTCTTCCCTGCTACTGATGAACTGAGGTTGAGCAATTGTTTGAATCCTAAACCAAGAGGTCCCTTTATTATTATTTTTTTTTTCACATGATCAGAAATACTTCTGAGAAGAGAGCTGGTATCTGTGGAAAGCATCTGACTTCTAAACAGATTATGGGTTAAAGGAGTTGCTTGGACAATACAAATAAGTAGTCATTTATTCTATGCAAATACAACAAGTTGACATAAAACTCATGACTTCAGTCAACTGGAAAATAATACTATAACTGAGATATGTTTTTGAAGTTGCTGTTTAGCTTCATATAAGGGGAGAAAATCTCCTGTAGCTCAGATGGGCTTATTTGAAACCCAAGCTTTTGATGTTATAATGTGCAGTCTAAATTCATTAATCCCTCTGTTCAAAAAAAACCCCCGTCTCTTAAATGAGTAATAAACATAATAATGAAAATAACTGCCAGGAAGAACATGAGTTACATCACATTTAGTGTTCCAGCGAAAGATGAAAATGAACTTTGGAAACACAGGTTACGCTAAATGAATTTAATTTGTGTTTTGATACAGAATGTTTAAACATGTTGTTATTTCTGGCACCAGGGCTGATAGCTATTAAATGAGAACATCTAAGAACATCAAAGGAACTGGACCTTTTATACTCTTCAGCACCCCCTTGGAGATGTTTATCTGGGCTGTTATCTGGATCCCATACAAGCATCGAACAATGTGCCAGTCTCACCAAGTTACTCTCTTTTCCCAAAAGTTCTGACGCATGCATTTCCTGCACAAATGTTCCATATTTTAGAGTTCACTACAAGTGCACAAATAAAAGTAGTTTGTACTAACAGACTTGACTGTAGATACTTGAAGTTTTTCTTCTATAAAGTATTTGAAATAGAAAAGAAAACTTCCTTCTGTTTGACTCAAACTAAGTTTCCAGATGTCAGGGTCAAAGGTTGGAGATAAAAGTATCAGGTTTTGGCCTACTCTAACTAGACTCCAGGCCCAAATGTGTGAGATCTTCCCTAGAGGGGGTTCCTTTTGTACTGGTTCAGTTTTCTTCTTTAGCCTTTCCCAGTAAGAGGTCCCATTCCATGCTGCTGAATTATGATACTTCATCTCAATCGTTAAGAGACTTCAAACTTGTATTTACTGTTTAACATTTGGCTGCAAGTCAAACCTTTTAAATATCTCTTTTTAAAACTTTTCCATTTTTGAAGGCTGTTAATTCTTTTCTTCCTGAGGCATTGGTGACTGTGCATGGGTCCTCTCGGCTGACATTACGAGATTCCTGCTCCAACTATGCCCACAGTGTGCAGTAAAAGAAGAAAGATGTCTTACAGTTTACACAGAGCCTCAGAAGAATTATAAAGGCTACAAGGTATTAGCCCTGCTCTCCCCTTGGTGTGTTCACTGGCTTTTTGGTTTGTTTGTTTGTTTTCAGGAGCTGAAACTCTTCAACTACCCAAGAAAAAATTAAAACTGGTTCATAAATGAACAGAGAAGCCTGGAAAGTGCTTGAGTGAGATATTTATTAATGTAAATATTAGTGTTTAAAGCCATAAAATGAAGGCTGCGTGGACTAATTGAGGTGTTAGGGTTCAAGTCTAACCCATCTCTGATCACAGGTTGAGTACTTTGGCTAGAAGTACTAGAAGTACGTATAGACTGCAGGTCTACCTGGATGAACAAAGCACCTTTCTTGTCACAGAGGCACCGTAGAGCCAAGACATCCTGGAGGCATTATTCCTGCACTCCTCCTTCATGGAGAAAAAGATACTGCTTGGTTACGGGTCCATTCAGTCTCCTCCTCTGTGCTTCCCTAGACATCTGCATTCCCATGTGGTACACAAATGTGCATGCTCCCCATGC
The DNA here is from genome assembly GCA_025345505.1 of Todiramphus chloris collaris. Taxonomy (NCBI): domain Eukaryota; kingdom Metazoa; phylum Chordata; class Aves; order Coraciiformes; family Alcedinidae; genus Todiramphus; species Todiramphus chloris. The sequence continues at coordinate 17,327,230 of JANVCC010000030.1, forward strand.
CTTCCCCAGTAGTGCTCTCCTCTCTCCTCTCATGGAACCATGATGCTTCATCTGCATTTGGCAAAGAGGGCAGAACAGAATTTGAGAGGTGTCCAGCGCTCTGGCAGTTGGCATGTATTTTGGAGAGACATGATTCTTAAAGGAATTAAGACTTGAAGTGGCTTCAGAACTGTGCTTTTGTTCCCCTGACTTCTGTTGAATCACCCCAGGACACTGAGCAGGAAAGAAAAGTAGATACTCCCCAGGTACTAGAGGAATAACTAATAAAACCATTCAGGATAACTGAACTGACACTTGCAGATGTTTTGTTTTCCTTACCTAAGGTAAGGAAATAGTCACATGGTGTAACCTAGAGATATTATTTTCATAGGAAGAGAGGTTCCAAGTGCCAATTTCTGCCTTAGTGCAGGAAGGCACTTCAGGATATCGCAGAGCGGAGACAGAAAGCACCATTTCAGTTGCCAAGTTTAGTCCCTTGCCAATACGCATGGATTTCCCCATGTGTACTGTGTGATGCTTTGTACTGTTGTACCGTCTAGTTTTAAACAACTCAGAGAAGAGGAACTTGAATAACTCCCTCTGATGGTAACATTATGAGCAGTTTGAAAGGTGCTTACTTTTTCCTTTTTCTATAACAGGGCAGTTAGGGAAGTCAGATGCCTGCTATGTTTGGAAGTCCCTAGAGGAATGAGGCAGTAGGAGAGTCTGCAAGTTACAGTGGTACGGAAAAAAGGCTTCTTTTTGCAAGCTGTCAAGGAGTTCCTTGCGTGAGGGCAGTGGCACAGAAAGCCAAATGAACAGTGAAATCAGTGGAGGAAACGACCGCTGACAGAACAGAAGCATCGAGGGAAACTTCACAAATGGCAGGTCTAGTGTGGATCCAAGGCAGCAATCATTAACTTGTTGTAGAAATAGGAGTTCCTGTAGATAGGGGACTGTCGCAGTGGGACTATGATAAAGATGAGCTCAAAGAGACAAAAAAAGGCCAGACATATAGGAATGAGAAAAATTTCCATAGTAAAATCCTGGGGTCAGGATGTGCAGGAGTCTTGCTGGTAGTAAAGCAGCAGTAGTTGTGGGCTGGGGCAGAGAAGAAAGTCTGGGCTGGATGAGACGCAGGCAAGGAAGATAGTCAGTTTCTACAACGAGGCAGAGCAATATTTGATAAACTGTATGTGCTTTAAGGTTGGTAAACAGGATTATTATAAGTAATTATTGATTTGATGTTGCTCAGGCAGGAAGAAGTTCTTGTCTGTGTTGTTCTCCTGCAAATCCACAAATCATTCCTCTATGCTGTATATCTATTAGCTCTATGGTAGTGTTAATTTTCGCAAATGACCCCAAATTGTAGTTATTTTTGCAGCTGCTATTTTGTACTTTGCATTTTTATTTCTTATTCAAGCACATTTTGCTTCAGATGACTTGTCTGACAGTTTATTTGGTTTTGAAGTGAACTGCACTAAAAGATCACACTTGTTCACCTGTGATCTTTTGACTGGATTTTGGTTTTCTTCATTTAGTCCTGTTATTCTGACTTATTTTATCTCCTACCCATTCTGGAATTATATAACTTCCTCTGAGGTATTTATGCTCATCTACTACTTGTAAGCCAGCTCTTTTGGGTAAGATGCTGCCTTGGCCTTTGCAAGCCCCTGAACTCAGATTCAGCAGAACCCAGATTTATGAGTCGAGTAATTATGTGAGTTCCAACACAAAGCTGCATGGTTCCTTCCTTTTGTCCATCAGTAACTCGGGCAGGAATTAGTGAAGGAACTAAGACAGTCTTTCCTGGATCTCTGCTAAAAGAGCCATTTGGTGCAATGCTGTCATTGCTGCCACCTCTGTTTTTTAGACAACTTAACCTACACTTCCTACCTTTCCAGTTAATGAGGCCAAAATCATATATACTTCCAACAGTATTTTTAAAAATTAACCTGGATTTTTTGAAAGTGTTAGCTCTTGATTCTTTCTGAGGCCCATATGACTTAAAATATTTTAAAATGCAGTATCTGTTTTGTTATTGTATGTCATATATTCCATTCCTTTACATATTTTTCTGTTTTAAGGTCTGTTTTCAGTCTGTTACTGAACACACCTGCCAGGGGTTTTATTCTTCTCATGCATCATTGTTAGGACAGAGATTTCAAAGCAAGCAGCCTCTAACAACTACCTGACAATGAAAGGTGAATAAAAGATACAGGAAAATTCATATTTAGAGTAAAAAACTGAATTGTTTGGTAACTGACAGTGCAAAAGACAAGCCATATGGCATGTCAGACAGAAGCTTCATTATATGTATAGAAGGATTTTGCTGGGCAGTTTGACAGGAGCACATGTGTGAGTAGCTGGGCCATGGGCAGTAAGAGATCAGGGTGAAAAACCAAAGTGTTACCTGCAGAATCACAGGTAGTGTTGCTCTGGGACAGAGCAAAGAGAGCAAAGGAGATAGCGAGAGATGCAAGCTGCATGCTGGCGAGGAAGAGCTTGGATCTGTGAACAAAGAAGTCACTTGCTGTTTGATTCCTGCTCTGCTTGCTCTCTGATTGTATCAGGGACTGGAGGTGATGTGATTTTCCTAGCAGTCTTGGGTTTGCATTTTGTGTTTTGCGTGGATACATCTAGAAAAATTGGTCTCAAGTGAAGTGTTCTGCTGATTTTTATTTTTTGTTAATAGCTAAGTTTGCACACTGCAGAGAAAATACATGTTACTGTTTCCTCTTTTCTGTCTCCCGTTTTGCCACCCCCACTTCTAATAGAAGTTGCATCTGTAAAACTTTAAAGGAACTGGGCTAGGATCACATCCTGACAAAAAGGCAGACAAATTAACCCAGTAATTGATATCAGTAAATTACTACGGGAAATTAATGATTCATCTCATACATATATATAATTTATCTAGATATATGATTCATCTCATATGTGTATGTCTGTGTTTGTGTTAATAACCACTTTATTTCTTTAAAGTGCCATCAAAGAATTGATGTTGTAAACGTCTCTGGACAGTAAAATATTTTTTTACCAGAGGATGACCTGAAAGGGTAATACCTTTTCACTTTCTTTCCTCTCTTCCACATTTTTTATATAGCTTTAAAGTACATTAAATATAATTGAATATAGTAGCCATAAGAAAGTCAAAGAATACCTTAAAGAAAACCTACTTTTTCATCATCTCAAATAGAATGAAGGAGAAATACACTCAGCAAAGTCTTTCTGCAGATTTGTTTTTGTCTTTAAGGCCACATTTTTTCCCCAGTTTGTTTTTAAAGGAAAAGAACAGATTGTTCCAGTTTTGGAAATAAATCATGAGGTCACCTGAAACAACAACAAAACCCAAAACAAAACCCTTCTCAACTCCTTCTTCTCTCCCAAAATGTTTCTTTTTACAAACTGGACAAAATCAATTATATTTGAGAGACCATGACCGTTCTGATTGTTTTAATAGTGCTGTGATTGACCAGAGTGTTCAGTTGATTATATTTGAAAAGGCTTTAGAGAGTCTATCCAGACATCTGAAAGATATTATTTACAGTAATTTGTCATGTATATCTGGATTCTGGCTATAGTTTTGCTGTTCTACCTTTGGAATAACTCCATTGAGGTCAACAAGCTACTTCAAAGATGACACCTTTACTGACTTAATCATCTGGTTTTTGATGTCTTAGTAATTCGCTTTAATTGTGGAAGGACTCTGGAGATGGCCAGAAGGTTGTCACTGGTAGCAAATAGTGTTTGTAGTTGGTGTACAGTACACAAAGGGGTTATTTACCTTCTTGTCCTCTTTGGGCTAATTTTATAGAAACCCCAGAAGGGTGTTGTCTTTTCAACTTCTTCTCTGCCAACTTCGCTTCTCCCACATTTGCCCTTGTTCTCAGGACAAATAGGAAATACAGGGGGCAATAATATAAATAGGAAGACATGGGGGCAGTAGGGGACATAGTAGATCGACCCATAGCATTTCCAGGATATAAAAATCAGCAGTGCTGTGTCAGTGAAGCCCAACAGATACCTACAATAATGAAATAATTCTCAGAATTGGACTCTACTTCTAAAAGAAAGGATTGAAAAAAGTTCCTCAGACTTTATGCATAACCATGCCCTAGAATTTGCCTGCTTCCTCCATTAGATACACTGGGTTTCTTTGGACTCTATGATCAAGATTGGGTGTCCTCACTTAGACTTATAGGGTTCAAGTGGTTGGGAGACCCTCCAGTTATTAGGTAAAGAAAGCTTTTGTAGCTTTAACTATTCAGTAATTCACATCAAATAATTGGTTGTACTTCTGTCTGCAAACTTTTCTTCCCAAACTTGCATAAACTGTGGGTAAAATTCTGTCTCTTCTCCACTGAAGATCAGTCAACATATCCATGGCTTTGAGATGTCTCCTTGTGATCCTGACATATATTAACCTTCTCTTCAGCTGCTTTCATCTTTCACCAGTAGCAGATTTTCCAGGCACCCTTCTCAGAGTTTAGCTATTTGCCAACCTCCTTTTAGAGTACAAAATCTTTGTTAGTTGTTAAATATTCTGGTCAAAAATTTTTCTCATATTTGCACAGAAAACTTGGTCAGTGAATCAGAGATACTTGTGTTTGTGCATGTTTTGTAGGTGTATGGAGTGGGGTTGGATATGAGTGTATGATGGATAGGAAGGCAAAGAACCCAGGAGAAAGTCAGACTTGTCCCTGATATGCTGCTGTCACCGCCTCCATACCCTCTATATTGTCAGGAAGTCTTATCTGTTAAGTATGTGTACAGGTGTACATATTTCTGAAAATCAAATTAATTTAGAAGTAATTGTCATAAAAGTCAGAAGGAGCTAATACCAGAAATACCATAAATGTGTATTTGTATCTCTGTTTGCATTGTAACTATATTTAAAAGTAAATGGAACTAAGACTAAGCCATTTCCATAATAATTTTCTGCTCAACAGTAATAGCATGAGTGTCAATGGGTGACTTTAGGCTTGTGTAAATGGATACTTTCCAGTCAGAGCTTTGCAATAATTATTTTCATAATTTAAATATTTTCCCCTGACATTTAGTAATTTCAAATGTAGCCTTTAACTGAATTTTTAAATTGGTATGGGTTATACTTTAATTTCATTAATGATCCTAATAGTTTCTGAGTGATTCCATTATATTAATTCTTCTTTAACACTGAGTTATTTACTCTTTATTTCTGTAATTTTCCCTGGATATTATTATTCCTTACTCATTTGCAACATCTAACTGATTCTGCTGATACATTAAAGAAACAAAAAGAAAATGTAATTGCTGCCCATTTCAGGCAAACGAAATGCTCTAACAAATTAGGCTGTAGCTAAAAGATGTGGAGCAAAAAGTTATAGTGAAAACAAAAAAAAATCCTTTTTATGTTGAGTAAACTTTACAAGCAACACATGAAAACAAAGTGCTAGAGCTTTACAGCTTACAAATGCTGAAGTAAATTAATAATCTAGTGGCTTAAGTCTTAAATGCCTTTTTAAACTCTTTATAAAAGGATCTCTGCAGATTTTGACTGTGTTTACAATTTACCACCGGCTACTTGAGTGTATAAAATAACAGAAAATTTAAAGGAAAAAAATGTACAAGGAGCTTTTATATCTAAATTTGGTCCACTTTCAATAAGCTGGAAATGCAGCTGTATTTTAAAACCATCGTGGTTCATAATGTGTATTCCTCTCAAAAATAATCTATGTAGAAGACCTCCAAATGCTAGGTGTCTTTATACAGCAGAGTAAAATAAGCATATTGCAGACAAAAAAATGCTGGACACTCAAAAAAAATTAATTATTTACAGTATTTTACTAATTGAAATAATTATTTCCTCACTGTGTGATGCTGCTTTCAGTAACATATGTGTTACTAGCAATAGATTGTGGGCTGAGAATAACAATCTTCTCTTCAACTATGCTGTGAAAAGAGCAGGGAGGGTTTACGTGGAGCAGATTCATAAAGACTGAGACAAAGAATAATTGATCCCGTGGATGTTTTGTGCTTCATCTGGTGCTTGTCCTTCATTGCAAATAAAGTTTAGCTGCACAGCCTTGCCAACTCAGGCATCAGGTCTCCCTGAAGAATTAGCTCCCCCAAGCATTCCCTTACTCGACTTCAGCAGTGGCCTTATTTACATTACTGTCCCATTTTCAACCTATGTATTTGCTTTCTTAATGTCATCCGTGTTCCACAGAGAAAATGCAGCTGTTCTGTGCTAGAGAGCAGGCAATAGCTGTAATCCCGTGTTGCTGTGGGGTAGAAAATACTGGCTTTTGAGTGATAACAGTTTAGTGACTCAGAGGGAGTAGTGTCTTTTCCTTCACACTCCAGTTGCTGTGGTTCTGCCCAAAGTATTGGATTGAGGATGCCCTGTATGTGTAGCTGATACTGCCTTAACTTGCATGATCTCTTAAAGATAATACCCAAGTGTCTTTAAAAATATAGCAGTAAAGCATCAGTACATAGCTTTCCAGCTCCTCCACTTCCATAGAGTTTTGAAGTTTGTTAATGATAATAAAAGTGAAAATTACTCCATCTGTTAAGAGAAATGTTTACTCTCCTAAGAAGCTTGCATCTCTCTGTACCTTATTGTCAGTTTTACTTCAAGCAGCAGGAAAAAGAAGGCATAAAAATCAAAATGAGCTGAAAAATACCTTTCAAGATGATTTACGGAATACGATACGTTACTGAAAGAGATCTGCTTCCTTTGATGTTATCCAACCCACCATAGTGTGCATGGTTTATGGATACAAGAGGTAGGTGATTCTTAGAAAAATCATGCTCTCCAAACAGTAGCCATTTGAACAGGTTAATTCCAAACCCTCTAAAAGTTAGTCTCTCTATATGCTGTGCTATAATATTGGTAGAAAAATACAAAAGGAAGTGAACAATCTAGGAGATATCTGAATTTTGTGCTTCAGATTTTAGACTGATATTGCTGCTCGAGTTAGATAAAACAGTTTGCAAAAGAGCTAAGAAAAATACCCTTGAAAATCAGGTAAGGTCAAAGACCTGCCCACTGCAGGCCTTGATTTCTGCAGGAGGGCTCCAGCCTGATGCTCAGTTTTCCTGCAACATAACAAATCCCTGATATTTGCAAGGAATGTAGAGCATACATAAGAAAGAACAATCTTCTGCTCCCTTGTTGCTTTCCTTTTTCCCCTGTGGATTTTTGGACCATGTGGTTTCCCTTTAAAAAAAAAAAAAACCTAGCAGAGAGGAGATTTTAAGTAGCCATCCTTCCTATAGGATGAGGCTCACCTCTTCCCCTCCTGTTCTGTATCCTGCTATCCTTCAAAGTGAAGGAGTGGTATCTCTGAAGTCTTTGTCATTTAGCAGCTGTGGGAATTGAATTCGTTTTGCCTTGAGTCATAGACAGCCCTTCTCATCACAGCAGCTAAAACCTCCTAATTGTTAGGGTCTGTACCCACCCCAACACGTCTGAGGAAGGGCAGTCGTCACCACCGCCGAGACACGGTATGACCGTTAAGAAGTTATGAGAAGCATGGGACATAAGTGCACACCCGGGCTGGGATTTGACTCGTGCGTGATGTGGGATTCAAGCTTTTGTCATGCTGTGGCTGCTGCATCCCTGGTTTTGGAGGGAAGGGTGACCCTGCAGCCAGCATGGAGCAAGGCTGGCTGAGCAGTGGACCGGGAGCTCAGGGAGCATCATAACATTAAGTGACCTGGAGGTCAGGCACCACCGGAGACTCATGTCCCTGGCTTCTGTGCTTTCCATAAAACCCCATAAGAAGACTTAGACCTCTGTAGGTGGATAATCACTTAATTCTGAACAATCCCAGTGTCTGGGCATTGCTTTACTGCAGAAGGCAGTGTTGCTGTCTTCCAGACCCTGCACAAACACAGTGCTGCTGATCTGTTGCTCTAACAAAGTGCTGACCTGCACAGGGTTTAGGGGCAAATTTTAAGGTGTGCCTAGGAAACTGGCAGAGAAAACACAGTGCTTACAGGGACTGGGAGGTCCCTGTTTTCTGGTTTGCACTTCAGAGCTGGGTTCTCACATACCATAGGGTGCAGGAGCATTCAGTTGCCTCCATATAGCAGTCCAGTGCCATTTAAGAAGCTTTACTGTGTTCTGCTGGCCTCAAACTGCTATTCTAGAAAGTTCTGGTACCTGTATGTTCTGTATCACGTCTGCCATCTCCATGTGTTGGAGACAGAGCCATGTTTAGGCAGTGGAACTGAGCCCTAAATAACCAAATGTACTTTCTCTAAAGTCTAACTTAGTCCCTAGGCCTAATCAACTTGTGTTTTATTCCTTGCCCAGAGTTTCTTTTACAAGTGCAAGGCTTTTATTTTGCTGCCTTTTCACTACTAAATAACTAAATACCTAGTTCATACTTAATGCCTGGAAAGCCCTAGAAATCTTGATGCTGTGATGTTTGAAATCTTATTCTTGTCCAGTGCTCTGCCTTTCAAACACTCAGTTATCTTTCACAAAGGAGACACAGACTGTATCCAGAAAGAGCAAAAGTCCTAAGAAAGATGAAAATAAAATGATTACCATTTCCTGTTCTGTGGTGACTTTTATACTCTATTTTCTGTTATATTTCATGTATCAGGCCAAGCCTGCTAATCAGTTCATATTCAAAAGTAGATTTAATCCTACTAATAATGATGAAATTAGTTTCACAATTAGGGGCTTTGGGTTTCACACATGCATCACGATTTGCAGGATAAGGTGGTGACATAGTGCACTCATCAGAGCAAGGCATTCTCTCCTGTTTGCTGCATAAAGAATCCTGGAGGTCTTCTTTCTCATATTAAAAAACAAATGAACACGTTATGGAAACTGTCTGTAGATATTACCCAGTAGAATTGAATGTAATGGTTAAATCTGTTTCATAATGTCTGGTCTTTATAGATTTATGCTGTCAGCTGCTAATAGAGCATTTCAAGTTTTCATTGTATGCAGCTCCTGTATGTTAGGAAGGGGCTATTTAGTAAAGTAAGCAATGTATTCTGACTGATATTTGAAAAAAAACTAAGTCTGTTTTTCAGTTTTGGTGGTTTTTTCTGTGAGACATCTCCAGGATCTGAAAGGCATTTGGGAGCTTGAGAGGTGCCTGAAATCCAATGGGTATAAGAAGAATTACTGAGTTCTCAGCATTAGTCCTGTCTCAGGTTAGTTTATTATATTTGAAGTTTAGAATTTAAACAATACATTATCATATTTTGATGATTCCCACAGAAGAATGAAAATAAAAAGTGCTTAAAAATAAACATATGCTTAAATTTTGGCAGATAAGTCCTTCTTAGTTAACACTTCACAGAAATTACTTGTATGTACTTGACAACAGCATACATTTTTCATAAATCTGATTATTGTATTCTCAGGCAAAGTATAAGGAAAGAACAGCAAAAAGGAATATGACAAAGATGACATCTTGGCAAACTCACTGAACTTATTGTCTGCGGTAAAAACCTGGAATATCAACAAGGCATATAATTTTGCATCATTCTGTACTACTCTTTCTCTTGATCCTTAGACTATGGCCAAATGTGACAAGTTTGGGGTTTTTTTCTCTTTTAAATGCATGAATAAGGTCGTCCAGTCTATCTGCCAGCTGAGTCTGTTCAATCTCCTGTTACCTGTAAGACAGCTGCTGTCCGTCCCTGAAATGAGCCCTGAAGTCTTTCCAATTACCAGAAATATTGGTACTGGTATTTCAATCTCCATCTTCTGAGTCATGGTACTGTCTGCTTATGGCTGATTTAATATCATTGAATTCAGGGTGGTTTGGTCTGCATTTTTAAAGCCTCACTACTGGTTCAACAAGGGCAAGCATAGGGTCCTTCACCTAGGGAGGAGTAACCCCGTGCACCAGTACAGGTTAGGGGTTGACCTGCTGGAAAGCAGCTCCACAGAGAAGGACCTTGGAGTCCAGGTGGGTAACAAGTTAACCACGAGCCATCAATGTGCCCTTTCTGTCCAAGAAGGGCAGTGGTATCTTGGGATGCAGTAAGAAGAGTGTGACCAGTGGGTTGAGGAAGGCTCTTCTCCCACTCTACTCTCCCCTGGTGAGACCGAATCTGGAGTATTGTGTCCAGATCTGGGCTCTCCAGTTCAAGAGCATCAGGGAAATACTAGAGAGGGTCCAACAAATTATGAGGAGACAGGAACTTCTCGCTAAGAGGCCTGGGGCTGTTTAGCCTGGACAATAGAAGCCTGAGAGCAGATTTTATTAACATTTACAAATATCTGAAGGATGGGTGTCAAGTAGAAGGGGCCAGGCTCTGGTGCCCAGCATCAGGAGAAAGGTTAATGGTCACAAATTGGAACACAGGAAGTTCCACCTAAACATAAGGAAAAACTCCTTCACTGTAAGGGTGACAGACCCTGGAATGGGCTGCCCTGGAACAGGTTGTGGTTTCCCGCCTGGACGCATTTCTGTGCAACCTGCTCTAGATGAACCTCCTTTGGCAGGTGGGTTACACCTCATCTCCAGAGGTGTAACCAACCCCTACCATCTTATGTGGATGGTCAACCTGTAGGGTTTGTGCCTGGGGGTTTTGGGAGCTGGGGATGGGGCTACTGGCATGGCTTCTGTGCTCCTTCTCAAGCTTTGAGTAGCTCCCCTGGCTCCAAGTCAGACCTGCCTCTGGCCAAAGCTGAGACAATCAGCACCTCTGCAATAACATATTTAAGAGGGAAAACCCTGTTTTGTAGGTTTCTTTGTTTTGGGAGCTCTTTTGTGTTGGAGAGGATTGGGACCACGTGCTGGAGTAAGGGATGGATCCTGAAGGAGACCAGGACTCTGAGGAAAGCCCATGCTGGAATGATTCATCACTGGGAGAACCACTAGTTGGAGAAGGTCATGGAGGACTGTCTCCCATGGAAGGGATGCCATGTTGTCACAAGGCAGGACTGTGAGGAGTTTTCCCTCTGAGGAAGAAGAAGCAGTAGAAACAACATGGAATGGACTGGAACTGACTGCAATCCCCATTCCCTGCCCATGATCATAATTGGTGAGTGAGTTTTCCTTGTCTTTTGTGTCAACCCTCGAGCCTTTTGTTTTATTTTCTCCTCCCCATCCCACCAGAGTTGGGTAGGAGTGAGGGAGTGGCTGCTTGGTTGCCTTATCGCTGGCTGGGTGGGTTCAAACCACGACAGTTACTTGGATCACTTTCTTCCTGTGTCATGAGGATGTCTCTGTGGTGTAATTAGTGCACACAACATACTTTTGTTTTCCCCTGGTCTCATTTGTGAGACATTACTCAATGGCTATGATGGTGCAATGACTTCTGGTCTTGTGCTGTTGTCCAAGGTGGTGTGGTGCTGGTGCTGGGAGTCACATCAGCACAGAGCACCTCCTCGTGCTACCCAGGGGAAAACCCACTCTCTGAGTAGTCCGTGCTCTGCTGGACTGACTACAGAACTAGCTTAGAATCCAGGATGTGAGAGTGAGGAAGAACTGGAATGTGACCCCTGAGGGATCCCAGTATCAGGGGTGAGTAGGAGAATAGGCAGGTATCCTAATGGGTGCAGATGTTACGTGCCAGAGCACACTGAAGGTGGTATTGCTAAGCATGCAAAAGGATTACCATGCAGCAGCCTTGAGGAAGGTATCCTTGCTTCCCACTTTGGAAAGGTCTTTACATCTGCATCCTCCTTTTTGTAATGATGTCCAGATGTGGATTTAGGGTGCTTATTTTATGAAAGCATTGGCATTAAACTGCTGTGGTATAAGTAGCACCATGTACCATATTTCAGATGTTCTGAATCTCATCAGTGCGTATTATGCAGCTAGCAAATACTACACATCAGAAAACAATTTCCACTGATCTGTTGCAAAAAAAATCTCAGTTTTTGCTAAATTCATCCTGTCTGTTGCCTAACTTTTTGTAGCACAAAATTTACATGATGTGTAGGCACTTCAAAAATAACATCTAAATTTGTTTTGGTTTTGTTTTATTTAACAGCTATTTCAGATTGCCCAGGCATATTTTTGTCCCATATCACCAGCAGGACTCTTAAGCTCAGAATATATTATTGTTTTCTTGATGTGTTATGTGTTATCTGACATCTGCTTTCTTTGTCATGCCAAATCCTCCAAGCAATATTTTGAAAGACCTGAAAGATATTTTAAGTAATAAACATCTTCTGGCAACAATACTTAATTTCATCACTACTCTTAAAAATTTTGTCTGCATGTTAATTGCTTATGAGTTTCCATACGGTCTCTCCATTGGTATGTGGGTTTTTGTTTCTGTTTACTACACACCTCATGTAGCCAATGCCATAACTTTTAGAAAGATAGTCATAAAAAGGTAATAATCATTGTGATTTCCCTTCCCTTATTCCCTTCGGGACAAACTCCTGAATAGAAGAAAAACTAAATTGTTGATGCATGAGAAAACAAATACAGTGCTTTTATATATACTGTAGTTTGAGTTTTTCCCTGTAGCACTGCCTTAAAAACACTATTGCATAGTTATCCTAATTACATGGTTGCTGTCTGGCCAGCAAAAGAAGAGTTCAACAAAAAATAAGCTGCAGCAATTCTCTAAAGACTGCATGGACTTTGGTATTATTTTCTCTAGTTCTGACCTTAACCTGGGACTGAAGGTTATCTAAAGACAAAAAAAAAAAGACTCAATACTGTCTACTCTCAATTTCCTGCAGTAACAAACATTCATATACTTGTGCTAAGACTTTCAGGTTTTCTACAGAACCAGCCTGAATTTCTGTCCGGAATCTCATCTTTCCCGATCGTAAGCAGGTTTAGCTGCTGTATTTGAGGTCTTGGGATGCCATGTGCTGTGTAAAAGTTCCCAAGCATCATTGTTCATGTGTTTATTTCAATGTTAAAAGGATGCAATTTTCTAACAACTATACAAGCCTGCAGGAAAGCACAAGGTAGAAGGAGCTGACTTTTACTTTTTGGTAGCTCATTTTCTTTCCCTGCCTAGGGATTGTATGGATTTGAGGCTCACAGGTGGAGCTATGGGTCATTGTGGAACAGGATGCTCTAGCGTCCTTCTCATACCAAGGCAGCAAAATACAGACTTCTTGACTGGAGGACCAGAGTGGGCAGTACTGCTTCCAGATCCTGGTCCAGCTGTACAAGAAAGACCAAGTGAGTTCAAATGAGGTGGCAGCATCTGCTGATTTGCTTGATTGTCTTTCATTTCAGCTTCCCAGAAAATCTTGGCTGGTATTACATGCTGATGTTTTTCTGTAAGTTATATTTCTAGCATGTCACAGACAGGGAAGAAACTAAAAATGAATATTTTGGGTATGGCTGTGTGATCTTTGGGGCAGAAATAAGAGATCTGGGCCTGTGCTTAATGACAGCAAGGAACTATGGGGTTATGAAATGTAGGGTCAGGTGAGAGCTTCTAACTGTTTCAGCTGGGCACGCTAGTGTGAGCTCAATATCATGCTAAAATGGCTTCTGCTCTCACACTGATCACAGCACAGGCAGACCCTGTTCTGCTCCAAAAACACAGCAGAGGCTTAGCTTGTAGTCTGAGGGGAAACCAAAAATATATTCCTGTGAATTAAACTTTCACATTTTTCCTTTCAAGTAGCCAAGAATTCAAAGAACTCCAGAATCCAGACAGTCCACGGTTTTCTTCCAGAACACAATTATTCACTTCCCTGGATTTCTACATCATTTATCAAAAGATAGCCAGGGAGCATGGGAGGAGGAGGAAGTAAGAATTTCAGGAAGGAGTAATCTACTCATGAAAAATATACAGATAAATATCTGTCAAACTGGACTACCCCACTTCATAGTACAAGCCAGGTTCTGAGACAATGGATGTAGCAAGCCCAGCTTTCTCCTGAGGGGAACTGTAGGCTGCAAGGTGAAAATGGGCTGTGTGGTTATGCATTTGCTGGAATCTGGGGTAGTGAGGAAAGAGAGAGATACCTTGTTTGATAAACATATACTAGAAGTGTGAACGCTGCAGTAATTTGGCTTCTAAGCCCTACCCACATCTCCATTTCACAAATTGTCTCTTTCATATGGATATAGAGTTGACCTTGCAGGCTTTTAGGCTTCAAGTGAAAAAGGGTCACTCATGGCCCAAGCCACCGCTCAACCTCCCCCATACATACCCCAGTTATATCTTTTTACTATCTCTGCTGGACACCGCACCTTTCTGTAATTATAAATGTCTGCTTTCTGTCACTTCAAAGGTTTCCCAGCACTGGGAGTCCTTCTTCAAAGACTTTACATCGCTGAAGAACCTCTGTCATTGACAGGAGGTCCGTCTTTGAAGTTTTTCATGCCATTTATTGATTTCCCCTTTTTAGGATGTTCATATTAGAAAATATTTCACTGTGCTTGAAAATCTGTATGTTTTTATGTTGTTGAGGGGCTACCTCTTTGAAGAAACAACACTGTTGCAGCAGTGTGTCCGTATGAAGAAATATGATAGTATATCTGCTGTATGCTTTCTGTCCCTTCAAGCTCTCATTTTCAGAAACTTCCTCTCTTTGTTTCATATCTAATTATAGGTACTATTTTATGTATTTAAGTCAGTGTGAAGGTGTATTACTTATGTGAGTAGGCCTAATTTAATGGTCCTATCTGTGTATTTAAAACTTTCATGCGTTCAATATCCGACTGAATTAGCTATGAAAAAGTGAAAATAACTTCGGTTTGAGCAAATGAAAACAAAGTACATCTATTTAAGTGACAGTTCTTTGGATGTGTTTATATACTTTTGGTCCCATAGGTCTGAGTTTTCTTCAGTTTATACTTAAAGGCAACAAAATTCTGTAATTTTAAACAGGAGGATATCTCGGATAATTTCAGGTAACCATCGTTAACTCTTTGCTAAATTGCTAAAAGGATGCGCATGAGCACCCACCATCGACTTCAGTGCAAACTTATCCTCCCAGCATAAACTGTTTAAAGAGTGATGTGAGCAGGCTTAGCACTGGCAAGGTCATGGAAGCTGCTTTGGCAATGCAGCTGAGGCAAATAGTGAACACCTGATGGGTCTTCAGTGTTTCAGCTATTTCCAAAGCATGCTCTGATTCAGTTCTAATGGGTCATTTTGGTAGCTCATGTTTTTGGATACACGGGTCACATTAATTTTTTTAGAATTACCTGACCTTTTTTTGTCTGTGCATGGGTGGTTTGTGTTGTTTTCTTTTCCTTGAGGCTTGGCTTGAATCCCTTTATTTATTTATTCCAAGGATGCAGGCTCTTTCTGTATACACCAAGGGGGCTTTTGTTGGTGTTATCTGCAAGATGTCTCTGAAAATTAAAGAAGTTTGGGCATTTCAAAGCAGAGATGCCTTAAAGCAGCCGCCACTTTGCTCATTTCAACCTTTGACACTATGAAGAGTTTCAAGGACTTGTCTTCTGAAAATGTTTACCTTGTGAGGTGGCTTCCTGGGTAGGGTAAGTTCACATTGCTCATATATTCTTAAGAGGAAACTTTTGACCTTGGATTACTTCAAAGATCTGACAGATTCTCTTCTCCTCCTCCTTCCCTCCCCCCCTCCCCCGCCCCAATTTTGTCAGCTCTTCTGTCTTTGCACATAGGTTAATGCAGGTCTTTTGTTCTTCAGGATCAAAAGCTAGTATTACCTTATTCTTTGTATGCTCTAAAATATCACGGTCTGCTCTGATCCACTGAAAAACAATGAAAATAACTGCCTGGGGTATATACGTGACCAAATGGAAAAGTCTTGAATAACCATAGTGTGTTTTAGAACAGAAAAGTGTTTTCCCCTGGTGATAGATACGTTTAAAGGCTACCTTCTGCTGTGTCACTGAAAGAAAGATTGCAATAGTTCACTGTCTCAGAGATGTGCTGTTAACATGGAGATCCGACAATTCAGTACTCGCAGCTCACATGTAGACTGGCCATATATCACATACACACTGAATCTTTGGTAACGAGGAAGAGTCAGATGTGCTGTGCATGTGGAGTATGTGCAGAGAAAGCACTGGCAGTGCTGTGGATGCATAGACGAGACGTATGGTATCTGTTTTGCAGGGACAACCTGCCTACCCCATGTTCTGTCTTCCTCTGCTGTAGAGGCAAGCAATGCAGAGCAGGAATTGCACGAAAAGCCCATGTGTCCAGGAAATGAAAGAGTCAGCTGGGCTGTGTGACACAGGAACCGCTGGCTGAATGGCTGAAGTTGTAGAGTTACCCGAAACTCATTGCAGAAGTATATGTGTTGCTAAAACTCTTAGAGATATCAGGTATATTTAAAGGAATGCACAGCTTGGAAAACGCAGAAAGATGTGTTTTATCATTCATATGATACCTGGGCAAACAGCCAAATATTTCTGGCACATTTTTTCCACAGAGTTTTAACAAATCTGTTTAAAGCTTGAATATGTCAAAACCTCTGGGAAACTGACTGATAAGTGGCACGGAGTACCCATATGTACGCATGTCATGAAGATGATAAAAAATGAGCCCTAGTCAGACACCTTGAAGTTAACGCCCTTATACTGCTGCAAATGTGATCCCAGTCTGCATTCTGCGGCTGGAACACTCCTGTTCAGACTCATGATATCATGGTCTCACATACTTCTCGTGATATAAAAACATAATGAAGTTACTCATGAATTTTCAGTTTCTGCACAAACCGTCTTCCTTTTGGGGTGGTACTTCTAATGACTGAAGAAAGAAATTCAAAATGTAAATTAAAAAGCAAGCTCCTCTGCTGGAGACGGCAATCTACAGAAGGAAGCATGTATCATCATGTTATTAGGATAAATCAGTTCAGACTAAGAAGCTGCTGTTGCCTAAACTAAACAAACTTTATTTTTTATAGTGGTCGCATCAAGAGCATATCCCAACTTCGTGCTCAGAGAGAAAAGGATACTCTTCTCCATAGCTGCTTTAAGTGCTTCGTATCTCCACAGGCTTAACTTGGTAGGTTCTGCTGAAACTAACAGCAAAGTTGGCATTTCTGAAGTTTTCCTTATTTCAAACTCTGTTTTACTAAGGTAACAGACTGATGACTTTTGTAGCCATTTAGAGCTGACTTCTGTTGTTCATATACCAAGTTGAGCTGACATTGTGGTAGACAGGGAAACGGTACCTTCTCATCTTCTTGTACATGTTTGTCATGTTCCAGCTGAGACTTCCCTGCTTACATTTTCTGAATATCATCTAAAATAGTTTGCCAGATTATGGAATTGTTACTGCTTTACTGTGACTCTCCCTAATTAAAATGATAAGGCCTTTACTCCTTCAGTGTCACCAAGGCCAAAAGGATTCTTCCCACTTCTACTAATTTTCTGGGCTTGTGTAGTGCAGAAGTGCTTGGTACTGCTGTATAAAAGAAGTGACCAACCCTTTCTGTGTCAGCAATCTTTTTATAAGCTGGCTTTTAACAAAGAAGAAAATTTATGTAAATGAGATTAATATATTTTTCCTTCTAGTGAGTTGTCATTGACATTTCTTGAATATTAAGGAAATAGAGGAAGGGGAAAAGAGTTTCACGTATATTATTTATCCCATATGTTTACAGTGTGCATAGAATAATTATTTAAAGGATGGCTGCTTGTAGTGCTCTTTTCTTTGCATCATTAATGTGATACTTCTTTCCTTGTCACTAGATTTAAACTGTAGCATTGTAAGACAAACATCCTCCTTCAGCTGCTTCCATTATACTGCATACTATTATAAAATGAAAGGAGAATGTTGTACTTTATCTCTTTATATATTATAAAAATAATGAAGAGGATAATTATCAAGGCTGTAGTGCAATTTCATGGCATTGCTGTCAGTTACGAACTGCTTGAGCTGCATTTCTTTGGTTTAAAATGTCAAGAAAACCCCATGATTGAAATACAGTCATCTAATTAATTTCTCTGTATTATTACTTTCATGGGCTGTGTCTGTGCAGAATGCTCACTGATGGTTAATAAAAAGAGGATGAAATGTAGACAGTCCAGTTTTAGCTTTTAAGTTCTGAGTATCTTTCCATGCCCGAGCTTTCATTCTGCTGATAAACACAAATTAGCAGACGTAAAAAAAAGCAGAAACTTTGGCATTCTCTGAAGAGCCTTTGCTGAGTGTCTGTTTTATCATCTCTCTCGTTACTAATTCAGTTGAAAAGCTGAGTGTTTATATTTGAAACCTCATTGGTATTGCCAGTTTCTTGATGTGTGCCCTTTCTGTCGTAGACATAGGGTACCATGTTGTCCAAAGCCCTCTGCTTTCTTTTCACTGGGCCTGTATACATCAACAGGAATGGTGCTCTTGGTATGAATATCAGCAATTTTCCTGATCTTTACTCAGTGAAATTGCACTAGTAAAAATAAGGATTTATCATAAAGAGGTATCTCCATCCAGATTTATCACCACCCCCAACACCCACCCCCCTTTTTTATTTTAACATTAAAAGCAGGCTGTTTATACGCTACTGGTGGGTGGTTTCTAGCTCCAGCCTGGAGGTGAGCACTTGCTTCTACTTAACTTACTCGTAAGAAATGCCATCTTTGCAAGTTTGAGCAAAGAACTCGGAGCATGTACGTGATAGAAGTAGAAGCTAAAAGAAGGGCTGCAGTTCTTTGGAGAGAAAAATTTTGAGGGTGAAACCTCATGTTTCAAAACCAGTGGCACCCTCCGCAGTTTTACTCTAGACCAGATGTTCTTACTAAACTTCTTGCCATTTTGCATTTCTTGTTTTTAAGAGAAACCATAGTTTTTTCAAAATCCCCTGGAAAAATTCATTAGCATTGTTAAGTTTCCACACATGACACTGCCTCCTGCAGGCTAAGTTAAAAATACCCAACGACAGACCATAAATAATGAATATACCTATCAAGGCTTTGCAGGATTGCTTATGATGTGAACATAAAACATTCTGAGAAGAGGGGAAGCAATTGCTTGCTATTGGCTGTTTAATTATCTGATTTATAGAGGTGGCGTTGAGCCTGGGTTTGGGCCGTATAGGATATTAGTTAATTCTGGATGTTTGTCCACGAATGGCTTTAACGACAGTCTGGGATAGACTTTTGTGCAAAGAAATCAAATGTTGGTTTTGTTCCTCTGCTGCCGTTGCTGCTGTGCTGCAAATCCTCCCAGTTCTTCTGCAATCATTGAAATAACCGGCTATGTACCTAGAATCGTTGGCAGCATGGCAAGGAGCTGCTGCCAGGTATTCCTGGTACATTTGGCAACTCAAATGAGGAATGAGTTAATAACTTTTTTCCAGGGCTTAGTGTTGTGTTTAACCAGAACCCTGCGCTGGAGGGAGCCACATCCCTTCAGTCATATTGCCTCAAGGAATCACGGCTCAAAATGCATAAGCCCTACTAGGTGTCCTGGCAGCCCCAACTTGTCCCTTTGCTGCACCACTTCAGGGGATGAAAAATCTTTCTGTTAGTACAGTCAGCCAGTTCTGGTAGCCAAAACAATGGGTGAATTTCAGCTATGGACTTGCTTTTCCCTCGCCTCTTCTGTCCTTCTGCATTTGTGTGCGGTAGTAGAAGGGTGTAACAAGGGACTTTGTTCACTCCCTAGTCTTGGATGGTAATAAAACTGAGGGACATCTGGACATCAGCTGGTCTTCAATTTGGACTGTGCAAAGAGTAGTGAAAAGTATTAGATATCAATTGGAAGAACATATTTTACAAGGTCATTTCCTTGTTAGGTCCATAAATGAAAATGGTGGTGCATACAAGTACCCATTTTATTTCCTTTTTCTTTCACATGTGGTCCATTTAGTCCAATGACTGGGAGGAACCAGAAGCACCTGCTTCAGAAAGAAAAAGCATATTAACTCTACCATCAATAGTTACAGAATAATCTGTCCTCAGAGAATGCTTTTCTCTAACATCCAGGTGACAGCACTGGGATTTCTATATGAAGTTTATATCTTTCTCAAACTTCTTATTGTCACAGCCTAGAGGTGTCTTCATGTTGCATCTGTCACGTTCAACAAACATTTCAAAATAGATTGTGAGAGCATGACTTGAACCACCAAATTTTCTAAAGGCTAAATGTTTGTCTTGGTTAAACAAGTGAATCTCTGGGGGCCACGCTACTGCAGTTGCTTGAATTACTCTTGTTTAACAGTGATGATATGGAGGAAAACCTGGTGTTGAAAGACACTGCTTACTCTTGAGTGGTGATACAACAAAAAAAAAAAACAACCCAAACCCAATTTAAAAGCCCCTAATTGCAATTGGGAAATCTAAAGCACATTTAAGTCATAGGCAGGGAGCTGGGTCTTGGTAAGAAACTCAAAAAACAAAGGAGTCCAATTTAGAAATAGAGATTACATCAGGGTCTGGTTTGAAAATGCATTTGGAAATTCACTATGTAGTCTATAATAAAACAAATCCTGAAATCAGTGAGATTGTATTGAATGGTTCCCTGATCTGAGCAGGGTATGGTGTTTGCAAATGACTGTTGTATGTGTTGTGCTTTGCCAAGCTCATTTTGTATTATCTTCAGTGTGTTGCAGGCTTAAAGTGCTTGGTCATTATTTTTATCTCAGGGAGTCTGTTGATTTTATGATCTGCATTCCCCTTATGAACTCTCCAAGTCTAATTTCTTTGCTTACCTTCAACTGAGGCATTTCACAGTTATACAAATATGTGTTTATCCCTTTCGCTGCTTGAGGCTGTTCTAAACTGCCAGGATCTCATGGAGGGCTAATTTCAGTAATGTGTAACACTCTGAATGCATCTGCAAAGGTGGCAAGGGATGGAACACAGAAAGTACTCTGTAGTATTTTGGGAAGGGAACATCAGTGAAGAACAGGGACAAGAATGTCAGAACAGCCAAAGATGAGATCTGTGTCTGACAAATTCAGCACAAATTTATATATAGTCTCTCTGACCTCCTGGCATGAAAAGGTGGTTGTTTGCTGGACTTGTTCTGTGTACATAATTTATAACAAAAGTTGCTGTCTAAATGTCTTTTCTGGACATATTTCACTTCTGATCTCGGCTTACACGGTGATCCTCTCTGTGAATACAGTTTAGAGTTGTCTATTTCACTGATTCTATTTTACTTATTTCCAGAAACTGGGGGCTTTTTCTTTCAAATGCCATGAAATGTCTTTTCTTGAGAATGTTGGCTGCTTTCAGTCTACTGTTGGATCTACTAGCTGATACCCTAGCTCACCATCTGGCAGCTGATTTTTCCTGCCCTTGTGTTCATGAAAGAATAGTTTGTCAAGAATGAAAATAAAAAGAAAGAATTTGATGTGTTATGGATAGCTTTTCTGGAATCTCCATGTGAGCAACTGGCGAGACAGCTGATCTGGTTTTGTTTATATTGTTTTGGAAAAATCTCTAAGTATCATTTAGTTCTCTTGCTTATTATTTAGGACCAGTTTAGACAAGTAAATAATCCCTTTGACCTCAGTGAGATAATTAAAATGAGGGGCTTTAGATTACTAGGTGCTGGAATGGGTAAGAACTAAGCAGTAGCAGATTTTTCTTCTTTTCCATGCATGCATACATGGAGTGCTTAACAAATGAAAACAAAACCCAAAACAACAACAAAATGAAACAACAAAAAAAAACACACACAAGAAAAACCCCAAGCCACACAAGCAAAACAAACAAACAAAACCCACAAAACCAAACAAATTAAGATTAAAAGAAGCCATGGCTTACTCTTGATGCACCAGAAGTGTCCACTGAAGTTAGTTATAGCATAAAACCAAAATCATTGCTTTTTTTCTGAAACCTTTACTACCTTCTGTTTGCTTTTTTCCTGTTTGTGACGCAATGGTCAGTAAACCAGATAAAGCTTGAAGTTTCTTTGATCTAAATGTTCTGATGTACACTTAAAATGGGTAAATGTACATAAACGTATACAGAAAGGAAAGCAGCAGCGATGTAAAACCCAGAGGCAAAGTTTGAGCACCAAGGTCTGAATAGATATAAGGAAGGAAGAGTATCATCACATAGCTTTCTTTTTAAAATTGAAAAAGAAATGAGAAAGATCAAATACTAAAGCAACAGGATGGTGAAATCATTCAAACATTTGAGTTTTCTGCATGCCTTCATACCATGGTAAAGCCCATATGCAGAGCCTGCGTTCTCACTTTAATTATTATGACAATAAATTCAAGAAATTTGATATGAAGCTTCCCCTTAAGAATGGCTTTAAAAGCAGAGTGCTGGCTGTAGGATCGCTCTAGGAAGTACATCCTTCCAAGTTCAGCATTCTTTTTAATGCTTAAACATGTTTCTTCTCTCGTCTGTCTCACTCAGCTGTATTGTCTGTGCCACTATACTAGAGTTGACCTTAATAAATGCCAATAAAATAAAATTAGACCCTTGCCTGTAAAATCTGAGAACTGCAAAACTGAACTGTAGCTGCATGGCTCTTGCCCAACCTATTGGAAATGAGAAAGGGACATTTTAGAATTACTTCTTAGTATATCCATTCTGATTCTAATCAAAAGCTTGAACACAGAAGAATGTTGGGAGGTTTTTTTGATCCCAGATGGTTTGAAACATTACAAAATACAAGGCTGGAGTCTGGCATTGCTGCAGTCCAGGTAAAACAGCAGGAGCTATTGTAATACAGTGAGAAGGATTCAATAAATCTGAGACTGTTACAGCAGTAGTGGGGTACTTGCAACATAATTCCCATTACTTTGGGAACAATTTTGTAATTGAAAGTATTTATTTATAAAGTAACTCACAAAAAGAAGTATAAGTGGCAGTGTTTTCAGTTCTTAACTAGTAATCATAATCTAGTTCAATTCAGGGTAGAGCATCTAGAGTAGCACATGAGAAACACAAGATAATAACAGGGTCTGAGCTGAGAATACTGAACATCTTGTATTTCTAATTGCATCCGTCTTGTAAATGAACAGAAACTTTAATTGAGGAAAAACTTATTATGGGAATCACTGGCAACAAAAAGCTGTCTTACGAGTCTTAAATAGACAAGTGTTATTTGTCACAAATCAAATTTGTTACTTTAGTTTTGTAAAGTGAAAATAAAACCATCAGCAGAGCTTTTTGGTTTATATGTCAATATTTTCTTCTGGTAAGGAGCTATTTAATAACAGGGATTTTATGCAGAATTCTGGGTTTCTGATATAATGAAAATCAATTTAACGTAGTCCATTTTTAACATATTAAAGAAAATTTTACTAGGATTAAATTTGGTGCATTATTGGTTAACAGTATACTTTGGGTTAAATAAACTTCAGGGCTGAGGAATTGATAGCAAAATAATAATGTGAAAAGGGGCTGAATGCTTCAAGACGATGACTGTCTTTTGAGAAATATCAGATGACTTCCTATGAGAAGTTCTTTCCTAGATCCTGTGAGATATTGGTAAAACCTTAGCTAATCATATCCTAAGGCCATTACAAATTTTATTGAAAATACATGCTAAGCAATGATGCCACTTACTTTGAAATATATCCCAAATGGTATTTGATTTCCCTCTACTGAGACAAAGGTAGAGGATGGATAGTTAGATAAGCAACCTGAATGAAACGTGGAAGTGGAAAAGAGTATTATTTATTCCGTGTAAATAGCTTGTATCCAGTTCCACAAAGTAGGGTATTACGCAGCCTTGCTATCTGAGCATTATAGTTCTCAAATATTGGGGCAAATCATGTGTAGTGTGTGAGGAAAAGGGTTTTATCCTCTTGTTCCAGTGTGTTATACTGTTCCAGTGTGTTATACTGCCATTCCCTGGTGGGAGGGAGGGCCCTGGTTCTTCAGATATGGTTATACTTCCCTTGATAAGATGCAAAGATTTTTTTTTTTTAAAAATGAACCAGACAGAAATAGAGATTTGATTTTTGATTAAAGGACTGGAACATCTCTGAGGAAAGACTGAGACCTGGGACTGTTTAGTCTGGAGAAGCCTGAGAGGGAATCTTATTAATGTTTACATCTGCAGGGTGGGTGTCAAGTAGAAGGGGCCAGTCTCTTTTCAGTGGTGCCTTGTGACAGGATGAGAGGCAATGGACACAACCTGGAACACACTAAGTTCTACCTCAATATGAGGAAAAACTTCTTTACTGTGAGGGTGATGGTGCCTGGAATAGGCTGCTCGGGGAGGTTGTGGAGTCTGCTTCTCTATAGACTTTCAAAACCCTCCTGGGCATGTTCCTATGTGGCCTGCCCTGGGTGAGCCTGCTCGGGCAGGGGGGTTGGACTCAATCATCTCCAGAGGTCCCTTTCTACCCCTACCAGTCTATGAAAAGAAGAGCTTATTCACTGCCGTCCAGCTGAATCCTGTTTTCACACCACCACTGTGTATTCACTTTAACAAACCAGCCTGAATGATGGCAGACTCAGAACTTGTCTATAATTTGATTTGTTCCTGGAGTCCAAGAGCACGATATTCCAACAGCACGTTATGTCCTTTTTATTATGGAAATTGAGGAGCACAAGCTATTGCACAATAGCTCCACTTGTGGACAAAGTGTTTTGGAATAAAAGATACTTTAGTCTGGAATAATTAGTACACTGATTATTCTAGAACATAATAAATATACTAATTATTCCTACAGTGTCCACACAGAGGCAAACAGAAAGCTAGGGAATAATGGCTTATTTTGCAGTAGCTATTTTGGTCCATTTCCTCATATAGGCAAATCCTACTGGTGTTGTCAGCAGGTAATGAGTGTATAGATGGAGAATGGGGATGGATTGCATTAATGATCTCTTCCCATTAGCGTTTCTTTGTGATTCACTTTTGTGTGCTTGCAGAGTTAATTGCTTAAAACTCCCTCTTAACTCAGACACATTTCTAAACCTAACTTCCCGGTTCTGACAGAGACCCTCCAAACTCTTTTGTGGGTGATCCACCAGCAGCCAGCTGAGCAAATCAAAACCTAGGGCATTATACATGTTTGCAGCTGCAAAAGTGTTCATAGTTTGTCCAGCTGAAATAACATTCTGAAATACAGCAAACCAACAGATTCTCTGGTGAAATGCCTCCTCTGATTTACAAGAGTAAACAGAAATCCAAACAACTAGAGGTTGACTTGTATTTCATCCAAACAATTTCAGGACCTATCCTGGTTTTTTTGTAATCTCTCTCCCTCCAAATCTTTCACTTTGAACAGTCACTTTCTATACTCTTGTCCATTACGTGCACTCAAACCCAGTATAGGCAAGTGTGTAGGTTTAGATTTCTCTGTAGACCCAGTTCCCTGTGCATTCACACACATCAGGAATTTTAAAGGGTGGGATCCTCACTGTGTGTGGGACAGCCCAGATACAAAAGGGAGCTCATTGTACTCTTCCCCTGCAGAATTTTGCCGTGTGACATTTTTGTGTCCAAAAGTATACTAAATGTGATAACTTTATCAAGGTACTTAAAAGATGGGAGATAGGATTGGTTAGATGGTAGTGCAGCAGGGACAAGAGAACAGAAGGTGGCTGACAGAAGGAGGAGGGGAAAAATGCATCCTCATTACTTATAATGTAGAGAAAAGCTGCAAATTTAACCGAGTGTTTCCTATCCCATGTGTTCTGTTTTTATTGCTCTCTAAGTGCAAAAAGGTTTATAGTTGGGTCCCCAGCTGGAACATTATTTAAGAGCTTGGAGAAGAGATGCGGGTCAGACTCTGTGCAATTTTTCGTAGGTGTGAAGCTATCTTGACACATGCCTTATAGGCGTGAAGCCGTACCAAGCAGTCATGGAAATGTTTTCCCACTCGACTTTCTTGGTAACGTTACACATTTTTATACAATCAGGCCTTAGGGTGCCACAGATTCCTCCTTCCTGATGCTGCTGAGCTCAGCAGTGCTGTTTTATTCTGCGTGAGTTTTAACTTGGAGAGAAGGAGGCTGCAGAACAGAAACAAAAGTGACTTAGAGCATCACGAGCCTTGTGGGAAACTTCTTTCCAAAGAATTGTGAATGATCAAAAGACCAGGAGTTTGCTTTACCTGCCTAATGATCTGTAGAGTCTGGAACTATAGAAGAGAGGGTATTTTCTCTTTGCAGAACAGAAATTTTTATTTGAAGTGGTAAAAGCTCTGGAACTGTGGCTCTCCTGTGGGCATCACTGCTGGGCATTCCAATGTTGCCTTTCTTTGGAATTTATAAGGTTTGTATTACTTTTAAAAATAATTTTTCCAGCAGTTATGGAAATAAAATGGGGGGTGGGGTGTTTGGAGAGGTTTTTTGGTGTGTGTGTGTTTTGTTGGTTTTTTTTAAAGGAAAGGGAAAAAATCTATTCTGGAATGAGCTGTCTATTCTGGAATGAGCTGTCTATACTGGAATGAGCAGAGACAAGTGACATTATGCAGCTCAGAGAATGCAGACCTCATCCAACTTAGGAAACCATCTCAAGAGTTGCTTGGGTTTTGACAGACCCACAAATTTAAAGGAAGGCAGGGTCAGACATTCATAAATTATTAGCACCATATTTTCAGAGATTCTCAAGTTCTTTGTGAAAAACCTGTCATGAAATGTGCTTTCACTAGACACTTATCGTTCTGACTGAACAAACGCTGATGCTTTTGCTGATTATGGAGTTGGTTAGTTTTTCACATGGTTTCAGTAGAGACCCCATTATCTGAGCCTAGAACTAAAATGAGGGGGAAAAAAAATATATCAAATATGTTTTGTGTGAGCTGGTGAGTATGACCTGAATCCTTCCAATCTTTCGGCTCCGTTGCTGAACGCATTTGCTGCTGTGGCACTGTTGGCTCCTATCTCTGAGGAAATGAGTGTGCCTTCTTAAGTCACCCACATGCTGGGCAAGGAGCAAGCAAGGCTTCTGAGCCACCACGTCAGTAGGAGCAGGAGGAAGGGCTGCAGACCTGGAGGTCAAAGACACTGCTTCTGCGAGGTTCACCGCCGCAGACTTCTGTGGGCACAGGCGTGAGATTTTTATGTCTTTTGAGACTCAGTTTCCCAATCTATAAAATAAGAAACATGCCCGGAGCATATTTAGAACAGCTGCAGTAGTTTGCTTCCCCTCAGCTATTCATTAACCTCAGCTAAAACATGTATCTGGCATGGGAACAGCCCCAAGTCAGCTTAGAGTGAAGGCAAGCAGGCCAGCTTAAACCATCTCCAGCAGTTTTAGCAGACTGGCAGCAGTGCTGAAAGCTAATCCTCTTGATTCTGCTCTGCTATGGACAGGGAAGTACCACAGCTCAGATGACAAGCTGATAGGGGATATTTGTTACTCTGGCTGTTTGTGCTGCCCGGAAATATACTCTGGGAGTGTTTATATGGATGCCACTGGAACTTGTCATAAAACAATGTGAGACGGTATCAGGAAGGCTGAGAAAAACCTGACCCTATGCAATATTGGGTAAATTGTTGTAAATAGCACTAATGCATCCTTATTTTTTTCTGATTCAAATATCTCATTTTCTGGAGTTAGAATTGGGATCGTTTAAATGCATAGCTTTGGGTCAGACTTGTGAATGGTTCTCTTTGTGTTCAGGCAAAATTCTTTGTGTCTGTGTTTTTAGGACAGCATTTCTTACTTATCTAAACTAAAGGGCCAGATTCTGTTTTAAATTGCATTGGCTTAGATTTAGAAGGCTTTTGCTAAAGCCATTGCAGTTGCTCCAGATTTTCACTGGTGCAAATATGTGCTGAAGTCAGCTCATAAATAACTTAGATTTGTGTGATATTTTCTGAGGAATTCAATGGTATCATAGTCTACATCTACGCTAGGAACCTGGGAGCCTGTCCTTGGCCACATCCCAGCTCCTCACTGGAGCAAGACCTTGGCATTCACCGGCCTTTTCTCCCCTCCTTTTCCTTGGACGGAAAAGCTGGGGAATGTGTGCTGGATGGAGCTGAGGCACATTTTGACAGCTGCTTGGTTTGATGAAGAAACAGGGAAGACCTCGGGGCACAGGATGGCGCACAATGGCATGCACTCAGAAATGAATCCATACAGTGAAAGCTTGTGGTAAAACTTTGTGTAAAGTGTGAGGTCTACATAGTATAGAAAGCTGGGCCGTTGTGTTTTCTTTAAGGCCTCTGCAGCATATGCAGCAACTGGACAGCATCAGCTCCATGAAAGACTGAAGGTGGGGGAGGGAATTAGCCCAACTGTGCTCTGTCCTCCCCTTTGGAGCTTTGCAGTGTGGCAATGATTCCTTGGTGACTGCTGAAGGTTCCTCACCTGCTGTCACCTTACTCAGGGTACAAGCAGTGCCTTCAGGTATAACTGACTATGCCAAGCAGCACAGTCTCGGTACAATTATGGACAAAACTTGTAAACAGAGATTTAGAAAGCTATTAATTTGTGTATAATCTCACAGAGTGGAGGATTCGATGTGTGTGTAAAAATGTGGTTTAGGTTACCTTGAATGGTCCAGGAGTGAACTTAACCTGTGGAATACAGGTCATGCAGAGGGTTGTGCAGCATGGAAACGTAATGGTGAAATATGAGCAAACATTTTGTCTGCGATGCATCATGAGGATGCTCATTCTCACTTGGAAAACAAAAGTGAAGCTAACTCCACTTCTCCTTGTCCTCTTGTTGGAAAATGGGTGAGTCTGTACTTCAAGTGATCATCCCAGTGATGTCATGTCTTCTCTCCCTACCTCTTAAATACAAGGTATTTTAGGGAGAGTGTAACTGCTTTAAAGTGTTTCATTTGCTCAGTATTGAAATGAATGGAATATAAGACTTTCAACTTTGTTATTCACTTGCATCATTGTTTTCTCAAAGCATCTCCTGATTTCAGGGGCCCGCTAACTCCAGAACAATGCAGGGTAAGCCGAGATCTGAACGGGTTTCACACTCTCCTAAGTGCGAATGGTTCCTAGTGAACATAATGATGAAAACCTTGCAGTTGGGATTCTGATTGTAAACCATGTTTTGTTCCATGGGCATGAACAAAAGCTCACTGAAGCTTCATTTGTGGCAAGCCCTTTGTTTATTGAAAATAGAGTTGTTCATTTGTTTTTGAGTACTGCACCAACTTGGGAGAGTAGCTTGCTCTTTCACTTTCATGCTCTTTAGGGAACTGGGGTGTTTCTTGTGTGAATGTAAATAACCTGGCTACAGATGACAGATTCCACTTCTTATTCTGAAGTTCAGATTTTGTTGTCTCTGAGGTGTCACCTGAAGTACTTAGGAAATATGGTTGCCTCAGCAGAGAGGGAGACTTCCATAAATGTGAGGAAGGGAAGACATTTATTGTATTTATCTAATAAATAGTTCTCTCTTGTGCGTAAGATAAAGCTTGTAAATGTAGGCAACGCATAATTTCAATAATAAAATGTCCTCATTATTTTGGCATCGACAAGGTGTGTTTTATGAAGGTGGACGTTGTTCCAGTTCTTAAGTTTGTTTGGTTTAATTCCAGGAGACACACGGTCTGTGTCTTTTTGAATTCCAGTGTTACTCTTTCCTTTTCATAGCCAACTTTTTTTCCCTTTCTGAAATGTGTAGCTTGGAAACAAGGTCCTTTTAATGAAGCTTTTGAGTCTCACAAAATATGATTAATCTGATTAGTGGTTCAGACTCTTTTTATGCTTACATTAACTAACACAAAGAGCCCCCCTACAGGTTAAAGTTTAAATGTGGATTACCAGATAAAGCTAGTCCTGACGAGGTTTCTATGGTGCAAGGAAAAATTGAATTTGCCTTTCACCTCATTTCAGCCTTTGTCATCCTGGTTTTTGCCCTTCTCCCTCATTCACAGTGAGGATATTAATTTTGCAGTAAAATCTTTAAGCAATTATGCAGATAGCTTGGAAAAAGCAACACACAAACACAATAAGAAAAGCTTAACTGAAAAATGGACCCCAGATATTCATTAAAACCAGATGGCAACATTCCTAGCAGCATAACTTTGGATGTTTGGACTAAATTTGTAGTAATGTGTCACAACCAGATGACAAAAATGAACCACTGTCATACGATTGTACGTATGTATTGTGTTTTATATTTACAAAGTAGTGAAGTATAGTAACTAGTCCATGAATGTCTTTTTTGATAAACAGCTAAGAAAGGCTAGCCTTTCACACACAAACACATCCATCTTGAGATAGCATTCCTCTGTGGGAGGCTTGCCTTCAATTTAACAGATAATGAACTTCTTCAGATGAATCAGAAAATTGATAGTGAAATGAAGTTTACTATTTTGCAGTGCAGCATCTACCAGTGGATGTTTATAGTTTCAAAATGTGGCTTATTAAAATTGCTCATTTTTTAATATTTCTCATCAGTGTAGTAACTCTAGCTAATTTTTATCCCTAATCACCTTCTTTTGTGGATTATTTTTGTTATTGCTCTTTCAGAAATGGCTATAGGAAATTGGAGAGAACTAGCACCTGCAAATAGCACTTAATTAAAAGCATGACTGTGTACAAGAGGCTTCCTATATATTTCTCTCTGAACAATGAAGATGGAAAGGTGTTTTATCTCTTTTTTTTATTCTTATTATTTTTTATTTGGCATGCTCCATATGATCCAATAAAGCACAACTACCATAGCACACCAACCAGGGTAGACTACAGTTTCCCCTCAGTGAACACACATAATTCCTATTACTGCTAATGGGAGATGCATGTCCCTACACAGACTCAAGAGGGATCTTATATGTACATGTCATACATATGAAAATATCTGGCAGGGAAAGAGGTGTCTAGTCCTGACAAATTGCCAGGAGGCATTTTGTTTTTCTGTTAATTATAGTAATTATTTATCATGCATTAAAATAGTGCCCTAAATTTGCATGGCACTGTGTGCAACACAAATAAGATGTATTCACTGCTGAAAGGAACGTACAAAGAAAAGATGACAAACAAGCACAATGTGAGGCATTGGTGCATCATCTAGAGTAAGGAGAAGTCGTGATCCTTTTCCTGGGGATAAGGATTTTATAAGGCTTTTCAAAGGGCAAGAGAGCTGTCCTGGGACAGGGGGCAGTGTGAGCACAGCTGAAGAGCCCTGATCTGCCAGAAGCAAGGTGAAGGGCTTGGGAACAGCCTGGGGAGTTGGAATCAGAGGCTGGAGAGAGTCTGCCTACCTTCCCGGGAGTGATGGAATGGGCTGCGAATGCCATCGCCGATGAGAATTAGCAAGAGGATCAGTACAGGCGCTGTGCCTGCAGTGCAGGGAGAAGGTGAGCTCAGCAGCATCTGAAAGGCAGGGCTGAAAGGGAGAAAGCAGCAGTATACACGGTAAAAGATTGAAAGAGTTTTGGCTAAACCAGATGGAAAGGTAGGCAAGTGCTGTAGAGGGGAAGCAGAGCCAGGAGCTGGAGGCAAAAGTCTTTTCTGTGACAGACAGTGAGACCAGTGGTTCACCACCGTGTTTAATATTAATCCTTGCTCGTGTAGCCGTGGCATTATCCTGTTGTTGGTTTTGTCTAGACCCAAAAGAATCTAGTTTTTATCCTGTTTTTACGTGATCACTCATCTCCTCATGTATTTTACGTCAGCGCCAGGCTGTGCCATTTAGGTAGCGAATCTCATGCCCATTTCCTATAGGCTTTCTGGAAATTGGCAGCAAGAGAAGGGGTGCTACCCTTCCCACTGCAGGAAAGGCTTCTTGGATCTCAGGAGTCCTTACAGGACACAGAATGTCCCACCTGGGGCAGCACTTCCCATTGGAGTTTTGCCCCTCCTGAGGTCCCAGGGACACTTAACTATGTGTGTGAAGCCAGGGCAGAACAGGCATCTCTTATTCTGCTGCTCATGGAAGTGCTTGCATTGTAATTGAAATTTAATCTGAGTTCATTAAATGTTTATGAACCTGGAACAATTGTATAAAGTTTCAGTCAGTTGCACTGCAGTTTCATTTGCATATTTATTTTTGGGAACATGGGCCCTCAAATACTGCAAAAAAAGATAATTTTTTTAGAACTTTGAGTTGTTCTATGGTAGGTTTCTGGAAACTCTTGAGTAATCTCCAGGATTAAGAGTAACTGGCCTCTCTTTTCTCAAAAGAAGTAGACACACACTTTCAGCCCTGGTGTTGTCTCTGAATCAGATGAAAAATAACTGATGGCAATAACCAGTGGCAGGCCTCCCAAATTGTCAGCTGAGAGCTTCGTTATGTATTCTTTCCCTCAGAAGGATTACCCAGGAGAGTGCAAGGGGGAGCACAACTGCCTAAGTGCTGCTCTAGAGACACTGGAATGTGTTTAATTCAGCAGAAGCTGAAGGCAGTTAGAAAGCTACACGTTCGTTTCCATAAGGAAAAAAGAAAACAAACCAGCAGAGAGAGATACTGAGGACTTTAGATTATGTGGCTTCTTGAGCTACTCCGGAGATGTTAGGTAGTTCAGAAAAATCTCTTGACCTTTTCAGGTTTCCTCCACCATGATGGTTATACGTAGCTGTGTAAAATGATGGGTAGTTTACAGCTTACCTTCCCCGGGGTGAAGCTGATTTACAACATGCTTTGTGTGTAATTTGGATATAGAGAGACAGTTTTACATCCAGCTTTTGCTTCTTGGCTATGATGAGGACTGTAAAAACGCTGTGATCCTGGAATGTGCGTGTTCTTAATTTGTTTCTTCTTGGAGATGCAGGACTTGCTGAGACTGGTGGTAGGCTGAGGTAATCCACTGATCTAATATCTAAACCTAGACTGATTAGATAATCTTCTGAATGAATGCATATTTTTTTTTATTCCCGAGTCAATGGAGTTATTGTGTCTTAGCCAGTCCTGACTTCCACTCAGTGGAAAGGAGGTCTTGGCAGAGATTATTTTCTGGAAGGTGGACAGGCACACATCCTTATTTCTCTGCTTCATCTGTCCCGCAGTCCTCTCCTATACAACAAATCTATACATCTAATTTGCCCTTTTTCTATACTACCAGCACATAGTGGAATTCACATAGTTAGCAAAGCACCATGGCCTCACTACTTTGATCTAGTGCAATTATTCAGGATTCCTTCAAAGTTCTGTACTGGTCCCTGCTGAGGCCTGAACTCAAATGAGGAAATGTTTTGACTTCATGGCCTCCCGTTCCCAGAGGAGCTTGCAGCCTGGCGATTTCTAACTGTGGAGGGGAGGCTCTAGGCACAGCCTCGCATCAACAAACCAACAGATTCGGTGCTAGTAAAAAGGGTCCCACACTCTGCCCTGCTGAGCCCAGCTATATGGGAGGAGTGACAGCATTATCGGCACGGGGCTGGCTCTGCTTGTCCTCTGCTGGGTGCTCTGACCTCTTGCAGCATGACCCTCAGCTGTAAGCCTACTTATATGACAGCTGCTTACACAACTGATATCAATACTGTCATACTCTGGGGACAAGATTCACACGATAGCTCCTTGCAGTCACCTGCAATCAATATCCATTATACTCTTACCTCTTAAGGAGCAGTGCTGGTGCTGAGCTGACTGCTCATATATTGGACCATTTGGTTGGTAAGGTTAGATAATATGGGAGGCAATGTCCCACATCTCATTAGCTCAGGAGGGTTTTGTATTGCATGACCTTAGTATAGGACAGCTCGATTTGTAGGAAGGCTTGCAACAGGATCACTGTCCATCATGGATCAAGAAGGACCAAGACTCAAAGTAGGCTGAAAATTGCTTCTCTTTTCTCCATATATATATGGAGAAAATATATATATATATAGAGAATATATACTCTCCATATATATATATGGAAAGTATATGGAGTATATATTTCAACAAAGCTTCTAAATTCTACCCAGAGAACTGATATGGTGGTGGATGCCTTGTGGACCATGCCCAAGAATTCTAGATGGCAGCTGCAATTACAGCATATGTTGTTACTGTGCTTAAATTTTAATATCTATTTAAAAAAAAAAAAATATATGGCAGCAGTCTACTTATTAACAGGTATTGCCAGAACAGCAAAAAAGAAATCTCTTGATTCTGGAGAACAGCTCCAGCATACCACTGATGCTAATGTAAGTATACCTGCAAAAGCCTAAACCCACTGTCCTGAATTATTACATAAAATTATTGCTTCAATGAAAAGCAGACATTTGAAGAGTTATTTATATTACTGAAACAGAACAGAAACTACTCCAACAGCTATGTTTTCCTTTCTGTTTATATATATACACACACCCACACATATTTTGCATGTGTAATGACAAAAAATGATATCTATATATGGAGTGTGTCTGTCTTCCTCTTCCAGGGAAACTGTAGTTTCATTCATCCTCTCCTGATCGTTAATTTAATAGAAAAATTGACCTGGCGTTTATAAAAATAATTTGCAATATAATTGTTACAGGGAGGATTTTTTAGATGACTTTGGAAACGAACTGTTTAAACCTATTTGAATCTGTCATAGTTAGTCAGGATAACTAATGTTTATATTACTTACAATGTTTGCAGTTAAAATTTAGAGAAACGGCCGTGTTTTATATTTGTGACTGCATATATTTACAGTTAAAGAGGTGGGAAACTAAATTTAAACTTCTCTTTTTTTTGTTATTAGAAGTGAAAAAGATTAGCTGTGGGAAAGTCAGTCCAAACGATCTTTATTGCTGGCAAGTTAGCAGTGTATCTTCCCTTCCCACAAACTGTTGAATTTTTTTTTTTCCCTGTATTTGGGCTTTTTTTTTTTTTTTTTTTTTGGCAGTTTGATATATATTCACATTTCTTGGCTGATGTTTTTTATTAAATTATAGACACATGTTGAGTTGAATCATTAAGTCTCACAACTTGGAGTCCAGTTTTCTTGCATAAGAAGAATCTCTTTATATTCTTCAGGACAAAAAACATCATGTATTTGAGTTCTCCAAAAGCACTTAATAAAGCATGAAAAGATATGACATCAATCCCACTAAAACACAAGGGCAAATGAATGATGTTACTGTAAATCTTTACATCAATCACACCCAGGACTTTCGAAACAATATAGTTTTGTTTGCATTTCAGAAGTGACAAACAACTCTTCTGACTGGCTTAACATAGTCACTTTCCATTAGTCAAGACCAGAAGCAAGTCAGAATTAAAATGTGGCCCTTGGTTGCCAGGCAGCCGAGTTGTCTTGACATGGTGGTTAGTTTCCTTTTCATCGAGTGACAACAGTGAAATGAAAGAAGTTTTGAAAAACTTGATAATGGTTTTCAAAGGAGGAGGATAATTGGTGGGGCTAGCTTGTGCGGCTCTGTGTGGAAACTTTTCGTCTGCGGTAAGGGAAGACTGTCACTAAAAATTTAAACTCTTGTACACAAACTTGACCTGGAATCTTCTCCAGGTTTTCACTGGTTCATTTGTAGAACACTTCTCTCAGCCCAAGGGGTGCTGGGATGAAAGCGTTAGGACAGATGGGTAAAGCCCCAAAGGAAGAAAAGAATCAATAGTTGTGATTTAATCCATCAGTGAAAGGGAGGAATTAAGTAAAATCCTTATAATGGGGAATTTGTAAAAGATCTTTTGATAGAACATATAGCTGAAAATAATTTATCATCTGATGGCTGTTGAAAGTTAATGGTATTTGGACTTAGAAAAGCATATTTTTGACACATTTTGCCAGATAGTAAGCAATTTTCCTGCTGTTATTTTTGATATTCTCTAGACAATAGATAATTTAATTCAAACAAATTTCCCCGAGATGACAAAAACCTAAAGCATAACAGGATGATCGCAAGGTAAGCTTTTGCTGCTGATATTAATAATGCAAAAACTAATGGGACATGAATATTAATAATCATATAAGTTGATATGAAGTAGTATTTGTGTTAAACTGTTATAAAAGTCAAATGTATGCATAGCTGTCCATATCATTCATTTGTTAAAAGAAAGGGGGGGGGGGGGGGGGGGCCGTGGGGGTGGAGAGGGAGGCTCAGCAAAATGTACCCATAATGAAAGAAGGGACCAATTAGGGTTGGATTAACATTCATGGTTATTTACAGTTGTTTTTGTACTTGTTCTTGTGCTCTGACTTCCTAAAATTTCACAACCCAAAGATTCAGAAAAATGGGGTTGTTTAGACGCGAGGTGCAATGAAGTGGCTGCAGCCATTGTGCAGACACCACCTCTCTCATTATACCCTCTCAATCAACACTCGGCACACAGGAAACCGCAATAAAGCCCATCTGCCACGGTTAATCTGCAGGCAAACCCACACCCATGTCTGTGCCCGTTACTCTCCAGCCTTATTATTCTCAGATCCAAAGCTTCATAAGGGATCAGCCAAAGTCCATTAAAGTAAATAATAGCTAGAAATGACAGGCTTAGCAAGGATTGGGAGGAAGTTGAAGACCAATCTGAGCTGTGAGCTCTGATTAATAGAGAAAAGCATTAGGAGAAAAGGGGAGAAAAATGACCTCAGCCTGCTCCAAAGAATTCCTGAACCTTGGTTGTTAGGGCAAGTGCTACCATCTGAGACGTTAGTGATCCTTGAATTTCCTTCACTTTGATGCAGCTCAAATGGGAAAATTTTGAAGGTTCAGCAAGGCCCCAGACCTCAGCTGGAAAGCCGTCTGGAGTCAACCCTGTCAAAATTCTCTTGTGGAAAAGAAAGCCTTTATTAGCTAGATTGCAACAAAAACCCCACAGCCTCTAATAAGAAGAGAATTCATGCTATAGATTGCATATACATTAATTATTAGAGGGTATTTAATTGTTCTCATATGTATCCAAATGCGTGCAAAAGTTCTCTTAAAATGCCAGCCAGAGTGCCTTGGTTTTGTGCTTTTTAAAAAACAAAACAGAACCCAAAACCTTCTCATACTCTTTTTTTTTTTTTAATTTTTTTTTTTTTGGTGCAACTTCATTTTTCAATAGGAGATTTAGTTCATTGGGAACTGATAGAACACCCTACTTGGGAGACTGCTAGATAACATCGATGCTTGCGAGGTTGTTGCACGTAATGTTTGCTCTCCATTATCTCAGCTGTGTCCTGTACATGAACAGATTATAAAAAAGCCAACCCTAAGTCAACCCTGCACAGGGATTTCTTTTTCTAGTGCAAAATTAAAACACTGCTCTAAAAAACAGGAACTTGAGCAGTTTGAAAATATTTTCTGCTGTTTCTTTGCATAAATTAACTATCTCTCTTCCATATACACAGTTGGAATGTGGTTTATTTTGATTACTGGGGAGCGTGAACAGTCATTTACTATTCAACCTTGTATTTCCTTTTACTGCTTTTTAAAAATCCATTGTGCAATTAAGATAGTGCATGTGCTGCTGCAACTTCAGCAGAGCAAAACCCTTACAATAATGAGCTTGAAAGTGATTTTTACATCTAGTTAAGGCATCGCCATTGAACTGATCAATCTCAGACAGCAATCTGAGCGAAACTATTCAGAAATACCTGGTGCAGCTGTACAGACTTTTCTCTGTCCGTGATGATTTTGGTGGGGAAGATATCAATGATCTGAACGAGGGCTTCTTGTCAGGACAGCTTGTGCGATGATGCATTCCCTCTAAAAGTTTATGTTACAGTGTGCAGTTTTCATAAACAAGATGGTGAAGATGGTGGTTAAAATGATGACGCTGCCATGATATTGCTGATAACTTAGCTGATGCCCTGTTCATGTACACGTGATGCAATTTTCATATTTTAATCTTAAGTAGAACCAGAAATGACAATTATGAAAAGACAAAATAGATACCACCAACAGCTGTAATTGCTATCTAGACTGCTCAAGGATGGGCAAAAGACACAGTAAATCAATATTAAGATCTCTGCATATGCAGGTATCACAACAAGGACGTCATATAACATCATTATAAGAAAATCCTCATAAAATTTGGACAGTTATTCCAAAGAATACAGGATGAACATGGAGTGTGTGTGCACAGATAACTAGTTCTCTGTAGTTTCAGCTGATGTCTTCAGAGAAAGAAATGCCTGCCTGTTTAAAAGCGTGTCTTTCCATAGAAAGAACTCCAGGTATTTTAGGAAAAACACTTTATTTAATTTTTTTTTTAATTGATGAATACTAGCCATAGTGTCTTTACTAATGACATTTTCAACATTTTTCTGTTGGCCATGTAGGAACTATGAGGTTGTGAAGGATGAAGTGGCACTGGTATTCTTTTAAAACAACTAAGCTACAATGCCTCATTTTGTCTTGGATCATAAGTGACATGTTTTATTTGGAGCATTGGGCCTAACTACTCAAACTGTGTGCCTTCTTTAACAATTCCGTATTAAAAATTAAAGATTTTTCTCATGTTCAAGAAAATGTACATGATTTTCAGTGGAGTGGAAGCAAGTTATATTATAATGCAGCTTATGCCTAACATTTTGTAGTAATTAAAATGCAGTGAAATATGAAAATGTTGAATGTAAGCAAGATCTGTATGCCACTAAATATTCAAGACATTAAGATAACTGGAAAAGAAAGCAATAAACAAAGTGAATATGGACACAAAAAGCAAGCAAAATGTTCTACATGCCAACTTCCTATTAAAAGGAACAAATAACCTCCTTGGCTTTTTTTTTTTTAATTATTTTTAAAACAGCACTATGGTATTGCAAGATAATACATAGAAAGCCTTCATATAAAGTATGACTTCAGCTATAACCTTTTAGTATGTCCTTGCACAAGTGACTTCTCTGTTTAAAGTAAGAGTTAGCTTAGCTTCTCCTGGCGTACGTGACATGTTGTCCAAGGTATGTTTCCTTTCAGCCATACTCAGAACTATCAAATGCAGTTTTCTGTACTCATCTTCCCCCAGTATTTAAAGTGAGGATTGTGTAACATGTCACGAGTACCTTGGGTAGTATTTTGTACTTTTCTTCACTGAAAGCAATGCATTTTCACATATACTTTTCTTCTTGTGTCCAGGTACAATGCTGACTAACACTAATTATATGTGCAGTCCTTCCTCTAAGAGCTCAGCCTGGAGATACATTTGGTTGTGTATATAAACCTAGTTCAATGAATAAGGGGGAGATGGAACTGATCAGCAGTAATGTTTGCCATTTGTTTAATGAAGGTATAAATAATACTATAAATTTGAATGGGTTTTGGAATGCATTAGTTTACACAGGAACAGAAATAATAATCTCTCAGCAACATTTGATCAACTAATCCATCAATCAGAACAGTCTGTTGCTGGAA
Organism: Todiramphus chloris collaris; assembly: GCA_025345505.1. NCBI lineage: Eukaryota > Metazoa > Chordata > Aves > Coraciiformes > Alcedinidae > Todiramphus > Todiramphus chloris. Next base: position 17,366,136 of record JANVCC010000030.1, read on the forward strand.
TCAAACATCTTTCTGCCTGTAAGAATTTTAAGAAAACAAGCAAACAAACACCAAACAGACTGTGGCATTGAGTCCATATTTCTGTTTATTATACAGGAACTCTAGTTTACAGTTTCCTCTTATGTTATTGGTTAGTCTCCCTTTGATATTTTTCTTGCTGGTTCTACACTTAAATATATCTGCAGCCCACAGATACTCTTATAAATTCTATTTTACTCTAAGCTTCTTATTCCGTTGTAGAAAGAATATTTGTAATGAAAGATGTAGTATAGGCCTTCTAATTCTAAACATGAATTTGTCCATACAGAGACAAGGATTTGCCCAGTTTCAAAATATAGGAGTAACAACTTGTACTCTTCTGTCATCTTATAGGCAGTTCACCAAACAGTGGTGTGGGGTTTTTTTTTCCCCTGTAAACCACCAGGAGATGGTATTTTCTATAGCACAGTCCACAGGATGATGTCACCTCATGTTTTGTTTAACACCTGGCATGTTGCAAAATCCCATATATGTTACACATAACTGGACATTTTTAACGAGCAACTGCCTGGGTCCGTTTCACTACGGTGCAAATGTGCAAACTGCAATCCTGGTTGAGGTTTACTACTTTTAGTGAATTTGTGTTTAAAAAGCAGTCTATGCTGATAAGATGATGCTGTATATTTTCAATAGAAACCCTTTCTCCCGCCCCCTCAGTGAATAGATAGTTCATGAACATGGAAATCCATCAATTCCAACCTAAAGCTAATGACTGTAAAATTTTCTGGGCAACCTTTGGCACAATTTGGGGAAGTTAGAGCCAAGTGACTAGCCATAAGGCATCTCTGGCCTTTAGGTTCCCTAGCATTTTTGACACCCATCACCTCAGGGAGCCAATTCTCACTTTGCCCTATTTACTTGCCACAAAAGCCCCATTTCTCATTCTATTACACTGCAAGTGGGAAGCGCAAAGCCCTTCTCTTCCTTTTTTTCTCTCCTGTTCTTCCTCATCCCCAATAGTTCAGAGCTTGTGCAGGGCGTTATTGCTAGAACCATCAGGAACTTTTACATCTGCTCCCTTCCTGAAATAGAAAGAAAATATAAATATTTGGCCGTGAGATAATTTATTTATATGGGAACAGAAATTCGTTTTAGAGAATCCATGTCAAGGGCTCCCGTGAGTCTTTTAGACACTCCAGGATTACCTCCAAGAGAGCAGGGACTTCATTTCTACTGTAAACACGCTTGCAGTTCACCACAAACATGTCAATAATGGTAACAAATAGCTCCACTATGCCTCATACATCGAGAGGCAGGGGAAGTGTGTGAAAGCTATTTTTATAGATGAAACAGGAAGACTCATTTTACTTCATGAGTAACACAAAGATTAAACCCACAAATTTTTTTACCAATTGTACACAAGTGTGTGTGTATGTGTGTGTGTATCAAAAATCTGTGGGAGTAAAAGGGGAGGAATAGAAGAAATGAAGTGCTATTTATCCTGCCATTATCCTACCAGTCTGTGTTTCTTTGGACGGTAATCACGGGACCCAGATGCTAAGGGTAAGTGATTTTTTTCCCACAAGCAGTTTCTGGCTCGTTGGCAGCTTTTGTAGGCAGTTGTGTTGGCAGCCTTGGAGCTGCCTCTGGCTCTGTTTTGTGGCTTTGCTCTTGATGGGCTGCCTGGGCTGCCCTGGGCTGCTGGATGCCATTTCCCTCTGTCAGCCCATGGGCTTTCTGGAGCTTTACACTGTGCAAATCCCCTGTGAAATGGATAAATGGGCTCTTCTAAGGCAGAAAGGGAATCTGTTTCCTGACTGATGTAGACATTAGGTGAATTACTACTTCAGGTACTTGGGGAAACTTCATCCATTTTGCAATTTTTGGCTTCTTTAAGCTGTAATATTGATCCCAAATGCACAGCTAGGTACAAGGCCAGGCGTTAGTCCTCTCTTGTCCCTGTGTTCCCCCCCCCCCCAGCCCTTTTATTTTCTGTCTTTTATCTCTGCTACTGTAAACTGTTGTCTTTTGCAAACTCTTTCTTTTTAATTGTACCCTATTTATGACACACCATCAGAAAGTAAATTGAGTATCTCAAATACGACTACAGGAGAAAAAAAAAGATGAGTTCTTTGCTTCAGGCAGAAATGTCATATTTCCAGCCCCAGCTTACTCAATTGTGCTTTAAAAATTTAAAAAAAAAAAAAAAAGAGTACTTAAAATAAGTTATTTGTAAGTCAGTCTGCAAATTCTCTCTTGAACATGTGGATGCAGCTATCTTAAGATATTTTTAAACATTATTAGATGTATATTGGCTGCATAGCAACATACATAATATTTCTTTTACCTATGTACTATTTTCTTAAACAAACGTGGAAGATTTATTTTTATAGAAGATATTTATAAGTAAGACCTGTGGGCTTTTTAATAAGTCAGGGAATACAATTATACATGGTTTTGTACTGTTTCGCTTTTTTGCCTAGTGTGTTCTACTTCATTTGCAGCTGAATTGAAAAAAAAAATACATTTCTTGAGTAGTGATTAACTTCTCCTTCGTGGTTTTCTAACTTCTAGTTTATTAATTCTGTATTTTTCATTATAATAAGCAAATTGCATATTTGTCAAATGATTACAGTAAATATGCAGAAAATTCTATTGTAGCTTCACCTGCAAAAACAGATCTCTAGAGGTTTGTTTTTTTCCCTGAGTGCTCAGTGCACTTTCTATTATGCTAGCTACCAAAAAAAGCTGTGAGATCACTTGTTAGATTTGAGTGCAATTGTATTCACTGCAATTTCGAGGTTACTTTTGTCCACAGAATCATTTCCTGGAAATTCATATACCTAAAATGTGTATTAATTAGCTGTTCATATGCTGTTCGTTTGGATTTTTAAATAGAAATAATGAACTCACTAGAAATAAGAAAACAAAAGCTCTCTCAACCAATTTGTGTGAGCTTTTACACTTTGATGTCACCAAATCCATGTAATTCTACCTCTGTCAGGAAATTACCACATGCCAGAGATTCCTTTATGAAATGCTGCCAGTCCATATTCCTAAAAATGTATGATTCTTAAAATTTATTTTTATTAGGCTGACATAAAAGGCTGCTGTGGATTTCTTGGCCACTGTGAACTGATTGGTAACATTTTTATTTGCCATTACTTCTGTAAGAATCTAAAGGCAGTTAGTAAAGAATCTAAAGACGTTATTCCTCTTGCAAAGAGGTGGTCTTGTTTTTAATTTGAAGTTACTTTTTTTTTTTTTTTTTTTTTTTTTTTTTTATTTTTTTATTTTTGTTTTTTATTTAAAGTTACTTTTTTTTTTTTTTTTTCCTGTTTCAAGCCAAACGATGAATGTAGAGGTTATTCTAAATAGAAGCTTATTTAGAATATGCTTTTTCTCCAATTCATTTTTATCAATTTCCTTTCAGGACACTGTCCTTATCGGGTTACTGCTGTTTGAAGATTTGTACCTGTTACCTAGGATTTGCAGGACTGGACTGTAGATTACGAGCTCTTTGGCCCATGGTTATTAAAAATTTGGTATGCAATGATGTGAGTCCATTGGAAATTGTCACTTGAAGTGTTTCCAGCTTTTCTTCATAGGTGAGTTTGTACTATGCACAAAAAACCCCAAACAAAAAAACCCAAGCTCCACCAAAACATTAGAAGCAAGAAAACCACAGTGTCTGATGTTAGTCATGCAGTGTGGGCACAGTTGTTGGATATACCCCTAAACTATTTCTGGAATACCACTTCCAAAACCGAATCCTCTTTTTTTAATGAGATACCTGATGGATAATATTAGTGTGTCATATTGTCTGCCCACATGGCCACTGGCTCCCGTGCTTTCCTCACTAAACTGATGTAATTAAACAGGATTGTTCATTTTCCTCCCTGCAGTGCTTCAGCCCTGAAAAGTTTCTTCAAAGAAACTCTCAGACTGGAACTGGTGCAGCTTTGCAGAGTGGAGCTCTCACTGTACTTCAAAGCAGAGAAAATCTTGCAGCTGTCTGGAGCCCGCTTGCCCCAGGAGGTGTCACTGTTGGGACTAGCAGGGTGAGCTCCAGATCTGCTGTTTATTTTTAAAGGCTACATTGACCATGAGGTAGGAATTGACCTGTATTACATCTCCTTCCCTGCCCCCAGCCCTTCTGGGGGAAGGTAATCACAGGTAAAAATAGCTGGTGGCTGATATGGAGGTATGGGCAAATAATTTTTTTTTTTTTTTAAAGGCATTGATTGCTGGGTACCTGGAGAAGTACAAGCTAATCCAGGCTTGTTAAAATAGTTTTTTTTCCTGTTCTTACAGTGCTTGCAAATTATTGTTATGATAGAACTCCTTTTTTTATTATTATTTTAATACTCTCTGAGGTGAAGGACAGATAAATTTGTGATGTGAGATCTATTGTCTAAATGTTAAGATATTACCGAGTAATACTCTCTTAAGATATCATACATTTACGAAGTTCTTTTCTTTTAAAGAAAACTAAAACATTATATTGACAGATCATCCAAGGATTGAAAGTTACCTAACAATTACTTATAATGCAAATAATCTGTGTGAATTCCTGTGGCTTTCCTAGAGCCTGCAGACTTTTTTTTTTTTTTTAAAGTAAAGTACTAATGAAAAGATTACAAATTACCACAATGTGTATTCTACACAGGAAAAAAAGACAAATATTTAGTAAGTAAGGGTTAGTTGTTGGAGCATCATACCACAGCTCAAGATTAACTTGCTTCCATGGTTAATTTCAATAACCATCAATAATTGCACTTTATTTCTAGTATCACTGTCTTCTTTCAGACTTCAACTCGGGGATTTTTTTTCACCAGGTATGTCAGTTTTCCCATTTCCCATGAGTTTTGGTGTTATGTTTCCTATCTACACAGCACCAAGTTAAGACCTAGCGAGTCACATTTTCTGCCTTGTAGATATTTCTTATTCCCATGGGTTTAGGTTGATAACTAGAATAACAGGAATTAAAGAAAGCAAGCCAATTTAGTTTTAAGTATCTACACACTCACACTTCATATTTTTATTTAAAGCATACAGCAGAAACCCTTTTTTCCAGCCAGAACTGCTGATATTAGCACAGAGCATACTGACCACTGCCTTACAATGTTAAACTTTACCTAAATGGGGGATTTTGAAGTTCTTTGTCTTTGTTGTCACTGTGGAAAGCCTAGAGAAGCAGGGTTCCTCTATCATTCAATAACTTCCTTTTCTCATGCTCCTGATTTAATTTCTCTGAGCTTTGATGTGTGTTTTACCCTAGTTGTGAGAAATGCATATATGAAATGCCACATGCATACAAGAGTTTCAATTTTAAATGGATTTAAGCCCCAACTTTAAGGGGTGGTCTGTGCACAAAGGAAAATGATTACCCGTTAATTTTTAGACCCATAATCTTAAAATGTCTCAAAATGTCATAGAGGCAAATACATCACAGCCAGGATAAATCTTTCTAGTCTTCTTACTTTTTCTTTCTTTTTTTTTTTTTTTTTTTTTAAAAAAAAGCAAAGTTATACCGTACATGATGGCTTCAAAAAAGCACAATTATCCTATGTTTTGCTCCATATATTTATCAGTAATCCGTTCTGTGTGCAACTTTAAGATAAAAGCTGGTAGTTACTCCACTGCTTGCTTTTCCAAGTCACTTAAAAATAGAAAAATTGCAGCTAGAGAAGCTGGCCAGTAGAGGCCTCTCTCGATTTGCCTTATGATGAAGGACTCTGCATGGAATCAGTCGTGGCTAGCAAAACTACTTGAAAAGATCCTGTTGGATGGGGGGGGGCGGGGGGGTGGGAAGATCACTTTTTAATGCCCTTTTAAGTTGCAAGATGTTGATTAATGTTGCCCTTTACATTAATGATGTTTCAAGTAAAAGAAAACAAATTTAAAATGGATAAATTCTATTGAGGATGCATTAATTAAACAGAGACTTTACCATATGCTGTGGCTGGAGTGCTTGCTGGCCTTTCTGTTGTTGTTACCTGTGTAAAATCCACCCCATCCTCTACATGAATGCCCAAGCTGAATAGCTATTTGAATGAAGGCTTTAGTTTGATTCGCCATACAAGGGGTACTGTGTCACTGTGTTTTCTTTCTAGAGTCACTAAGTGATTTCTATATCTGTTGTCATGGTGATATAGCAAAGCAGGGGAAAATGGGGGCAACTCTGGGCTTTCTCTACACCCTCTGCACTAAGAACTAAGATGTTGTTAGCAGGCCTATAAAACATTGGGCTTTATCTGGGCCTTCTTTTTGTTCTCTGATTGTCAATAAAACTCATTTTAAGGGTAACAAGGACATCTAAATGTCATCTGTCACAGTGTTAGAGAGATTAAGTTTGTTTAGGAACTTGTGCTGGACAAAAGGCCACTATTTGTTCGGCAGATACAAAGCGGTGTTGGCCATCAGCAATCTTGATTTAGAAGGAGGCCACATGGAGCATCCAGGAAAGATCAGCTCAGTTGCAGGTGATAGTAAGAGGCTCCTTGATGTGACAGCATTTAAAACAATGCCAAAACAAATGTAGTTTTGAGTTAGGAGTGGGTTTATTGGGGTTTTGTTCGCTTGGTTTGTTCCTTTTTTTTGTCACTATCTGCATTGTAGGCTGCTCATTACTGGAGTAGCTGCATAGACCTAAGGTAAGAAAACAGCCATTGACAGCGGATGGCCTGTTTAAAAACATGACACACACACCTGATAGTCCTTGAATGGATAAAAAAAAGAGGGAAAGGAGTTTTTTGATGGAAAATCCAACAATAATAGGTGCTGCATTAACTCAGCATTTACTCAATAATGAGGCTAAATGGAGAGTACAGATTAATGAAGACATTGGTGTTATTAAAATCAAATCCTGTGGTTCATATGCTTTTCTTAATAATGAACATTGTGGCTATTGGAGAGGAAGAACAGGATTTTTTCTATTAATTTGGCACACATCCCAGATCTCATTCAACCAGAACCTATCCTGTGCAAAATGCAACCCATGGCCTTTATGTTCCACAGTCTTTCCGTTTAATATTTGTGTTAATCCAGAAAAAAAGGCTTTTCTTTTTTAAAATTAAAGAAAAGCAAAAGGTGATCTTTGAGCCTAGATATTAATTAAATAACACAGACCAGCCATGTTGATTTTAGCATAAAGGTTGATTGAAAAATGTCCCTAAAAGGGGAATGTGATGTGATGGTTTTTATTGTACTACAACTACATTTAATTCTAACAATTTTATTGGGGTGGTAACATGATGTATAATGCTGATTGAAATCTTTTGTGGCTTGTGTATTTTGTGAGTTCTATAGTATATTCAGGATGGATATCTTGACAGGTAAAAAAATTTTAATCTCATTCAGTAAGATTGCTATAGTTTCAACACCAAACAAGCAGAATTTGAGATGCAGCTGAACAATGGAGTTGACAAAGCTGAGTGCTCATTTTGCAATATGCTCAACGTGAAATATCTGTTTGACATGTGGAAGGAAGCTGCATAACTTACTTGGTGGCAGGTTGTATGCATCGCAGCAGTTTCACCTCCTTAGTGAAGCATTTCCCATCACGTTGACCCAGCCATTTTCCCTGGAGGATTGCAGAGCGAATAGGGGAGGCATACAGTGTGGCACAAGAGAGGAGAGATGGCCCATGGGAAGGGAGTCCTTGTTCTCTCAGGTAGATCATAAGTGAAAAGTTTGAGAGAATGCCACGTCTCGGTGAACTGTGAATTAGAACTTTCTCGCTAATGAGCTACTCCAGATCAACCCATCAGCTTGGTTCTGCGTGTAGATCAGAGTAACACCAGATGAAGAAGTAACAGCTTCCAGAGCATGTTCTGTTAGGTTCTGTTTTCCCCATATCTCAAGGCTTCATTCATAGTGAAATTAAATGCAAACACCATGATAAATCTCTCAGAAGGAATCCTTGCCAAGTACTGGAAGGTATAGCGTCTCACAGCAGTGTGCCCAGGTGGCCAAGAAGGCCCATGGCATCCTGGCCTGGATCAGAAACGGTGTGACCAGTAGGAGTAGGGAGGTGATCGTACCCCTGTACTCGGCACTTGTGAGACCGCACCTTGAGCACTGTGTCCAGTTTTGGTCACCACAGCACAGGAGGGACATCGAGGTGCTGGAGCGAGTGCAGAGGAGGGCAGCAAGGCTGGTGAAAGGGCTGGAAAGCCTGCCCTGTGAAGAGCGGCTGAGGAACTGGGTTTGTTTAGTCTAGAGAAGAGGAGGCTGAGAGGAGACCTTATTGCCCTCTACAACTACCTAAAAGGAGGTTGTAGAGAGGCTGGTGTTGGTCTCTTCTCTCAAATTAGTAATGATAGGACGAGGGGGAATGGACTCAAGTTGCATCAGGGGAGGTTTAGATTAGATATTAGGAGGAAATTCTTCACTGAGAGGGTGGTTAGGCACTGGAACAGGCTGCCCAGGGAGGTGGTGGAGTCACCATCCCTGGAGGGGTTTAAAGAAGGATTAGATGTGGAGCTTGAGGATATGGTGTAGTGGTTAGAGAAATGCTAGGACGAAGGTTGGACTTGATGACCCTGGAGGTCCTTTCCAACCATAATGATTCTATGATTCATCTCCGTTCTGGATACGTCAGTAAAAGTTAAATGTGTACAACTGGGTGTTTAGTAAAAATCTCTATAACATTTTCAGCCTTAGGACCCTATTTCAAAAAATTGCTTGCCTAATAGTTAAAATGTTGTGTAGAGTTTTACTATAGAGGGTAGAAACCACCCTCACTATTTACCACAGGTCTGGCGTCCATCTGTGCTGCAGAGGGCAACTGGAGGATGTCCAGTGGGAGAAGATCAGCATTGCTCCCTTGTCTCTTTATATACCACCACTTGTGAGGAATGCAAAATTGTGTCAGGGAGCCTCTCCACCACCTACAGCTTCCTCATGTAAAAGAGGCTTTCCCGTTCAAGCAATTTACAGGGCTTTCTGACCTTTCTGTGACCAGACTCTTGCACATAACTTGTTACCACGAGGCCAGAACGCAGGTTTTAGTGTTCAGTTTTGGAATCGGTTGGCAGAAACAAAAACATACTGCAAGGATGTTGTGAAAAAAAAAAATTACTGTTTTTTTTCTTTGCAGACTTCTTCATGTTTGTGGCCTGCCGCTCTCCTCTTTTCTATTATTTTAGGTATGTAGTCTTCTATTCATTCAGCTACTCTCCACAGTCTGCACTGAGCTGCATCTTCGTCCAGACTCCAGGCAAAACTGCCTCTCTCCTTGCTCAAACTCCACTTGCTTTGGAGAGGGAGTTGCCTCAGTTTCCTTCTCTCGGAGCAGGAAGTCTAGCATTTATGGTATGTTCCTGGGACCTTGGTGGACCTGTGTGCAAAGGACAGCTTGATGACATGAAATGCCTTCTTACTGTGAAGGAATCCAAGGCAGAAAAAGGTGTTAGTGACGTTTAAGACTTAGGTACTTGGTCCCTCCCCAGTTATTTTTAAGTGCGGATTTAGGTTTTACATTCTCTCTTTCTGGCTTTGCAGTGACACATCTGTGCAAGCTTTCACCTTGGTGTCACTGGGACGACTAAGTACTACCCAGTATGAGAAAGGAGTGCAGAATTAGGCCTGTTAGGAAATGTTTTAGGGCCATCAAAAGCCTGACCCCTTCTCTGTCTTCAAAGAAGTTATTGCTAAGTATTATTAGACTGTTCAAACCGGGACACTCGTAATAGGGCCAGGAGCAGAAAGTGCTCCAGCTTCAATAGGTGTTTTGCATCAGTAAGGTCTCCAGGAGCAAGCTAGCAGCCTTTGAGCTTCCCATGTGCTGTTGGGAATAAGTGGGCAAAGGTGCCTGTGAGTCTTCAGGCACACAGAACTGCTTCATCAGGGCGTGGATGCAGATACCCTTCCTTGCACCTCGTGTTGTGTATTTTTGAAGAGTCAGTCCTGTCAGTTGATGGGTTCCTTCAGCATCCATTGATGTGAGTAAAAGCAGAGGGCATTTGCCCCCAGTTGTCAAGAATATACCTTTAGTATTAAGTAATCACCTGGATGTACATCAGGGACCTGAAAGTTGTGGTTTCATTTTATATGTTACTAGAGTAACTGCTAGGAAACAAAAAAAGGGAATAATAAAATTAAATCTTCATATTCTTGTCTGCCACAGATATTAAATATGGTTATATTTGGTAAGATGCTTTCTTTGCTAATACTTGCTTCAATGTTATTCCTGCTTGTGCTTTAAATAATAAAAGAGCAATGAATTAACTAGGTACGCTGGAAGGAAAAAAGTGCTGCTATCTTCTATTGGAATAGCAGGGAGCCAGAAAATACGTTATTTTTATTATTATTGTAACTAATGGTTGTATAGAAGATGTGACTGTTCAAACTTCCTTAATAATGAGTTTAAAGTTAAATTTACAGAACCAGCCCAGTTAAAGAAGGTATTGCTATTTAAAATTAATTCTTACAAATAATAAGAAAAAATTAGCAAGAAGGCAAAAATGAGTTTTATTATATTTTTATAACTGTTCAGTTTCTGTGAATTGCTAAGATTTGTAAAGAACTTTGAAGATGAAAAGCTCTGTGTAATATTATTACACTGGCTTGGAGAAAGTAAAGGAAAAAACCCAGTTCATCCCGTTATAATCCTTTTAGAAATTTTAACAAATCCAATGGCTTTCGAGTAGTGAAAATATTTCAGAAAGTGTCACCACCACGACTGCTGTTGCTCCAGGCTATATTATCATATACCATAGTGTGCATGGAAGCAAAGCTTATCTAAGGTCATTCTAATGAATTTTGAACAGTTACGGGGACCTAACTTGACTTTCTGTCCTGTATGAAAGGCAGCATCTTCATGCTGCAGCACCCAGCAGAAACCCCTGAGTCATGGTACCAGCCTTTTCATCAGCTGAAAAAGTGACAAGTAATGCTTTGTCTGTGAACTTGGTGTATGTGGGTGCTTTTTCCATCTTCAGTAAACAATAGGGGTTTTTTTCAGTAAACAGTAGGTTTTTACCTGAAAGGAACTGAAAATGTATTTTATTCTTCTAGCTCTGCTTCTGGCTCCTGTTTCATTCTCCCATTTTTGTTACCAAGAGTTCTCAGGTACAAAAGCATTTTGCCAGATCCCTTTTATATCCGTTCTCTCTTCCATTCACAAGAGAGCAGCAAGGCCTCAGTGGCATCCCAGGAAGCTGTTTTCCTCTTGTTGATAAAAAAGAAAAGTTAAAATCCTGATCTCATGAATCCATGGTGCATTGCTGAGGAGCTCTTCTAGCTGGACCTTGAGCTGTTTGCACTCTTCATGCAGAGACCCCACCAATTGGAGCTCCTTCCAGCCCTGCAGCCTTACTCCTACAGGTGCTACAGAAGAGGATATGAAAACCTTTTGGTAGCTGAACACAATTTACTGCCTCAGGAAAAAGGTCTGAGTGTCTGGAAATAGGGAAAGTCCTGGATATTTAACAGTCTTTGCAAAATATTAATTCTCATTTTTCCTATTCACTGAGAATATTCTTTGCTTCGTAAAAAGTGTCATAGTGGCAAATTCTCGCTGTCAAAGAAATGCAGTGTTGGTGAGCTCCAAAGTAGCTGAAAATGAGAATTTCCTTTCTGCAAGAAGTGAAATACAAAAACGATAGTAAAAAATTTTCAAGAATTGTCAGTTCACATTTTTTGGTGGAAAAAGTTAATTTGTGATCGCTGAAATACTTAGATAGCATTTGGTATCTTTTTAACTTTTATCTAATATATGATACAGTGAAAGAATTTGAACCAACATATTAAAGTTTAAATGAAATATTCTACTCTCTGAAAAACGGTAGGTTTATAACATTTGTTGTTATTGTTATCGATACTTTATAATGTTTCCATTTTTTCAACAATGGAAAACTGGAAAAAGTATATTTAGCTCTCTACCACAATCTAATTCTGAAATGAAAACATTGTTTCTTTTCATCATTATTCAATTTGTCATCTTTTCATTTCAGTAAATCCCTTCTTTTTATATGAAGCTCCTAACCTTTCTTGACTACTCAGTTTTCCTACTTGGATCATGACCTTCTTATGTGTCTCCTTACTCTTTGTTTTCCACTTCTCTTCAGGTGTAGGTTTTGGTGTTGGTTTTTTTTTTTTCTTAAATTCTTAGTTATTTTTAATTATCTTTTTTATCAGATCCCTATTTCTCTCTGCATTATCCCTTTTGGAAGAAAGTGATCATAATTACTGTTGAATTTTTGAAATGGCCTTATCATTGATAAAGTCATTTAATGATTTTTTTATTTTTGACATTATATTCTTGCATCATATTTGCTGTTTTTTCACTGCAATTTAATACTACTGTTATTGATGTCTGTGTCATCTGTCTTCCAAAATGGATGTTAAGTGAAAACATTTTAAGGTTCACTAGGAAAAAAAAAAACAAACAAGTTAAAGCACTGAAAAAGCCCAATATATTTTCACATTAAAATATATTTGGTACTAAATATCACGGTATCTCTTCACCTATCTAGCTTACATCACTCCAGGTTGATCCATAACCATCCTTGGGTGTTGGAGATATTTAGCAGCTCCTGGTTTTGTTTTAAAATCCCTGTTTTTGTGACAGGTCTGCAAACCTTTTGACAAGCTTATGCCAGGGTTTGTGCAATGAAACCAGGTGCACTCTGCGTTGCTTTTGATTCTACAGCAAGACTGGCACATAGCTGTAATTTTACTCAAGTGCCCAGCACCATTTTGTTTAAATTGCTCTGCATTTGTGTGCTAGCTTTTTGCAGTTCACCTGGCTGCATGTTCTTCAGGGTATACTAAATTCTGCCAGGCTGCTAAGATGCTTCATGAATTCTGATCAAAATGTGACTACATCTCTCAGGGTCCCATAGGAAATCTCAGAAAAAGTAAAAGCAGAGTGTTTGAAGGCACCTGTACACAAGACTTAGAATACTTTTGCTTAGCTCTAGACATCTAACTCTATTAGGAGGCTGATCTCTTTAGTTTCCTATATTCTCTATTAAGAGAAGGACTAGTATTTTAAGTGCACTGAAGCACTAAGCAGTATCAAATGTACCAAGCTCTTGTGTCTGCGGCATCCCTGGTCTTCCAGTTTCTGCAGCAGATGTGATCCAGGTTATAAACAGCCTGTCTGCCCTGGGGAGACGAAAGGCTATGCACAATCCACTGCTAGCTCTATCCATTTAGTCCCTGCAAATCCTTGCAAAGGCCTTTGAGATGTTTGTAGAGTTCCTTGTGATATGTAGAGCAGGATCACCAGCATCTGTCTGTGTGGTTCAGTGCAATCAACCAGCAAAAGTAACCCTTGCTCTATCCCTGATACTTAGAGTAGCCCCAAATGAATGGAGTAAGAGATTTTTTGGTATTCTCTACAGTCTGGTACAGTGAATCTTTGAGGGCCTATTATACAGCAGATGTTTCAGTGCTGCCATCCATCACTGGGGCTGCTGAGTGACCTGCTCTTTGGTAATGAGGGGATTTCTGAACTTGGTAGTTACTCTTCCTTTTTGCCTTTTAGTGCCTGAGCCCACAGATAACATTTAATGATGCTGGTTTGCAGAGAGACAGTGTTGCAAGTTCCTGTGAGTCAATCTCAGTGTTACAGGTACAGCCAATCTTAAATTCTCAGCCTTGGTTCATTTCATTAAGTTTTAATTTCAGTAGGCTTTATCACCTATGTACATGATGTTTTGTCTTCCTTGTCTGTATTGATATAAAATAGAGTTACAAGGTGAAGGTAGAAATTAATCTCAAGACAGAACTGTTATTTCCAAGTATTAAACATGAAGAGCTTTATGAGTGGATACTTTGATTATTTTGTTCTTGGAGCCCTTGCCTATTTTCTATTTGTATAAAGATTTTTCAATGTGGCATCTTGTTTACTTTTCACCTTCCAGCAGCTACCTTAGTCACCCTTATTTTTCCTAAATATTCTATGGCTTTTTAATGTGGTCTCTCTTCTTTAAATAATGAATCCAAAGGGCCTGATCCTAGACTTCCCCTCTCCGGTGGGAGTTCAGGGACTTGCCTGAGATTAAACACAGTGTCAGTCCTGTGTCTAAAAAGTCTACTGTTCACTATTAAGTCCTCAGAGCTGTCCAAAGAATTACATGGCAGCACATACCCCCGACTTCTAAACAGCAACAAATGTTGAGCAAGAAAGATTTGAGAGCTAAATTATCTCGTTAAATTAACTGGAACATTTTAATTTTTACTAGAGTTGAGTGAGCTTGAGTAAATATGACGAATTGGAATCTCACTTCATTTAGCAGACATCAAACACACACAGAACGTTGCCCAATTTAATTTAGCCCTGCCAAGCTGGGAAAATGCTTGTGTAACATCAGTGAACAAGAAAAGGGCTCAAATTTGCTCTTGGTTGAGAATGCATGTATAAATTCCCTTCACATAAACTGGCGTATATGTATGTATGTGTGTGTGTGTGTATATATATATAGATATATATATCATGAAGCTTCCCTCAGGAAAACCCCTCCAAACACCTGCAACAAGAGAGAATTTGTGCTACTACGAGTTACTCCCAATGAAGTAAATAATAGCTTTCTCTATTGTTCTTAGTGGAATATGCAAACTCCTGTCTTACACCCCAAGGTTTATCTCCTTTTCCTCCGCTGTCTCTTATCAAACACATACCAGCACAGTTGCTTGTTCAGTCATGCTTAGTAGAGTGGCTGTTACTTTTTTTTTTTTTTTTTTTTTTTTTTTTTCTTTTTTTTTTTTGTTTTTTTTTTTTTTTTTCTAGAGTGGCTTTTTTTTTTTTTTTTTTTTTTGGCTTTATACCCTGAACTTAATGGGCACATTTTGTGCAGACTGAGCCAACCAGGTAAATAGCTGCTACTATGGAGCTTAAGAGCTACAGCTCTCAAATTAGGAGGTGCTTTTTGTCAAATAGACCTCTGTAGCTCTAATATTAGTAACAAAACAAGGGCTTTTCAGACAAGAAGAAAATCTTTAGTCTGACTCTGTATCACACTTAACTCTGTTGCCTTGTCAAATATGTCAATGTTCATATTATACAGCAGCATTCATCTGTGGATGCAAAAGTGCTTTACAAATACTACCTCTTGAATAGTTTTAATTTATACTTAACAACCAGATTTGTGAGATGCTACTCAAAAAGAATCAGAGTGAACTATTAAAAAACTTGGTATAAATAAATTATAGTGATTTATTTGCTTTCCCGTTGCTCTTTAGAAGGATGTTGGTTTCAGCTCCAGAACAATGCTACCAAAGCATGCTTCAAACAGCTTTTATTCTCCTGTTGTTTTAACACCGTGACCACGCATATCTACATGCTTCTATCATTCCAGTTTCAGCTTCTCTGCTACTGTAATTGGTAAGCATCTTCTGGTAGAGCACCAGGAATGAGATACACAGGAAGCAGAATACAGCCATGTGTAGAGGCATAATGGTCTCTGATCCATACAACTGGCAAAAATAGTCATCCTTTTCCTCCAACTTGTTTCTGAAATGTTATTACTTTTTTCTGCATGCTTCAGAAACATTAGATAGAAACATTACTGAAGGAGTTCCTTGCCTTCAGGCTATGCAACTTCTGCCAGTGTTTTAAGGCATTTTTATGGAATTTTTAAGCAAATTTGCTTTGAGCATACTCTTTCATTTTACATTTTCTGAGGACAAGGCTGCAAGCCTGTTTGAGGAAGGCAGATGTCCCAGACACATGTTGTGAGTTTTAAACTGGTCTGTGAAACACACTGCGCTAGGATGGCTTGTGCTCTTAGCTGTTTGGAACCAAAATAATCGTGAGTTACTGATCAAAAACTTGAATGTTAATTCATCAGCTAATTTATTAGCTAACAATGATTAGGTTTTGCAAGTATCCCTTTCAATCAGTACGTCTCTAAGAAATGTTATTTTTGTGTTAAAGGGGTAATGCACTGGGGCAAAGAAAAATGAAGCTGCAGGCAAACTGTCTTTAATGTTTCAGTTCTTGGTTTCCTGATTACTGTGTTCTAGCTCCTGAGCTGGTAGATGCTCACAATACTGCTTTGACTTTTCTGAGAACTGCAGGTTATTTTTTTCCTTTGAAAATTAGACTTTTGGTACACAAAGTTGGGTTCCCAAACTGAAACATTTAAAAGAAGCCTTTGTTTTGATCAGGGATATGCACGGATAGTGAGTGAGTGAGGATGTAAACTGTGAATCAGGTGATAGTTGAGCAGCATGAAGTTTTTGCTGTGGAGCATTTAATCTTGCTGGTAATCTGGTGAGGGTGCTGTTGCACGCTGAGGAAAGCACATGGACTACTCATCCTAGGAGCCCAAGGATGCTTTGAGCTGGTTTGTTTTATTTCTGGTCCACTTTAGTATAATAATTCTGCAGACATCTGGGTTGTATAAGAAAGCTCCCATTCAAATACATAAACATAAAATAATTAGATATGTTCCTAGGGCATAGATAAACATTGGCCTTTATGTTTTGAAAGCAGGTGAACTTACTAGACCCACCCTGCTACTCCAGAGTTCTGTCCTGCTTGATGGGCTGCCACAGAAGCGCTAAAGCCATCGCACACAAAAGCACCACGGGACTCCCACCATCAACATGAGCTCTCTTCCTGCCTCTGGCACTGGCTTTCAGAACTGCTTCATCTGAAATCAAGGTAAAGAATCAGCAGCACTAAATACTACAGGAGAAAGGCGTAAACTAGCTTTGTAACCCTGGGCAACCTGGGGGTTTACTGACTGACAGTGTGAATGACAGCCCAGTTGTCAGTCTAAAATATCATCCTCTAATCATTCCAGATGTCACCCGACAAGATGATGGCTACTAAAAAGGGGAATAATTTTGGAAAAGTCATAAAGCCCATTATCTCCTGCTGAAACCATTTCTCTTTGCCATTTCTCAAGTCTCTGCAAAATAGATCCAGAATCCGGTATGTAATTCACGACTGGTTTACTAAGAGTGTCCACTTAGAACTGTACCAGGTACCCCATCACAATCCTAGGGAAACCCACCCCAAGCTATGCTAGTCCTTCATGTCTTGGCAGGTGACTCCAATCTGGCCATACAGCAAAACTGAAATATTTCACCTGATCCAAAATAACAACAGGGATCGAAAGGCTGCTGTAGAGGTTGCTGACGCACACAGGCTAGCAAATCAGAGAAAGAGGATGGAGTTGTTCACAACTGCAGCAGAGTGCAGTTTCTGACTAGAATTCTTCCCCCCCTTACAAAGAAAGAAACATCTGAAGACATTGTTAAGGCATTTCCATTTTTGCTTAATTTGTTCAACTGTGGTTTAATTTCAAATACGAAGAGATGATTATATACTGAACTTCAGGCTGAATGAAGGGCTGCACGTAAAAGGAAAGTAACAAAAGGAGAAAATCTCTTTTGAAAATAGAGAAGGTGAAGAAGGAGAAGACAGGAAAGGCAGAAAATTATGTCTAGATCTTGAGCTTTATTGGTTTTATGTGGCAAGGTTTTGGTAGTGGGGGGGAGTTACCAGGGTGGCTTCTATGAGAAGCTGCTAGAAGCTTCCCCTATGGGGAATACTTGCTCTGAGCAAGGAGTGTGAGAGAAACAACTCTACAAACACCAAGGTCGGTGTGGACGGGGAGGAGATGCTCCACATTTTAAAGATTTGGTTTTATTGCTCATTATCCTACTCTGATTTGATTGGTAATAAATTAAACTGAATTCCTCAAGTTGAGTCTGTTTTGCCCGTGGTGGTAATTGATCTTTGTCTCCTTATCTCAACTTGCAAGCCTTTCATTATACTTTCTCTCCCCTGCCCAGCTGAGGAGAGTGAATGAGAAGCTTTGGTGGGTACCTGGTCCCCAGCCAGGGTCAACCCACCACAATTTTGCAAACACAACCTGAAACACTGAAGTCAGAATATGGCTTGTCATCCAGATGAAACCAAAAATTAACCCACTGACGCGTTCACTATAGCAGGCTCTTCTAATGACATCAACTAAAACTGGAAAACTCACATGTCATTGTGTGAATTCCTTCCAAGATCCAGTGGAGTTGATTCTAGACTGTGAGACAGAAAATTCCATTTCTCATTCATATCAAATATCACAAAGAAATACACTGAAAGATTACTGCTAAACCTTTGGCAAAGAGGACAGAAGTATGCTTAGAGCAACTGTTAGAAATCTCTCTCCTGTAGGCTGCTTTGGGCCTGATTCTGCCATTTTCACTCATACTGACAGATAACTGACTCTGATTAATTGCAATGAAGGCAGTGGAATAATTTATGTAGTAAGGAGTGAAATTGGAATGAATTTAGGCAGAAGATTGTAGTCATTTGTCTTAATGAATAATTTCAGATTGCTTGCTATCTACCTGAGCAATTCTAACACAGTAATTATGGTGATATGGAAGCATGGAAGAATCCCAACAAAGAAAAGGTAGATTTTCTTATTGACGGTTAGATCTTCTATTATGTAATAAAAATACAGTTGCTTCTTAATTACTGAGTTCCCCTTGCCAAAACTTTTCATTTTATCATGTGGTAGTTCCCAAGTCTTCACTTGACCCAAGAGCAGCTTGAATCTAGCACCAAAAGCTTGAATTTCCAAACAGTCAATTGAATGGTTTTATGTAAAACGTTATGGCAAAAGATCATACTGAAGCATCTTCCCATCAGCTTAGAAAATATTGCTGTCTACTCCTAATAATATTTTGGATGTTGCATTGTATCATGACTTACTTCAGCTATGGAAAGTTTGGAAACTGAAAGACTTGTTGGGAGCCTGTGAAGTGCTGGAAGGTTGATATGCCTCCCACAGAGTATGAGATAGGGGCTATGAATGCTCTTAGTCATGGAGCACCCCAGAAAAGCTTCACAAAAGGTATTTATTTCAGCTTTTGTCGAAATTGAGCTTAACTCTCTTAAAAGTTTATAAATTTGGGGATTTGTTCTCAGTAGCTGCAAATCCTAGTTGTAGCATGGCTGTGTTTCACTGATACATGAGTAAAAAAATACAGGTTTGTCTGTGCTTACATATTCTAATTCCTTTTAAATCTATAGGTTAGATATACTTTTATGCAAGTCTCTATGTTGTTCATTATTATGACACCCTTTCTAACTGAAATACTTTTTTTTTCCTAAGATACCTTCTTCCTTGTGTCCTGTTAAGCTTAGCTAACAGACCCAACAAGGTGATAGTTTTGAGGTTTTTTTTTTTTTTAAGCTAAAGTTGACATATGTACTCGGATTGTAGGACTCTAAAGTCAGGAGGCAATAAATTCTGCCCTTGCTTGGCAATCAAATCCGGTCTGATAACAGAACTGTTGTAGTAATTCCACTGTGACATAATAGTTTGGAGACAGTATAAAATAGAAATGTGTGATGGTATATCTGTGTATGCACCTGTGTGCCCATAAATACTTGTTTTCTGTAAATCTAACTAGTCCTGTGTATTATAGTAAAGGGTTTTGATTTTCTACAAAACTGTATGCTGTACTTAACCTCAATTGGCAGCTAAGTACCACACAGTTTCTTTCTTACTCCTCTCCCATGCTTCCCCCCCTCCAACCCTGCAGTGGGATGGGGAGGAGAATCAAGGAAAAAACCCTATAATTTGTGGGTTCAGATAACAACAGCTTAGTAATTGAAGTGAAATAAAATAAAATAAAAAAAAAATAATAGTAAACAAAAGAAAGAGAACAAAGAATGAGAGATGGAAAAAACAAGTGATCCAAAATACAGTTGCTCACCACCCACTGACTGATGGCCAGCCAGTCCCCAAGCAGCGACCTGGGGCTACTGGCAAACTCCCTCTAGTTTATATACTGAGCATGCCATCCTATGTTATGGAATATCCCTTGGGCTAGTTTGGGTCAGTTGTCCTGGTCGTGCTCCCTCCCAGCTTCTTGTGCACCTAGCAGAGCATGGGAAACTGAAAACTCCTTGACTTGCCATAAACACTACATAGCAACAAAAACCCCATTAAGTGTGTTATCAACATTAGTCTCCTACTAAATTCAAACCACAGCACTGTACCAGCTCCTAGGAAGAAAATTAACTAAATCCCAGCCAAAACCAGGACACTGCACCTGGATTTTATGTTTCTAAACAGGTTTGTCATATCAATAATAAAAATCCACTAAAAATAGTGGAAAAGTTAATTGCTCTCAATCCATTATTTAAATACAGCAGAATTAGCATGGTGTTTCCCAAGGTTTGGGAAGGGGTGGGGGCTTGTGGTGTGTGTTTTGCTTTGTTTCAGAAACTTGAATAATTTTATGTGTTCAGTTTTCTTTAGAGTTTTGCTTTTGGCTAAAAGCCTGAAATGCAGAGTGAAATCTCAGTTCGTAAAATCACTTAGGCTGGAACTTAGATCAGAGTTTGCTTAGTCCCTCTGAACCTGTGAGTCTTGTATAGCTCTCATCTAGATGGAAAGTCTGAAAGGAAACACCAGGCCTGTAAAAAGTGATAATAATCAGTAGATCTTGAGAAAAGATCTGTGAGGAAACAAAAAGATATTTTATGCCATCAATTATTAAGTTTATTTTTGGATATTGCTAGCAGAAATTTCAAACGTTAATTCTCTTCCCTCTGATATTTCACCTACCCATTTCATATTATTCCATTCTTTTGGTTATATCACTGATAATCGCAGCTTCAATGAAACTAAAGCAACTCTAGGGACGACTTCTATTTGTTGATGATTTTTTTAAAATGAAATTTTAAAGAAATCCATTACCCAGTGCTGTTTATTATCTCTCATCTAGGAATGTCGTGCCCTTAACTATGTTTAATTTCTCACTCCTGTATTTTAGTGCCATGTCTTGAACTGCCTGTTGCACATAACAGTTTTCTATGGAAGTTGTCTGCCTATGCTTCCACAAGACCCAGTAATTCATTGGCTTTTTGGATACAAAGAGGTAATTTGCTTGGTTTTGTTGTTTGTTTTGTTGGGTTTTTTTTAAACCACAACACAAATTTGCTATCCTTTGACGATAGTGACAGGCTAGTGAGTATAAGGAGAGGGCGATGAAAAAGCTACCAAACATCCTGGCTTACAGCAGTCTGCACTGAAGGAAGTCCCAAAGCATGCTGCCAGCTGCTTGTTGGAGAGGTCCAACCAAGCAGAGGGATTTCTAAGACTGATTCTTCTGCTCTTCCCCACACTTCTGCCACTTGCAGCTGCTGGAGGCAGGACTCTGCTTGAGAGACCTTTGGTCTCATCCAGCCTGGTTGTTCTTGTGCTAAAACTTTTATATTGTGCTTTGATTTTCCTTCTGTTTTCTGCAGATAGTTAGATTTCTAAAGGATAAGAGGAACAGAAGTTCATTCCCTATTTCTTTTCATGCTTCTGTACTTCTCAGTTTACGGTCTGTCACTGCCTAGAAGGAGGGAAAAAAACGAAGGGGAGAACAAATACTATGGCATTCCTGCCTTCCTGAGGCTGGTAATCCAGCCAGTCACAGTCTCAGCCTCATATAATTCAGTTTTCCCAGTGGTTTCAGGAGCATTTCCTGCAGCCTTAGCTCTCAGATGTCAGAGCTGATAGAGAACTGTAGGAAATGACTTAATAACTAGCAATCTCTCATTTCTTCCAGTGTCTTGAAAATTTTGGGTGAGTTTCCCATAAAAGACAGTTTATATAGAGCAAGTTGGAAGGAAAGCATATTGAAGGTTCATTAGAAAAATCTCCATTAAAAATCTGAGAGAGCTCTTTTCTGATTCTAAAAATGAAGTTGCAATGGAGCAGTCTTGTCTTAAGTTGTATTTCAACTGGGATTGGATCCATTGCTGTAATGTATAGAATCTTTTTTAAAATGTGAGATTTTAACAGTTTGTCCTTTTTCAGCAGAGAAGTCCTCCACAGCAAACTGCATTTTAAGAATGATCAAATGCTTTAACTGTTTGATAGTTCCCCTTGGATATATATTGTATTGTAAACTTTTTTATTTGGTTGAGGTTTGTTTATTTCTCACTGCTAAACTTTGCTATAGTTTGCACTATATGCCACTTTGGTATTATGCATTACAGTCAGGTTTGAATTTTGGCTTCTTTTCGGAGTATTTTACAAGGAGAGAGATTTTACACACTAACATCTTTCTGTAGAACACAGCTGTGAAAAAAAAAAAAGGTGAAGTAACTCAGTCTGTACTTTATGTCTCCTTGAAACATATTCTCTTTAAAAGGGTTTATGTAATTTTACATAATACTTTTGGCAAGAATGTTTATTGCCCATCTGGGTGGAATTATTAATGTACCTCTCAAGCTGCATTTTCAAAGATCAGTTTTATTTTTATATATATATATATATAAAATCTTTGAGGGTCCTTGATATGTACTCTTTTTATTGGAGACCCTCGTTCCACTTCAGTAAAAGGATGACACAAGATGTTTACTTAAAAAAAGAGTCTTTGATATCCTCCTGAGAATGTTTTGACAGAATGGCATACATTTGGTTAGAATTAGTAAGCCAAACAATTTGCCATTGTTATCTCACTGTGTTTGTCTAGAGCCTGTAAGGAGCTTTCAGAAAATAGCCATCTCCATGTTTCAGTTAATTGACTGCATGTTCAGAAGGATTATTCGGTTTTATAAAACTCTCTGTCCTTTAAGTTTTATCAGAAAGATTTTACACTAAGGCATGTGGTGGAAAGTAAGAGGGAAATATTGGCATGGCTAAACATAAAGAGATATTGTAATTGTATCAAGGCTAATATTCCTGTGTATGGGAAAAATACCAATGTGTTCCTGCTACTTCTGGGTGCAAGATGTTATACCCGAGGGCTGAAAGTAATAGCTGCTGGTGTGAAAGTATTCAGCAATATCAAGTGCAGATGAATGCTTTCAGAGCCATCTGAAAGCTGAGTTAATCATATTTTAGCTTAATATTTGAACTTGTACTCTGTCTGGTATAATAAAAGATGGGTGGCAATTTTATTCAAACTTTGTTAGCAGAGTGATTCAAGGACTCAAATCCTTATCTGACACCTTTGCTGTGTTACCATTTGCTTATTTGCTATTTTTATATATAATCTAGAATTTCACTTTTCCTCTTGCATGTTAGCTGAAATACATCTTTCTGTTGAATATTTGAATTTCTACGTAGAGGCGGAAGAGTCTCAGTTAAAATCATTATCTCTCTTTTCAGGTAGTAGGCATATCCTGCTAAGTACATCCCATATTGCTTGCAATTGTTTGGTGGTTACATTGATTAAGCTGACTGTAATGTGAATTAGTGTCTATGTCACAGAAATTCCCCATGCAATTATCACCCCTTGGATTTGCTGTGGTGCCAGATTTAGGCCTGATAGCAAGAACTGGTGCTTCTGTGCCTCTTTTAATTATCCTTTTTTGTTTACACTCTTATTGGACAAACCACTGATCACAATTCTGTAATCACAGGTACACACTGGCAACAGGGAAATGCAGAGCTTGAAGTCTCTTGCATCCTTTCTTCATCAGACTGGTAAAGTTTTGCTGTGTTTATGAATTCTTGGTAGAAGTGGTCAATACCAAATTGAATAATTCCCTTTTGAATTATATCTTTAACAAAACAATCCTTGAAAAGGCCTGCTAGGGTTCAGATGGGTGCACAGGAAAAAAAAAAAAGGGTAAGAAAGAAATTCCTCCTCCAAAGCACAGCTGGGGAAGAGATGGTACTTGAAGCACTTTCTGTGGTTGTCACCTCTGCTCCTTTGGCAGGGTGGGAAAGGACAGATCTGCCCAGAGTTGTCTCTATTTCTGTCCTGGCCCAATCCACCCTTTGAGCAGCACTGCAAGAGGAGGTCAGTGTCATGGGTCTGTGTACCTTGGCCAGCCGTGCACCAATAATTCTGTGCGATGAAATGAGGCTACCTGATGCCTCCAAATTTGGAGCCAAGAGTTTGGGCCCCTCAGTGCACAGCAGCAGCAAATTCACTTTTTTTTCATTTCCTTGTCATCAGAGCTAAGCTATGTCAGTTCATGTTCTCTAGAGCAGTTTGAATTCAATTTAGTTGGTGATTAAGTTACATTGTTCAAGTGAATCGGATGCTGGTAGGAATGTTTATTCAAAGGGCTAACTTAACCTTCCTCAAGGTTGTAATGGACACTGAGAGATCAAAAGCTTCTCCAGACTCTCAGAGGAAAAAAAAAAAAAAAGGAATTGCTAGCTTTTACAGTATTCAGTCAATGTCTTCCCTCTGGAAAGAAAGCCTGTGTTTACCGTACTTAAATTCATGGTACAAACAATTAATTTTGTCTTTAATTATAAACATAATGTGTCTGGTGTTTCAGTTCTCTAGATTTATGCAGTAGCCATGTTTGTCAAAGTATTTGGCAGCAGTGACATCATCTTTGTTGAAATGCTGGACAGTGTGATGAACCCCAGATGTTAACACACATCGAAAGCTGAGAAAGAATAAAATAAAAAGATCAACTGTAACAGCCATGGAGACAATAAAAAATGATTTCTTTAATTAAGACATCAAATTTCTTTCTGGTATTGAAATGTAATTATTTGTATTTGAGGTTTGTTTTGCATAAATGATCAATCATGGTCTGTGCTGAATACTTTGCATATAATAGTATAAGGGGTGATTGAGATGTGAATTTGGATGAACACTGAATAGTGTTTTGGCTTCATGATTGCTCTATTTCCTTTGTGTTTTTTTTTTTCCAGTCTTTTACACTTGGCATGCGTAGATTACAATATATGCAGAATGTGTGTACTGAGAACCAAATGTGCCTCTTTCTGAACTGCCAGGATTTAACATGTCATTTGGATAATGGTCATGCATGGCTACGTCAGCACATCACGTTTTCTAATGTACTGTAACGTGACGTGTCAAAGTAACCAAAAGTAGCACTATTTCCTCATAATATGTCATGTCTGTGAAATGTAGAAAGGATTTGACTTGCTGAGAATCAGGCTTGAAAATGTGTTTTAAGTTTAAAATAAAATCACTCTCTGTGTAGTTTGTCCATTTCCAAAAGTAGTTTTCATAAAAGTGTGGTTTAGGTGCTTTAAGGGAAAAAAATTCCTAAAGGTACTTAGCCATGGTTTCTTATTAACTGCATTATTTACCCAAGTGTTTCCTGTTGCCTACATATGTAAAGAAAGAATTAACAAATAATATCTCCATCCATCTAGAGCATCCTCAGCATTATGTGCGTCTAACCTGATTAATATTTTAATGGAAAATCAAGGAGAGGTACTCCCTTATTTTCATACCAACAACAAATACTATCTTTAGATCATTCTTATACCTAGATAGTGTTCACTGTCATGAAGAATTCCCATATCCATAGTTTAAAAGTTGACTTAGAAAATGTGTACCTCATTGTCAAATTTGTTTCTCTGATTTAGTGTAGTAGTTCTCAGGGTTTTTTAGGCAAGAGACAAATTGTGTTAAAGCTACAGGGAGAAAAAGGAGATTTAGCCTCTTCGTATTGGGGTATTGTATCCTAAAAAGATGAATAATCAGTAATGCATGTCACTGTCTTCTCTTAAAAGACTTCACATGAAAGAAAAGAGATAGAAATGCATCAAAATATAACCTTGTTTCAGTTGTTATTAGATTATTCTTTCACCTGTTTATTTGAAATGAAAGTTTTAAACTACTTGGCATTAGTCTCAATACATGTTTTCTAAAGCAGAGGAAGTGGTGATGTGGACTGTTGGTTGGTGCTGCAATTTTCACTGTGCTGTTTGATTTTGAGCTGGCCAGGTGACATTGACATTGCTGAGTACTTGGGATTTATTTTGAAATTATTTGGATTTCTCTTACCTTTTCCTTCAGGCTGCATGGTAATTTGGGAATAAAGATTAATCAATAGTTCAACTTATATTGTTCTTTCTGTTTATAGGACTGTACTCAGTTTACATGCTGATGTAGATACATGAAGAATACAGAGGATTTGTCAAGGGCTCCTAAAGCTGTTGAAACTTCCAGGTACGTCTTCCAGGTACCCTTACTAAAACCAACATGTCTACAGGATTTTGCTAGATCTCATTTTCAAAAGCACTTATGTTATTTAGGGGTCTAATTCACAGTTCTGAAAGCAGCTTGGATGCTTAGTATATTAGATCTCAGTGACCTTCAAAGGGACATCTAAGCATTTATGGTCAGATACTAACGGTAAGAAGAGCCTAGCAGGATTTTTTTTCATAGCATTTCATCACCTCAAACCCTTTGAAATCACTTTAAACATTTTCCTTCAATTTAAAAAATGGGGCATGGATTTCTAAATCATATGTGTACTTATGAAAATATCTATAATTTATTTAAACCTTGTGAATGCGCCAGGGAAAAGGTGTGTTGTGGATGTAGTACTTTAGTAGAAAATGTATTCTATGAATTTTAGGACAAATCCTGGTTTTTGTTACTAATGTGTCATTTCAGTCATTACTTGCTGAGCTGTATCATTAGAAATCTGGGTCACATAGGCCATGCTTAAATTACATATCAGATGACCCAAATGTTTAAGGCAAGCTGGTGTAACTCAGCATCACTTTAAGCAATTTATGCCACTGAAGATCAACCCCCTCAAAGTCCTGCATCTTCCTGAGTGGAATTACTTCACCTTCTCAAATCTTTTCTTACATCTTCTCATATTAGTCAGGACCCCCTACCTTCCTGTCCCGGGTTTGTCTGACTGGCTTGTGGTACTGATGCAATTACTGTCTCCATATACACTCTATTATTAGTCTTAAAAACATAAGAATTTCACCTGAAACACAGACATACCTCTTATGGATAGTGTGTGGAAATACTGAAGGAGAAAATCTCAGGGAGAGGAGAGGGAAAAAAAAAAGGGAACTTTGCTGAGGGGTGAGCAAAATGTACCTGTTTGTTGCATACAGTTGTGACAATACGGTGTCCTATCATGTAATAAAATAACACACAATATAATATATCTTTTGTGTGCTTTAGTGCCAGTTTTAGTTGCTGAACAATTAATATATGTGCAAAGAGAATAGATAGCTTTGCCATTTTCCTTTTTTTTTTTTTTTCCTTCTTTCTTTCCCATTCTTTCACCCATTTTCCAGATGACATTCCCTTTCCTTTCTGTTCTTATGGCCAGAAAACTGTGCTACTGCAGTCTGACAAATGTGTGCTAAGGTGATAAAAAGTCATGTTCAGAGCTGTTGACTACATACCCAGTGACTTCTTGCAGGGCCACTATATTTGTGCCAAACTGTTGTTATCAGACTCTCTGCTAGCACAGCTTTAGTGCAATGGCTTTTCATTGGTTCTGTTTAAAGTACATGGAAAAACATTTGCCATAAGCCCTGCATGTGATGTTAGGCACAGACTTTGCAGCTGTCTCTGTAGTTCTTAGAAAGGTGAAAAAGCAATGACTTAATGCTTTAAACCATCGAAGTCTGATTTTTTTTGTCTAAGGTCACCTTATATTTGTAGATCTTGAAAAGTTGTCATGAATATTTATGATGGCATCAAAAAATCAAGCAGCTGCAAATTGTTTACAACATTTTAAGAACATGAAACCGGCTTCTACTATAAATCAATTGTATCTGTTAGAGCTGGATGAAAATTGAAAGCTCTTTGGTTTCTTCCTATCTTCTTACATATCTGAAAGTTGAAAAATTGTCA
Source organism: Todiramphus chloris collaris (assembly GCA_025345505.1). Classification (NCBI taxonomy): domain Eukaryota; kingdom Metazoa; phylum Chordata; class Aves; order Coraciiformes; family Alcedinidae; genus Todiramphus; species Todiramphus chloris. Next base: position 17,393,652 of record JANVCC010000030.1, read on the forward strand.
GTAGCATAATTTTAAAAGAGTAATGTGGGGCCATACAGATAAAAGGAAAAACCTGAATAAAAGTATCGGTTAATCATTCTAAAGATTGCATGAGAAAATACTTTAACAAAATACTCACTTGAGATTGATAGCATAAAACTTTGTGGAAACTTCCAAACTGTAGAATCAGTCTGCCTAAAAGTTTATTTGTTTACGCTTTTTACCTACTTATAGAAAAATTAATTCTTCCATAACACAGCAGGTCAGATGTGCATATTTGAAACAGTGCGCATTAAAAATGTGAGCAATCTCAGCTTCAAGTATTTGTTGGACTTTTCTTCTACAGAACCATGATTTCCAATCTACTACTAATTCAATAGCCAACTGAACTGGAACATCAAAAGAAATAGAACTGTCTTTGCGTAGGCAGAATTAATCAATTCTAAATCTTGGCACTGCTGTAAATTGATGTTTAGATCACATTTACTTATGCAAACAAGAAAAAAAAATTGGTTTTGTTCAAACTGGAGGATTAACATATAATTTAGATGAGACACGCTGATTGCCTAAAAAGTTAATACCTTGCATGAAAGGGAAAACTGTTCATCTCTTAGGACTATTATTTTCAAACTTTGTTTTCTTGCCAAGTACCATCAGCTGCCATCAGCAGCACTGGTGACAGGAGCCTCAGCCTGCAACTCTACATGGGCTCACATGTCATGGTGCAGACACTTGCGTACCACTTGTGGTATGTGGATTGCAACTTGGGAATGCCTGTATTGGAGCTCTTAATCTGTTTAAATACAACTGTGCTAATAAATAAAGGATCTGATTTAGAGACTACAGTTTCATTTTACCTCTCTTTCAGAGGTTTCATGTTTTCTGTATTTGGTTTCTCCAGTTCTTCCTACCAGTTAAATGCAACTTGTACTGGCCCTCAGTTTTTTGCTGAAATACTTTTGACTCGGGAAGCGCATGGGATTTCAGGGTCTCCCTGTTTCATGTTTTAAAGATAATTCAAAGACTGTACGGTCGGAGGTACCCCTCCACCTGTCAGGAGGATCTTTCTCAAGAGCCATATAGTTCATTCCCAAAGCTGAACAATAAATTCCTTTTCTTTTTCTGCTGCCCAGTGTTACAAACACAGACTATCAGTCCCTGAGCAGCATTGCATTACAATTCAGAAAAACTCCTACAACCAGCATGCAAGACTTCATCAGAAGGCAAAACGCTAGTCTGAGAGGATAATAACCGTGAGACATTCTTTTAATAAGGACCATTTTTAAATGTTAAGAATAACTTGTTTTAATTGAAGGAGATGAAAGGAACTCCTACGAAGAGTCAAAGAGATCCCCCAGAGCTCTCCAAAGTCTTCAGATTGTCTTGTATAGAAATGCCTGAGAATCAGAAAGGAACAAAGGTTATGAAAAATTTCCAGCCACCTTACTGTAAAGTTCAGCTGATGAGGTTATTCTTTCCTGAAGTTAAGAATCTGGCTAATATTTGGTCAGATACCTGACCATCCTATTTAGCAAAGGCAAATCATGAGACTCACTTTAGAGACCCAACTTTGGCTGGGTTTGTGTAAGCAGGGATGCAGAACAATTACCATTCAGAGCATTCTTTTCAATCTACTATACAATATCCACCTGTTCTGTCAGGCAGCGGGAATGTATGCCACAAATACAGACTACTGCCGTGACAGCAGCGGGTGTATGGCAGCAACAACTAATCAAATCAGCTGAATCGGAGGTGTGAATCACGTTGCGCTTCTGGGCAATGAAAACGAGCAGAAAGGAGAGAGCTAAATGGTTTTGAATTTTTGCTTTGTTTTATTTGTAAGAGCTTGCTTTAAATTAGAGGCGGTACAGCCGGTAAGGATGAGGAATTGAAAGGAAAATGGCATTTCATCCTTGCTTCAAAGGACAGGCAGAGATAGGTATAGGAGACACCCCTTGTAAGCACTCTGAAAAAGCAAAGTATGGATTTTGATTTTCCTAAAGAAGCAAATGCAAAAGAACTCTAGTGTGTACCGTATGACTCATGATACTTCTTTACTAGGCTTAAAGAGAATTGAACTTGAGTAATAGCACCATTAGAGTTCTTTACCAGTAGCTAGTTCCTGTGGTTTCGCTGGGTCCAGCTGCTGATGACTCACAGAGGAAGTGGAAGAGATTAGGTGCACAGGGAAAAAACCAGAACAGCTCAGAAATAAAGCAAATCAACCAAGCATTACCTTTTGTGCACAACGGAACAATGGCTTAACAACTAAGGTTCAAAATGATCCCTCTTATTCCCCTCATTTGTGCTATTCCTCTTGGAAAGACCACCAGGAAACATGTGAACCACTGTGGAATACGCACTGTAATCCATGGAACATCTCAATTAATATTCCCTCTTGACTACAGCTAGAACAATACATAGCATCAAGCAGTTTAATCTCCGGCAATAATGCCTTTTGTAAGATCAAGAGGTCTTTCCCTTGAATTAAGGTTTAAGCGAGGATTTTGAAAATCAGTTAGGTATTCTGCATAATGTACAATGGTGGCTACAGGTTCCATAAGTAGGAGCTAGGTGAAGTGCATAGACACAGGCTGGTTGTCATTAGAAATGTTGGGGTTTATAATTTCTCCTTTGCAAATTGCCATGGGGTTCCCTGTAGAAGAGAGTTAATCCTTCAACGGGCTTTGTTACGAGCAAATATATCCAAGATTGTATAAAATTTAAAACCCTGCCTCTAATATTCAGTTTTGTGCTACAAAGCAAGTGTGTCCTCGGAAGCAAAAAGTTAAAATATCTAACTTGAAAGGGAAGATACAGCAGAAAACATTCTGGATCTTGTTTAAATTACTAATGTACTGTTAGTAGTGCTGCTCTTGGCTTACGTTGCTACAGTTTTGGACACTTAGCTCAGGGGATGTTTTTCTCATGGGAATTGCAAACAGTTTAGGCTCTAAACTCTTTGGGGGAGGGGTCCTATCCGAGTTGCTATAGACTAATAAAGTAGCTTTTTACAAAAACATATGATTCTTTTGAGTAGATGGCACCACTTGTTTTAAAAATGTTTGAGAAGGATGATATTCTAAGAACACCCTAGGAAAAAAATACTGCATTTTTTTCTAGGTCACCAATTTACCTGTGGTTTTAAAAATAATTTGGAATAGATAATTTAACCTACCTTACGCTTTCTATTTCCCATAAGAATTTCAGAGGTGAGATCAGTTAGTGATTATACACGGGGATGCATTTTATAAACGTTTGCTTTAGTGATTAATGTAAAACAATTCACAACCATCTCTTTAGAATATTAAGTAATGCACTTTACTTCCCATGTTTACCATTAGCTGGCATTTCAAACCCCACAAGGTGACTGTGTGACCCTGGTACATGATCTCTGCAACACAGACTGGGTCTTGGAAAGGCCAACACTACCCTCGGCTTCAGTTGTGCTTCAGCTTATGCAAGAAGCTTTCCAAAAAAATACTGGCAATAAGCAAAGTGCTTCTGCTGGTGTTTTCCTATAGGTAAACTCAAACATCATTCAGTTTGTGGCCTCTGTGCTCCCCAAATGCCACATCTGCATTATCTGCAGCAAGCAATAAGGACTGCATTTAAGATAATAAAGACAAGGTGGTGTTTGTGGCAGGGACTTGGGTGCAGTGGGTGGCCAGGGTTGTGCGTAGGGTGCTGTCCTGGGTGGTGACCTGGAGCACCATGGGCTCTGGGGGAGCTGCACCACCCCTGTCGAAAGGCATGAAGTTCCTTTTCCCTGCATGCAGCCACGTGGTGTTCATGCCCTCAGAAGCACGTGGATGGAGCAGATCAGTTCATTTACTTTCTTAAAAGTCACTTATTTTATGCTTAAAAATTTTTTTCCCTCTCATCCACCTTGACTCTGACTCATGTGTGAAGATGAAAGGGATGAAACCTTTTTCCTAGCAATGCCATAAATACGGATTCTGGAGAAAAAGAGAGGTGAAATGGAGTTCATAAGCATCAGAAATTGTTTATTTGATACTGTTATACTATCCCTTTAAGATCTGCTAATATGAACTGGCTGTCAATGCAACATCACTTAGTTGATTTTCAGCTGGACCTAAGAGCACAACAAAATTATTAGTACATAAATCTCTACTAATTTACTCTAGATTATGATACTTTCATCAACATGCACATATAAATTATACCATTAATCATAATGATTTCTTTCAGTATTCATATGGATGTAATATGTAATTTCTTGGGAATCCCACTGTAATTTAGCATGAATTAATGTCCACTTATTGGAAAGCACTACCTGCATTGGTATTTCTAGGGGAAAAAAACCCAACAACTGCGATACATCTTAAACTACAGCCTAAATGACCAGGGTGCTGCTAAACAACCACCAGAGGAGTGTCACTGCAGGTAAAGGAAAGTTATCTTAAAGGCAGTTTGTTTCAAAGCTCATTAGGCCAGATGGCAGCCTGTCTTCTAGGAGCACGTAATGCACGTGTGAGGGAATGGGGGACTTCTCTCTCCTTCACCCTGCCCTGGGGGAGAATGGTGTGAATACTTGGAGTTAGGGGAGAGCCGAAGCATCGTTTGATGCTGAAGAAGGCAGTGCAAAGCCATCTGCTGTGCTTTTTTGACAGAGTGGAAGCAATAACAGCTAAACTGGTTTTAACAGATAACACCTTCTAATTGTCCTCAACAATAACTTTCACAGAGAGAAGCAGCAGTTTCATCCACTTTTCTGCAGACTGTATTTCAGCCATGGATTACACACTTGGAGGTGGCTGGCCCATGGATGAGCAGGTTAAGAATCCGTGGATGGACTGCCTTGGCCTCAGTTTCCCCACTGAAGAAATGCATCTGCCTCCTTGAGAAGTGCTTTGCCCTTTCTGGAGGTGAAGTAGGATATTACTTAATCTAGCTATCAAATATATAAATGGAACATACGTATATACATATGCATGTTTCATAAGTGAGACAGTGAGGGGGGAAAAAAAGGAACTTCTGACTATAACAAAAGATTCATTAGGAAAAATGAACTAATCAGTGCTCTCCAAGGAGAAATTCATTCTGTTTAGGAGGCCGTACCCTCTGCTGCTGCACATACTTAATATAATTTATATTATTATTTAAATCACTGCGTAAATTTTAGATACTTTTAAAAATCAAGTTAATGGACCATACTTTACTGCTTAGCATCATTTATATCAAGAATTAGTGGCTGTGGAGATAATATATGTGAATACAGAGGAGAAAACACAAACAAGCAAATATCATAAAACTCATCTGTAGCACAGGCTTAAAACACAACAGCAGAAATGAGCCCTGGGAAGAGTTGTGTGTTGCATGGTACAGGCTTTCCTTTAAGTTGGGTGCACCCCTGTGTTTAAATACAAGGTATTCTTGAAGTCACCACCAGGTAAGGGGGCCCATCCTCGCACCAGCCTGTCATGGCAGAATATTTATGCCACTGGGAATTGTTCCCCTCTCATTGCTTTGGATGCAAAACCACAGCTTTCCTGTAGCTGGAAGAAGAGGGGGAGACGACAAATGAAGGAATTCTTGGGGACAACAGAGGCACCTATAAAAACTGTTCAGGAGCTGGAGAAAGGGGATGAGACACTTTAAGCAGACACAGCTTAGAAAGAAAGAGAGAAGGAAATGGAGGAAGATAATAAGAACCTGAAAGAGTGAGAGGATTCTGGCAGCTGAGATAAATCCAGGGCCTTCTGCTGTGGGCTCATTAAAAGACAGACTATATTCCCTAATAAGGTCTTACCTGTACCAGGCAATAAAACAGCTGTGCATCATTGCTTCTTTCAGGTTAGCTGCGCTGTATTTCACTCTTCTACATGCTCAAAGCAGAGAAATTTTGACAAGAGGCTCAGTTTCTGAAGCTTTGACGCGAAGTTTTTCACAGCCCAAGATTCCTGTCAATGTCACACTGAAGCTCATGCTACCAAAGCCATCGTGCTGCCAGCAGACAGTGGTGCAGAGATGGGATGTCCCCGAGAGTCGCAGCAGGTACAGGGGAGGAGAGGTCTGGGAGGTGGGCAGTACCTGCAGCAGGAAGCACGAGCGGGACACGTGTGGGTAGTGCAAAAGGATGGTGTTAGCATTCCTTGTTTCACTGTGCTTCTCTAACTTCTTTTACAATTCTCCAGAAAAGCAGAAATTTCGGTCAAGAGAGAGTGATATAGCCCTTGGAGGGGAAAAAAAAAAAAATCCAGGAGGTATGAGAGGGGGAATCTAGAAGGGGCAGGGCAAAGCAGGGACAGTACCACTTTTCTCACTGAAGAAGTGTCACTTAGCCCATCACTAAGGAGTCAATTTCTGTTGGAGTGTAGGAGGTTTCTTCATATTTAAGCATTACTTTCTGATTAATTAATTTTCTCCAATTTCATTAAACATGGTCTTCCAATAGAAAAACAGTTTGGAGGTGAGAATGCTTTCTTTTGCATCTCATGGCTCGGGCCACATTCCATATTACCTGTACTTGCAGTCTGCTTTCTTTCTGCCTGACTTGTAAGATTTCTACTCAGTAAAAGTTGTGAGATTTTTTTTTTTTTCCATCTAGCAAATGAAGCTCCAGGCATAGATCCTTTGCTGCTGCCAGAGTGTAAAGACAGATAAAAAAGTAAGTTTTTATTAACGGAGACAAAATCAGGCCTCTGGCATCTTACAGCAAGCCCTGACAAAGTAGCTGTAGTCAAAATCTAATTTTAAATACAGAGATCAAAATTCGTAGACCACATATCACCACCTCCTTTCTGCACTGACTGAACTTATGTTCTGCTGAGGGGACAGTGAGAAAAACTGTTTTACTTGTGTCCTGGCTTACTCCTTGTTAAGGTTTCTTTCTGTGGGAAATGAAAATTGTTTTATAAAGCTGCCTTTTACTTTGCAGTTTGGAACCCAGAAAGCCCGTCAATTTCTGAATGTTATGTTGGATAAAACAGTTTTTCTTTAAAAAAAACCCTGAAAATACTGCTTTGGTTGGCTCATTTCAGGTAACAGTAATTGTCTGAACTATTACTGTACCTAAATTATTAGTTGCTGCCCAAATGACTGCCTGTGTTGCCAGGTCACCTGGCAGTTTTGTGTAAGCGTTTTTATTGCCTGTACGCAAATAATTTTCTTTCCTGATGAATTCACAAGCTGCTGCATCAGACTTTCCCTATGTATCATCTGTGTACTACTCAGGGTCTGAAACTAAGTGGGTAGATTGCTCACAGCAACGCGTTTCATCCACGTCCTTTGGTTTTGGATGCAGCGTGCGCTTCCAGCTGTCCAGGAGCACCTCCATTACCCAGCCTTGTGGTAGAGCAAATAGCATCCTGGCCTCTGTCTTCAAGCAGTAGATTAGTGACAGCAGTAGGCAGACAACTTTTGTCCCCAGGGAATATTAGAAATCTAGAGCTAGAAATAGATGGATTAACTGAAATGCAACCCAACCTCTCATCTACATTATTGCCTCACTTCTTTATCTCATGAGGGAAGCAGAGATAAAGAGTGATAGACACTGGTAATGATGGAAGTCCACGATAATACACCGAAGTGATAAACTTCTTTGTGGACCTCATTGTGCCCAGTTGTCTTCAGCTGGTTATGAGCTCTAGCCTCAAGCTATTTACACCATGATCAGGCTAGTAATTAGCAAAATGTTTAATATAATATAGAAGCAATTAGGAGGTGATAACATGCAATTAAGATGTGTTTTCAGATTAAAGATTTTATAGTGCTCTCTTTCTTGAAAAGATAAAGTGCCTATCTCAAAATGTCAAACTGCAGTGATTTAATCTGAGTTATTTTCAATTAATATGCATGTATTCTTGCGATGTGTTCACCGTTGTTATTGACATTGATAAATTAAGCTCATCCCAGCAGAATTTATCCTTGAGTCGCTCTATATTTCCTGAATGTCAGTTCTTTATTTGTATTTTTTTTTATGCCTACAAGCTGTGCACGATCTAACTCTAAGTCCCTTGATTCATCCCTGGGATTACAGTAATATGTCAGTCTGAGTGGAACAATAATCTGAAAGGGCATTGTTATAAATAGTGTGTTAGAATATAATTGTTTGTCATGTCGTTTCTCCCCTTTAAATCCCTCTGAGTCCTGTTTAAGTAATTTAGACAGCTAGAATGACAAGAGTCTTGAGACTTCACTTATAGAGTTGTCCAACCAGTCTTCAGCCTACCCTGTCTTTTGAGACTGTCTCATCTGCAAAGTAGGAAGTGCAAACAACAGATGAGTTCTGACTACACTGCGAATTTGTTATGAGATTTTGCTCAAGCCATTTATAGAACAATGTAAATGCTACTGATACTAATTTTGCCCTGGCTAGTCAGTAGAAGTGCTTAGACAATAGACATGAGGGTGTTTCCTATCATCATTTAAGAAATTTGAATCCTAAAGCATTGCAATACTGCAGTCTGAAGGCAAAGCTTTTTTAGGTTTTTAGATGCTTTTTGATAATTTTTCTAATATTAATAATTAACAAAAAAAATGATGCAGGGATGACAGACAAGGTGGATTTTGGATTTTTTTTGTTTTCTTTGGGGTTTTTTTTTTTTGTTTTGTTTTTTAATGGAGACAGCTTTTTAGGAAAAGTAGTAGAACACTTCCAAGGTAAAATCTGCTAGAAATGAGTGTGTCCTATTAGATCATCCAGTCCAGTTCTTGGATCATGCAGAATTATTTGTTGTAACACATTTTTCTGCCCTTTGGTCCTTGAAGTTTTTTTACACGTGTGATGAGATGTCCAAACATCAGATTTGCATATATCACATATCAGAAAAATTTTCCTGAATTCAACAATTGTTTTGTTTCTTTTCCCCTTTTTCCCTTCTTCTTTTCCCATTTTTTCTCTTCTTCTTTTCCCATTTTTTCTC